>JAPSGF010000002.1:14896321-15112637 GCA_035772895.1 Perdix hodgsoniae | reverse complement strand
GATGTGGAATACTAATAGCAGAATTACAAAAGTATTAAACCATGACAAGAAGATACCATGAGCATTTGCAAGAACATCTAGTTTACAAGAGATAATACTCTGCTGGAAAAGGTTAATTCTTTTCTTCCCCTGCATTGATAGAAATCTATCTTTCAGTGAAAAAAATCCTGTTTATCTTCTGTGGTAGATATTAAATATATACTCCCATTTTATCTCACTATAAACTTACTACCAATGAGAGAGAATTTTAAACTATGCTAGGTCTCTTTTCTTACACTAAAATTCTGAATGCTTATTCAGAGCATACATTCTAATGAGAATGTGTCTCTTCATAACATTTTTTTATACAGTGACAGATGATGTTCATATTTCCAAAGCACAATCAGATGTAACAGCTTGGTTCCACATAATCATCCGTGGGATTTTGTTTCATTTCATATGAAACTGTGATTGCATATTGGGGGAAAAAAAAAATTGTAAAAGCCTTATCTAATGTACAAGTGAAAACCAAATATTTACTGAAGAAACACTGAACATTATATGTAATGATTATATGTAACACTGCTGTTAATTGGGCACCCCATGGATTACTATTTTAACTTCCTATTTGTTGCATTTCCATTTTATCTGGATCTGATGTAGGAGATTGAAAATAGAGCAAAACAATATTTTCTCACCCTCCCCAGTTTAATTCTTCCATGGCTCCCATACTGATCCTTTCTGGATGACTACATAAGATGTATTACTTCATTTCCTGGGAAAAATTGCAGTAACAAGAACTTGTGGGGGAAGGAATAAAATAAATAGAATCAAAAAATGAAATTCTTGTTGTGAGGAGATTTAAATGTTAGTATTGAAATATAGTATATAACATCTTCAAATATTTGGTGCCAACTTTATGCAAACTAGGAATGCAGAAGAGAATCTATGTAACAAAACAGCATACAGTAAAACTCCAGAAATAAAAGATAGATATGAGGGAATGGGTTTTATGTCTAGCTCTGACTTCAGACTTCAAGCTGGATTTAACATGGTTCATCTCAAATTTCTCAGCTCATTTTGTCAACATTCAGGAAATACCTGTAGCACTGATTTCCCAATGTTATGATCTAACCAAAATACAAATTGCATAGCAGGTGTTAGGAGTAACAGTTACCTTAAAAGCATACTGCTTAGAGACACTGTTACACTAAGCTTTCATACATCTTCAACTAACTGTAAGAATAAGGCCTTTATTTTAATCTCAGAATATTAAAGCTCTTGAACAAATTGCACTTCATGAAATCAGCATGACAGTTTTCACAAGTTACCATCCAGATCAGCTCTACTTGGGTGTAGAACTCAGATGTATATGCTGTACAACTGAGTAAACAAAGTACATTTTCAGGAGAGCTTGTGAGACGACACTAACAAAAAGCGAAATTCCTGGTCTAAAAATATAATGACTCCTGATTTTATTATATTTATTTTAAGAGTCTTAATGTCTAAAGCCAGCAAAGCATTTGTCAGTAAATTCTGGCTATTTTTACTTCATGGACAAAGAAGAAATTGGTGATGGATACCTCAGTGGTATCCTCATTTATTTATTTTTCCTTTTCTCAGTAATAATGAGATAACATTGTGTAAGAGCTCCACCAGGACTCCCTTATTAGTTTTCTACTTCAGTGAACTCAGCTGACTCTCTTTGATTCTAAGAAATAATTTTGCAAGAGAACTGCATCTCTTAATTCCATGAAGACTGCAGGCTGAACAAGATGCAGATCATAGAATCACCAACAATCTCCCTTAAATGCAACATCTATATATTTACTGAACACCCCCAGCAATGATGACTTAACCATCTCCCTGGGCATCCATCCTTTTCCAATATGAACTTCCCCTGTAGTGACTTGAGGCCATTCATTCTAGTCTTATCACTAAGCAACCCCTTTCAGAAATGTAAGAGTTTTTGTACTACAGAAAAATGCAAAAGGAGAGACTGCCTAAAATCAAAGAACACAGCACTAGGCAAGGGGCAAAATAATTGGGATTCAACGCCAGCAGTAAGAAGTCAGAGCTTAGAAGCACAGACAGCACGACTTTCATGTTCTCTCCCCAGAGGCTGTGGCTGGAACATCAAATTCTGACCGTGAACTGCTAGAATATGAACAAGATGCGTGCTGAACTGTGGGATGGCATGCCAGCATGTCCCAGGGGCTGCTGTGCAGTCAGCTGCCCTTTTAGCTGTTCTGCATTTCAACCTTCATTGCTACAAAGTCCTACTTTTTAAAAACAGAAACAGAAACAGTATTCCATTTACCATTTATAAAATGTAGCAGAAGACTTTCTCCAGTGCTTTGAGATAAAAGCAGAAAGAAAAAAAAAATTAGTGAGGAAAATTGTTTCCTCAATATGAAGAAATGCCAGAGCAGAATTTAGGGTTCTGATGTACACTTAAATCTTAGTGTAATCATGAGTACTGGCAGTATCTGGAGGGCAGAAAAGGCAACAAGTGTGATCATATAATTATATTGGTTTTGGTTGTGAGAATGAAAATATGAATAGTGGGCAGGACAAGAGATTAAAGGGGAGTTATGTGGCAGAGTTCTCCCTACACAAGTCCAAGCCCCAATCCTTGATCTCCTATGAGGTGAGAGGAATGTGTACTTATGTGTCTAGATGTGATGCCTTTGTTTCTGTGTAGGAGTCACTTACTTTCAAATGCATGAGGAAACACTGACTATAGGAAAGGTTTATTACAGATATTCATTCTTGCCTGATGAATCAATTTCTAAATGGCCAGCAGACACACAAGAAGGCATTTGGGTGTCACTAAAATGGATTTTAAGTTAAAGAACTTGTAGTGACAGCTATTCTCTGTGGTATTTGCAGTAGCGATATTTCACTGAACAGGAAATAAGCAATATGCTTTGCAAATGGATGTATTTATCCCACATCTAAGATGATGGAATCAGCTGAGCAAAAGAGGGCTGGGACTTCCCTATGACATGCTAGAGGGAAGAGATGCCATTCAGAGGGACCCAACAGGCTTGAGAGGTGGTCCCATGCCAATCTCATGAAGTTTAACAAGGCCAAATAAAGGTCCTTCACCCAGGTCAGGGCAGTCCCAAGCACAAACACAGTCTGGGTGGAGAATGGCTTGAGAGCAGCAGTCCTGATGAGAAGAATGTGGGGATGTCAGTTGATGAAAGAGTCAACATGAGCCAGCAAAATGTGCTTGCAGCCCAGAAGGCCAACTAAATGCTGGGTTGCATCAAGAGAAACATGACCTGCAGATCAAAGGAGGCAATTCTGCCCCTCTACTCTGCTCTTATGGGACCCCATCTAGAGTACTGCATCCAGTTGTGGTGTCTCAACACAAGAAGGATATTGAGCTATTTGAGTGGATCCAGAGGAGGGTCATGTCAATGACTGGTGGGCTGGAGCACCTCCCTATGGGGGCAGGCTGAAAGAGTAGGGTGTCTTCAGACTGGAGAAGACTTCAGGGAGACCTTAAAGCAGCCTTCCAGTACCTGAAGGAGACTTACAGAAAAGACAGGAAAGTACTTCCTATAAGGGAATGTAGTAATAGGATGGAGGGAAATGGCTTTAAACTGGAAGAGGATAGATTTAGGCTAGAGATTAGGATGACTTTTTTTTCCATGTGAGGGTGGTGAGACACTGTAGCACATTGCCCAGAGAGGTTGTGGTTGACACCACACTGAAGATTAAGGCTGGGCTGGATGCAGCTTTGAGTAACCTGGTCTAGGAGGAGGCATCCCTGCCTATAGCAGGAAGGTAAGAACTAGATCTTAAAAGGTCCCTTCCAACCTAAACCATTCTATGATTTACCTATCTCAAACACCTGTTATTTCTTTCAATCCATTATATACAGAAGTTTCCCTCCTGACCAGTGTTCAGCCAACATTTGTGGATGAGTTTTCTCTCATGTGGAAAAGGACTCTGAAGAACTCCTTAGAGACTTACAGTATTCTAGCTTTATCCTGGTGACTCATTTGAATAAATAATGATAGCTGAAGAATGTAATTTTACTTAGCATAAAGGAAGAAAAAGAAAGAAACAAGATAGAGCTGCACGGGTGTCTCATAAGAATGCTCACGTGCAACTGAAAGATTCATTAAGTTGATAAATATAGAAAAGATATCTTCAATAGTGCATAGATAGTATAGAGATACACAGTCAAAGCATCTAATGACACTTCCCTGGCAACATTTTTATACTGTGGACAGAAGTAAACCTAGAAGTTCTGCTATGCTTTTTCTCTGAGTTCCAATGAGACAGATAAGATTTTATTTATTTATTTTAAGATTCATGGAGGAACTCTGTGCACTTATCTACATCACATACTACACTAATCACAGAGGAGTATTCATCTGATAGAAAGCCATACATCACCATTCTCTACTCAAAGACTAATGATGAGCACCTGTTGCAGATTAATGCAAACCCACATGACAAGGCAGGGCTCCTTGTCTTTGGGCTCCTATGCTGACTGCCAAAATGCTGCTCGCTCCTCCAGGCAGAGCTGCCCACTGCTACTCACTGTTCAGTCTTCTGCCCATTCCAATACATGTAAACCGTTAGCTGGATGGCAAGTTTTGGAAAGACATTCCAAATTCTATGTATTTCTGGAGGTTTCTGTCTATTTTTTTTTTTTAACATGAAGATTTATGTATGGCTTAGGATCACCATTATTAATCTACTGCACCCAAGAATTTACCGATGTAATGTGACATTGGCTAAGATAGATGTTAAAAAAAAGCTGCATCAATTAACAGAAGACAGACAATAAGCTTTAAGAAAAACACAGTCTGAGTTGATACAGCACATCTTTGAAACACTGAAAGAAGTCACTAACTTCATTAAGAAGGACAACTAAGGCAGTAAAGATCAGTATTTCACCATTTCCTTTGTCTTTTCCTACTCACCAGAGCTCTATCTGTTGCCTGGAGTTATAACAGAAGTAAATAGTAGAGCAGAGATTAGAAACCTGGTTTTCCAGTTCCTAGAACATATTTACTTAATATGTTCTGAAAGTACGCTTTACACTGTCCACAAGACCAGAAGATCTAAGGAATCAATAGATCCAGTGAAAAGGTGTCAAAGTAAAGGTTCAAAGTGCTGTGAATTAAGCTGCTTTTTCCACTGACTTTTAGATATATCATTCTCCTGCAAAGTGAAATCTGTTTCTGAAAATCATATGCAATATATACTACCAAGAAAAACTCAATCCTTGTATCACGTCTGTAAGAGTAAATGTCTTTAGAAACTTAAGAACAGGAATAATAAAAGTTTGATTTTTAATGAAATAGAAGTTTTCTCTGTATGTGATTTTTCTCAAAGTGATTTTGAAGTTCCAAACATCTGTCTGAAAACACTATGTTCTGCCCTATTTATTCCGTCTCTAACAGTTGCTAACCTATTAAACTAGCTGCCAAGCCATTAAACTAAGAACATTTGCTTTGTTAAAGGATGATACATGGGCACTTTCAAATTATTCCTCAAAACAACTTTCACTGAAATAAATAGAATGGGCTACAATCATATTTAGCATTGATCACTAATTCTGAAGATACTAAATGAAGTGAGTAACTTTGCATTATCTTAGTGAATGTATGTAATAACAGAAATGCTGTTAAAATGTTACCACATCAATTCTATTTATTTCATAGATTTAGTACTATTTTAAAAGGCATGTAGCCCATACTTGGAGTCAGTAATCCAGGAATATTTACTCATTAGCATTTCTATTCTGGTGGTAGTTCAGTGAATGCTGCCTCTTACTCATTTAGTAGCCTAACAGCTGTCACAAAATATTGCCATTCATTTTTTTCTTACATGACAAATGATTTTTTCCTCTCCCCAAAACTATCATTAGTGTTATTCCTATAGGAAATTACTTATGGCTTCAGAATATTTGAAATTTTAGAGCTTTTAATCCAACCTTCAAAATCTGATGTTCTAGTAATTTACATATTTCAAACATGATTTATAAAGCAAATATATGCTATTCTTATCTACAGGGAGAACGTGTTGTAATCCATTTTTATGATTTTTTTTTTTTTGCCCTGACAACCTAAGCCTTGATTACTCAGTATAAATTCTAATTATTAGGGAAAGATGACAGATTCAGGATCGAGAATAGAAGGAAGAGGCCAAAAGCAAAAGGCTATTTCCAGAATAAAGAAGCCATCAAAATGCTAATAAGCCCTATTCCAAAAGGGTAATATTGGTTCTTTGTTCAGCTTTATTTATAAACACACAGATCTGCAGCAATGGTTGCACAGACTAAAAAGCTCTGTGTCCAAAATGCACATTGTTCCAGAACCTACAGAGAATAAAAACCCTGTTCAGTTGTAAAGTCTTCAGAAACAAACACTGGAATGAAAAATGACAAAACTCTCCAGAAATCTGAAGTTTGATATGAAATGCCTTCCTTGTACAGAGATTATTCTGAATCAACTAGATGGGAGAAAACTGAACATTCGTTCTCATCTGGGTCTGTTGAGTACTCCTCTGAAGGTAAGCAATAACTCAGCACCAGCCTTTACATTCTCCTAGAAGGAAAGAAAACCATCTGACTTACCTGATTACCTGATGAACAGGCTAGGTCACATTCTGAGAGAAGAAAGTGAAAATTCTATACAAGTTCTTGACATATCATCACAGTATCTCAAAAATTGCAAGGGGAGAAGGAGAAAAGAAATTGATCAAGTGGGAGATAGAGGAGAAGAAAAATGTAGAAAACTAGTAGAAGATTCAAGAGAGCATAGGAAAGTTGAAAGAGTATTTTTAACTTTTTTTTTTTGGGGGGGGGGGGGGGGGGGGGGGGGGGGAGAGGGGGGGGGGAAGAGGGGGCTCATGAAGGGGAGATGGGTGGAAGGAATGCCTACACGGACACATATTTTAAAATTATGAATAATGAGAAATGCTTTTTGCACATTTGTGTGCTAGAAAGTTTGGATAGGTGCTCTTAAAAAGACAAGAAAAATTCTCTTTTGGGAGACATGTTTTTCCTCAAAATGCTAAGGACTTTTTTTTTAATCATTTATTTTGAAATACTGGAACATGCCACCAAAATATTGAGAATAGGTTTAGGTATGCAGGTTTACAGTGCATTACTTCAATCTTAGGTAAACAGTTTAAAGAAACTTCAAGTCTCCTTGAAAGAGATAGAGACACTTAATTGAAGTAAACTAAACACGCAGTAGACACTATGCAGGCTAAAGACTAATTAACACAGCAAAAAATACAAGCAGATTATTGTTATAGTCAGAAAGATTAGCATAGTAAAAAGTCAATACAGAAGTAGAATAGCAAAAAGACAAACAGAAAAGGAATGCTCACCCCTCTCCAAGGATCCAGGCTCACAGGGGAAAAACTCCACAAGGGAAGGACCTCAACCAGAGATCCTTCCCTACTGGCAGTCAGCCCTTTAATGGGGTCTATGAGAGGTGCAGCCAGGCTCCACCCCTTCTGGTCACACAGGTGAGTTGCCTTCACCTGTGCTTCCAGGGCTGACTGGATCTATTCCCCAGGTGATCAATCAGTGGTTCAATAGTTGGTTCAACAGTGGATCAAACAGTGTTTCAGCAGTGACTCAACAGTTCCCATACAACCATAAACAAGCAACCTGCTTATAACAGTCACAATTTGTGTTTGAAAAAGTGTCTGAGGGGAAAGAATGAGAGATTTAACTGCTTAAAGCAGCAGTCTGCGAGTGGTTAAAGAAGCTGATGTTAGCCATGGAAAAAAAACAAAAAGGCAAAGGAAACAATGAACAACAGAATTTTGATCTTACAAAAAAATGTGAGGCTTATCAATACTTCTATCTCTTCCTTTAATTAAAGTCACTAGATCACATCATGTATAGGTATACATAAGTACGTACATCTCTTTTAATTGTCTTTATGTTCACCTGGTATTTCCTTTAAGAAACATTAAAGTCAAACGGGTGAGTTTGATATGTGGTCCACAACAGGTAAACAATGTTACAGTACAGAATGGGAGACTAGACGAAAATCCTGAAGGCATGATAGAAAGAACTGCTGTGTAACTGTTGAGTCACGGCCTGAATCACTGATTGAACACCTGGGGAAAGGACCCAGTCAGCCCTGGGAGGACAGGTAAAGGTAATTCAATTGTGCAACCAGGAGGGGTGGAGCCTGGCTGCATCTCTCTTAGACCTCATTTAAGGGCTGACTGCCAGTGGGGAAGGATCTGTGGTTGGAAATCCCTTCTTTGTGGAGTCTTTCCCATAAGCCTAGATCCTTGGAGATCTTGGCGAGTGCTTTTTCTTTGTAATGCTGTTCCATTTATGCTAGTCCCTTTGCTACTGCACACTTGTATTGTCCTTCCCTCATATTAATCTTTCTGATTGTAACACTGGTTACAAAGATGGTTAGATAGTTAATTTTCTTCAGGAGGAGGGAAAAAAAAAAACATCCAATATAGATAAAGGAAAATCTCTCCCCTGTAAGCTCTTATGTCCATTCATTGAGATAAGGATAACATTTCAAACTGTGGTTCATAAATTGTTGTTTCTCTGAATTGTGATATTACTTCATGACATCCTTCTATGAATATTCATAGTAACTAAACTGCCTTCTACATTTTTTCTGTCTTCTTATACAATATTTTCATTGAGGATAATTTTAAACTGTTCATGCCACTGCAACTACCTCTAGGTCCACGACTGGGCCTGGTATCATCTGTGTCCACATACCATTTCGATGCTGACATGTCACAACAGAGAAGAAATGCCAGAAATCTTTTGCATTCATTTTGCACTCCAGTATCCACATCAATCTCAGCCTTTGGCAAAATGAGGAATGCAGATGTGGATTCTGTAGAATTTGGTGTAGCCACGATCTAAATACTGTTAGGTTGTGGCTACACCATTTGGATTGCACTGCAGAAGTAGCTCCTACGTTAGGAGAAAAGGAGAAAACTGAAGTTATGTTTCCAGGTGCTACTGTATTATTATCAACACCATTAGCAATACGGTTATTTCTAATGTGTCATGGTTTAGGTTTGGTGCTGCACAAAGTTAATTGAATCCATATACATCAGACTGTCTCAGAATAGTGTTTTGGGAAGACAGATGTTCATTTCACTCAATAACATTCATGTTTGTGAAGCTACATTGCCTACTACATTTTCTTCACAGTTATTAATATCAGCCAGTGACAGTAGTAGATACAGAATTCTGAACAGAAGTTCTGTATTTCAGCAGCCTTCACTTGAAGTAGACATAACTAAACTTTTTAGAACATTCTTGGTTGACATAAATAGATTAAGAAATCATTCCCACTAAGCTCCAAATCAAATCACCCTTGAGCACCTCCAAATTTAATTCTGATTCAAAAAATAGAGTTAACATTTCCAAATATCTATCTATACTATCTATCCTAATATCTACTTTATCTGTTCAGATTTAAAAATGACACAAATAGAAATGTCATTTTTGAACAGTGAAAGCACTTCATTGTTCCACAGATTTACAAGATTGTTTTCTGTATATTCCTCTCTGTGCTTTTACTGGTGATGCAGTTACTGTGCAGTGAAGTTATCCTGGAGTCTTTGCTGCTACAAGTCACATGCTGGCAAATGACAAATCAGTAGCTCACCTACATGTAATGGTGACTTTTCTTGTTTTTAGTACAGAACACTCACTTAAATTAATAATCTGTTTTTCTTTAAATGTTAAATTAAAGCAAAAGCATGCCAAAAAAAATACTTCCAATTTCTCTTAATGTTCCTGCTTGTTACTGTAGTACTATCATTGAAACCAGTTGAAGTCCAATTTCCACCAGTAACAGACTCAAAAAAACAAGAATTTAATTTTCATTTCACCACCCTTGAGTACATAATCAAAGCTTCTGTGTCAACTTTCACAGCACAGAATGAGGAAAAGGTTGGCATGGTTCTTTTGAATGATTTACCAAGTAAACAAATACTAAAAACCTATTTCTCTTGTTGCGGGCTCATACCAGTAGGAAATATTGTTGACTGGATCTGCCACATGGCTGAGATTTTCAGCAACTTTTCTTTTTCTCTTATTTGGTTTTGTGCTCCATTATGTAGGTAATATTTTTGAGGTAATTTTAACGAGGGAAGTGAGAGGCAGAGCAGGTCAATGCAAAGAGTTAAGTGAAGTAGTTCCTAACTTCATATTTGGAAGAAACAACCTGATTATTGAAAAAATATAACTTTCTAGTAAAGTTGCTAGAAAGCTTAGCCACAGTAGGAAGGAACCCTTTGGAGTATATGCATAGATATCTCTAGAGGAAAAAAAAAAATCTAGGATTATTTAAATGTCCTAAAACTTTTTGCTACAAACACATTATTGAAATTCCATTTGCCCTAGGAAAAAAAGCAAATATCCCCAAATCAACAAACACACTAGATTGTTTATGTCTAACCAAGAACCTGAACTTTGTTTCCAAGATTGTTTATGTCTAACCAAGAACCTGAACTTTGTTTCCATTCTCATCTTAAGTGGGTACAGAGCAGCTAGAGTGTTCAAGATACTCTGGAACGTGCATTGTATCTCCCAGGATTTTCACCTTGTTCTCAGTGCAGTCATAGTGTTGAGATTTTCCTCCAGCTTTACCTGTAAGTGCGGGTATATTACTTCAATGCACTGCTCTACTATGAAGTGCTGACATTCAAAGAGCATCACTTGCATGCTTTGCAGGTCCAGAAGTGTGGCAAATCCCAGGTCTTGATAAATTAAGACACAGCAGGATGTCCTCCTGCCCATTTTCAGCAGACAACATATCTAGCCTTAGTGGCCTTAAGCAAGCATTGGAAGATATTTATGCCTCCTGCAAGGCATTCTGAAAGCCGCATGGCACTCAGCAGTTGAAAAAGTAGCCCCTGGCCTTGAGAGTCTATGAATCTTTTTGACACACTTGTTGGCATACACTTCTGGTCCGGTCTCATCTCAAACCCTTCTTATCCCACTATTTTAACCTAGAATGTAACAATGTTTATACATAGAGTTCTAAAGCCAAAGCAACAAAAAATACTATATGAAAAATCAGGCTAGTTCAAGCCTATGTTTCCTTGAGGGGCTATTCCCATCAATCTAATTTAATCTTTCCATTAACATTTCCGCAAGACAGTTTTTCTCTGCATCCCTTCTGCTGGAAGTTATCTGTGGAGGTAACACTTTTATACTGCCTTTAACCTCTTTTCTTTCTCTTCTTAAAAAAAAAAAAAAAAAAAAAAAAAAAAAAACAAGCTACTGTTTCAAGAAAACAAAACCTATTTAGATGAGTTTTTAACTATAGTAAGTAAAGAATTCTTTTGCATCACTTTTGCTACAGATGGGAAGAGCTTACTTTTTAATGGTATAGATTTTGATATTCTGCTATAGTATATGTGTTAAGCTACTGCACTTAACTGCAGTCTTGTAACTTCAGTGTTAATAACTTTTATAATTAATCTAATCTAGGCAGAGAAAATGAAAATTCAACATTCAGTACTCAAAATGAATACAGAATTACAATATTTATTCCAGAGAATGACTGCACTCAAACAACCAATCACTGAAGCGTTATTACATTACTTCGAAACCTTTAAAACAGTGCCATTTTTTTCTATTTGTCATATGTTGTGTACCTTCCTCCTGTAGTTTGCTTCTCAGTTATATGAGGAACAATGTCTACATGCAGGGGCCATCACAAATACAGCTGCTTCTCCTAGCTTAGGAAAGTCTTTCTTTGACTTGCAATGAAAGATAGCAGCACCAACTGAAACTACCTTGCATTTACTAAAGAATAAGAGCAATGAAATTGACTGCTCTCAAGTACATTTACTTTTGTGCTTTAAGATATGAAATACAGGCTTTTCTTAAAAAAAAAACACAAATGTGGAGATTCTGGATGACTGTTCAACTTACTGTATGCCTGGCCAGAGCTTAGTAATTCAGGATCCTTGAAAATAAAAACAAACAGATAAGGCTGACCACAAATATCTCTAGAATGTAGCAGTTCCTCTAACACATTCATTTTATACACACTATAAAGAACAGACTTTCCCTCCTTATATGCCGAAGTCCTTCCCTGCTGATATCCAAACATATTTCCATAAATATCATTTCTCAGTTTAATGACATTCAGTTGATATTTCTTACTAGTGAGCAGAGTAAGAGTTTTCTTACCCTTTCCCACACATTCTTAACTCCAGTAGCAGATTTAGTATGTTTATGAGAATGATACTCGGGGGAAGGTAGTGAACCAATAATAAACAGAAAAAGTTGGGAGAGCCAGGTAAGTGTTCCTATTCTGTTTGCTTGTTTGTTTTACATTAAAATTGACTGACAACTTGGGTAGTGTATGGGAGCTGCTGAATCACAGCCTGAACCTTTGATTAGTTATCTGAGGCAAGCAGTATGTCAGCCCTGGGAGCACAGGTGAAAGCAGTTCACCTGTGCTGCAGGAAGGGGTGGAGCCAGGCTCCACCTCTCCAGCCCCATTTAAGTGCTGACTGCCAGGGAGGAAGGATCTCTGCTGAGAGATCCACTCCTTTGGAGACCTTTACTGCGAGCCCTCTGCACGGGTAAGCGTTCCACCTATTTTCTCTTTGTCACCCTTGTGCCTAACTCTTTATTGGGTTATTTTTGATTATACATCTATTTGACTGTACTTTTCAATTATATTATTTTTTCCTTGAATGTACAGGTAGACACAAACTGTTGAACAAGGTCAATTAAGGGTCACATCTCAGAAGCAATGATAGGGAAGATTTTGAAGTTTCTTCAGCTTGATTGGCCACCAAAAGAGTAGGAATAAGAAACTGCAGTTTCTTTTATCTCTGTAAAAATAAATAGAAATTGCACCTCAGACAAAAGACATGGATAGAACTGAATGTGATTTATATTCATAGGTTTTTATTATGTCTCTGTAGATGTGTCAGTCACTCACTGATCCCTGTAAATTAAATTTCAAAGAGTAGTTGGGCATGCAAATAAGATCTCTGAGGGGAGTTAGTAGCACAGCTTACAGATGGCACTAGGTGAAGTAAGGAAGAAAAATGACTTTTTAACTGCAGTATTGTCCATCTGTACATATGTAGATTGTTGTGACTGAGAGATGCAGAAAAAGGAGAGAAAAAAAACTCAATAAGCAACAATTAAAACCATAAAAGGAATAATCTCTGAATCGTTGTCATTTTGAGGTTTCCATGTATACATTCACACAGCTGGGTGATGTTGCCTTTTTTGTGAATGTATTCAAGTTGTACTGTATGTACTACAAAATTAATCTGAATGATCTTATTGAAAGAACAACAAATGCATTTATTGCTTTCTAAAGGTCAGCATTACCAATATATTGGAGCAGAATTGCTCTTCTGCTTATCACAAGATATAGCTACCTTAAATTAGGCAGCTGGAGCTGGTTTGAACATTATTGCTGTTAGCACCTGTATGCACCAAGCAGCTCTGACTCATTCATTCTGTATGTAACAATTTTTTTGTTAAATAACCCTGGTCAAGGAGACTGGTAATATCTCAGAAGTGATGATGGGAAAGAACATGCATTGTATCTAATCTGTGATTAACAATTCCCTGCCACCCTTACTCAGACTTAGCAGTTTTCAGGCTATTATTTCTAGGTGAGCCCAGATTACCATGAGCCTAACAAAAGAACTCACAACAAACTTCTGGATGAGGCACAGCAACACTCAGCATGCATTGTTAAAGCAAGAGCTTCACACAGTAATTACTCTAACAGATCTCATTACACAGCAAGCTGCTCTCAAAGGGTTCTTCATAATGCAGAATACTTGTACACAGTGCTCTTGATCAGAATGTGAAGGTGTAAAATGTGTAAAAATGTAGAATGGGATGTGTTGTACTCTGGTGCCTCGTGTCTGTCTCATACAAAATAATAGAAAGACAACGAAATATGCAGAAGGAGAACTGCAATAATGGTTCAATAGTCGTACTGAAGTTTTCAGCTAAATAATATGCAATTGAATCTACAATATGGTCTCTTCAGCAGATTAGTGTTAGTTATCAAGGCCTAAAGGAAAGATTATACTGAATGACCATGTACAGTGTTTCTAAATGCTACCTGAACTCAGCAATGAGAACATTTGCTAAGAAGGAAAAGAAGGCTACACAGCAGCTATAAGACATTTTTCCAAGCATCTCACTCATAATCAGTATTCATTAGTTTAAAAAAAAAAATCATATCTTTTAACCTGATCATTTGTCTCTTCCTCTGAAGATTTTCCTTATCTTTCAGTCCTTTCAATTCTTCTAAAACGTATTTTCTGCAACAAAGCCAGACTTTCAAAGCTGTTTTCTACATCCCCAGTCTCATTTGTTTCTCTGTTTTCTCCCCTGCTTTTCTCAAATCACCTACTTTATGTATTATTCCATTCTTTGGTTTTGCTCACTCTCTCATGATTTCTCTTCTAAATAATTAATGCTTTGGTACATGTAGAACTTTGTAACATTTTCCATTCTCAAACCATTCCAAGAACTTCACCAGTAAAATGGTAGGATAAATGCACATTGAACTAGAAGTTAATCTAGCGCAGTGCTTTCTGTTCCTATTGTAGGGTCACAATTAGGTTTCATTAAAGACTAAGAATAAAGCTGCTGGCATACTGTCATTGTTCTGTTCTTATTTGAACTTCAAGAAAAATAAAAGTTAGCATTTAAAATGCTGAGAAGAGTAACTTACAGGGCACTAGAGATATTCACCTACCAGGACTCCAGACAGGTCAAGCCCTTCAGCTGTTCTAGTTTACTCTAGATTACACTGGTAAGTGCATTACTGATGTATCATGCAGTGGGGATCTTTTCATACAGAAGTTTATTGATGTCAGAAGCTGACTGGTGTGCAGTCAAATTGGATTCTAAGGATGGAGCACTGAATCATTAGCAGCAGAATATTGGATCAGTCATAAAATCATTCCAGAAGAAATCTCTGTGCAACACATCAATACAACACCATAGCAAGAGTTGATTACTCACCACTGCTGAATCTTCCCCTGACATTAGCAGCTTTGAATTCGCTTTTTCTTCTTTTAAGAATGTACTGATTTAAGTCAGGCTTGAAGTTTCTACTGCACCCTTATGATTTTCCACTCATTTAAAATATGGAAATAACACTAAATGGTGTCCTCTTATTTTCTATACAAGAAGTCATCTTTTCCTCTCTAATAGGAAAGAAGCTATAGCTTATAGCTATTTGTAGTAAATAAAAACCTCTTTCCAGTCTTCCCAAAACAGAATAGGAGTCTGGAGGATTAAGGTCAATCAGACCCTTGGCCCCAGTAACAGAACCATCCTGAGCTACTCAAGGTCTCCAAAGTAGATAAGAGGGGAAGACGACAAAGCTGACTTTTCCTAATTCAAGAGAATAAACAAGCCAAAAGAAAAGAGAGCTTTTGCTAGAGAGATGGGAGTCAAAAGTTGGGTGACTCTCAGCACAGCAATGACTGTCTTGCATAGTCTCTTAGGTAGAAAAACATGGTGTGCATCTAGCTACTGTCATGTATTGCACTGCCGGATGTGAAGTCACGGAAACTGTTGTCCTGCTAGGAAGTTTAACATTGCACATTTCATTTTAGTGACATGTGACTGTGACTTCCTGTCAGCTGTTCAGTCAGTATACTATTATTAGTTTTAATGTTGTATTCTTAAAATAACTTTTAAGCAGAAAGAAATATTAGATGTAAGAGTGCATGCAGCAGAAGGAAGACAAGTTTTATACAGTGCATTCTGCATGCATTAATCAATTCTAGAAAAGCGTATTCTTAACTCCTTAATTTAGAAGTTAAGACAAGTGTAAAGGAAGACTTAAAGGATGTATTACATATTCTTCTCGGTAAGCGTTAGTAATCTGCATATTTCACATTTTTGACTAATCTCTGATTCTCCAGTATCTATGGGTACTTTAGTTTTCAAATTTTGATGATGATTGATTTATTCCTACAGATATACTGAACATAACTTGCTTATTTCTAAAAAGACATCAAATATTTCAGTGCATTTTCTGTTAGTAAAGAATTAAAAAAAAAAGTCCTCCATACCAGGGACAACAATTGTCTCAGCTTCAGATCAGCACAGTTGATGAAGAGGCACTCTTTCATACATCCTTGTAAAAATAAAATATTTGTCCCACTTTTCCCGTACTCTACCATGGTTATCTTCATATTCACTGCTAGTGAACTGGAAAGACCTAGAAATGGGTTCTACTTCCTCCCTGACTGGGCAGATGAGTTATTTGTTCTTATTTAAGCATCACACATTACTTTCCCTAGCTTTACAGCTACACTGAATCATCTCCTTCTATTCCATGCTTTCAGCAATATTAAAGAAATTGAAATGCTTTGGAGGATCAAACTTACTTGTACCAATGCTTGGATTTGCAAAGGTTACAGAAAATAACTGTATCATCTATTTGGTACTCCTAAAAAAGTTTTTTTTATGGCAAGAAGGGATGCTAAGGATCCTTTTCCTTTCTTTTTTTTTTTTTTTTTTTTGGCTTTCTGACATACCTTTATTAACTTCTCAACAGTTTCAAAATAAAAAAACATCTGGCCTTTTTACCAAGAGGTCTAGAGCAGTATTTTTCTCTTATCCTTTATAACAGACCTGCAACTTTGTTCTATAACCATACCTCTCTAAAAGAAGTGTTGGAACAATAAAGTTCTTAAAAAAAGGGGGGGGAAGAAGTGAACAAGTATAGTCAGAAGAGAATCATTTAATCATTTCACTGCTGAGGCAGAAGTCACCTCCCTGTGGGACACCCCTTTCACTTATTTTTTCACATCATGTACAACTTTTTAAACATGAAACTCTAAACTGAAATCTTGTATGTTCTACTTTCCTTTCCTATAGCTTTGGAGCAGTTTGTCTCTATCCTATCCTGTTTTTCCTAGTTGGGTAATGGGCCTGGTCAGAAAATTACTCCAAATGGTTAATGAATACTGGAGGTATAGCATGTATTTAATATTCTCAACATGCAGCTAGCCAGGAAGTAAGAAAAGAAAGCTGTTTTTCTCCTCTTATGCAAAAGGAAGAAAAAACTTTTATCATTGAGACTGAAAGACTGAAATCTGTTTTGTCTAGAGAAGGGAGAACAGAGAGGAAACATCACAGTGGTCTTCAAAAACAATAAAGGATTCTGCCAAGACAAAAAGAATCCTTGATACCATGACCTTTGCGTAATGAGCAAAAGAAAATACATCAAATTACACAAAGTGAAAATTTGGGTTAGACACCAGACCAGACTTTTCAATAGCAAGGATAACTGAGCACTGAAGGAGACTACAAAATATCCATCAGAGAAGGTTTTAAACAATGGACTAGATAATAATCAGTCTAGAGTGGTAGGGCTACATATGATGCAGAGTAATAGACAAAATGGTCTCCTATAGTGCCTTCCACTTTTTAATGACTTTGCAATTCCACATGCCCTGGATTATTTCCTGGAAGGAAAACAAAACAAAAAAACAAATAATGTAATCTATAACCTATTAAAAAACAACCAACATATACTGCTTTTTTTTTTTTTACTGCTGATCAAAGGTATAAGTGGGAAACAGAATCACAGAATTATCAAGGTTGGAAAAGACCTAAAAGATCATCCAGTCCAACCATCACCAATACTCCCCAGCTAAATCATATCCCTCAACACAACATCCAAACGTCTCTTGAACACATCCATGTTCGGTGACTCCACCACCTCCTTGGGCAGTGCATTCCAGTGCCTGACCACCCTTTCCAAGAAGTAATATTTCCTAATGTCCAGCCTGAATCTCCCCGGCGCAGTTTGAAACCATTGCCTCTAGTTCTATCACTGTCCACATGAGAGAAAAGGCCGACCCCTAGCTCACCACAACCTCCCTTCAGGAAGTTATAGAGAGCTATAAGGTCTCCCCTGAGCCTCCTCTTCTCCAGGCTGAACAATCCCAGCTCCTTCAGCTGTTCCTCATAAGGCCTGTGCTCCAGGCCCCTCACCAGCTTCATAGCCCTCCTCTGAACACGTTCCAGGGCCTCAATGTCTTTCTTGCAGTGAGGGGCCCAAAACTGAACACAATACTCGAGGTGCGGCCTCACCAGTGCAGAGTATAGGGGGACAATTACCTCCCTATTCCTGCTAGTAACACTGTTTTTGATGCAAGCCAGGATGCCATTAGCCTTCTTGGCCACCCGGGCACACTGTCGGCTCATGTTCAGCCGAGCATCAATCAACACCCCCAGGTCTGTTTCCTCCACACAGTCCTCCAGCCACTCCACCCCAAGCCTATGGCACTGCCTGGGGTTGTTGTGGCCTAAGTGCAGGATTCGGCATTTGGTCTTGTTGAACCTCATCCCCCTGGCTTCAGCCCAGCTCTCCAGCCTGTCCAGATCCCTCTGCAGGGCTTCGCTACCCCCAGGCAGATCCACACTCCCAGGCAATTTGGTGTCATCTGCGAACTTACTGAGGGTGCACTCAATGCCCTCATCCAGGTCATCAATAAAGATATTGAAGAGGACAGGCCCCAGCACCAACCCTTGGGGAACACCACTCATGACCGGTCGCCAGCTGGATTTAACTCCATTCACCACCACTCTCTGAGCCCGGCCCTCCAGCCAGTTCCTTACCCATCCAACAATGTACCCGTCCAAGCCACGGGCTGCCAGCTTCTGCAGGAGAATACTGTGGGAGACAGTGTCAAAGGCTTTGCTGAAGTCTAGGTAGACCACATCAACAGCCTTTCCCTCATCCAGTAGATGGGTCACTAGATCATAAAAGGAGATCAGGTTGGTCAAACAGGACCTGCCCTTCATGAACCCATGCTGGCTAGGCCTGATCCCCTGGCCATCCCGCACATGCCGCATGATCTCCCTCGAGACAATCTGTTCCATAACCTTCCCTGGAACCGAGGTCAGGCTAACAGGCCTGTAGTTCCCCGGATCCTCCTTACAACCTTTCTTGTAAATGGGAGTCACGTTGGCAAGCCTCCAGCCTTCCGGGACCTCACCAGTCAACAAGGAGCGCTGGTAGATGATGGAAAGCGGCTTGGCTATCACCCCCGCCAGTTCCTTCAGCACTCTCGGGTGGATCTCATCCGGCCCCATGGACTTGTGGCAGTCCAGTTAGAGTAGTAAGCCTCTGACCGTTTCTTCCAGAATCACAGGGGGTTTAGCGTGCTCCCCAGGCGAGACTACCAGGTCAGAGAGAGGAGTACCCCGAGGATAACTGGTCTGACCTTTAAAGACAGACGTAAAGAGGGCATTCAGAACCTCCGCCTTTTCCTTATCCTCAGTGGTCACATTCCCAGCATCATCCAGCAAAGAGTGGATATTCTCCTTTGTCCTCCTCTTACTGTTAATGTATTTATAAAAGAGTTTCTTATTCCTTTTCACCCCAGCAGCCAGGTTAGAAACCCCAATAGGTGTTTTGTGCCTGGAGGTAAATATTGTAGTAATACAAGTATCTTTCCTCCTGTCACTCATCTGCCTTTTTTGACAGGAAAATTTATCTCTATGTTTTCCAGAACATCTTTTGTTTCCACATGGTCCAGTTCTGTCCTTAGCATGGAACATAAGGACATAAGGTAAGCAATAGCAAGAGTGATCAACAACATAGCAGTCTTATTAATGACTACGTGGATGATTTTCCATTCTCATTATCCATCTGCTCTTATTACTGCATAGTTTGTGACATCAGAAGATAAAGCACAGCACTTTTCTATACCAAAATAAGAAGCATTTCCTTGAAACAGGAAAGATCTTGATTTCACATTGGGTTGCTGCTTTCTAAAGGAATCCTTATCATATTACAGGTTATGTAATTTGCACTAGCAGCAAAAAACAGTGGTCTAAAAAAGCACTCTCATAGAGAGCTCTATAGCTTCCATATACATTGAATTTGCAGAGAAAATAAATAGGCAGAAAAGCATTTAGAGAGAACACAAACTACTAGGTTAACAAGAACACAGAAAATCTCTGCTATTATAGTTGCAGCTCTTGAGAACTACAGAGAACAGCTCTAATATCTTGTTGTTTTGCAAACAAAAAAGTTAGCTTGCAAACCTAAAGTCAGCATTCAGAAGCTAAGTCTCCTACATGTTCTTTTTGCTGAACATACATTTGTTTGTGCTCCTACATCACTGACAGACATTTGACTGGCATCCATATATACAGGAAAAGCGCAAGTGACCACTTGAGATTTGGCACAGAGATTGTGTGTGATAAAGGTGGTATTGTTTTATCCAACTGTAGAAAGCTGGATATCACTGAGAGACAGTCTCAGAACACATGTTACTGAGAGGCAGATGTATTCAGGCACAGTTGCTCGAGTTCTGGCTAAAAAACCTTAAGTTGCCTTGTGCAGGCCATTTATGAACTTGCCACGAGGAAACCTGTATGCAGTTTCACAGAGGTTCTCAGGTCTGTGAAAACAAAGTTTTTTTTTAAATACTACTTTTCTTTTAAACTTCAGAAACACTCTCCTAGAACAATATGAGCACCTCTCTTTCAGCCAACATTTGCTATAGTAATATTTTGATGACTGGCAACCTGTTGAAAATGAGAACCTGACAGATGGCAGGACAAACCCTTTCACTGTAGTTCTTCACAGCATCAGAAGTTCCACATCTGACACCAGAGAATGCTCAACTCATGCACTCAAAAGCACATGCTCTATGAAGCTTTCAGACTCCTAAAGATACGATGAAGGTCTCAGCTATTGGGAAAAAAAAATGATGCACTCTTCAAGTATTTAATAAAATTTCTCCAATGATATACTTCACACAATATATTTCTGTCTTGAGAACTAGATAGAAACAAAGTCAAATTATATTAAGAAAGGAAACATTTCAAGGAGAAATTATCAAAAAATTCTTCTTGTACGACTGCCAGGAAACAGCAGCTTATTAGTATGTAAGACTACAAGAGATAAAAAGGTTTCTCATGGAAGACCCACCTCTAGTTTCTACTTTCATATTTTCTTTTTTATTTTCAGTTTACACTACTTTCCTGCAGAATTGACTAGCATCATCTTTTCAACTGGCTGACACTGTCAGGAATGTTTCCCAGCTGCAGACAAGCTTGCAAGTCAGCAAATTCTGCTTTTCTTTAGAGCAAAGAACAACTCTTGTAACAAACTAAAGGTTGATCTAGCCCAGCACATTGTCTTCACAGAGTCATAAAATGGTCTGGTTCAAAAGGACCTCAAAAATCATCTAGTTTCAACCCCCTGCTAAGTGCAGAGTCACCAACCCCTAGGACCAGGCTGCCCAGAGCCACATCCAGCCTGGCCTTGAATGCCTCCAGGGATGGGGCATCCACAGCCTCTGGGCAAACTGTTTCAGCACATCACCGCCCTCTGAGTGAAAATCTTCCTCTTTTTAACTAACCTAAATTTCCCATCTTAGTTTAAAACCACCCCTCCTTATCTTATTTGTTACAACCCACATAAACAGTCATTCCCCCTCTGGCTTATATTCTCCCTTAAAGTACTGGAAGGCCATAATGAGGTCTCCAGAAGTCCTTCTCCACAGGGCTACTCTCAAGGAAATCTTTCCCCAGGCTGTATAAATATCTGGGATTGCCTCAACCCAAGTCTTTCACTTGGCCCTGTTGAACCTCATTAGGTTCACATGGGCCCACTTCTCCAGCCTGTCCGGGTCTCTTTGGATGGTTTCCCTTCCCCCCTACTATATCAACTGCACTACTCTGCTTGGTGCCACCTGCCAACTTGCTGAGGGGGCACTCAGTTCCATCATCTGTCACTGATAAACATACTGAAGAGAACCCGGTAGGGTAAGTAGCTGCATACGAGAAAGTGGAAGAACATCAGGAGAATTTTTTACTGTTTCCACAACAGGAAACACAGTATTCTGTATTTGCATTAAAAAGCCTCATTTGGATCTTTCCTCCATCAGATGGTTCAGTTGCTTTTGGAAACCTATACACACACTATAAGACAAAGCACAGCACAGCTTTTAAGCCCTTGTCATCTCACTGAGTAGGTACCTTATGGGGAATATCCCTCATTTAACACCATTTCCCCATTCCTGAGATCCCCTGTGGTGAGTCTTGAAGTTTGCCAGACTTTCCCTGTTCCCTCTATACCTGTATGCATAACAAGTTTCATACAGTTTCTGAGTATATATAAATCTACTAAAAAGCATTACTTGGCCACAGGATGGTTGAAGAGGACAAAGGATATAGAGTATGAACAGCCAGAATTGCCAAAGAACAGTTAATGAAGAAAAAGGTTGGATTGGAGAACGAAATCCTTTGTGAAAGGACTAGTTCCTATGTACAGAAATAGCACACAGGGATTTGACTACCTCAACAGTCCATGAGAAGCATCCTAATTTGAGCTTCTAGGAAGGTGGCTTTCTGACGGGAAAAGGAATTTAGCATTGTGCACGATTTCTTTTTGAATTGGAAACAGTTGAAAGGATGAAAATAGTTGACATCCAGTTGACATCCTCAAAACTACCAGAAAAGGCCTTCATTTAGCACAAGAGGTTGTCTGCATGTAAGAAGTTAAATGATTCTCAGTACTCTCTTACCATAGATCAGTGAATCAGTTAAGAGATGACTCTTTCCATCCGTTTCTATCTTCTAAAGTCACTTGTTTATGGATTCATGCCTTGCCTAAATTGAAATCAGCGGGAACATCTACTCCTAGACATATTCTTGCTGTGTCAGTTGCCAACAGCAATTACAGAAACTCATGGGGAACATTGGCTGCAAGTTACTGAAACAGATGTCAGTTATTGCAACACAGGCATGAGACTGAATATCTGAACACAAGGAGCCCTATGTGCCACATGTAAGTTACAACAGCTGAAGCCACAAACTAGACCAACAGCTAAAAATCACACTTTGTAACCATCATTCATATTCAGAACACTCCCTACATTTATTTACATTGTGGAATCGTATGTCTCAGTATGAAAATGAATTTTTATTTCCTCTGCTGGAAACCTTACCAGAGGTAGGTAAAACAGAGAGGTGGATGTGACAGTAAGCAATTAGACATACAGGCCCACTCCTGCCACAGGAGGACAGTCATTTTAGCAACAAAGCTAATAAAATTTTGATATCAGTCATAAAAGCAATTTTTTTTTTTTTTTGATCTATTAAGTTTAAAGCGCACGGCAAGAAACATTTCTACAAGTTTTGTTTTCATCACTCACAAATATGCACCCTTTTAAATTCAGATATTGGAAAATAGGAAAACATTTCGAAAATTGCTGAATATATTAAATCACAAAGACAAGACCATCTTACTTTAAGATCTGATAGGAATCTATCCCATTTTGTTTCTATTCACTATTCTATTCACAATTCAGTCTTCAGGCCTTCTAAGGTAAAAGCATTGACATGAGAACAGGGTCCACATAGCAGAATGTTTTAGCACTGTTCTGTATGCAGCAAAAGTCAGGCTTTGTACCTACAATTCTTCAGATACTTTACAAATATGCAGGTCATCCAAACTCTCCAAATATGTCCTCTACTCCCCTGATGTGCCCCTCAGAGAAAACTGTGGGAGGTAATGTGCAGCCTGCTTTCTGTATTATCAAAACATACTGAAAGAGTGCTAGAGCAACCTGAAGATACTACTCCGGGTATTATCAAACTGACAAACACAGGCAAACTTGAAACTTCTGAAGAGAGTTCAGCACAAACCATAAGTTTTCCACTAACAAGAAGATATTGATATCACTGATGAAACACAGCATAAATAAAATGAGCCACTGTCATACACATTGCCTAGAATTATGAAAATAAACTGATTTTAAGGTAGCTGAATTGACAATAAGCATCAGTATGGCAGCTCCAAAAAACTGGGAGCTGTTTTATGTGGAGTCTGACAAATGAATTGCTGAAAACTACCTTCATCAGTTGCCTAAGCAGTTCAAACTAACATCAGGAAAGGTTCTATCCTTCCTAACAGAGGACCTCAAGCATGGTATAGCCACAGAAGAGCAAAAATGTGAAAGGAATGTGAAATGAAGATGAGTAATGTTCTTCAAGGATGACACCATGATAATAGAGAGTCACACAAACACTCCATACTGCCTTAACCAAAGATTTGTGACATACCATAACTCCCCATTTGTGCAAGTTGTTTGGACATGACCAAATCACTTTCTTCCCACACCCACAAGCAGACAGATCTTTACTCTAGGTATTGAGAGCTCAGCAAACAGTAGTATTTGCCTGTATCACCTGCTTCTCCTAGCTAGTGACTGTGATTTCACTGCCTGCACTGATAGAAGATGCAGGAGATGTTGGAGTGGTGGATTATTTCTGTATGCTATGCCTACTATGGTCACTCTTTACATGCTTCAAGCCTCTCTGATTGACCACTAAAAATAATGTTTAAAGATCATGTCAATCATAAATTTATTATCCTTCCCAAAACTGCATTATCCTTGAGGTGAATTAAGACCTGCACTTTTTCATGTTCTGTCTTTTGGGACAATGCTATCCAAGCTGTTAAATATGAACAGATGTTATGGGCTTTGATATAAATTGGTTACATTCTCTCTCTCTCTATATATATATATTATATATACATAAATAATACATATTTGGAAAGCCTAGTTTTACAAGGACTTTGTTAAAGAAATAAGGATGCAGTACCAGAGAGTCAGGGTCAATTCCAGCCTCGGGTATTTCCACCCCTCTGCTTGCAAATCAGCATCCCTTCAGCTTGAGAGGTAGCAACAGAAACCAGATGAGTCAATCAAGTAATATGCTAAATAACTATGGGATGGGGCCCTGGGCAATCTGATCTAGTACTCAATCTACCAGTTGCCAACCCTACCTGTGGCAGGGGCTTAGAACTTGGTGATCTTCGAGGTCCTTTCCCACCCAAGCCATTTTATGATGATCCATCACATGATCAGTAAAAATCCAAACAGGCTACAGTAGTTTATGACATACAAATAAATTTCTTCAGCACTTTCCTAATATTGCATACATAACAGTTTATACCTCTCGAAATTCTTAATGATACAAACCAATTCATGAGAGTAATCGTACCTTTTAGATGTTACAGTCTGATAGATGTTTTGACTGGCTTTGGGCTGGGAATAAGAACAGAATCTACCTGAGGCATATGGCTGGATTTCCAAAGGAGACATCCTGGATCCTCATACCAAAATAAACAGCCTGGGGAGGGAAAAAAAAAAATAAAAAAATGCATTTAAAGAAAAAAGTTCACATTCAGGGCTCACCTATAGACTGCATATAGGCATGCATGCAACCACAAATGTATGTGTAAACAGACAGCAGAGAACAGCTCAGCCTCAGGGGACAAGCAGTCCCCAGTGTGTGGAGGAATTAAGAATTATCTTGGGAGAAGAATTTACTTAAGTTTCTTTTGTTTTCACAGTTTATCTTTAACATCCCCATGTGGAACAAAAGTCCTTATCTTCTCTTTCAGAAAGATATCTACCTAGGTAGGTCAGAAACTACAGGAAAATCGTTTTCTAAGGTACGCGTGACAATGGGTTGTAAACCTAGGTGCTAAGTGGATTCAGCAATCTTCTGTTTAGACTAGTGTTGTAGTAAATACCAAGTTAACTCAGATAAACACCCACCAATAGTTTGCTGCAAACTAAGTGCAAAATACATCGTTGTTACTGCTTCAATCTGGCCTGATGGAATGATCAGTACCACAAAGGATACCGAATTTCCAAAAAAATATAAGGTTCTACATATTGGAAGAAATTAGCTGGAAAAGTCATGTGTTTTTTGGATTTTTTTTCACTAGATAATATCTTGCTTTATAACTATTTAAGTTTTATTATATAGCGTTTCATAAATACCATTGGGTTTTTCTGTTACTTGTTTTTGAATGGAGTAGACAGCTGGCGATTACTGCTCTGTAACAACTGCTTAAGAAAAGAAACAAGGTAGTACGTAAAAACTTTTAAGAATGGCGGATGCTTAACATTGAGTATTTCGGGAACTAGTTATCTATGACTCTGAGTGCAGAGTTAAAAAGGCCATTAAAAAAAACCTGGAAAGGTCGCGGCGATTTGGAAAGAAGCGAAGGAGCCCTAGGCGCTCCGTGTGACCATGGCGCCCCCTGCCGGAGATGAAAAGCACAGCACCTCCCACACAGCAGCAGCCTACTAATAATTATGGCGTCTTCAGAAAGAAAAAAAAAATATTAAAAACTACAGAACTACCAAAAAAAAAAAAAAAACTAGAACAAAAAAATCCAAGGATAGTATTAAAAAGGCTTACTAAGGAGTACAAGATGTAATAACCTCAAACTGGGTTTCTTTAATCTGTTCTAAAGTTTTAGTTAAAGAAAGTTAGCAAGAAAGTAAGACAGGGATAAATACACGTAAGAAGAGAAGTGGAGATAACATTCTTGTCTCTCTAAGTGTTGAAGCATAACTTTTTAGCTTTCTTTTATCATCCCTAGAAAACACACATTAAGTTTTAAATCACCATTTGGTTTTATGCCAGTTTTTTCATTAGCACTAGGGATTCATGTGTCTCTTGGTAGTGCTTGTGCAGGAACATTCTCAAGTACTGAGCTAACTCACACAGGACCACCTATGCGTATCAGCTAGTAAAAAATTTTCTCTAGCAAAAGTACCCTATCCCATTTCATGCACGCACAACTAGAAGAGGATGTAGAATTAACATAGCCTTAATAGAAACACATAACATAACATTAACATAGCCATAACATAACATTAACATAGCCTCAATAGAAAATGCAGGAATAAGAGGAGAGCAGCAAGATCCTAGGCCACAGTAAGCAATAATTTGCTTAAATACAACAGCCATAGGAATAGAAACAAAGCAGAAAAAGCTATTTACTTTTAGAAAGCCTCAAGTACACATAGATCACCCACAAGAGACCTTCACATCTACTGCCAGCCCTTGAATGAGGTCTGGGAAGGGGTGGATCTTGGCTCCATTGCTTCCTGTCACCCAGGTGCACTGCATGCACCTGTGCTCCTCTAGGTTGGCCCTGCCTTCCTACCAGGTGTTCAATCACTGTTTCAAGCCCTGACTTAGCAATTCTGCTACAATCCTACAGATTTTTGTGCTCAGACTTCTGCGTTTTTCTGCAGAAACTTACTACTTCTGCTTTCTCACTGGATTTGTGCAGCATAATGAGATTATGTTTACACCTTGTAAGAAAGTGATTTTCCCATCACGTGCACAGTTAAAATGGAAAGTCTACTCATGTAGAAACTGAAATGACTGATGCTAACAAAGTATTGGTACACTGCCACCTGGACTGCAATTCATTTGACTATGTATTCATGTATTTCCTCCATATGAACACCAATATTCAGGCTATTTACATTTTCCTGAAAACATTTGAGGTCAGTAAGAACTCAACCACATAGGACAGATACCTTATTCTCACCCTAACATTCAGCAGATTGCATTTTCAGGAGTTAGATGTGATAATCCTTATCCAACTCAGGATGTTCCATGATTCTAGAAGTGCAGCCTTGCAGATAGAAGCAATCAGACCATCCATTCTTTAGTCAGGCTGCACAATAGGGCAGACATGACACAGTATGCTGAGCAAACATCCATATTCAAATCCCTTGTCCTTCATTCTTGCTCCTTCTTAACAACTGTCACAATACCCCTTGCAAAAAGACCTCTAAAACTATCAATGTTCTTGATGTATAAAACTTATATGCAGTACAAAATCAACATTGTGTAGAGAAAAGGTTAAAAAAAAAAAAAAAAAGCACATGAAGCAGTGACACAACTTTCATCTTTTTCTTAACTCTGTAAAGGACCTTGTACACGGCATCTCCTATTTCTACTTTTAGAAATAGCTTCACCTCACGAATGACCCTGGGAAAGTCAGGTGGACTACAGACCGCATGCATTTCAACCTAGCCATGTTGCCATGTTCCTGGAAAGGCCAGAAAGGCTCCGTCATTCAGACCACAAAAGGAGTGGATTAGGAGAGAAGAGAGAGATGAGAAAGGAGAGATGAAGACCATCTAAAATATGCACTCAGAAGGGAATTAACTTGAACTACAGCTCAGAGCACTGATGGGAATTTCACTAAGTAACATCCCTGAGTACTTCAGAGATATTCCACATGTAGGGAAACTGTTAGGTCATAGCTTGAGCTGGTGACAGAGCACCTGGTGAAGGGGTGTGGTTGCCCTAAGGAGCACAGGAAAATTATTTGCACCTGTGCTCCTCACATGACTAGAAGGGGTGGACTCAGGGTGGAGCCACTCTGGGCTCATATAAGAGCAGGCTAGAACTACAAGAGTATCTTCTAGAGCTGGGTTCCTTTCTATGGGGGAGTGCTGTCTAGTTAAGTGGTTTCCTTCATCAGTTAGGTGAGTGCTACTCTTTCTGTATGTGACTGTGGGCAAATACTTTATCTAGTATTGCTAAAACATCTGCCAGGAGTAATTCTGCTTCTTTGAGCACAGAATGCCTGTGATAAAGCAGTGCAGTCAAGTATAGGATTGTGCACTTGTGCTTCTGAGGTACCTGGTATTCTAACAGTAAGTTAGGCTTAGTGACTTTCAAGGTGAGGCTGGGTGAGGCTCTGGGCAGTCTGAGCTAGTTGTGGTGTTCCTATTCATTGCAGGGGATTTGGGCTACATGGCCTTCAGAGGTCCCTTCCAGTTCTAAGGTTTCTATCATTCTAAATGATTAAGAGAAAATACCACTCTTCAGAACCTGCCAAACTCTTGAGATAAGCACTATAAGAAGAAAAGGCATGAAAGAAATCAGGTCAGTAATAAGTAATGATATTTTAAGCTTCAACTTCAAAAATCTGTATTTTACTTATTTTTAAATTAAAGATTTAATCTATCCTTTTGTCTATATGTATGTCTGCAAGACCCAAAGACTCCAAAAAGGCTTATTTCTGTTGCAAATACATCTTCTAAGCCTTGGGCAAATTGTTACTCATTCTTTCTATGTTACCATGCAAGCCGTTCTAGTAAAATGACCAGAAAACATGCTGCTCTCCTATACGTGAGTTGTGATTTAAAGTTTCTCCCCACTTCTATCAGCTCCCCTCACTTTAATCTTGGGTGTTTATGGGCGCTCTAAGGAAAGGGCTCCTTCCAAGGCTCCATTGTCTCCTAGAAGGAGATGCTGACCCTCCCGCAGGAGCCCCGCTCCCCAAGCGCCGGGCAGCATCCCTCACCTACGGGAAGCCCCTCGATGTTCCCCTACTGCGCCCTCTAGAGGCTGCTGTCCCCGCGCATGCGCGGGGGCGCCCGCAGCACGGCGACGTCCGCTCCTCGCCAGGTGCTTCCGGATCGCGTCCGTGAGGGGCGGCGGCTCGGCGGCTGCTGCGGGCGCTCGGCGGTGCTGAGGGATCTGCCGGGGGTGAGCGGTTCGGCGGTAGGGCGGGCCCGGGGCGCGGCGGCACCCTTAGGCCTCGCGGGGAGGGGGAGGCCGCGGGGTCCGCGCCGGGTCTGCGGACTAGGGCGGTCCGCCGTTGGCTTCTTCCTGTCTTCAAGTGCGGCCGCCCCAGCCTGGAGAAAGCACCGTCACCCGTCCTCGGGTCGCCCGTCGGTCCCTTAGCGTCGCGGGGCCTTCTGGGCGCACACGGGGATGCGGTGCGGGCTGGCTCATGTGCCCCCGCCTCGCCGGCGGCTCGTTAGCTTTCCCTGCCGAGCTGAGCCGTGGCAAAGTGTTTTGTTTGAATGCGGGAGGCTGCCGCGTGCTTTAGGCGTTCTGCTAGCGTAGCTGTACTCAAAGCCTCTGAAGAATTAATCACTTCAGTTTGTTTAACGTTGGGTTGTAAAGAAAAACATGACCTGACTTATTTCTATTTAGTATTTCTGTGACACGTTGAGATTTTAAGTCTGCAACACGTGTATTTTTTTTCTTAAGTTAATAGTCTTACTGAAGCATTGTTACAGAGTTAGAAAAGAAGCAAAAGGAACTTTAATTATTTCCAGTTTTCTTTCTGAACATGGCAGCCTGGGGTTATTCTGGGTCTTGGTTTTGAAATTTTGACACTCAGCTGGCCACAGGAAACAAGATCTAATCTGAAGTGTTTATAGATCTAATCTGAAGTGTTTATTCTACTTGAAGGACAAAGCAAACATACTTCTCGTTGCTCCTGATTACTAATTGGGAAGACCGTTCAAGATAACTCATTTCTATTTTGTCTAAGTGGATTACGTATTAAATTAATAATTAAATTAAAATGAGTTTTATTGGAATGTATCACTTGGATTCTGTGACTCGTTTCTTGATTGTCTGACAGTTGTTGGAAATAGAACTGCGAATCTGCAGCATGTTTATGCAGTGAAAATAACTCCTATACTGATTAGGTATATTACTAAATAATGAAAGGTGAACTTCTCAGAATTTTACGCTATTGAGGTGATACTTACATTTAAAAAAATTTTTCTCCAGGTTTATTTTATTGTACAAGCTCTTTGCTGCCATAATGAGGCTTGTCATTCTTGAAGACTATGATCAGGCAAGTGAATGGGCAGCCAAGTACATCTGCAATCGTATTATCCAATTCAAGCCCACTCAAGGAAGGTACTTCACACTTGGCCTACCAACAGGCAAGTTTTATTCAAACCTTAATAAGTGACTAAACCTAAAGCTGTTTACATCATTGCTAACAAATGCCATATTTAGAATAATGCATTTGCTGAATATCCTTCTGGTAATGCTTGAATGTATTTCTTGTAGCATGAAGTTGTGACTCTGTAAAGTGTTTTGAAAAGATTTGAGAAACTGGAAAGTAGATAGGGAAATAACAAATTCCTTTTAACTATATTGAGAAGTATTTTAGTAAGATCTGCCTATAAAGAGATTTAAATACACTGAAATGTGTAGATATATAGTATAGTAGAAAAACTTTGTTTAACAGGGAGTACACCTTTGGGATGCTACAAAAAACTGATAGAATATCACAAGAATGGAGATCTCTCTTTCAAATACGTGAAGACTTTCAACATGGATGAATACGTAGGTAAGCTTTAGTGCTTTTCTTTTTTTTTTGAGAATACAGTATACTTACTTTTTCCCCGTATTAACTGTTACACATTTTAACAAAGCACAAGATTAGTGTGAAATTTTGAGTTTGTTAGACTAAGCATTTGTCTCTGTTTAGCCATTAGAATGCAAGTAATTCGTTAGAATGAATCCATGGCTAAATTAAGTGTTTGAAAGTTGACTACATTTTTTTAAATGTATATTGTACTTTGCATATATTTGTAGTGATATTTTGTATCACAAAGAATATATAGTGAATGTAAACATGTATGCAACAGAAGTCTTAGTATAAATGTGAATACTGGTTTGTCTGACTTCAGGTTACTCAAGAAAGGTTTGTCTTGAATTTAAAGCTGATTTAGTCTTGTAATATGTTCATTGGACTTTTAAATGATTTCAGGGCTTCCCAGAAATCATCCAGAGAGTTATCATTCATATATGTGGAATAACTTCTTTAAACACATTGACATAGATCCAAATAATGCTCATATCCTTGATGGGAATGCTCCAGACTTACAGGTGGAATGTGATGCATTTGAAAAAAAAATTGAAGAAGCAGGAGGGATTGATCTATTTGTTGGAGGTATGAGAAAGTGCTTTATGTTTAGTTATGATAGAAATAAATAAATGATTCTTCATAACATAGTTAAAATAACTTTTTTTCCTCTTATAGTCTAAGAAAGTTCTGTGACTAACAAAGAATTGGTACAAATACCAGAACAGAATGCTTGGTGTCCAAGTTCCTAATGATAATGTAGTTTAAGTTTTGAATGTTTTCTGTTTGCTTGTTGAAAATGGGGAACCAAGACAAAAGAATGAATCATAAAACCTTTTTTATTCTTTCACAATGTTTGAGGATATTTGTTGACTCGCAGGTCTGGAATGATTTGCTTTCTTTAACTTTGAAAAGGCATTGGTCCAGATGGCCACATTGCGTTCAATGAACCCGGATCGAGTTTGTCTTCAAGAACAAGATTAAAGACTTTAGCAATGGACACCATTTTGGCAAATGCTAAATACTTTGATGGAGACTTATCTAAAGTACCAACTATGGCGCTAACGGTTGGTGTGGGTACAGTGATGGATGCTAGAGAAGTAAGAACTTATTTAGTTCTAGTTGCATGTATCTGTTTTTAAGACTAGTTTGTGTTGTTAGGGGGATTGAAGGTAAAAAGACTTCTGTTTTGCAGGTGATGATTCTTATAACAGGTGCACATAAAGCTTTTGCATTGTACAAAGCTATTGAAGAAGGTGTCAATCATATGTGGACAGTTTCTGCTTTCCAGCAGCACCCTCGTACTATCTTTGTGTGTGATGAAGATGCTACTTTAGAACTAAGAGTTAAGACTGTGAAGTACTTTAAAGGTGAGCACTGAATCAGAAGTTACCTCTATTTAAAAATAACAGAATTATACAAAGTCTTCTGGCACATCACATAGCTGACATAACATAGTCAAGATACTAAATGTTAACTTTTACATTGTGAGTGGGAAAGTGCTGGGAGACATACCTTACATATGAAAGTACAGTGTCATTTGATAAACACTTGACAAATCTCTTTCGAATAATGTATTTCCTGTACTTCCCATTTGAAACAGAGTTAAACTGTATATAAAATAACAAAAATTTGGTGCTCCAGAATTTGAGTTTCAAGAATACTGGAAGGAAGGCTTCAATTACAACAAATTTTATTTTAATCCTGGCATATTTCATGCTGATTTTATCTTATAATATACTGTCAGTAAGCTTCAACTATGTGAGGCAGACTTCAAAGTGAACAGAGGACATTATTCATATAGTGCAATGGCAATCTGTTTAGACTTCAATGCATTGCACAAGCTATACTTTTCATATTTGTAGTAGGTATATTGAGGCAAGCTTCAAGTTTGTATTTCTTATAGTAACTCAGTGTTCCTGGATGTTAATTATATTTGACTAAGGCTGTAGAAGTTCAGCAAAATAGTTTTCTCCCAACTGTATTAGCACAGCATGTGTGGTTGTATATATTAGCCACCTTTCTTACTGTGTTTCTGTAGTAGTTGAGGCACATGGCAGCAAGGCCATATAATGCTCTAAAAATTGTCTATAGGTAATAGTAAAATCTAGTCTTAATGTGATTTTTATACTGATACCATTTATAATTCTCACTTTAGATTTTTCAGTATGTTCTTTGGTACATACTGGGGAGAGGGAGCTGTCTTCACCTACTGCACTGCTAGATAGTACTTAGTATTGTCAAAGATAAACTTGTTAAACTGCTTGGATGGGTTCTAGACACTATACTGTATCCAAATAAACAAAATCTCTGCTTTGGGAATATACAAACTACTATAATAAAATTATTAGGTATGAATGATACTGATACTGAACATATCTCCATAGAAAACTAAAGGCTACAGTGTATGAATATGTACTGTTGTCGCCTATTTAACTACCCTATAATGTTACCCTATAATGCATACAAAGCAAAAGAATTCTCAGATTGTTTTGCCTGGTGTAATTTTCCCTATTCATGAGTCAGTGAATTTCATTTGGTTGCTTTTCTCTTTAGATGGAGAAATCAGTATTAGTAAAACCTGGGATTACTTCTGAGTCTAGGGTCTCTAAGTCTCCAGGTTGGATGACTTAGTTCTTAAGAAGATGGTTGGTTCTGCTAATTCTAGTAGCTAGTTACTACAGCTTTTTACCATTTAAGGAAAATCTCAAGGTACCACATGAAATTTCAAGCAGTTTTTAATAACAAATCACCACTCTATCTGGAAGAGTAACTTTTACCCCCCCTTTTTTTTTCCTAACTTTCTGAAACAAATAAGATAAATGATCCTTTAAATGTTCTTTTTGCAAAATGGGAGGAAAGTCACCTTTCCCTTTCATTCCTTTATCACAGAAGGAAGCAGAAAAATATCTTTACTGGTCTCCAGGAAAGTTAATCTGGGAGTTTTTTGTACTTCTGCATGCTCTTGTTAAAACATTTATTTAACCTGATTTGAGTTGAATAGGCTGGAAGGTTTTTATGTGAAATAATTGCTTTTGCATTTATCTAGTAGGAGACTTTGCATATCATCATTTAAATAAGCTTTGTTTCTAACTGTGCTTCTAAAACCACTAAAAGGATTTAAATATAACTCTTTCCATATGGCAGTGGGAATACTTTGTAAGCATTTTCATGCGTTCAGGAAGTAAGTGGGTAATTCTCCTTTTCATTTCCGGTTTTTCTTTTTTTTTTTAAACTGAACAGAAAAACAGGAAATAGAATACTTAAACTTCAGTACATGGTCTGGATGTTTTTCTTCAAATAAAAATGCCTTGTGTATTGAATTTACATTTAGTGTTTTCCTGCTTACTGCCAAATGCGTGAGAAACATTACTGACTTGATCTTTCCAACATACGTGATCAATAGTTATCCTTTATAAAATCTAAAACTTTTCCTTTGTGCTTTAGTCATGTTGATTTCATAAGCTTTTCTTCTTGTTTTTTTTAATTATTTATTTACAAAGGTCTGCAGTTAAGTAATTACCTGCAGAAACAAAAATGAGCTGGGTTCTTCAGTCTCTTCTTGATGTTTTGGCTTTATAATAAGGCTGTATGGTCCACCTAGTAGAGAAAAGAATAGTAAACTTGTAAAATACATCAGAAATGAAAATAAAAATAGACTTAATGATTCAGGCTTTGAGGTTAGTTGGCTGTGGGGATGCAATGTTTGCTGCCAGATACATAATGCAGCAAGAGTATTTATATTCTTTGATGCACATGACTATTGAAACTTGCACTTACTGTAATCTCTTATGGCTTGTAAGAATCTCTGCTTTTAATGCTGCCTATTTCTGAAATTTGTAGTAGTTGAAGCAAATCTTCTGTATGGTTCTAAACTAGGCTCTTTGCAGATTGAGAATGTTAACCAGATGCTGTTACCAATCTGTAAGGTTTAAAAAAAAAAGTACCAGTGCACAAAACGGTTCTCCTTGATAAGCTTGGGGTTCTTCCTTCTTTGGTTGGCTTTTTTATACCTCTGGCTACAACTGCTCTTATGCTATTTCTTCAGTTATATCATTTCTTCTATACTGAATTTGTGTTTAAAATCTAAGAAACAGTAGGAAAAGAAAGTAACTTCATAATCATACTTGACTATGAACCCACAGTTTTTCAAGAGACAGAAGGAAACGGGATATCACAGGACCTTTCCCCATCAAGAAACACTATCTATTCCCAATATCTAATAGTGACACCCTCTGTATGGGTGTTACCATACATTGGTAACAACTTTGTAGGTAACACTTTTACTAAATTGTAACAAAGTAAACAACATGACTTTTTAAATGGATCTTCCCAGCACTTTCCAAAACTTTCCACAGGGAAATGGAGGAAGCTTCTGTATATTCATTAACAGTCTGTGCTGCTTGGTTTAGCTTGCCTAGGATCTGAAGGACACTTAATTACAAAGATACCACAGTGCTAGAACACTAACTCAAGCTGTAAAACTATTAGTATGTGTAAATCTCATTGTTACAACAAATTCCTGTATGTGTTGCTGTTAAGCATTTATTAATAAAAGAGAGATGTCTATCTCTCATCAGGTGTTTAATTGATATGAAAATGTTCCAGATCTTTTTAACTGGTCTGTTGTCATTGCTGTCTCATTTGTTTAGTTTATATGAAGATGGCAATAATATTTAAGCGATACAGGAAAAAAATACGTAACTAGCATATATATATATATATAGTCTTAATTACTTTTGATTTTAAACTACTTTGAATAGCCATCCTCTGTCTTTTCAGTGAACTGTTTAAAATGTGTACTTTGAAGTTAGTTCCAAATCTATGGATAGAAGGACATGCTGGAAAAAGTATATTAAAAATGATGTAAAGCTAGCATTGTTGCTTTCCCCTCAAGGTTTAATGCATGTGCACAATAAACTCGTGGACCCCCTGTACAGTATGAAAGAAAACTGAAAGAAGAATTGAAGAGGAACTGCATGTGGGTCAACAGCAACAGTTTTAGGTAGCAGCTGAGTTCACTGCTATGCAATATACTGAGAACTGTTTAAAATGGGAAATCCTAGGTACTGTATTTTTTTTAAAAGGTCCAATATATGTACACTCACATTCCATCTCTATTCGGTGTTGTGCATTTTGCTTTGATATTTATAACTCTGGCTGTTACAGTAACTAAATGGAACAGAACAAACCTGTGGGAGACTGCATGTTATGCTGGGGTGGAGGGGGGTGGGGACAGCACTTACTTTAGAACAGCAATGCATTGCATCTGCCTGTTAGAGGAAGTGATAGATTGTTTCCAATAATCTGTAATTGTGGCCTCCATTAGTGCAACTACACTTTGCATTTGTATTCCTGGGCAGAATGGTTTTGGCCTTTTTCTAATATGGAATGTTCTGTTTACATAATGCACACTGAGCTTTTGCACTTGATTGCCTTAAATTTATCTTATACGAACAGTTTTTGGGCATCTCAAGTCCTGCTGTACAATTCAGGCAAATAAAAATACAAGAAACAGTGCCTAAAATGCACCCAACTCTTAAAGTGTTATAACTTACTCTGGTTACTTACATTAAATGTTTGCCATAGCACTTTTTCCTCTCATGTATTTCAAATTACTTTAGGGTTTTTATATTTTTAGTAATTGTGCTTTATATAGAAGGAAAAATCTAAATGTTCCTTTCTGTATATACCTGTTTAATTGTATTGGATGGTGTCATTAAATGCCTAGAATGAGGTTAACTTATAGGAACATGAAGTCTACAAATTCAAATGATAGTGTATTAAAGTCTGTTAACCACTCTGTAATAATTACCTCATACTGTATTGCTATAAATATTGAACTGTCACAAGGAATGTTATTTCCCACTTTGAATAAGTAAAGCTTAAATCTAAATCTATCTTTTCTAAATTGTTTTGTTTCTGATGTAAAAGAGAGATTAAGTACTTAGTTGTCTTCATGTAAGGAAGAGAGTAAGAATCAACTGTGGTTTTTTTAATCTTTGTGATCCACTGACAGAGCCTAACTTGAATTTAGTTTTTCATTTAAACATTAGTAACTTTTGTTGCATAGTCCTGTGCTTTAAAAAAATGTGGACTATACCATGCTTATGGAAGCTTATGGAAGAATTCTTATTAGTTTATAACAGACCCAAAACTATGGTATGTATTTGCTGCTTCAAATAACATGTTTTGCCACTATCATAAAGTTAACTGAAATGTTTGAAGTAGGTATAGATATAACACAACACTAAGTGCAAAATCATCTGTTGGACCAGACTGCTAGTTGAATTTCTAATTTTTGGTATGATAACTACTTGTGTGTAGACCTGCAAAACACAGACGTAGTTTGCTCTGAATAGCCTATGCTCTGCTCTTTTCAGATTTAAAAAAAAAAGTATTACATAAATATATTCCAGCTTAAGTCATGACTTGTGAAATATACTAGGTCATTCAAGTCAAGTTTTGGTTCTTACAGGTATCCTTCTGTATCACTATTACTATAATAGGGTGATAAACTTTTCATAAAGTTTTGTGTATATTTTTTACTAGTTTCAAAGAACTCACCAACAGTGTTTAGCATGTTAATATATACTGAACTTAAGTAGACCAGTATGAAAGACTTGAATCAGTCTTGCTTGCTGAGAAATGTATAATTTGTTTTTCCTGTTGTGATGTCCCAAAGAACATCATTAGTTCCTGATGAGATCCTCTAGCAAGTAAAACAGAGTAGCTTGATATTTTTGTGACTTAAAATTATTCATTTTTCTAAGGCAGGGTGTCATGGCTTTACATTTTTTGGTTTTCAGTATTCCACATCAACACATCATGTAGTGCACTGGAACTAAAGTGTTAATACTTCAGCTCCATGTACCTATCTCTGTACGTGACGGAAGTCATGAGATCTGACCCTTCCGGGGGGGGGAACACTCACTTACTGCTTGTCAGTGGGCTCCTGGAGGCAGCGTTTTCCTGGCCATCCCAAACTTTTCAGGTTTGACTTGGTCTCGGGAACTCTCTCCTATCTTTTTTGATTTATTAGTCTCAATTTCAATTAGATCTTATTATATTGTGTTATTTTGCATTTCCAATATCATAGTTAGTAAAATAAGTTTTCCTCCTTAGATCGCTGCCGCTATTTTCTTTTCCCATTCCCTTTTCCGCAGCCCTTTTTGGGCCAGCAGCCCTTTTGGGCCAGCTGCCCCCCTGTCACGGGCACAGGTATATCTTGCTTAACCCGCGACACAGGGCTAGACAAACTATTTTAATAAGCTCTCTGATACAGTGGCTGTTCTCCTGCTTTTAACACATTCAAGCTCTCCTATCTAGCTTACGTGAAGTTACAATAAAAGCTTTCAGATTCGGAAAACTCAAATAAAATAACTTTATTTTCATTATAATGTACAAATGTATAATTTAAATACAAAATCCTTTCAATTTATATTCCCCTTAAAATGATAAATTAAATCAGATGTTCCCTCTCACAGTGATAAATTTTCTTAGAGACAGTAAGCATACTTGAGTTAAGATAATCTGCTGCATATCAATTTATTTCTCAGGCTGTCTCTTTAAGACACGTATGAAGGCATCTCTTGGTACTTCCACATTGCCAATTTTTCTCATCAGCCTCTTCCCTTCTGCCTGCCTTTTTAAAAGCTTCATTCTTCTTGTAATGTCTCCACCATACTAAGAAAAGGAAAAATATTTTATTAAGCTACAGTGCTTAATAAACAGGCTTAAACAAAACTGTTATCCTAAGGGAGCAGTAGTTAAAAAGAATGAGAGCAAGTCACCACTTTCATTTAGACAACTAAAGGTAAATTAATTTACATATTTTACATGCTAAACAATAACATAGCCTGGATGACATTAGGATAGAATACTACATTCTATCCTGCTATGGGCTATTCAAATCCTTGTGGAACAGCAACAAAATATCAGCTCTGATACACTGTAGCATCTTGGCTAGCACCAGATGATTACATCCAAATTCGTCAACCCTTACATTATGTGATGGGATACCATCCAACCTAGGCTCCAATTGGAAGAATTATTGATACTGTGAGAAAAAGATACTTGTTTAATCTCTTCAGCTTGTTAACTTCAGCTGAGATACTGTGTTTTTCCTAGAGCATTATTCAGCCTTGTTATCAACTATTTAATATTTAAGGCCTCTTCTTGATTTCTTACTGAAAACTGAAGTGAAAACCCAATTGCAATCAGTCTATAAATAAGTGCTTTATTATACTTAAATATCTAAGAAAAAAACTAGGAAACTCATGGAGTTACATAAGTATGCACACATTCTTGTTTCTTCTACAAATATTGTGAGATGCTGAGTAGACAGGTGTGAACACAGACATTGAGTATACACATGGAAGAAGTCATTACTGTTTCTCACATACTGCAAGCACCAAGTGAAGGTTACACAAGTTGAATTTAAAAATAAAAGTTTGAGAGTGTCTGTTAACATTCCACTAATAGTTTGAAGCAAAAGCATGGGGTTTCTATAGAAAGGTAGGTCCATCACAGTTGCAAGACTCTGAAGTTTACCTACATTGGAATTAAAAAGAAAAAATACTTACACATTTTGCCACAACATTTTTCCTGTAAGCTTTCAATCTGTAGATAAGAATACCATACATATTAACACAGTGGAGCAACTCCAGTAGTGAAGCTAAATAGCAAGTTATCAAAATGCTGAGCATTGTTTTTTTGCTCCATTTTTAAAAAGCAACAGATTATGACATTTTCATAGGTAGACAGAAGATAATGCTTTAAACATTTTAAAGATGATGTTGATTTATTTTTCTTAATTTGAGAAATGTCTTAAGGCACAAATAGACAATATAGTAGCTTTTATATTTTATCTGCCTGTAATGCTCTACACAGTACAATTTTTGCTTGGATACCCCTTCTGATTACTACAATTTAAATGTAACTTAAAACAGCAACAGCCAAAACATTACATGAAATAAAACAACCAAGGAAAAAGTTTGCTTTAAAAGTAGTGTGTGCTGATAAGAAACAGCTGTACTTGCTCAGCTTGCACATTTCCTTTGCAGTACCACAGTTCAAGTATTTGTTTGTTTTGTGTATGTGTGTTTTGGGGGCAGTGATGGATTATTTTTTTTGACTGCCAAAGAAAGCTACTTCACACCCAGGAAATCATATTCAACAATAAAAAACACCTTTTCTAGTACCAAGAAAGTGTACATATCAGTGTGACACTGCCCAGTAAGTGTAATGCTGACCACAAGGAATTTAAAATAAAAGGATTATTTTCAATTAACTTTACATTAAGTCCTTATTCACAGTCACAGCTTGAAAGCGTGGTTTTCCCTAGATACCCAGGAGTACATAACAGAAAAACAGTATTTAATGGTAGATTTGAAGTATTGTAACATGTAGGACTAGGGATGACATTAAAGTTCATATTTAAAACAGCTTAAATAAAGGAGGGGAAAAGAAAGTTTCACTTACGTTTCTCTCGCAATTATTTTCTTGCCAATAGCAGCTTGGATGGCTATTTCAAACAACTGTCTTGGTATGGCATCTTTTAAACGCTCACACAGGAATTTACCAGTAGCATATGCTTTATCACTGGAAAACAAGTTTTGACAAGTTAATTCTTCCAGAAACAGTCATACAATCCCAAAATATATCCAAATGTCTGAGAAAAATATTTTATTAAAAGTATTTATCTTTTTATATTCTTAAACTTAACAGATGATAACTTTACAATGCAGACTTTAATGACTGGTTCTGTACACAAACAAGTGGTAAGACTACACTAACAGGAGGTTTTCATAAAAATTTTAATGTTTGTAATAAATATTCTGATTATCACACTGAAGCTTTATTGAATAATTTTACAGCTTCAAATGTTATTTATTTATTTATTTAAACTAGAAGCTTGAGGGGGCATTTTACTGATTCCAGATATTGACATGAAAGGTCAAAGATCTACATATCACAGAAGCATTCTGAAAATTTCTTGTTATATAACAACGAAATTCTTTTTTAATCTATTCTAGCAGTCTGTAATAAAAAAAGTTACCCAATTACATTCAGCATCTGCATATACTGCAGATTTTGGAGAAAAGTGACAAAAGGTCAAAAGAAGCTATAAAATTGATACTTTCATAAACCACTGAGAACAAGTGACTCTTTTCTCTAAAATGTTCTCACTTAACGCTAAAGCAGTCATTCTACAAGGTTGGCCACTCTATTTTCTATCTTTCCAACTTGCTAAATGCTGTATTTATTACATTGCTAAACTGCATACTTATTAAAAATACATAAATATATAGTAGAGATTTATTCTGCTCTTGCACAGTTACTTTTCTCAACAAGGTAAGAATTTCAGTTTCCTACTTCAACCTTTAATTCTGAAATTCTGCAATTTAGTTACAGTATACATTAGATAATACACTAATTTGTTTTTGCAATTACAAGCTAGTGTTTGAATAAGGACAAAAATAAAGTTAATATCAGGATTACTAAAGAGAGATTGTGAAGTTATTTAATGGAGACTAAAACAGACTTCATAAGAAAAAAGCAAGAGGAGAGACTGGAAAATAGAAAGGCATTATTTTCACCAGCAGATGAGTAATTCCTGAGAAACTCATGGAAACCAAATCATTTTAGCAAACAGTTTCTGAGACTATTACAATCAGTAAATATTTACATTTTCCTGGTACTCTAGCTAAAGATAACAGAAAGCTTGTACAGAATAGGGGTTACTGGAGGCATAAACATAAAACTTATCCAATTTTTTAGTAATATACACCGTAAACAATTCGTAGCACATCTCCTACACTGTTTAGTCCTTAATTTTTTTTTCCCAACACCTTAAAAGAACATCAGTTCGCATTTATATTTGCATCTCCTCCTTCCACATTAACACGGGAACATTATATTTAGCACTTAGCTTTCCTACTATAAAATGCCTTTCTATTTCAGATCTTCTCTTGGAATTTGGTAAAATCTTCAATGCTATTTCCACATGCATTTATCATTCATATTTATTTACAATGAAAACATGCTTAAGTTTTTATCCTTTGGAATAGAGAACCCAGTCAACCTACTGGTGTATGATAGTTGCCAGTTCTTCAATTGGATTTCCATTTATAAGAATATCCATTTTGATAAGATCTGCTTCCTGGTAGCCTGCATCTTCATAATCAAAACTAAACAAAGCAATTTAGAAGTTAGTGATTATGGTATTATGCATTCATTGTTCCATAAATCTTAACTTCTGCAAACAATAAGTAGAACTCTTGAGCTTCATATTAAAATAGGAGCACAGTTTGTAAAGTCTCTCAGCATGACACCAATATTCAAAACTGGACTCAACATTTATGTAAATTTTGTCTCCATGTAAGCAGGACACATCATCTGCTGTTGAGCAAGGAAAATCAGATATCCATATATTTACTGCAATCTCTTTAAAATTTAGTTTATTCAAATACTTGTAAATGCCACTTGAAAATTCCTTAAAGTTCCCTTTAACAAATGAATGAGCATCCTGTCAAAGATATCAAAGGAATGAAGCACTAATACTGCAGCACTATCACAAAGGAATATTCTTTTTTTGTGCCCTTCCATACTTTCTTCTCAGATTTTTTTTTTTATTTTTTCCCCTCATGGGAAGGGGGAATAAGAAGAAAGAGAGGATGTACTTACCTTGCATAGCCAGAAGACAGAGACTTAAGGGCATCATAAAAATCCACCACAATTTCATTCAATGGAAAAAGGTATTTTAGCATAACCCTATGTTCATCAATATACAACATATCTTTCTGGACTGCCCTACGATCCTAGACAAATAAAAAATGTTTCAGTTCCCCTTGAAAAATGTTTTCTATAAATAACACACAAAGCAGATTAAAAAAAAGAAAACAGATCTTACAGTCTTGCTGCAGTTCCTTTCTTTCAAGAAAAGAAATCTAGTTATGAATTCTTCTAGTACACAGCGCTAAAGCAGTTACTTTACCGTCACTGAGCCGGAACACTGACTTTCAGTATAAGGACTGTGTAGCTCAGGAGTAATTTTGTATTTATTTTAAACAGACAATTTGAAATATTTATTTTCCTTTAAAAATATTAAGAATTATGGTCAACCATCATCTACTATGCTATTATCTTTCGATAAGTATCTTTCCTTACTTAGTATCTTCTGAGGTATAATAAGTAGAGCTTAAAAATGCAAGTGACAAAAACTAAAACAGCACACCACAGCATACTAACCTGACACAAAACAATTATTTTCCCAATATATTCCGGAGGTGTTACAATAGTACCAAGAACAGTTGGCTCCAGATATTCAGACACTGAATGTTTATCAGGAAACTGAGCAGGGTTGATAATAGTAATCTCTGAATTACCATACTCCTGAAAAAAAAAAAATTATATATATATATATATCTCCCCAACATTTTTCGTCTAGTTGCTTTTAAGCATTTTATCCAATGAATTTCGATCTGTCTCTTGTCTGTTGGGCAAGGATATTCCCTATTACTTCATCCTGATAAGGCTTCTCCATCTCCTTACAGACATCCTTAGCCTTATATAAAGCACAGCTACAACACAAAACGTGCTCCAATTATTCTGTAGCTTGATGATGTTGAGGGCATTTTTCTGTAAGCAGAATTTCAGGTTCTCCTGTACAAATCAAAATGGATTCTGAAGTTTTTGATTCCTTTGCAAATGTTTCCATTACCTAGCTTTTCTAGTCTAACATTCCTTTAGGGGCAGGAGTTATCCTTCTGGAGTAAAGATGCAAGGAAAGTCATGTTTCTTACTGTATGCATACAATACCTCTACACATCAAAGCAAGTGATTATTTCACTTCCACTAGCAAGACAGTGTTTCTGAAAAGGACCCAACATTGTGCACCGTGTGAAAACCTGAAAACTTGGTTCTGGTTTCTCAGATCAGCAATCTACAATCATTTATGCCACAAAGGTGCCTTATTTCATAGGAAGAAACCAAAATAACTGTAAAGAAAAAAAAAAAAAGATCTGCATCTCGTATCTTGCAGGTAGTGCAACTTCTCTTGCACAAATTTGGAATGTCCAAGTTTTCTACAGTGTTTAGAGGTACATATTAAGTAATGAGTCTGCCTATTTGCAGCCTCTTCTGTCCAGCTTTCTCTCAAACTCAAAACAGAGGAATTTTAATTGCAATCAGTTTGAAAAGCTTTGCACATGGCTGCTTCACCAACAGTTTTGTTCAAAACCAGTTTTGTTTTTTTTTTTTGTTTTTTAATCAAAAACTGACATATCTTCACCAATCCCTATCAGTCTACAGTAGTATTACAAGCTATTCCTAAAAGCAGTAATATTTTCTGACTGATAAGTTCGGAAGATGCCATGATTTAAATCCAGCAGGCAGTTAAGTACCACACAGCTCTTTGCTGAGGAATGGGGGAGAGAATCAGTGGGGAAAAAAAAGCAAAAAAAAAACCACACACTAAGAAATCAGGACTCATGGGTTGAGATAAAAGCTATTTACTAAAATAGAAAAGGAAGAGGCATTTTACATAGCGCTCTTTATTCCCATTATCAAGGACAGGGGCAAGATATTAAAAAAAAAAAAAATCCAAAACAAAAAAAAGCAAGTCCTTAAAGGGGAAGGGGGAAAGAAAATCAGTATTCTTAGCAAAAAAAAACAAAAACAAAAACAAAAAACAATCCACAAATGAAATAAGTTTTAAGTTGCATATCAGTCATTCTAATGTTTACCATAAAATACTGTACCATTCCACATATTAGAACTGTAGACATTTATAAAGGAGGCTTTTAAGTTGCTGTTTACATACTTTTATCAATTTTGCTGAAGAAAGAACAGCTTTATATGGAACAGTAGGTGCAGTCAAAATAACAGATGTGTTATATTCTTGCTCCAAACGTTGATTAAAAACTTCCATATGCAAAAGACCAAGAAAACCCAACCTGGAAAAAAAAAAATTATATTGGTCAAATATTTGCTGGTCACTCCAGTATGTTTACACTGCTAGTCTGGCACTATCAGACACAGGAAAGAACCTCTAAAAGCCACAAAATATCAGTCACAACAAATTGCATAATCTAAGTGAATATAGAACAAAAGAAAATACTTTTTGTCTTTACCTATCATTAAATTGAATTACAGCTCCTTATCTTGAAATAATTCCAATTAAAATTTTCCATTGACAGTGAAAATAGTATAGAAGACTCACCTCCACCCAGCTCCTAAAGCAAGGCTACTGTCACGATGAACAGTGACACTGGAATCGTTCAATGTCAGCCGTTCCAAAGCACTTTTAAGATTATTATATTCTGTTTGATCTACAGGATACATTCCTGTCAAAACATATGACAGAGAGATTCTGTGATAGAGCTTGATCTACTACATACTTATCTTTATAATACAAGCAGTAATAAACAGTAACAACAATAAAAAACAACAATAGCTTGCTTTCTGTTAATTTGACTCTTTCAATCTGATTTTTTTTTTCTAAAACCTTAAGGTAACATACAATAAAAAAAAAACAAACAGAAAAACAGAAATGAACATTCAAACCATAATTGTAGGTATACTGTATTCATCTACTTTTTCATAGCTGTGGAAGATGAGTATACTAATGAGCATAACCATTTTTTTTGCAGTTGTACAGTGTAGCTATACAATTTAAGCATTTATAAATTAGCAAACGTCACTGAGATGCTCCTTCAGCAGGTAAGAGTACACAGGAAGGAAAAAAAAAAAATATGCCATATCAACATTGCTACTATTTCCATATATTTTTTAAATGAATAGAAGAAATGAATAAAAACAATTGCCAGTGTAATTACTACTTGAAGTAGGTTCCACTTTTCACATCATTGTACTCTAATAAAGTACAGAAAGCAGCACACAAGCATGCACGCAGAAAAAAATCCATATTGTTTACACTTCCCCTTCTACATTCACTGGCAGCATAACATCCATGACAAGGATTAAGTTCTCTCAAAACAAATCAGAAAACTGAATAACAGAACTTCTTTCTTTCTAAAGCCATCTTCCATAGCATGCATAGTAGTTTACTAAAGGTGGCAGCAACAGTCTAACAGAACTAATCATTAATAAGGACTTCATTTTTGAAACTATTAATCCTTCTTTTCCAGATACAAAGAAGGAAAAGCACTGGAAGAATATTAATAGCTAGAAACATATCTTAGTCTTGTAAGTCATCTAAAACCAGCCTGCAAGAATCTTGCCTGCTAAGTCATAAAGAGCTATATAAATGGCACGTGCCTCTCTAGTTTAATTTCAATGAAATTCTAATCCTCGCAACTCTTACATACATCTTAGAAGCTCTACTAGTTCTCCTGCTCTTACTTCTGAAAAAAAGTGTCTCCTTTTTAAGTTAGTTTTCTCCTCACCTGCAAAAACCATTGGCTTCGCTGACTTAAAGCCAGGCAAAGGCTCCACCGGCTGTTTATACATAAACAGCGTGTCTCCTATTTGGGCTTCTGTTACTTCTCTCATTCCAGCAATCAGGTAGCCCACCTGTCCAGCATATCTGAATAGAATTGGTATTATACAGACACCTCTTGGCATTATGAATATTTCCACTATTTTTCCCCACTTCACTTAGCCCAGTTGGAAATTCAAATAAATCACCCCCCATGAGCCCATAAACAGTCCAAAAAAAAATCTTTTAATCTTTTAATCTGTTTCTTCACCAAGTTGCAAATTTTGTCTCAAGGGACAAACCATCTGTTAACTCACATAACTGTAGTTTTGTTAAATAGCACAGTCAGCTCTGGATTTTTAATACTGTGCTACTCAGTTTGAAAGCTGGAGCTAGAAAGAACCTGAGGATCTACAATAGAAGACAGAAAAATTCTCAGCTACCACCACAGCAACTCCCATGTTAAATGAAAGAAACAAAGACAAATACCCTCTATCAGTATATTATGCTGTTAGGAGAGGAACCTGTAGTAGATGGAAACAGTGTACTAGTTTTGGCTGGGATGGAGTTAATGTGCTTAACAGCAGCCTTATATAAAAGCCATGTTTTGGATTTGTAACAAAAATCATATTAATACTGCATCAGTTTCTAAGCTGAACAGTGCTTGCACAGCATGAAGGCTTTCTCCATTTCTCACTCTGCCCCTCCCAGCAAAGAGACTACAGGCTGGCAGCTATCACAGGCATGTCAGCAGACCCAGACTGACCAAAGTCATGTTTCATACCATATAATATCACTCTCAGCAATAAAAAGTGTGTTGTCTCTTAAAGGCAGCTGCTGTTTATAGACTGCCAGGATACCAGACTGCTAGCACATATTGGGGAATGAATGGCTTTGCATCAATTTTTCCCCCTCCCTTTTTTTTTTTCTTTTTTCTTCACTTGTTCAACAGTCTCTATCTCGACTCACAAGTATTTCCTCACTTCTGTTTTTCCAATTCTCTCCCATGCTCCACTGATACTAGAGGATTAAGCTAGTGGCTGTTTGAGTATTTAGTTACTGACTGGATTCAACCCACCACACACGCAATAATGTAGTCTCTCATTTAAGAGCTTCCCAAAAATGTCATTAAGAAGTACTTGGATGCAAATTGATAATGCCTCTTTGCTAATTCTGATGTACCTGATTTTCTTCCCACTGCTGCCATGAAGAGATAGTTTCTGGAAGCTGTTGCATTCACGGACTTAAAAGTTTTCCACCCTCAAAATATGCTGCAGCAATAACTAAGATGAAACCCCATTCCCTTCCACTCTCAAACAAGGTAGTTCCTAGAAATAAATTGGACAGCTGAATATCAAAAACTAGTCTTAAGAACTAGCTGTCCAGATGCTTCATAGACTAAGTATACATCAATAACACGACTCCCCTCCCACCAGCTGTGCCCAAAAAGCAGTCCCCTAAAGCTTTTGTCTCAGTGTGACACTGAGCACAGGTTTGTTTTTTTTTTTAATTACAAATAATCATTACAATCCATAACAACAATCCAAAAAACAAAACAGCCTCTACCGCTCAATCAAAATAAATAAATAAAATGAACAGAAACAGATTTTATATCTTACATCAATTTACGTTTTGTTCAATTGAAAGAAACACTTTACTTACAGTTTGTGCGTTGGCTGTTCATTTGGAGTCAGAATTCCTACTTCATTAACTTCATATCTTTTATTTGTATGCGCAGACACAATTTTATGCCCTTTCTGAATCTCCCCACCAAAAATCGCAATGTTAGCTATGACACCTCGGTAGTGGTCAAAGGTGGAGTCAAATACTAAGGCTTTCAAGGGATCAGTAGTATTAAATTGAGGTCTATCACAAAAGATTTAAAACAATTATTCAAACAACAAGCAGACTGCTTTCCATTTAATACTGTATGAATGAGCACCCCCACCCTTTGTGTCTAAGTAGAAGCTATATGATTACAAAAATATCACTCTAGTAGCTCACCTCTCTTTTTCCATTTCAGACTGAGTTCATTTTCCTTCTCCGCTTTTTAAGAACAAACAATTCTTCTCTACTGGTATTCAATACTGTTTTAAGAATTTCAGCAGATATACATTGATTTATTTTAAAGATCTCAAACCCAAAAGGTCATATTCTCTGATTTGCAATTCAAAGCTAACTTTAGGGTTAACTTCAGCTCAGAAACTAGATTTACCTCACATCTCCTTATAAACTATGGACTTACAATCAGATGCACATTAAGTGCAAAACTACTGCCAAGATACTGTATAAATGCAACTTATGGTTTCCTGGATATCCTTACAAAACATCATAAGTAAAATAAATAACTTACGGTGGAATCTTTTCAATGACCTTTTCAAGAACTTTTTCAATATTTGTCCCGTGTTTAGCAGAAATCTAAAACAAGACCAACAACAATTTTATAAGACATGTGTCTTAGACTCATTCAATATCTATTAAAGTGTCACCTTCTTTTGTAAATAAATTTGGTGGCCGAAGAGAACATTATCCATATAAATACTGACTACTACGAAATACTCATTTAATTATAAATACCCCTGTTACATGATTTCTCCTCCTCAATGGGAATTATTCTTACAGTAAAAATGAAAATAATTTAGAGGATCCACAAGTGGAAAAAAAATTATATGATGCCATTCATCATCACACATTACAATTTTTAACTGAGTATTATTTTATCCGTTCTGGTTTTTCAAGAGACAAGATCTAAAGAAATTCATACTGTACATCATACAAAAACAGACAGACAACACCTTGCTGATTTATTATGTAGCTAATGAAAGATTAGTATATAAAGTAGATACAGGCATACAATCAGACACATTATAAATCTTGAAGAGATCTTACCCTTATACATTCATTAACAGGGATATCAAACAGCTTCTCAATTTGTTTTTCAACTCTTTCAGGGTCTGCATTCTTTAAGTCAATCTGAAAAACAAACCACTAAATGTACTGGCAGTGACATCTTCCATATGATCAAGAATTGTAGCTCTCAAACGTGCAAGTGAAGGATTCCTTACGTCTTTATTCAAATACTAAAGATATTCAGGAAAAGATACATATCAAGAATTTTTCAATACTATGTCTTGGTGCAAATAATTTCTAGAAAATTGGACATGAAAGGTTACTTTGCAAGTGTAAAATAAGCTCAGCTATTAAGTGGAAACAAATCAATAAATTAAATTGCAGGCTATTAATACAAAATTCCAATCAATCACTTTAGAAGAAGTCTTACAGGATTATAGGAAGAATCCCTATAATAATTATTTTTTGTTAAGAACTTCTATCCTAGAGCTGGTAAAATTATTATTTTACAAAATATTTTGAAAGCACAAATGCTGCTTATGCTGTTTATGGTATAAAACTAAGTACAATATATTAACTACATTTAAACTAAGTAAGTTTGTTATTCCAGTCGCACAGATTACAAAAATTGTAATAAACAATATATTTGATTTTTCTTTTTTGTAATTAAGTTTACACCTTTTATATTAAGCTGCTACTCCTGTGTGTTATCATTAACACATGGAAGAATATAACAATCATCCTTGCAAGAACTTTGAAAGTTACTTTTGTAAAAATCCACTTAAATATTCCCCAGAATAAAAACTAAAAAGGAAGACAAATGGTTCAGATATCAAAACATTATACACGGTGCTTCTTAACTCAATTCACCAAACAGATTCCATAAATAGTTTTTTATTGCTACTTACAAAAATGCTAGTACATGTATTTTATGAAAAGTAGGAATTCCCAGCAATCATTAAAATATTATAAGACAACACGCTGTTGGTATATACTTGTTAATTTTTCATTCTATGCTCCCATTGGAAGATTACCGAGTTATCTATACTAAAGTTATCTTTTATACACACACACACACACACACACACACGTATGTATACAACTGTTTAATTTGAAACGCTACAATTTCATTACCTTGTTTATGACAGGAATTATTGCAAGTTGTGCTTCAAAAGCAAGATAGAAGTTTGCCACTGTCTGAGCCTGAATACCCTAGAAAACATGCATCAAAGAAATCAACATGGAATCTCTTGTTTCTTTTTAGGCATATTATACACACCATAGAGGAAGTTACCATCTAAGTACTCTGTGATAATGTATCCTTACTTAAAATCATGATTCTATAATCCTCATATTCCACTGCAGTAACTGACTTTAAATGTTAAAATGTTTTAGCAACATAAAAGTACAACAGATCTTTGATTCCAAAACCCTGTTAGCACACAATAAGTTTATGAAATTTGCAAGGGCATCATTTTATGAACATTTTACTCCTGAAATATCAGTCAAGAAATTATTCATCTATTGATTTTAAAACTTGTGATGTTTTCCAAATTTTTGAATTTATTCACATTTGGCATGGAATTTTACTAATTTTTAATTTGGCCAATAGCTTTAATGTTGCCATATACCTATTACAGGCAACTAGCTAAACCAAGTGTGTCTGAATGAATCATCACACTCCAACAAGAAAATGAAGGTAATCAAAAGCATACAGTGAAATAGCTGTAAGTTCTCCAGATTGCCACTTGTAAAGTTCATACAACCATAGGAAGCATCATCTGATTCTTCATTAATTCAGTGCTTCTGTTTTATGGTATGGCACTGCAGTATCTATTAAAAGACAAGTATTTGCCTGTAGCTTTTTTTTTTTAAACTCACATTAGTCTTCTGGAACGTTAATACTTTTATGGAGCTAGACTACTGCAAAAATACTAATGGAAAGGTTAAAGCATACTGAAGCCCTCTCTAGCTTGCTTAAATAAATTGCTGACATTCCAAGGAGAAAACAAAAATTAAGAACTGCACCTCATTTGCATCTACTACAAGTAGGACACCTTGGCAGGCAGATAGTGACCGTGAAACTTCATAGTTGAAATCTACGTGACCCTGTGGAGAAAATTAATATTCATAATTTCACATATTTCTGGAGTCCTTTGCAAAGATATCTACATTATGGTGGTTTTGTTTATCTATCTGTTCATCTAAAACATAATGCTCACCAAAATAAATAAAATAATAGGAAAGAACACATTGAATAAACACAAGAAGTCAGAAATATGCTAAGTCCTATTTATAAATATAAAGACACGTAGTTCTGTATGAATGAAACATCCTCTTTGTACTTAACTTACTGGTGTGTCTATAAGATTTAAGAGGTAGTTTACTCCTTTGTAACTGTAAAAGAGTGATGCAGACTGTGCTTTAACTGTAATTCCCCTTTCACGTTCCACTTGCAGTTTATCCAGCACTTGTTTGTTACGGTCAGTTTTAGCAATTGTTCCTAAGATCAGAAAACAGTTTTATTATCTTATTTAGAATATTAGCTCTCCAAATAAGCAATTGCTGAAAATACTACTAACAAGCAGAAAAATGCAACTTGAAGTAGCACATCTCGTTCTTCCACTTGATTACAGTAAACTTTCATTTGAAAATAAGTTTATGCTTCAACTCTTTAACATTTGTTAAATGGGCTTTTATCTATGAAGTTACAGAAAACACTTTCCTGAATAAGTCTAAATTACTGGTCCAGAAGTTCCTAAATAATTCTGACATCTAAAGAAATTTCAACCCTTATCACTGGAGAACAGCTCCATGGTTCCAACCAACACCAATCTCAAGGGCAAAAGGAACACTATCATGGAGTTCAACAGGCCTGAATTCATAATTCCATTCTAAAACAGACATCAGGTAAAACTGCCCACAGTGAAACACAGAAGGTAATAAAAAAGAATAACTTTGATCAAAAGATTCTCACCAGTTGCTTTACAACTTGCCACAGAGAGACCACTAAGGTAATCTATGTCTCCCTCTTCCAATTTGAAATTGAAGCCTAATTTCCCCAATCAGCTGTAGTTTTGAATTCCTTAGGATTTCTGCTTCACTTTTAATTTAAAAAGGTGATAATTTTCTTTATTCTCAGCAACACAAAATGAAAACATTGAAGACAAAGATTTGGAAGATGACAAATACCTCTGAAAAAGAAAATAACAGAACTTTGCTAACATTTTAGGATAAAAGAAAGAGCAAGTCCACAGAGGAACTGAGAATCCATAAAACTCACACTAGAAGTTATTTTACCTACTAAATCAAAATAGAGCTGAAGATTTCTAACATTTACTGTGCAGCGCTATATCAGCTTCAGTAATAGCAAGCTTCACCACTAAGAAAGGTAGTTTATATAGTTTGCTCAGAAGAGGAGGATAAACTGTTACCTCCTTATAAGTAAAAATAGTTGAAGTTCTTTTATTTCAATCACACTATTGGAAAGCATTCTGTCCAGAATTTCTAGGTCATGACAGTCCTTTTCTTTCCATACCAGAAACTGGCAGTAAGCCTCACACATGCTCTCTTTGGCCTGTTTCCAATACACATGCCTTTATTGAGGGGATTACACAGTTTCTTAAACTCTACGTACTGACAGATTTCAACATGAATAAGAAAACATATTAATATCTGTAACACTGCACAACTGGAAGCCTAGAAGCAAACTGGCAGCAAAATAGCAAAGAGATCAGAAAATTTAGTAATAAAGCTACCGAAATCTACGTATTATAGAAGGTAGCAGAGATTAAAAGAGAACACTTACCTGTAATTTCCAGCAACCTGTCTGCTAGTGTGCTTTTGCCATGATCTACATGAGCTATAATACTGAAGTTTCTTATGCTTTCAACAGGATATGCTGACATATCTATTTTCTCCTGAAAAACAGAAAGTTTCTTTTCACAAACCACGGATACAGTCTCTGTACAATCTGACTAAGCCTTTTAAAGATAAATTATTCTTTTCTCTAGAAGAAACATAGTTAGAAAACCCTAAATGGTTGCCAGCATTCAAAATGCTAGTATTTTCTTTCAGCCATGGATACACATATATTTGTTATGACCCCAAATCAGTATGAAGCAAAGCACTGTGAAAGTTACTATGTTCTTATAAACACAGGGAGTTGAAAAACTTTAAAACAGTCTAGGTCTGTTAAAATACTTAAGCCAACTTAATCTGGGGGACTATAAGGCTAAAGACATCATTCCTCCCAAGAAAGAACTCTGTGGCACTACCTGACATTCAGGTAGCAGTGCCAATTACATAATAAGGAGCACCCAGACTTCACAAAAAAGGAAGCAGTCTATTTTGGCTACATTAAAAATAAAGAATAAAATTAAAAAAATGTAGAAAACGCCTGACTTCCTGAGATCACACACAGGAAGGTCCAGCACTGACTTCTCTTTCTGTTAGTGTTACTCAAATAAAAAATTTTGAAGACAGGTGGCTCTGCCAGGAACCACGGGATTCCACGATAACACCCTGCTGAGAAACTGTGACTCCTAATTTTAGAGACACACAGCTCCTCTCTCCCACCATTATGCTTGCAGCTTGGGGCCTGGCAGAGAAAAGAGAAAGCCCCCAAATCTTTGCAAGCATCGAAGTACTGATTAAACTGATGCTATCCGTGTCTCGGCTTGGAAGGGCAAGTTCTCCCACTACCAGAGGAGCACAAATGCTCCTGTAGGAGAAAACCACCGCTCGTCAACATCTGCCTACAAGGCCTTCCTCCTACACACATGGCCACCGAAGCTGAGGGCTGCAGCAAGCACTCCCCGAACCCTGCGGAACGCGCGATTCAGAACTGGGGACACGCGAAGCGGACTCACCCTGTCGCGGGAGCTGTAGAACCGCTGGCAGCCCCCGAGCTCCGTGGGCAGCCGGACCGGAGGACCCCGAGGGGCGGACACAGGGCAGGGCCGGCGCAGCCATACCCACCACGAGACCGTCCTGCCGGTGAGAGCCATAGCGCCGAGGCTGGATTCACCCCCTCACAGCGCGGGCCTCAGCACCATCGCAACCCGCTACCGCTCCCCTCGCTGTTCTTTCCGCCTTCTATTTCACGCCGCCCGCCCGCAGACACCGAACTCTCGCGGTGACCGCGGGACGCCGCTCCGCTCGTCCGACGCGCCGGAAGCGCCTCCAGGCGGCGCCGGAAGCGGTCAGAACAGCTCTCCAACAGCGCCCCCTGCTGCTCCTTCCTTTTACCCGCATCTCACTCGCGGGTGCAGTTCAACGTTCGGCCGCGAGGTGGCGAAAGCGGCCGGTGGCTGGCGGGACGCCTCGTACCTCTGCAGCGCTGCCTCGGGTGGTCGCAGCTGTGCAGCTGCAGGGGGGTTTGAGTACTCTCTGAAATCTCAGAGGAAGTCTCCGCAGTATTTTTCCCTTGGCTGTTTAAAAATAAAACAGAAAAAAATAGCGCAGTAGTTGCTTCAGTCTGCAGCTCCGTATAGATTCATAGAATATCCCGAGTTAGAAGGGACCAAAAGGATCACCGAGTCCAGCTCCCACCCACCCAAAATTCAAACCCACTGTCCAAACACTTCTTGAACTCCGACAGCTCAGGGCTGTGACCACTGCCCTGGGGAGACTGTTCCATGCCAGAGTACTCTCTGGTGGAGAAACCTTTCTTCTTACCCAACCTGTTTTTCTTCAGTGAAAATTCAGTCCTCCTAGATTTGAGATTTTATCACTGATTGCTTCAACTATTCCCCTGAATTTGATATCATTCACAAATTTGCTGAGAGCACATTTTTTCTCTTTAACAGTGTGGAGTGGTGGTTTTCTCCACTTCCTGTTGCCCACCAGCTGCATGCGTCAGCACAGCTAAATTTCAAACAGTCTTTGTAGTTTATGCTTCTTCAGTTTTCAAATGAGATTGCTCTGGAAGATGGTATCAATAGCCTTGATGAAAATAAGGCATATTACTCACTCAGCTCACAGCCTCATCCACATAGTCAGTCATTTCACTATGGAAAGCAAACAGATAAGACGAATATGATTTGCTGGTGCTAAATTTGTGCTGGCCATTCTCGTTTAATACAATGTTCTTAAGAGTTTGGGGGCAGTTTCCAAGATGACTTGAGACTTTATCAGTTACACTAATCACATCACATAATACACAGCATAATTATCTGATAGCAGAATATCACCAAGAGAGACCCACTGACTGAAAGATTTATTCTGATTACTATCTAGTATTCTTTTTGTATCAGTGGCATTACAACCACTGTATAGTAATACATTGTGTATGGTTTTTTTCCTTCTTTTTGTCTGTTCCACACATCTGATTCATCCACTTTCTTTTCTCGGAGTTTTGTTTGTTTGTATGTTTGTGGTTGGACTTTTTTTTGTTTGTTATTTCATCCTATGAGCTTGGGAACTTTGTTTTCCTTTCCCTTGGTACCAGGGGATTACTTGCCAGAGCAGCTTGGTTTCCAATTGCAATGTCTTAGTAGTTGCTGCAGGGCATAGAACAGTGTTCTTCTGGAATACTTGTTTGCAGGTATACAGAGGGATCTGTTGTTTTGTTCAGTTTCTGCTTTGCCAGCCTAAAACTGTTCTGGTCTTCTCGGCTGTTCTTTGTAAAATTCTAGGAATAGACAAACATTTTTCATATACTTAGAGCTGCTTTCCATGCACTGGATTTTAATACATTCTTCTTCAGCTAATGTGGTCTATTCCAGACATATTTATAGTCTATGTTTTTTTGTTTGTTTGTTTGAGATTAGCTTTTATTATTACCTACATGTTCTGTTGTTTTCATATTTGAAAATTTTGCATAAAGTTTGGGAAGAAATGCTCAGACCTATGGTGACTGGCATCTACACAATCTAACCAAGATTTGAGATGTAGCTACATACGTTATTTCAAAACTGCCAACAGGTCACTTAGCTAAGAAAACCACAAATATATTTGCCAGATTCTTAATCTAGAGATATGCCAAATAAAGCAAGATGCAGTATATTTTGATGTTAAAACAATTTAATGATGAGGAGGATGCAAATAAAAAATTCCTAATCAATTTTAAATTACAATTATTTGGCCTAAAATGGCTGCATAAAATTATCTGTTAGTGCGGACAGTAAAAACGTTCTACATATACCAGCTTGGGAGCATGCAATAGTAAATTTGCAAGCATAGTTCATTATGCTGTGCTGATCACATTGAACTTGGATAGTAACAGGATAAAGAGAGACCATCAGCAGATTCATGAAAATGTATAGAGAAATAGAAGCATCTTCTTGAATGGAAAATGAGTGTAACAAGAGCCATGAATCCAAAGTGATCCATCGCATACAAATGAATCTAGCAATCATTTTTTGGAGAAAAACATAGTTCTTGTAGATTGTTTGATACACTGCAGACATTGGCTTACTCATGTGTAGTAACAGAGAACCTAAACAAAATACATAGCAATCCCATAATTGCTAAATGTATGCTGTCTTCAGCATTGCAAGATACAAGAATACTAGCATATCTAAGAAGGTTCTTTATTAGTGGAAATTGAACTGCACTTTACAGACTGTCTTCAAATATTGCCACCGTAGAGCAAAATGCACAGATACAAAGTTAAAAGGAATTAAAAACAAACAAACAAGAAACCTTCTGAAGTGGCTGTACTGTCTGTTCAGACTAGCAACACACATTTTTTATTCTGTGTAATTACCTGCACAAAGTAGACACAAAAATATTTGCAGAGGCAGAAGTTATTACAAACCAAATAGAATGACTAAAGATTGCACTTGCACTTCACATCTGCTGCTTAGAGAACCAAAACTGTTCCACCTGCACACCTGGCTGGCTGGCTGAACTAGCAGTGATCTAAGGAGGACTGCTGCAGAAGTTGCCAAATGAGCTCATGCACCATATCTTCATTCTGGCACTCACTCTTGTCTTGTTCATGTGGTGTGAACAGCTATGGAGTGAATGCCAGCCCACACAGAGTGAGATAGGTCCTTTATGCGTAGCCATTGGCAACTCCATGTATTTTTTAAATAAATGAAGACAATCAGGAATAGATCTACTTTTCACATATGACTTCTAGTCATGTCAACATAATATATTAAGCAAGTTTAGATTGGTAGTCTTTCATTAGGATAGAGCACAGTAAAAAACACAGCAAAAGTCATTTGTATTTACCTTCACTTTTCAGCATGTATAAATATACTCAGAAAAAATTAAGATTTTTCATCAGTGTGCATTGAACTCCAGATGCAATGGAGCATATTTACTAGAGCACTTATAGAAAAATGTACAGTTCAGCAGAAAAATAAATAAGTGTTTACAGGACAGCGAATTAGTAGCATAAGCATGAACTTTCAAGTGATCCATTTGTGTGTCAAAATGTGATGAATGGACATACACAATTAACATTTCCTGTACTCCGAAAGCCATTAGTTACAATGAAAATAAATTGAATGAACATATCATTAGCTGTATTGACTAACATTGAAGCCAACCACACAGAATGATGAATTCCAATATTTACAGACTCATGATGGAAAATGTGGAGAGAAAAAAAAAAGAGATAAATAAATATAAATTTCTTGTCTAATACTCAAGGAATGTGTTTTACTGTAGCTGTAAATGGATGCAGTATTGAATGTCTTATCAGTAATTATTTCAGTTGAACTGCTAAAGATAATTCTGAACAGAATTCTGTTATAATTTCAGATCTGTAAGTGTTATGCATTATTTCTTGGCAATTGCATTCTGTAGAACCAAATGTGTTCCCCAAATGGCATGGTATCATACCCTAAGTTTTGATAGGGTTTGTATGTTTTCCTATAAGGTGACAAAATTGCAGAAGTAAGCATTTACACATTCAGCAATCTTATCATCTGCTGAACTTACTTAAATGTGATGGGTGCACAGAATGAAATAGAGTACTACCATGCAGTGAATAATTTACCATGATCTGAGAAAATGTAGCCTAGATTTCTTAGCATAATTGCCATCAGAAGATTGGTGTCTATGGAAAGAACACCCTTTTCTATTCAACTGAGAACATGCCTCATTTGGAAGCAAGCTTTGGTAGCACTGGGGAACTGTGGATGTGTGGAAATCAAAACAGATTACATCGTATTCATTAAAAACAAAGGAGAGGGAAGAAGGATTTCTGAATGTCATTTGTAAGGATTTATGTAAAAAAGCATCAGTAATAAAAATAAAATATTTCTATTGTCCATTGTAGTTAACTACACATGGAATAGTCCTACCAAATACATTTTCTGTCACTATGAGCAGTCAATAAAATGGAGTGACTTCCTTACTGATAACATCTGTAGAAATGTACTCTTTCTGTAGATGCATTCCTCTATGCCAAATTCAGGCTTCCAACTGCACAGTAATGAAACATGGAACTTTAAAAGTTAAACTGGAGAAGAGAAGGCTATGAGGAGACCTTAGAGCTGCCTTCCAGTACCAGAAGGGTGCCTACTGGAAATCTGGAGAGGGACTTTTTATAAGGGCAGGTAGTAACAGGACGAGGGTAATGGTTTTAAACTGGAAAAGGTGAATTTAGATATTGGGAAGAAATTCTTTACTGATGTTGAGGCACTGGAAAATGTTGCCCAGAGAAGTTGTGGATGCCCCCTCCCTGGAAGCATTCAAGGCCAGTCTGGATGGGGCTTTGAGCAACCTGGTCTAGATGGAGGTGTCCCTGCCTATAGCAGAGGAGGTGAAATAGATGATCTTAAAGGTCCCTTCCAACCCCAACCATTCTGTGATTCTATGAAATATTTTATATATCTGGATAAAAACTAGAATATCCTCTTTTGTTCCTCCTTTTTTTCTCTTGCAGGAAAAAAAATATCAAGTGCAATGTCCACATTGTACATGCCATTATATCTACTGTATGCCTTTCTCAGCAGAAGTTATGATGAAGGGAGAATGGCACAAAGTGATGGCAGTGGCTGGAGTAAGAATTTTATTTCTTTAGATTGACAGTGAGTTTCTGTTTTGGAGAATTCATTGACATTAACTTGTCATGTTACCACGTCAAGTTGGTCTCAATTTGCACTTGAAAATGTAGCTGTAACTTCAATTTCTCAGCACTTTGAGGTGATGATTGACAAACAGTTCTGTTCTAGTCAAGCTGACAGAAGTAGAAAATGTAAAAGTGTTTTTTGCCTTAAAAATAAAATAGCAAAGGCAGTTGAAATCTTACCATCTAGACTTAGAAGGACATAGCAGACAGCAAGTGAAATAATGGTGATTAAGTATATGAAAGTAAACACTTCAGATTATTGTAATCTCTCTAACAAAATGAAAAACAAACAAACAAACAAACAAAAAAACAGAATGTTTCTTTTTTTTCTTTTTTTCTTTTTTTTTTTTTTTTAAGTCATGTTGAATTTCATTTTTTGGGCCATAGCCTACCAAGGACAAAGAGTATAGGGAAATTTGTAATCTAAAGGAATAGCTGTTTTTCTTTATATTGGAAAGGCTTGTCATTTAAGACATTCATCTTCTACACTCTACTTGCTAGGAAGAAATGACTTTGGAATTATATTCTACATACTTCCCTGAGTTTGTAATTCCAGTGCATTTTACTAGCAATGGTGATGAATATTTCTTCTGCTTCCACTCCTTATACTATTAATATACAGGCTGTGAATTGCAGCTTTGCATCAGCCTATTGTCTAGCCTATTACAGTCTAATAGAAGACTGCCAATATTAAGATTTTCTTGACGAGAGTTAATGAGTGTTAGATGGGTTTCTATTCACTTGATTTGTGTTTACAAAATAATTCAAATGCTTAATAAGTAGTATCATTTTAAGAAACTGCATACTGAGAAAAAATATGTGAATGGTAAAGATTACTGATACAAGAAATCCTATTTCTAATGAAATCTCTTTTATGTAGTAACGTGGAATTTTAAAGTGGATTTTCACTCTTCTGTTATACATTTGATTTTGCAGGAATGTCCTGCATCTTAGAGAATACCCAAGCTAAGTTCCTTGAGTTTTTGATCCAAGCTGTTACATTTCTCCTGCTGTTTTTCTTTCATTTCTAATTAATTAATTTTCCTATCATGTTTCGATCTCCACTAATTATTTTTTTTAATGAGAAAAGGATGGTAGCATACCATTCCCTTTATTCTTAATCTATTTATATGTTCAAGAATAAATTTTTGCCACAAAGTTTCTGAAGACAATGCTGCCATCAGAAAGCAAAGCCTGTGTAACTTTTATTTTGACATCATCTTAAATACCTGCACTAATTGTGCCTGCCTAATGGTACAGTTCAGACTGCTTTGCATCCGTGACTTGCCTTTCTGATTATTGAAATCATTCTCAGTCTTTGTGTTATTTTTAAGACCATTAGATATGATCTTGTTTCCTAGAGCTAATAGAAACAATTGTTCAAGTCTGCACAACAATGTGAGAACTGCTGGATTTCTACTGGGAGCACAAGTGCTTGGTGCTCATTTCCTCTCTCCATAAACAGAGACCTTACAAGCAGACTAATCAATCTAATGTGCAGTGTAAAAGCTGATTTGTTGCAGATTCTTAATCAAAAATTGTGTGTTATCAAAATCACATACCATGTACAATCTACATTTTTTTTATACTGAGATTGTTATTCTTCAACCCAACTTGTAACCCCATTTTAAAAAGAAATCTAGTAACTTTGATGGGATATATTTTTCACAAATCCAGTTTGATTGGCATTGTGTTATCCTACTTTAGTTCTTAATTATAATCCTGTAGCATCTATTCCATTATTTTCCATATGATTGACATTAAGCTGACAGATCTATAATTGCTTTCTTTAAAAGCTGAAGCACATTTGCTGTCTACCAGTGTTCTGGAACTAGCAGTATTTCAAGAGTTAAGCAATGTTAACAGTGTGCAGAAAGCTCTGAGAAGCACTTTTGAGTTTTTGTATGCAAATTATCTGGATACAGTGATTTTTGAAGTATAATGTTCAACATTTTCTGATATTGCTACTAGGATGGAAAGAATAATGCAATATATATACATATACATATCTTCATGGTTTGATTTGGACAGAAAGGAGTTGTTCTTTATAATAAATATCATGTTTCATCTAATAAGTGAATCACCTAATGAGTCAATATGATTCAGTATTTTTTCTCGCGAGGAATGGATTTGAAGTCAGCACTTACCACTTTAACTCTGCTAAATAACTATCTTATCAAGTTCTTATAGTTGCTACCTCCTTATTTACAGAAATTTTATCAACTTATGCTTTCTTTTATTCCTGGATGACTGTATTCTTTTACCTTCTATTCCCTTCTAAGACTAATTTTTAACCATCTGGCCTTGATGATGGCATTGAGGCTAACACAATGTTTATTTGTTCTGGATTTCAAAAAGAACGTTGTACTCTAGGCCCATATTCACATTCTATTATTTTTAATGGGTATTACAGCCATAGTATCCTGCAAGGTTACTTTGTATTTTAAAATATTCAGAACAGTCTTCTCACAAATAAATCAGATTTATGAAATTGTGATGTCAAAGCTGCCCAGCTTTAGTGATGCTGCAAAGAAATGCAGTTTCAGGATGACATGCTGTATTTGTTCGCTTACCCACCCATTCTATAAAGGTTTATAAAAAGTGTTCACTTATAAAGATTCAAAAAGCCATTTCCTTTATTATCCAGAGAAAAGTAAGTTGCACTGGCAGAACTCAAGAGCCTAGATTCACCATGCAGGTAAACAATTATTCAACAAATTGAATATTTTTCATCTTTTTTTTTTTTTTTTCTTTTTCCCCATTCATATGCTGTAGAGCTAAGTGTTGCAGCTTATTTTGTTCAGGAATCTTTTCTCCTCTTTCACTTTGTTAAAGCTGTTCTTTTTCAGATGATGTGTGGTCTCTTGCTATAATTTATTGAGTATCCTTTCTGAGTTAACACAAATATCAACACTGAAAGAGACATTCCATAATTAGCTGTGAGTGCAAACTGAGCTAGGAGAGGCAACAGGTACACTTGTTAGTATAGAAGACTGATTTTCTATGCTTGGTTTCATTGCTTGTTAGAAGACAAAATAAGTCCTTGTCTATAGCAACTGTTTTTATTTTCTTTTTTCAACATTTATTAAATATGTAACATGAAACATTTAAAAATAACAACAAAGTCTTTAAATGTTTTGGGATGTCATAAACATAAAAAAAACATTCTCTTTCTCATACTACATATTTTTGTTATCTTCAACCAGGATAGCTTCATCTCGTATACAACTTTTTTAGGCTGATTAATACTGCTTTCAGTTTGACCTGATTTATATATATATATATATATATACACATATATTCAAAGTCGTAACCCGGATACCACCTTTTCATGGAGATTTTCAACAGTGTAAGTCAGTTTTAGCTGACTTTCAGCAGAAAAAAAAAAAAAGTTCTTTGTTCTTTCTATGAAGAAAGCAACTATAATGTTACATTTTCATCATCCCAATTGTTGCCTGGAAAACAGGTAATTCAATGGTTAGAAGAAAGCAGCAGCAGGAAAAAAAAAAAAAAAGGAAAAAAAAAAAGACTATTTTTCAATCAATGATGTATGTGAAAAAATAATGAAGAACTAAATTTATTTATTTAAAAATATTACCTCAATCAGACAAAGAGGGAATAAATGAATAAATCACTGAAGCAGTGACATCTTTTAGCTTCAGAGGTCCATGTGAATGAGTACATACTAGTTACTGATATTTTTTTCCAATACAAAACCTGCAACATCAAAGTGATAATAAATTCTACATTTCATATTAAAATGTTTTTTTCTCAAGATTCTCTTTTTTACAAAAAATGTGTCTCTGTGCACACTGTGATTTTAATTATCTCTGCTTTAGTGAGAACAAACATTGCTGCTAACCTGTATTATGCTGTATGCCATGTCTGTAATATGTGAGGCCTGAAAAAGTATTTTCAGAATGCCAGAGGTCTGCTCAGTGATGCACCGATCAATCCACTGCACATGTTCCTAAAATATCTCTTCCACGTTTCTGAAGGAATAAAATAGTGAAATATGACAGTCAGCAGATTGTTTATTTGCAGTAATATATGTATTTGAGTACTCATTTAAAATGATTAGGTCTTTTTAGATAAGGACAGGCCTTAAAAGGGAGAAAGGGAAGATTCGATAACCAGTTACAATGATAATCAGATTTACATTAATTTTAATTATTTAACTTTAAAAGCTCATTAAAAAATAAAGAAAAAAAAAAAACAACATATGGGATAAATTAATTGTGAAAATTATGTCAAACCATAGAGGAAGTTTAGCCTGAAGTAAAAAGAAAATCAAAAGAGGTATCTCTCTTTCAACGTTAGCAGGGTTGTTCACAATCCCAGATTCTCATAGGAAGCTGCAGCTACATTATCAAAAACAGCAATTACTAAACTTACAGCTGAAGACAGATGGGGAGCTAATATCAACAGCCATCCTGTCAAGGATTGCTGGTCCATCTTCACTTTCAAAACGCAATTTGTGAGCTACTACAGCCTATTGAGCTTTTGGTGTCTTTTCAATTTCTCTGAGGCATTGGCCTTTCAGCCCAATTTGCAGTTGAAGTCTTTGCATCTCCTCTGTTGCTAAGCTCCCCAGGGCAATTGGTATTTCTTTTGGCGTTGCTGTAAATAAGTCAGTCGCTGTCTACTGCAGCAGCTAGTTCATTAGTCTTCCTTCAAAGACACACGTCTGCTCTCTGTCCTCATTTCACAGATTGCTCAGCTGCACTTTGGGAATAAATGCTGTACATGCCACTTAGAGTGTGGCTTGTGGTGTCATGTTGTCATATCCCCATTTCTCGCCATCCCAAGGTCTTCCATCTTCTAGTTGGATACATTCTACCTGCTGCCCAACTGCAACCTGAGGTTAACTCTTCCTTAGCCCTGACTTGTTATAAAAAGGGCTGGAGTCACAATTGTATTAACTGGGAATACCGTAGGAATGTGATAGTGCAATCAATTTTCTTCCTTCAGTATGGATTTCTTAAAGACTCACTACCTCTCCATGATGGGCCTAGAAACGAAGTAGTGTTTTCTCAAAGGTGATGTTCAGTTTGGGTGCTCAGTTTCAAAAGGGTAGGAACAAAAAGAAATTTACTTTGCTAAGCTGTTAAATGAACAAGTTTAGTTTCTTCTAGAAAAGGAAATGCTGGTTAGCCATGATAACCTGTCATGCGGAAATTATGAGTTTGTGTAGTTCCTTCTTGTTACCTCAGCCGTCCTCACAACTGTTAGGCATTTCAGTGCTGTAGTGAAGCAGCAGTTTCTAGCTTTTTCTCTCAAAATAGCATTGGTCAAATCTTAAGCCTAATGCATATTTTGTAAACACAGCAGGGAGTTCGAGACTGATGGACACAGCATTACTTAATGTCAAGAAAATTAAAGAGTATATATATGGGTTAATATAGCTTACTTAATTATCCACAAAAATATAGTCTCACTTTAATTTCTACATATGTCTGATAGAGCAAGACCTTAAATAACTTGATAGGCTTAATTCATGCCTATCTTTCCATTATTGAGATATATTATTTAAGTTAATTCACCACAGTGGTTGAACAGAGTGAGATAAACCTCATTGGTTGAGATGAATGGTTTGCCCAGTCCAATATGTTTTCTTCAGCAGCAGTACCCTCGTACGGGGAGCATCAAGCTTGGCCAGTGCTTTCCGTTTGACCTGGACCTTGTCCCTCTCTTCCTTCTCTCCAGCATGAAGATTCCTATCCTTTTTAGGCTCCATACCTCTAATCATTTTTGTTGCCATTCCTTTCTAACTCTAGTGCATCACCATCTCTGTTTAAGGTCCTATTTTCCTGAGGCAGAAAAGACAATTTAGCAGTTCACTATTTAAACATGAAGTCCCTTTATATGGCACAGTTCTGAGGATGACAGCAGTAATTCAGCAGGGCATATGAGCCATATCTGGAGGAACAAAATCCATGTCCCTTGCTAATTCTATTCAATTTCCTCCAGACATAGATCAGGCCAAGGTCATTAATCTCTATTTTAATTGCTTTTCTTTCTCATTAACTCGTCTATGTTAGAAAGCTTGATTCATCCAGCTGTGGAGAAGGGACAATTAAAATCTTTTTGATGGTTATTGCCTAAAATCCAATCACAAGTAAAAAAAAGTTTTTGAGCAGAAGAGGAAGGATTGCTCACATTAGACATTAATATTAAAACTATTCCAAAAGAACAGCTTTGAGTATTTAATTTTTAAAACCTGATATCTAGTGAATGAGAGTTTTGTATCTAACTGTTATTTTTAACAATAGAAGGATGCATGTCTTCTGTACCATTATGCTTCTATTTTTTAGACTGTATTTCCCATGAGCTAGCAAAATCTACATCATGTGATTTGTCCAACCAGATAAATGGATGTCCCTGTTTGAAATGGGCATGATATATTTCTGGGTATTTGTTCAGTCTGTTGCAATAAGTAAGAGCTAGTTAATAATGTTATTCAAGACAGGTTTTTCTTTTTTACTTTTCAGAAAGGAGATTTAGAAGGAATAAACTGCATTCTAGTAAACCTTGCCATGAAACTTCTACATTTTTTTCTGTCCTAGTTATCCTATCAAAACTATTACTTTTTTTTTCCTCTCTGTTTTGTTTAATGCTAAAACACAGTTAGTGATGAACTGTGATCATTTTAATAATCACTTCCAAATGTACTTCCTTCCATTAGAATATTAGCCCTGGTATTTGTATATCTAGTTGTATTTCTATTTTGCTGTGCATGTTTTCTGTGTTGAAAAGAAAAAATTCCTTGTTGTCACGTTCCTTGAACTTTTCCTTTTGGGTCTACACCATTAAATTTATCTTCTTTCTTTATCAATCTCTTATAGTGGTTACAGTGATGTAAAGAATAACAACACAAGAAAGCTGTGCTAAAAAAATGCTGGCTATAAGTTCAGGTACTGAAAAATCTGAAAGTTTCTCTGTAGAAGTATGATTTAAATTATTTTTTCTAGTATATTTTCATACTTATTTCATCAAATATCAGATGATAAAATCAAAGATTTTTTTCTTTCATAATCCATAATTTATTTTTCCTAAAGTAATTCTCAGAAAATAGTGAGAATTTTTGCATTTGATTTTCTTTGCCTTGAAAGTAAAAGTAATAGAGCATGTAAGCTCAAACACTTAAGATTTTACAATTTTATAAGCAATGAGGTCTTTATATAAGATCTTTAATTACAACACAGGCTTCAGCACTAATCTGCTTGGATTAGGACTGAGTGCACACTATGTCACGACAAGCATGTACCCTGGATAACCTTAGCCTGAATGAATGCTAAACTCACAGATCTCTTTTGCAACAATTTGGCATCCAGCATTGTGTCAGTATATAGAATTTGCTTCTGAAGAAATACATCTTGTATATACTTTTCCTTTCTAAATTGTGCAAGTCCAGGAAAGCCTCATGAGTGATGACAGATTTTTCTGCACACAGGTATGTACTCTGTGTCACTCTCCATTAGACACTGCAGATAGTATGTTGTGTCTCAGACTTTTGGCAAGGTCAAAACATACTCATCCAATGAGAAATTCATTAGGAGGACCAGATTAATCACTAGTAAAGGCCTTCTATGGTGATTTAGGTTTATTTCAAAGATTTGGATTGATTTCCTCTTCTGTTCCCTTCCCTCCTGTGGAGCAAAATAATGGCAATCAACAGAGTCACATCCTTTTCTCTTAGCTTGATATTTCCATCTTTTGCAATCCCAACACACATACAATAACATGAACAAAGCAGCATATATTTCCAAAGGCCTATTGCCTGTTTTACAAATCACTAACACCATTTTTTTCCTGCTTATAATATGACTGAGCCTGGCTGCACTCCTCTGTATTTAATTACTTAAGTACAGAAAGGAAACTGAAATTCTGTTGGAGAAGTCCTTTAATACATCTGCATGTTTCCCAAAAACAGAAAGCTCACTTTCTGAAGTTAATATTCCCTTTAGGCAATTTGTGATCCATAGATCATGGACACAAAATGCTGCAGATGCTCTTCTGAAACCTTTAGAGCTCACAGAGCCTGTATGTGCTTATTCTAAAGAAATAATTACCTTAGGAGCTTTGTTACCTCCACACAGAAGAAACTTTCTGCTGAAACGTTACCACTTCTCTTCCTCACTGTACACTTTTGGAAGAATCATTATGATTATGTAGCATGCAATATTACAGTTTTGCTACCACATTAAGAGCTCTGTGAAAGGTATCTAGTGTTCATTAAATAATATCACATTTTATTTTTATACTTTCCATGGTCTCAAAGAAAAACTGCCACAAAACCAACATATCTACAAACAGTAGAAAAGTGCTGTCTTGGGTATCAGAAGCTTCAAATTCAGTTCTCAGTGATATTGTTAGCTAAGTAAGTACTAGAAGATCAGCTAAACTCCCTTTTAAATAATAAAAAAGCAACAATACTGACTTCATGCGTAAAACACTTCATGACCTATTGAGCAGAGGCCCTAAAAAAAACAAACAAACAAAAAAAAAAACAATGAAATTATTTTTTATATGTTAACTAGTGTTTTAGTATACCTGAAAATATGTGTTCTATTCATTTAATGCAAGGGCAAGTCAATAAAATTAGATACCTACATTTTATATGTATCTTCAGAAATAAGCTTTTCCCCCCTCCTCTTTAATTGTAATTTATTTTTATTTCAAATTATACTCTCCTGGAGAGTAAGAATATATTGTAATATATAAACTCTTTGTTTTGGTCTTTCCATGAGAATATTTGAAAGAAAGTGCACTTGACTGTGACACAATAAAGAGTATGTGGGGAAAAAAAAACAAAATTTGCTTAAAAACAATTACAATATTATTGGCTTTTATAACATAGAAGCCTTGACTACTGTACTGTACTACTTATCTACCTGTTCTGGCATTCTCCACAATAACTTTCATAACTGTTGGCTAGGTTATATGCTTAATAGAGAGACATGGCTCTTAATGAAAATTAAGTTTGTACAAATTTCATGAGATAGGCTACTAATTAGGAGTTAAAAAATCTTGTTCATAAAACAATAAGACAAATCTCTAGCTTTTTATATACCAAAGAATCAACTTGAGAACAAGCTGTTAAGTGTGTTCCAACCACAGAAAAATCCTCAGCTGAGGTTTCTGCAGGTGGATATTAGATATTAAAAGTGTTCAGCCACAAGATATAAATCTATCGTCAATCTGGCTCTGCTAGTTCCCATACCATGAAAATAAATTTTCCCTCAAAAAACCTTTTCTCTTGTAAGAAGCACCATTGATATAAGAAGGTTTGTAATGTGTTTTGGCATATCCTTGGCCAGGCAGTTTCTCCAAGGAACAGAAACTGACCTCTTCAAGGTATTTTGCATGAAAGGCAAAGAAACAAGGAGCTGTTTTGGATGGAGCAAGCAGTCCTGGGACAGAAATGTTCAAATTGGGATGCTCTGGAAATATCAAGAACAGTTCCTTTCAGTTTTTGGGAGACATTAATCTGAGCAGAACATTTAACTGAATTTAATATTCTTATTACTGCTTCCAGTACATTGACTTGTGGTGGAAACTGAGAAGGGATAATAAATGTTATGAGTCAGAAGTTGAAAGAGGCTAATGCAGAACAGATTCTATCACAGTTAACAGACCATTCCTACCTATTAGTCCAAGCTGTGCATAATTTTGTTTACCATTGTGTCATATCCCCTCCACCAAATGTTGCTTTTTCCACACCAAAGATTTCTTTCTGACCTGGTTGTACTTCATATGTACATCATTCCAATTACACTGTTTATATCTTTCTCTGAGCATGAGAAAGAAAGGAGGATGAGACCTGAACTCTATTCAAGTTGTCAGTGAATCACAGATTAATATGGTGGCATGATGATGTTCTCTGTTTTATTGTCTTCTCCTTTCCTAATAATTTCTAACACTGGAACTGTGGTTTTGACTGTTGTGAGTACTGATGCATAAAACCAGTCCTGCAGGAACACATAACTTCTCACTTGTTTATTCAAATCTAACAAAATATTCAGAATAGAACAGGTAAATACTTCAGATTTTAATTCAGCATTTTTTGCCATTTATGCTCCCTCTGAAGACCTATAATTAGGGTATTAAAATGGAGGTATGTGAGCCCTATTTGTATAAAATTCATTTAATAGATACTTTAAATAATTAATTTGGTTAAAAATTACTTTGTAGAATTATTAAATGGTATGTTTTTTTGCAACTATTTTTTCCTCTCTTCTTTAGTAACATATTTTAATAACGTCCCACTTATATAATTGTTATTAGGGCCCATAAATGTAAGTAATTAAGCTTAAGGCTTACTGAATTATGCTTTGATGTGATTAATTTTTACATTTAAAAAAACTATAGAATAATTGAGTAATTATTATAATTGATTTGCAATACTCATTAGTTAAATGTAAGTAATAAATATGGGGTTATATATCTGATTCTACAGCCAGAATGCTGAAGCCTGTTCTATTCTATGCCATTTAATCCCGTGCTATATACATATATTTAAAAACATATTTTTTTCAATTTTTAAAAATATTTAAATTGCAACATTGCATCATAAAGACTGAAAACAGAAATTCCATCTTTGAAAACGGAAACATTCCACTGTTTCCTGCTTCTTTTTTTTTTTTTAAGGTAAAAGGAACCCCAGCAGTTTAGAAAACAATGAGTTTCTTGTAGAAATTTTCACATTTTTCACATACCATATTCAACTTTTTAATACTCATCAGCTTCTACTCTCATTTTTATGTTTTGATGGTTAGACTTCATCCAAACAATTTTTTCACTAAATTATTAACATCAGTCAAAGCAAATATGGTTACATTCCCATTCTGTTATAAAGCTTTGAGGTAGAGCACCTTTCATCTTGACCTGTGTCAGCCTTTCCCCATTTTAGCAGGTCAATGGCATCCAATACCTAAAGAAACATTCAGCTCAAGTATTTCTTAGCTTTGTCTACTTATTTACTATACCAGTAAATATTGTCTGTGAACTCATTTTGTACCGAATTTCAATATTTAGTATTTGCTTTAGCCACCTGTTTTGAACCTGAACACATGCAGTGTTGGTAAACTGCTCTTGTTAGTGTCACTGTGGAAGTTTTATAGCTCTTTTACTTTGAGTTTCATTTTACTTTTGACTAATATCTTCAAGGGTCTCTTAATTATTTACTTTCTGTTATATACTAACAGATTATGATCAAATCACCTTATAACCATCTCCAGTTTGTATATTTTGCTTCAAGGTGTCTACTACATTAGGTTAACAAAGCTTACGTCCTGTAAGACTCCATTTGAAAGACATCTCCCCTTCTTTCAATTACATTCGAAATGCATCAGATTGCAATTATTTAATCAGTATAATGGCTGCCCCATTGTTGCCATGAACGCTCGGCAACCCCAATTAGCGTCCCTCCGTAAAGTGCTCTGACAGCCCCTGGCCAATTACACACCTGCTATGGCATCAGTGTGATGAATGGTAAAATGGCCGTTTAATGTGTGGTGTAGTTCGCTTATATACATGCCTCGTCTTCGTTAACACCCCTTAAGCACGCATCATAAATCAATCACAGAGCAGAGGAGGGCCTATCGTGTCACATCCCGAATCCCCGCTTATTCGCCTAATACAACATCCCATTAAGCAGTGATGGTTCTATATTTATTGAAGCAAAATCAAATAAAATGCCTTGTATAAATACAGGTCATCAGTGGTTACCTTTTCCAAATACTAATCTTGTTAAAACATAAATTAGTTTAAAATTGCAAGTTTTCAAACCCCATGTTGATTGGATACATCGATTCAGTCATTTATTATCTGAGCCCATAATTTGTTGGGATTAATCTTATGCTGAGGGACAGATAATTGCTCAGGGTGTCTCATTAGCCTTTTACAAAATGGCATATTTACTTCTGATCTCTTCAACTTTCCCGTTCTTTTGTAACTTTGCAGTATTGAAAATTCTTAACCAGTTTTGAAATTTGAATTTCCCTCTCTGCTCTGCCCTCGTGAGGCCCCATCTGGAGTACTGTGTCCAGGTCTGGGGCCTCAAATACAAGAAAGACAGGAAGCTGTTGGAGAGGGTCCAGAGCAGGGCCACAAGGATGGTTAGAGGGATGGAGTAGCTCTCCTATGAGGGTAGGCTGAAGGAGCTGGGCTTGTTCAGCCTGGAGGAGACTGCAGGGTGACCTCATTGCAGCCTTCCAGTACCTAAAGGAAGCCTATAATCAGGAAGGGAGTCAACTCTTTGAAAGGAAATATAATAGCAGGACAAGAAGAAACAGTTTTAAGTTGAAGGAGGGAAGATTAAGGTTGGATATAAGGGAGAGAGTGGTGAAGGGCTGGAACAGGCTGCCCACAGAGGTTGTGGATGCCCCATCCCTGGAGGTGTTCGAGGCCAGGTTGGATGGGGCCCTGGGCAGCCTGGGCTAGTATTAGATATGGAGGTTGGTGGCCTCCCTGCCTGCAGCGGCGGGATTGGAGCTTCATGATACTTGAGGTCCCCTCCAACCCAAGCCAGTCTATGATTCTGTGAAACTCAGGTACTGTGCTTAGGTACAGGATTGTAAGATATGCATCTCAAAACATATGTTTTACATAATTTCTATATGGAGTATATTTAATCATCGTTTGGCATTTCAAATATATCATGTCTTTTTTTTATTTTATTGATTATTTCTTCTTATAGGAGAGTGACAGTAGAAGTATGATTCTGTCCATTTCTAATAAACTTGGATAGTCTTTGTTTTTAGTGATCACTTTTCTATCAGATACTTAGCCTTCTTTTTTTTTTTTTAAATCTCCATCATCATTTCTTATGTCAGTTCCCATATTTGTATTTTAGATGTACTTTTATGTTTATGTACACAGGGATATTCATGTAGAATAAATGCATAGCAGAAATATATTTAAGGCATATTATATTTTGATTTTATATATGGATAGAAAATATACACATTTCAAGTTTATTTTAATTTCTTAAAAGATAGATATTTTTTACAAATTTTCATGGGGCTTTTTTTTTTTCTTTTTTTTTTTTCTTTTTTTTGACTGGGTTATGTTAAGAAACTATGAAATATTCTTCAACCATTTCCCTCTATCAATCATCGCATTTTTTTCCATTTCAATTCTTCCTTAAATTGCCTTGTCTCATAATTATTCCAAGTCATTATCTGACAGCCATTATATACATGTGTGTATGCATATTTTTATAACTTTTTCTCATTGAAAGTAGCAAAGTAGCCATATCATTTTTGTAATTAAAATAATCAGGCATTACCTGGCAAAGTAGAATTCTCCTATTTAAAATAAATATATTAATTTGAATTACCTTCCTCAAGGATAGGTGTTAATCCCATTTCATTCCCCACCATGAGTTCGTATGAACAAGATTAAGTACTTATCTCTAAACAGAGATGATTAAACAATACAGAGATTAGCAGTTTGCTAAGAAATGAAACTGAGAATTCACCTTGTTGGATGTAGCAGTATGGAAATTAGAGGCAAAAATTAAAAAAAAAAAATCACACACACACAAAAAATGGTGTGAGAGAGAGTCTTTACAATGGCTGTAACAAATATCGTATCCCCAAATAGTAGAAATATACGCTGTATTTTCTACTTCTCAGCTCAGTTCTGGGCTCTTCTGGGGACATACATATTTTTAATATAATATATTTAATATATTTTTTCTTATTTGAAAGTGTATCAATATTATAATTGCTTATATCTATATCTCTACAGGTCATACACCAACAGGGCGTGATTATTCTAATGAAATGGAAGTCATCTGGCCTTCAACCACACAGAATTTAATATGTACCTGAGGCACAGATTAATGACCTGGTAATATATCTCATTTAATATCTCATTTCTTAAATAAACCAGTTCAAGTGATCTTTGGGAAACTATCCAATAAATAAGTGAAAAAAGCAGTATCTGTTATGACTTACTGAGTGCATGTTCCTCACATTTGTGTAAATAGAAAGTTGTCTTTGGGGTTTAGGTACTATTTCAAAATTCACTCTGTGCTGCAAGTTTCCTTACATTTAGGACTGTAAAAGAAAAGCTCCTACAGTTCCATAGTGGATCAGGCACTGAAATGGATATTATGCTGAATGATGAATGGAAAACAGTTAACCTGAATCTGATGTCTACACATGCAGTGACGTTTCTCAAAGGGTGACAATTAAAGGTTCATTACCTTTTATCTTCATTGCTTGCTGTGATCATGGCATGGTGGATGCTGCACTTAGAGTGACTTTCTGGCAGCCTTGAAGATGGATGGGAGCACCTAAAGTAGCAGTGGAGCAGCATATGAGCCTGGATATGCCTTTGGCCATGTGATGGAGCTGTATCTTAAGCGCCTTCATTCATCCCACCTGCTGTTGTTGTCCTAGGAAGCACCACATTCTCTCCAAATTGGTTGCAACCAAAAGGTTCCCCTGCCAGCAACAAGGAGCACCTTTAAGGCTGTGCATGACCCATAGTACACTCTCTAGGAATGTCTGCTAGGAGTATACCCCCATTTGTTTTTTATAATGATTATTATTACATATTGTTATAAGTGTTTAATATTTGAAAGCTCAGCTCTTGAAGGCTCCACAAGGATCTTTTCCAATCCTACATAAGAAAGAAGGTCTCAGATGTAGTCTGCATTGTTGGCTGAAATTTATATAATTCTGCTTATTTTTTCTGCTTTCCTTGAAGATTTTTATGTTCTGTGATGATTGTTGTTAGTTCTTTTGCATATGTCCATGATATTGACATGCTCTGTTTTTTTTCCTTCGCATGCATCTGTTCAGTGATCAAATTTAGAATCTTATAAATAGCACTAAGCTCATCCCTGTTAACGCAAGAGGATATTTTAGGTGTTTTCCAACATGTAAATTCAACAGACTGGTGTTTTCATCGAATATATTAAAAAGTAAGTAACGTTAGCTCCTAATTTTTTTAACCAAAAAACAAAAAAAAAGCTTATCTTTTCTGAATTCTACTACACAGACAAAGTATGTACCTGTTTAATTAATTATTTAGTTCCTTGTAGTAATAGTAAAAGAAAATTAAAGAATCACAGGAATTGAACTATTGGGTTGGAATCTGTAGTCTTTTAAAACATAATCCATGTAAAATCTGTATTAAACATATTTACAACATGCTATTTTATTTCCTAAATCTGGAAACCCTGCATGATTTTTTCAGCAGTAAAGAAAACAATATTAATAATTGAATATATTGGATAAATGAAGAAATTTGGTACTCACAGATTCAGTGTGACTAATTGCGATGCAATTTAGAAATTTTAATATGCATTCAAGGTCCCTGTTGAAATACTAATCTTTATAACTTTTACCTTATAAACAGTTCTGCAAAGATCTTTACTGTTAGCAGAATGTGTCTGATAAAAATAGAGATGTAGTAAAAGTAAGGAGTGTTTTGCCAATGATATTTGAGATGCTGGAAAAAAGGGCAAAAATAAAGAAAAGGGGAAAATACTAGGTTAGTCAAGTATCTTACATGAAAATGTAAATAAATCAGAAATTGTTATAGTTAAAAGTCAGGTTGTTGAACAAAGTTTAACCACTTGAATGCTAATCAATTGGCAAAACACATACATACATCTGTGTGTTTTACATGTGGTCTGGTGTTTACATCCAGGCAAAGGTCCCATCCAGAGTTTCAGGCTGGAGCAGACCTCAGGGGGATCATAATTGTGAATATAAATGTCCAATGAGACAGACTAAAGATGGACATTAAGTTAAAAATCTAAAAGTAAAATGTAAAGTAAAAATAAAGATCACCAGAATAGTAATGCTGATGTGAATGAGTCCATTCTTAACCTTCTGCAGCTCTTTTATTTGTATATTTCTTTTAAAATAAGGAAATGAACTCCTTAGAATAATAGTTTATTTCTCTTCTTTCACACATAATCGTAGGGGTTGGAAGGGCCCTCTGGAGATCATCCAGTCCAACGTAGTGGTAAGGCAGGTTCCCTACAGCAGGTTGCACAGAAAAGCAACAAGGTAGGTTTTGTATATGACCACAGAAGGAGATCTCGGGGCAGCCTGTTCAAGTGCACCCTCACAGTAAATAAATTCTTTCTCATGTGCAGATGGAACTTCCTATGTTCCAGTTTGTGCCTTCTGCCCCTTGTCCTGACAGGAGGTTATATATTAGTAATTGGAGAAAGTATCTTCCTCCATTCTAATGCTGTGTATAAATTAATATACAGTAATATGGAAACTGAAGATTTTTTTTTTTTTGTCAGTTCCTTCTTTGTATCAGTTCCAAAGATTCTTTTTAGTGAGTGACTTAGGGCAGCTTAGATATTTGTTTGTACAAAGGATGATTTTGTCAATATACACAATTTATTTATTTATTTATTTTCTCATCAGAATGGTGCATTTTGAGCAGTTTCACTGTGACTTTTACCAGTCCAATTACAACATAGATGACCAGGAAGATTACAGCACTTGTGACTCTAGTGAAAACCTGAGTGGAAATAGAAAGTAAGTATGCTACCAAAAGAAAAAGATGAGAGAGATTTCAAAGGTCAGGTGAAATTAATGACAAAGAAAAGCATTCAGTTGAAACAAAAGGATTCTGTGAACAATGCAGCTGGAGTTTTAAGGGTGAAGTAGAAGTTGTAGCAGTAGAAAGAGAATACTTTTATTCCTTTTTCTAATGTATTTCTTTGAAATCAAATGGTGACTTGTGCCCCTGGAAGTAAGACACTGAGGAAAAGAAGTTCTAAGTTAAAGAGATTTCTAAACAACCATGTTGCAAGAGGCTGGGTGTTGTTACAGCCTCCCTGTTCAGCAGCTGATGGATCTGGCTGGTCCTAGGACTTGCACAGAGAGACAAAAAGGCAGAGACCAGGCCTGACCTGCCTTAAAACTCTCTGCCCTATAAAGATATTCATTTAGCCCTACCCACAATGGCAGTGCTCCACAGAGTCTGCACCTCCCTTCTGGAAAATATCAGGGAATAAAAAATAATTTTGATTGAAACAGAAAGATGGGTATCAAAGGATGAGAGATTAGGCCTAGCTCTCTCTATGCCTTCTGGTTATACAGAAATAAAATTATATATAATAATAATTGGGAAATCATAGAAAATAGAGCAGGAAAGAGCTTTGAGATCTATACCTCCTCCAAGGCTGATTTACTTATAATTAAGCCTATTATTATAAAGGATTGGGATCTGCAATACTGTTGAAAATAGTTGAAAATGTAAACCATGGCACATGGGTGGAGCAGTTCTAGGGAACCGTTCAGTTGCTCATTGCCATCATTTGTTTCACTGCAATTTGCTTCTTGTCCCAGGAGCCAGACAGGACAAAGACCTCTAGATGGTGCTTTTGTCCCCTCCGAAATGCTGTTGCCATCTCAGAGTTACACAGGTCAGATTTTACAGCCAACAGTTCTATACAGTTCCAACACTCTCTCTCACCATAGCTACGCTGATGGTTTTGATGAGGAACCTCCTTTGCTAGAAGGTAAAAATAAAAGCAAGGACAATGCATGTTTGTATGCTTCTGTTTCCTAACTAGTGTCAGCCACCAGAGTATCTACAACAGAGGCACTCAGCCTGGCTGTTGAACTTGCCCTTGTGTATGCAACTTTGTCCGACTGCTCAAGACCTCAAACCTGAATTTTCTTATTTGAGGTCCACAAGGATTTAATTCCTTATGTCATATATGGCATATGCTTTACTGCCACTAGATGACAGCATAACAATAAGTTTTACATTCATATTTCCAAATATTTTTCTGCTCCATGTTTATACTGCATGCATACTGGAATATCTTTAATTAATAAATATTGATAATAATCTTATTTGCTTATCCAGTAATAACTTTTACAGTTTGAAGATGCTAACTAGATTGTTTCAGTGTAAAGGAAATTTTTAAAGCTGCTTTCAGCTTCAATTGGTTGATCATTTAACTGCATGAACAACATCATTCTTCATGATGATTGAACTATCTTAATGCTAGTGGCTGACCTGTAGATGAACAGATGAACATTCAGTTAGTAAAATACCAGTACAACCTACATTAAAAAATAAATAAAAATTAAAAAATTGTGACTACTCCACAATTAAGTATGCAGCCTGTTTTTGCACTACTTTAAACCAGCAAGATCATTCTGAATATGACATGGATAACTTCTAGACCTTCAACTCTCAGTCCTTCAGGCATGTAACCCCATGGGCAACTCACCCCATGAAAAGGATGTTGAAATACAACTACTTGTGATCTACAGAGCTGCAGAGACATTCATGACTATGTCAAATAAATTGACCAAGGTCAAACATTTTAATACAGAACAAGCTTATTTATGTAATGTTTTGTCTTAGCTTGAGATGACGGATTGGTGAAGACCTAGCTTTTCAAACAGCTCTAACTTATTGTCAGTCTCAGTCATTTTGACAGCCAGTTCTGAACCTAGCTTTTTCTTGCTGGAGCATCTCAGGAAAAATGATTGATCTTCCAAGATGAAGTGTTTCTGAAGAAGTCAGAAAAGAAATCTTTGTCCTAGTGAAGTTAGTGGCAGAATTCCTATTGACTTTAATGGGAAATAAATTTGTTCTGTTTCCAGGGTTTCCAGTAATTACGTTTTAAATGCAAAAAGCTTATAAAGCACTCTACAAAGTATTATTAACTTGCCTTGAAGGAAAGAATGTCATTTTTAAGTGCCTCTGGCTGCTAAGGCTTAAGACACATCTCTTGTCAGACTTACCAGAATTAAATCATATATCTGTGTCTTCAGTTTTTCAGAATATCTTGAATTCTGCAGTTAATGTTAATTAGCTTATTTTTCAGCATCTAAGTTAGTGTGGTTTATATATATATATGTGTGTGTGTGTGTGTATGTATATATGTTTTAAATATAGGAAAAACAAACATTAACTTGAAAATGCTGAAGGCATTTTTTGACTCATTAGATTTAATAAAAAAATATTTCCAGTTTAAAATCAGAACTGACTCTCAGTTATACTGGATGAAGAGGTACAGCATGATCCTACTACAGAATATGTCATTCTAAAATATTATCTTCATTAAAGTGATTAATTTTTTGGTATCTGTGGTATCTACTGGGTTACTGTAAAAGTGTTGATCTCTTGTAAGCAGATCTGGAATTTCTCATTGCAGAACTCGGGATAAATTTTGAGCACATATGGCAAAAAACTTTAACAGTTCTAAATCCAATGAAACCTGCAGATGGCAGCATTATGAACGAGACGGACCTCACTGGACCTGTGGTTTTCTCTTTGGCCCTTGGAGCAACGTTGCTGCTGGTAGGTTATGCTAGGAATTTAAGTGATCAATTTTCTGACAAGTTAATGCCTCGGCGATTAATGTACATGAAGTAGCAGAAGATGTAGATCTGACATATAGATAGATATAGATATATAGATAGATATAGATATATAATGAGTCATTTTCTGCTATTTTCCCGAGATTACATGTAAAAAAGACTTCTTGCTTGAAAGTACATAATGTTTAATTGTAATGTAGATGTAATACAAGTAAAGTGGTGTGTTACTTCTAGTGGAAATAAAAGATCTCACCATTTTTGGAGGTAGGATTAATATGAACAAAGGGCAGATCTGCACAGTACATAGACTGAGGAGGCTCTTAACACTTGAGGCAAGTCACAAACTAGGTGAGGACATAAAAGGGAATTTCCAAAGGAAGGAAAAAGAAGGCATAACAGACCAGCCCAGTTTTTAAAGCACTCTTGCTGCTTTTTTTTTTTTTAAACTATCCTCTCTCATTTGTTATTCTGAGGAGTGCAGAGATATAAAAGAAAAATATACGTATCTTTATGCAACTAAAAATATTTCAACAGGAAAAAGGAAGCACTTTTTCTACATCCCTGTCAAAATTTACAATACCTTTCTATAAATTTTGCTAGCATCTTCTTAATCTGCATTCTCTTTCTACATCGTCTGCTAAACAAAATACGTAAGCCTGTGCTTAAAATTTTTCCTCGTTATGAATACAGTTTCCTACAGCAGGAAAGCTGAAAGAAAGATTGTACACTAGTCCAAAATTCATCTATTTGTCACTGACAACAGAGGCTCTCTGGTGCTGCTGAAGGACAGCTCTGATTGTCAGCAACCATTTATCAGACAGGGACAAGGTGGGACTGTTCTGGGGAGGGTTTGCTGCACTGACACCTGAGGGGAGAGAAAAGGGGCTCTAATTCTGCCTTTCCTCTGTGATGAATAGTTCTGAATCAGAAGACTTGAAAGTTCTTACTCAATTTGTAATGTCAGTGCAGTACCTTGGCTGTGCAAACTGAAATATAAAAGGCAAGTGTTATTATTTATGTGCCTGTAAAACTAAAAATATTTTAAAGAGTGAAAGCAGCAGGAAGAAAGGGATTAAGGGAAAAAGAAGGTGGGAAGCTACAGAAGACGGGCACTTTCCCACCTAGAGAAATAAAGATGAGGGGAATAAAGGAGAAACTGCTGAGTTGACTATAGACAGAAAAATGGAAGGTGACTGTAAAAAAAATAGCACTGTTGATTTTTCTCCTTGGACAGTGAGATATTACAATGAATATTAAGCTAGCATTATTGGAATAAAGTACCTAAATTACCATTTTTATTCTAAGATATTAAACATGTTGTCATTGGAAAAACAACCACTTTAAGTGTTCTAGGTTTTGGCAAGAAGAACTCCTCTGACAGTCTACTGTGTCAGAGTTTTTGTGCCACAGTTTCACAGGAAAATGGTTGTAGGATTTCCATGGCCATTTTAAAAATTCAAACTTCCCATTTTTATTTTGGATACATTGAATACCAGAGTTGCTCTTGAGCTATATATGTTATGATGTCCTTTTATACTTCAGTAATTCTTTTTATAGCACCAGGAATGTAATTTGGTTAAAAGCTTGTTTCAAGAAATCATTTAGAAATTTTACTTACTTTCAGCTTTTTAACTATGAAAAATATGCAAAAATGTTCTTTAAATGTTAGCATTTCTTTTGGATCACAGAGAAAACGAGGAAGGACTTGTTAGTCTGGCAGAAGGACTTGCTCTTCCTTATGCTGGTGAAAAGCAAGGCAGCTCCATTGCAGAGAAAGAAACAACAGCAGTGCAAAGGTTTGCACGCTTCGCATTTTACATAGTCATTTGTCACAGAACTTCTCCATATCCTGAAACTGAGGGTAGCAGCACCCACTCCAGGCAGGTGCAAATGAGCACACAAGGTCTGACTTTCTTCTAACCTTGTTCCTTCCGCAGGACAAATTTAGTGCTTTCAATTCATCAAAGGCTGCCAGGCTAATCAAGTCTGATTCTGGTTTTGCTTACATTGCTGTGAACTGGGAGTATTCCCGTGTGCGTGAGTCAGTATATTTACATAAGTTAGCAACAGCTCAAATTGGAACAAATGCGTTCAGCTGCGTTTTCTCTCTCTCTCATTCCTCTGCACCACAAATCAAGCACTGCACCAAATGGAGGTTTCAGTTGGCTAGTGCTCCCTTCATCTCTGTCTCAGTAATTTGGTAATCTTAGATTAAGCTGCCAAATAGTGCTGTGTGAAACCATTAAAAACACCGAAACAAACAGCCTAAAATATTAGCTTACAGTCATTGTTGTATCTCTGTGAGATAATTTTTCTTAATTGATCAACAGTGTATGCTGCCCCAAACAGCCACACATGACAAACTTAATACAATACTTTAGAAACTGAAACTGTGATCATCTATTACTGCCCTCCCATGCTACCTCAACTGTCATCAATTCTGTTTGGTGAAGCAATTTTTCCTGTTTGTTCCTACAAGTAGTATGCAAACTCTAGGAAAGGTCTCTTTCATACATAGCAAGCAAAGGGTCAATGCGAGACTATGGGTAACCTGAGTGCATCTAACTTGGAAGCAGAGGAGAGGTCAGCAATGAGCCAGGATGAGCTGAAAAGCAGAATGATGGTGCTGATGGAGAGTCAGGTCTTACTAGTTGAGGCTGCCTTTCATGTAAGCACTCTTTCTTCATAAGGTGAGCTGACACCATCCTGCAACTTCAGGACTTTCAACTTGTGCCACCACTAGATTATTCTCTCTCTTTTACATTTCTTTATATCTGTCCAGCTCAATACTGCTGGCATCCCATGATCAGCTTCCATACAAATGAGGGACCAGAGAAACAAGGTCTTCAAAAAGGTTTAGTTTCTGCTAGGATTCATTTAAAATGTGAATTTGAGGACAGTAAATCTCAGTCCTTCTAAACCACTGTGGACGAAATACCTGTAAATATTTTAAACCAGGAAAAGGCTTCAGTAATATTTCCATCTTTTGCACCATTAGAGAATCCAAGCATAAGCTACAAAATGAATAGAAAACTGAAACCCTCTCTAAGCTTTAATTCTCACGCAATTTATCCTATGTAGTATGTAATGAGTGACATATAAAAGTAAACACGCAAATGTATCTGAGTGTTAAATATGTTTATATGTATTCTTATGTGTTAGAAAGGTGATGCATTGTGGCACTTCCTTTGACAAGTTTATTCCACTGTACTGAGCTGAGAGCTGAGTCCAGGGTTTAAGCTATCCATTTCATAAATGTGTGTTATCTTTAAGAAGCAAAGTTCCAAAACAAAACAAACCTGTCTTCATTCCAGATCACTGCGATGTGATCTGATGTACAGATGTTAAAATCACACCACTGTGTACCTGGCATTCAGTAGTTCATTTGTTAGAACCTTGAAGAGAGAGAAAAAGATTTAGCAATCTATTGTGAATGAGCAATGCACTCTTGTCTGGAGGTAATCCTCCACGATAATGTCAAGAGATGAAGAAATTGGTGGTGCTACTGCCACTGGTGCCTGGTTGTACTAGCTTTTTGTGTAAATTATAGAACATCAGACTCCAGGCTATCAGGTCTGTACCTTTCAGAGGCACTAAATTCACATAGAGAAATAAAACCTGGAAGAATGAAAACAAAACAAAACAAACAAACAAAATAAAAAACAAAACAAAAAAAATCAACAGCCATCTGGGGGATTTTTTTTTCAGTGGAGAACAAAAGAACATAAGCTGACTGTTGCTACTACAGTTTATCTAGAAATGAACATGCTGTATTGATCTTACCACAGAAATGTGTCTTTCTCATGATAGTCAAGGGGAAGAATGGTCACATTCATTTTGAAAAATAGCATAGTTTCAGCAAAGGCTTACAAGCTTTTTTTTTTTCTTTTTTTTTTTTTTTTTCCCCAGATCTACTTAAATCTGTAATAAAATGAAAAGTGCTTTAAGTGAGGCTGTTGTTTTACCTGGGACACTTTTTCCACTGACCTATGTACTGAAATTGTTAAGGTTTTCAATTTCCACTGTCTTTGAATTTGTAAAGATTGGAAACATTTTTCTGACACTAAAAAGTGCTTTCCGTGTACATAATTTGTTCTCAGCTTGTTACCAGTTAGATCTTCCCAAGCTTCCCTGACCAACTGCTGTTACTTCCGAGCCCAATGAGAATAAGGCTGAGAATCAGTGGGATAACTTTAAATTAGCAACAAGCACATTCTCACAATAAAAAAATTACCCAAAAGTAGCAGCTGTGTTTTACAACTGAACCAATGAAGACAAAGTGAGGAGAAAGTGACTGTCAATAAAAAAAGTAGAGCTAAGGTAGTGCTTAATTTCTTCAATCCACCTTGCAATCATTTGTTCCCTTCCAACACTATTTTTTGTATGTTTTTTTCCAGGCAGGAAAAGTTCACTTTGGCTATGTGTATGGAGTGAGTGTGACTGGGTGCCTTGCTATGCATGCTCTGCTGAACCTGATGAGCATCCCAGGAGTCTCGCATGGCTGTGTTGCAAGTGTTTTGGGTTACTGCCTGCTGCCCATGGTGATCCTGTCCTCTTCTGCAGCCATCTTCTCGCTACAGTAAGTACCAGTGCTTGGCAGCAAGAATCATCTGAAGGACGAGTCAGAAGCATTATGAAAATGTTTTGTAAATGGTTACATAGTGAATTTTATCTTCCAAAATTGTGAAGAAAGACACCATTCTGTGTAGGTGAAAATGGGTAAAATGGAAGAGGAAGGCCTGTGCTTGAGAAGGGTGATATAAAATCACCTTAATAGAAGTCCATTGTTTCCCACAGGGACTGAGTGGCTTTGATTTTTGCAGCAGTTCCAAATGTGCTTTTTGTTTTCCAAGAACCACCAGTATCCAAACTAAGGTATCAGTTTTAAAAGAGACTCATAGACTTTGGTTTTACATAGCTGATTCTCTTGTTTTTGTTTTTTTTTGTTTTGTTTTGTTTGTTTGTTTTTGTTTGTTTTTGTTGTTGTTCATAATACTAGGCTCCCTTCCTTGTATTTCCATTCTTTCTGTAGACTGACTTCTGTGTGACAGAATGAAGTAATCAGCAACCTTTAACGAAGTGGAGCATTAAGATATAACTAAGTTGTAGTCTCCAAGGAATAGCTATGGTATAATTGCCTTGAAAAAACTAATGTGCAGCATTGTATATATCTCTGTGCGTGTGGAGGAGTGTTCATTGATGTACATAAGAATTAAGAAATTTTCATGCAAGCCCCTCCTTCCTCCTCATTCCATAAGCCTTTTGAGATATGGACTGTGTTTACCTCTATGTTGACATAAAGAAAAGTGCAAAAACATTCCAGGTCTTGCCTGAAGGCTTTGGGCAGTACTTTTTATCCATAGTGAACACACTGCTAATAATAGCTCCCCTCCTTGGTCTTTTTGAATACTTTCTGAACTCTCCAACCAGCAAGACATGGGACTTGACAGCTGATGAGCAATAAAAGTACCTGTTTCTTTTATTTGATAAAGCAAAAATTTTATGCATTAAATTATTTTTTAAGGAAATGATATAGCAACTGTCAAGATTATCATAATACTTGTTGCTTGTTTCTGTAGAGCTATAATATATTATAATGACCTTATTCTGTATATTCAAGTGTTACTGCGTTGTCCTTGAAAAAATGAGCAGCAGCGACACTGAAGAAGCCACTCACTCTCTGTTCTTCTACACTTCCATATTTGCTTGATTAACCTGTTTAATAACCCACCCAAATAAAAGGTGCAAATATGTAATCAGAGGACAGATGGGGCTAACTCCAAGCCAGCTGTTATAAGTACATGGGATGCTGTTGACTATACAAGGAGTCACCAAGCACGCACCTTAGCCTTGTAAAATGCTGTGAGTTTAGAGAAAGCACATCCTTCAAAAATAAATAATCTAGTGAGATAGGCTTTACAAAAGTAAACTATTATTTATGAAAAGACTTGATAATGTCAAGTGTCTGTCTCTAAGATTCTGCAGTCCTTTCTCATTTGCTATATGAAACTCATTGAATCAGTAAGAAGTTATCTATTGCACAAAGGTCTATTATTAACCTTTACTAAAATTAAGTAGCAAATTTAAATCCAATATGACTCATTATTTTTAATTTTAAAAATTATTTAAAATTGCAAAGGAAAAACAGCAGTACATTCATGCTTTTTTTTTTTCCCTAATCTTTGTGAAAGTTATTTCAACCATTTCAAATTGTAAAGTATTTAATAACTTCAATCTGTTTTCACAGAAAATATACACAAGATTTTACACATATCAAATGAAAGATAAATATTAATTCAACAATTTGTGATATTCACGATCACCTATTTCAGTGTTAATTGGGAATGACACAATGTGAAATCTTTGGGTGCTGAATGGAACCATAGAGAGGACTAACTGAATAAGAGTTCTCTTATTCAGACTTGTGCGGAATCAGACTCTCTCAAAGCTTCACTTGTATCCATCTATGCTCATGTCATGGCTGAGGCCAAGCTGATTAAACGATCTTTCTGGGAGAAATATCAGCAATTATTTTTCCTGGAAATAAAAAATAATTATTCACTATATCCTCTATGAACAGGCTGACCACAGCATTTCCTTGACTAAATAGTGAAGGAAATGAATTTAAGATGGGAGAAAAGATTTCCTTGATCCATCTGATGTACAGGACTCATTTGATGACTCTGTCCGCAAGTTGCAATGGAGAGGAAGGGAGCGGCATTGCTCATGTTTGCTCACCCAGCTCTATCTTCATGCTCCTCCATGCACCTTCTAAGCTACTGTGAGCATGACACCTGCTCCTTGCCCCTCTCCCATGCAGGACGATCTGAACCTCATCAACACATGAGACATGCTGTTCATTAAAGCTAGCCTGTTCATATCAGTATTTAGTGTGCTGTAAGATCAAGGACTGAATGTACAAGTGCACAGACTTATCCCTTGGCTCCAACATGATTTTATGTCACCATTCCATCTTGCTCTCTGCCTGTTCTGGAACAAACCATTAGAGGCCATTGGACCCTCAGTGCAATGCAGAGCTCTAAATTGTACTGCCTTGTAATTGGCCCCTAAAGAGTCATTACAGTAGCTGCAAATTATCATCAGGCAGCAAGTTCCTGTAGGTTTCTAACCTCTGCAACAATATGGATGGATCAAGAAGCAATCCATACCAGCTCTGAGTTTCTGGCTAGCTGATTAACTGAGCATCTTTGTGTCTCTACTTGAAGAAGAGGCTTATTTCACAGTGTAATCACAGTGTAATTCCCTGAATGCCTCTGCATAGGCTTAGCAGGACACTTCAACTGAGAATAATAAACTACATGGTCTTTATTGTTTTATTTATAGTGCCTTGAAGTTGCAACAAGGTGCTGAGTCACCTTAAAATCAGTTTTCTCCTTCCTTTCCAAAGCTGCAAGAGCTAAGAACATGAAGTACTTTACTGGCTTGGATACAGAAAAAAATGAAGTATGACTTTATGTAAATGCAATACGTAAACTAAGGCAATTAAAGGAGAGCTTTATTCACTGTGGTTTAGTTGCAATAACAATATTAGCGAAGATTATTTTTGACAAATGAGCCTAAGTAGGTATACGTAGTCTGTTTCTGATTCTGATTCTGTTTAGCTGGTGCTTTGGAAGAACAGAGTCCCACAAAGTCACTTAGCAAGTGGCAGATGTTCGTTCATTCTGGAGGTCCTTGAAACTGACACAGCAAGTGTGTGTAACATAGCCAACTCGAAATACACCTCAGCAGCATTGTACACATGAGCTCATGTATTTTACAGAAGTAGACTGCAAATACAGTGTGCAAATAAAACATATATGAAACATTATTTATTGGCACGGTCTTGCTCCTACAGGGCTTAATAGCCAGATCTCTAATATGCACAAATATTTCAGCAGGCTTCTGACCACAGTCCCATAATTACCCATTCCCCTGGCCACCCTGCACCTGAGAAGCAGCAAAAATTAATTTTGGAAGAGCTTAATTGTCACTGAGGGGCAGAGTGGAAAACCAAAATGTGAAGAATGTCAGAATGAGCAAAAATACATTTTCTCAGTGCTTCTCCTGTCCCTTACATTACTCTAGATGTGAAGCTTTTAAAAGCCCACTTGGGCTTTCTCTTGGGAGACACCTATGTACATGGCCAGCTGAGTGCACATCCTGAATTGTTGCTCCTCAGTCTGAGACACACTTCAGACCTTTGAAGTGTTACAAAACTACATCACCTCCAGGTCATCATTCTACCTGAGGGAAGAGTAGGACTGTAGCGTCATTATAAATCCTGGTGATTTCTGCTTGATGGATTTTGGCTGAATAAGATCATTGCTAACTTTAAAAAAAAAAAAAAAGAAAGAAAGAAAAAAGTCTTCAGCTGCTACCTCTGTTGGAGCCCACGAAGATACTGGAAACCAGTTTCTCTTCCTGGTAGTACTGCTGATGACACTACTGAAGGAATTACCTTGGTCTCTTGGTTCTTGCAGCACCTGTTATCTTATCAGTAATGGTTTGCCAGACATGAGCTCATTATTTGATGCTACATGTGCTAACAAATGCACTTTTTGTTTCTTTTGTTTTTCTTGTAGTGGGATCCTGGGAACTTTGTTAGCTCTGTTTGTTATTGGATGGTGCAGTTTGTCAGCCTCCAAAATTTTTACCTCTGCCTTGGCCATGGACGGACAGCAGCTCCTTATTGCATACCCGTGTGCTTTGCTGTATGGACTCTTTGCACTTCTGGCAGTTTTCTGAAACATATTTCCTGGTAGACTTATTACTGTTTATGTTGGACGGATAGGAGGTTATTTACTCATTTTTAGATTGTGCAGAATTGCATTAAGTTCCATTAACAAAATTAGATTATGCAACTTACCTTTTATTTGCTTAATGGGTGATGATAAAATTAAAAAGGAAACTAACAGGCAGATGATTGCATTGCTGATGTTTTGAGAATCTTGCAGCTTAGAGAAGAGGTTTGTATGGAGAAGATTGTAAAAATAGTATAAAAGAAATAAATGACAATTAAAAACAAATCTTGTCTTTTGAGCAATTATAATATATAGTATATAAACTAGAGAGTAACTGGAAAGTAATAACAAATATTTAATAGATCTAGTGATTTTAGTGAAAATGCACATTTGTTTCAGAAAAAAAAAGCTTATTATTTGATTACTAATAACAAAGAACTTATGCGTTTTTTTTTCAGTTATTATTTTTTATATTTAACAGAGGATTTAGTGACTCTGCTTTGTGATAGGGAATGACTATCCAAGTAACAGGAAGAACAGGTTGCTACAACAGAGGGAGGAAACTAGAAATGTCATCTTGTTTTATTTTTAAGAGGTTTTGCTGTCCAAAACCCTATTGTACTGTTTGTAATGTACAGTAATGTTAGATTATAAAATTGCCACTAAACCACTACCTGCTGTCACTGCAGAAAAGCACCACACAAAGCAAATGCAGCTCCTAAAAATGTCTCCTGAAAGGCACAACTGTATTTAAGCAAGCAAAATAAAACCTCCACAATTTTATCTGCTCCCCCCCACACCCCACAATCTATTTGCTGCTTTTAGTCTTATAAGAACCTAACATTTTTATAACAGCAGTGAAGCACAGAATGCACAAGATGACATTTCAATACATAATATTAGAAGTATCGAGCCATCAAAAGAAAATAGAGATGTGTGTGTAGTCATAACAAGAGTAAAATCCAGTAGGCAGTGCTAGAGAAAACACATATAGCTGCAGAAACAGCTAGGGAAAAGAAATATGAAATAAAGGGAAATGTGAAGGAAACAAATGGCTGCAGATTATTTCATCAGTGTTCCAGGGTGTCTTCCCTCGTGATGAATGTTTTTATTATTTTAATTATTCTCCAATTTATTCATCATTTGAACTGTTCAGTGAAGTGCCTGCAAAATATTTCTCTCACTAAACAGAGGACAAATGATTCTGGTACTGAAAAACCAGAAATGCAAAAAAACTGAAGAAGCTTAACATGGAGAAACTGCTTCTTAATCCTTTTCATCCTTTTCAGGACAAAAATAAGTTAGATGATCAGTTTGTTCTCATGCTAGCGATTCTGTTTCTGATTTGAAAGAGCCATTGATAAAAATATTTCCCATTGCTCACATATTTGTTTTCAAGAGCACTTGAGAAAACCTTTTTGGAATTCACTATACTGAACTCCTGTGGACAGAATTCATAGTTAGTAGATTTGAGAAGTAAACGAAAGTTAATGTACACTTATCCAGTGCTTAAAAATCACAGCTCATTTATAGAAAAGGACTTGTTATATTTACACATTTCCTTCTTGCAAGGCTGTGAGCACAAGGAGAGGTAATGCTGGAGGTATAATCCTGTTGCAAACTATGGATAGTTCTACATGGGGTCTCGTTGCTGTAAGTGGGAACTTTGTGAATGTGGAAGATCAGCATTTGTGAGCATGACGGATTTGGCCCTGCTGCATTAAGGAGTAAATTTGCCACTAATGAGATGCAGATAAACACACTGTGTGACTCCAGGGTATGGTTATAAAATCAGGCAGTTTGATTTACCATGCACTAATGCCATTCTCATCTCTGAATAGGGAAAGATTCATACGATTTGGTGTGCAGATAAGATTGTTTAGAAAAATTTAGATCCATTTTTGTTCCACACTTTCTATTGTCATCCACACTGACTAGAACAAGTATGAAATACCAGTGTTCCATAGTACTTTATATTCATTTTCTTCCTAATATGAATGATATAAATGGCAGGAGAACTAGTGAATAGAGCCATCACTTTGTGTTTTGATGTCAGAGACAAGTCACATTACTTATGGAGAGAATAAACACCTTGACTATTTCCCACTATATTTACAAAGCAAACACAAGTCTAATTACAGCTTTATGTTTATTCTCTCAGGATTTATAACTTTTTTTCATTCCCACACCTGCTTCATTTCAACTGATAACTTCTTATTTTTAATTACTTTCCTTGCTTTACTGGTGAGCTACTCTGTTTTCCTTTTACCTGTCCCACAAATATTTCCACCAAGTGGCATATGTTGGTGCTGAACTCCCAGCATAGCATTCTTCAAGGGTCTCTATGTTGTCTGTGAGGATTTAATCCTCTTAACCATTCTCCTTCAACTTCTTTTATACAAGACTCTTCATTTTTACACAGTTCTCCTTTCTGAAGTTGAGAATAATCACAGTGCCGTTCTTCGCCCTGCTATTCCTGTGTGGTTCCTCACATCAATATCACAGTACATATAAAATATGTATTATGTTATTATATGTTATTATACAAGCTGTTACTAAAAGAAATGTTATTTTGATCTAAAATAAAAACACTTCAAAATATAGACTCCGTAACATACCCTTTTTCCATCTCTTTGCTCAGGCTTTCCCAATACCACCTCGTTTCCCTGTACTTTCCCTTGTCTAGGCCATTGTATTTCACTCCCTCACATCATTCCATGAAAATTTAATACAAGTCTGGCAAGCTATTGCTTTCAACTTGCCAAAGAGAGGATTATAAAATAATAATGGGTCATGGACTGATTTTTAATTCATGCTTCCCACCCTGAAGAGTTACAAAAACAGAAGACTTAAATATAAGCTTCAAAGCAAAAGGAAGAATACAGTTTTGGAGGAGGAAAGTTGCTGATCTGTCTTTGGTTTCTTGATTTTCTCTGCATGCATGTAAAACTTTAATTCTGATTGCATATTTGCACACACAGCCCCATAGTTTCTTAGTTCCTGGATGTTATTTGTAATGGCAGATTCAAGTGGTAAGGGGACAAGGTGTTCACCTGTCTTCCACTGTCTCTGCTGTGTGCCAGACATCCTCAAGGTCACCTTCAGAAACCAGCTGGAAGCATTTTGCTGTAGTCTAAACATTTTGCAGTTATATTGTGATAGAACACAAAAGAGTGTTAAACCATACAAATTTTGACCGAGGGAAGACTGTTATATGGCTTGGAGCAGGAAATGATGATAAAACGGGTATCTGAACAGCCACTGCTTACAAAATGTTGGGTTGCATCCAGGGAACTGGTCTTGACAAGCCAAGAAATATGTTCATAGCAAAAAGACTGTGTTATTTATCAAAAATCATCTTGTTAAATATCATCTTTAAAAGGTTATAATACAGGCCTAGAATAGTTTACTTATCGGTAAACTGAACTGAGGGTCAAATCTTGCTGTGAATTAAGCACACTCTGCGTGTCTTCATGAACTAGCTCTATTAATGAAGAGTTACGTTTTTCTGTTTTTTAGCACGGAAACCACAGAAGGATTATATATATATATATATGTATATAAAGCAGTGAAGCTGATTTCATAGCAGTACTGAATATGCCACTTGAGGAGGCATAACAGCTTTATTTTTTGTCCTAACCTTCTGTTTCCACAATGTTATTTCAGCCCCTTACTAAGCAGCCACCTTTACATGTTGGCATTTCCTGTCCATTGAATGATCTTAAGTGAATTTTGCAGTAATGATGAATTACTGATCTTTATTTCTATTTTTAATGGGTATAAATGAAGTAAAAAATTCAATAAATTGTGTGCTTTAAATTTCCTTCTCCTCCCCTATTGTCAGGACCATATTTAGTTGTCAAGCTGTTGTGGGCTTGTTCATGCCTGGTACCAAATATATACATATGTATGATAGATCTCAAGACAGTGGAACTGCAACAAGTTATGGGCAGTACATCACTGCTTTCTGAGGTCTTAACACTAGCAAACTATTGACCCAGCCTGGGAGATGATGTATATGTTTTCAAGGAGTTCAGTGATTGCAGCGTCCAGTAAGTCTTATGCACAATCACAAGCATGCAATGGCAAAGCTCACAATGACATGATGCATTTGGTGGTTAATGCATTTTCTGGCAGATAACAAGAGGCCACTGGATCAGCAAGAATACACTGCTACATAACATCTACCAAAATAATCTAGAACATTCATGACAGGTTGCCTAGGTTGCTGTAAAATGAAATTGACTTCTACCTGTGTTGGCAGTACTAGTAGATATGTTCCTTTTCAAAATCTATTCTCTGACAAAATTTGCCCTTCACTGGTTCCATTCTGATTTCACCACTTACACATTTAGTCTTAGCAAACTTCAACGGTGCTGTTAATATTACTGATTTTCCAGTTGTTGCCAAGTCTTCTCTGGTTAAACTGTCTCACCTGCTGGAGGTTCTTGATGGTGCATTCTTAAGAAAGGTCAAAGCATGCACGTGGGTTGAGTTTTAGTTGTGTTTGCCAACACTTTTGAAAGAATAACATCTGCAACAACGGCAATATGTTTTATGTGATTACCAAGCACATTTATTAGACTTATGGTTTCAACGTTAGCTGAAAAATGCCTGGCGACCTTGGTGCTGAGTCACTGAACCAGACAAACGATGCTATTCACAGTGATCTGCATACAGTTGCATAATAAAGACCTTGGACAACACAAACCCTCTGCTATGGTAGCACTTTAGTTACAAATGCAGGAAGGAATCCTTACTGTATTTTTGCCATGATGTTAAGTGCAGTGGTAATGAGTGAAAAGAGCCCATACAAAGCACCAAACACACATAATTGTGATTATAATAGACCACATAGGAAGTCACCACTTTGTAGGGAACAAGGGGTAGATTTTCAGAGGCACAAAGGCCAATCTTGCTGAAATTCACTGAGAACAGATCTCAGGCTGTACTTTGGTGATTCTCCTGACAGCCTCTTGACAAGCGCTCCTGAGCAATCAAAGAGCAAGGAGCCACTGTGCCACAACGGTCGGTCTCCCAGGGGACTGATGTGATTCTGGGTAGAAACAGCTACAGTAATCAAACAGAAGATACTATCCCAGTGTGTTATTGCAAAATAGGATCCCTGGCTAAAACACTGTTCTTTTGTTTCATTCCAATATATCTAACCTTTAGCTTTAGATTTTGAGTATTTGCAGCTTGTCTTACTCAAGTAGTCGTTGCCTTTTAGCTCAAAATATACTATATGAACACTGACTGGGCTCGGGCTTTGTTTTTCAGCTTGTTAGGCTACTGGTTGCTCTCACTTTGGACTCTTAGTCCCTTTCCTTTCTTCTTGTTTCTGATTTTAGCTTTCCTGTTATCTGGTTCCAACTTACTTTTTTTTTTTTTTTTTTTTTTTATTTTTTGTTATAATCTTAACCTTTCAAAAGTCTGCATCTTTCTGTATTTCTTTGATGCTCGATTTTCCCTCTAAAAAATAAAGCAGGAAGAAAGAATGCCAGTTAGTAATGTGAAAACATTTCCTAAATAAAATCCCATCAGCACTTGGCCATCATAGTTCCTTTTGGTCTACAGCTGACTGAAATCAACAGCAGTTAGGAGTACATGTCCTCTCAACAATAATATTGAGAGAGAAACTCCTAATATATTTTACGTATTATCTTCAATATATTGCTTTCTTGGTACAATCAGGACCTTAGGAGTGTTACAACTGCATATCTAATGAAAAGGCTCCAGAAAAGAACGTCCTAACATATAAGAGGCATAAAGCAATGCATTAGACTTTATCTCTCCATTGTAGAACAGTATGATAGTTGTGCATTACTGTTCAATTGCTCTTCTGAATTGCTAACTCACTGGAGGAAGTATATTGTTGATGCACTGCAGAATGTGAAATAGTTTAGGCAGTTATTCCTTGTGAAAAGTAGAAATGGCACTTGGCTCTTCAGAAGTAGGCATGATAATATGATCTACTCTAAAGTGCACTTGTGCATTTTGCTTGGTGAGTCAATTTGCTGGAGGAAGATGATACTAAATGACACTAATAACCACAGAAAGGATGAGTGCAGCATAAATTTGCTTATATTTCAGACATTGTTCACATGGCACATAGAGATCTGCAGAGTGTTGCAGAGTAGCAGCACTGTGATACATCTCACCTGCATAATGAGCTCTGCTGAATAACTGTTGGCACTGAGTAGGAAAGCTTTGACTGAGATATGAGCATATCTAATGCTTCTGCCTTATAAAAAGGACCACTTCTCAAAACTGAAATTTGCCCTGGAGACACATGAATTTCTGAGAGCAGACATCAAACTGATCTGTTTAACTGAGCCCCTTGCAGCTTACTTCACCACCACCACTATGTAGGTTACTGTCTCTTTCCAGCACACTGCTCTGGTTGTTGATCAGGTCATACTGCAGATGTGGAGGATCACTTTGGTTTCTGAGAGCAGTTGCTGAGAATACCTCTTCATGCAACGGTTCTCCTCCATGCAAACATCCACTATAATCACAAGCTGGGTTTGGTGAATAATATTGAGGCATTTTTACTAAGACAGAGCACACCTGTGCTGCTGCTGTCTCACTCCCTGCTGTTCTTGGCCAGAAGGTACACATCTGTACAGTATTTCAGCTCTTGTGTTGTGTCCATAGCTTAACAAGGAGCTGAGTTCCTCACATGACCATAATAACTATTTCAGGTTCTTTGTCAGAAATGTTACACATTATATGATCAAGCAGAATGAAAAACGTTTTCCTATTTCACTAATTAAAATTGAACTTTCTGTTATAGCAGCTGAATAATTATATATTCATAAAAATTCAGTGTAGGAAAGAACACTTGGAAGCTATTTAGTTTATCCTCTTCCTCAAAGAAAAAAATGACATCATTTCTGACACCAACTGTAATATTGACTTTCCTTTGAAACTTTAATCTTTCTCTCAGATTTTTCAGATGACTGCTGAAGATGGACACCTTTCTTTCAAATAGTAGATGGCATATACTTAAATAGTAGGTGGACAATGAATGGCTTTATGTACAGGTATTAATGTACTGGCAGGAATGTAAAAGGTACTAACAACCTGTTGGTTTTCTGAAGTTACAACAGAGAAGATGATGTAAATAAAACTGCTAGAAGACACTTAGTCTAGTTTTTATATTTGACATATATCCTGCTAATTGCTATAAACTCAAAGCAGGACAAATCACTTTAGACAATCCCACTTTCTCACATTCTTTGCTTAAAAATATAGTTTTAGACATTGCCAAAAAAGGAAAACTGAGCTAGGTGAAGCTTTAGTCTGACCAAAGACCATCTTTCTTATGCTTATTATTCTCATCCTCATGGTTATTATATATTACCTAATGGCTAATTAATAATGATATCTAGGCAAGGTACAAGCAGAGAATAGTGTCTCTTTTCCAGAACAGCTTATGCTAGTGAAATGTGACTGCTATAGCAGTACACAATTGATAGTAGCACTGCATTAAAGCATGGCAAAGCTTTCCCTCCATATAACCTCATTGGTGCACCATAGAAAGCATTTTGTTCTGTAATCACTGCAGTATGGTACTAATGAGCTAGTTAGGATTTGTGTGCTTTACTGCACAGTTTGCATACTTCTGTGTACTTGGAATACTTCAAATTTTCTAGCTATTTCACTGGTATTTATATTCTGACTGCTTAACAAAACAGTGCTGCTCATTTAAGGGGTTGTAATGCAAATACAATGTGTGGCAACAACAATTATGTACTATGTGTCTACAAATCCCAATGCACATGATGGCATACATTCAGATGTGAATGAGCTGGACAGTGTGAAACTATGGGCATCAGTTTGCACATGAATTCTTTGTACATAAATTCCATGTACATCTGCTTACCAACATTTTTAAAATAGCACTATGAGTTCAGGGAAAGTTTAGTCTGTAAGAGAGCAGGGACTGTGGAGTATACATACATTCAGCTCACACTGGATTTCCTATGAGATAGTGGGCAGTGATTTGGGCTCTGAATATTAAAGATTATTAAAGACAAGACGCATCCCGCTGATTTCTGTAAGAGAAAGGCATCTGTCAGTATCTAGTCTTCTGATTCCTCACAACACTTTCACATTTCACAAATATTCTGTGAAGAGAGATTAGCTCCCTAAGGATTAACAGGAATGCAAGTGATGGGGCCTGAAGTCAAGTCTCACAAAATAGCAATGAAGAGCCATTTCCCAAACTAACAAGTTGCTTTTTTATCCGGACACAAGCTCCTTGTGACAGATGGCTCCCATCTGTCCATCTGCTCTCATCTGGATCCACCACAGTGCTTTCTCCCTGTTAGGTAGAATGTGGTAAATGCTCAAGTGACTCCTACAAGATATTAGTTCTGTAGTTTTGAACTAAGATGTTGAAAGGCATGAATTCACAAATACGCTTCAATGTTTCAAACAATCAAACATCTCTATCAGTCAGTTAGTTTCTTCAGGTTTCTTTCAGTTCAGTGAGTTCCAAAAATATCTTTGCAGTTAAATCCACTAATACTATCATTATGCAATTCAGTGTGACAAGATAATGCACATGGTCAGCAATAATTCATTACTGTAGTTAATCCATCATATGCTGTTGATATTCTTTTTATTGCCAGCTATTTAGAATATCTTCTTTGTCCTTGAGAGGGCATACTCTTTTTTAGTAAATTTATTTCATTCTTTGATAGATCTGAAAGAAAGTTTTTATCTGAGGCCATTTTCCTGACAAATTTGCCTATTTGTTCAAAACAGAGGTAAAAGTCCCCACTTCGTCTGAGCAAACAGCCATACAACTGAGTTCTGGACATTTGAGGAGGAATTAGACTTTCAATAGTCATCAAAACTTCAGAAAAACTGGAAAATCTTTCCTTTTTTATTTCGGCAGAGTTGGTTAGAGTGGAATAGAATAGTTCAGTTGGAAGGGAGCTACAAAGATCATCCAGTCCAACTGCCCTACTGCAGGGCAAACCACAAGTTAAAAGACATTATTGAGGGTATTGTCCATGTGTTTCTTCAGCACTGATGAGAGCAGGGCACCAACCACCTCACTAAGAAGCCTGTTCCACTGTTTGACCATCCCCATGATAAATAAATGTTTTCTAATACCCAATCTGACCCTCCACTGATACATCTTGGTGCTGTTCCCATCCTACCATTAGTTCTCAGAATCAGAGCTCAGTGCCGCCTCTGGGAGCTACAAGGAGCAGTGAGGTCACCTCTCCGCCTCCACTTCTCCAGACTCGGCAAGTCGAGTGTTCTCAGCCTCCCTTCACAGGTCATTACTTCCAAGTCTACCAGCAGCTTCCTTGCTCTCCTTGGGACACATACTTTTTATATTGTAGAGTGCAGAACTGCAGACATTTTCAGTGCTAACACCAGCAGGAGAATCGCCTCTTTTGAACCAACTGGCTATGATATGTTTAATGCATCCTAAAATGCAGTTTGTCCCTTGACTGCCAGGACAATCTGCCAACTCATGTTGACTGTATGCATAGTTGGATCATGTTTACAAAAAAAAAAAAAAAAAAACAACAACAAAAAAAGCCACCAAATTGATTGACAAATGTTACTTATTGGAAGGTTTGTGCAGGAGTAGGCACAAATAGGTAAGATGATCAGAAAGACAAAACAAGGCTGATCCATTTTCAGTTTCAGGAATATAAGGCTTACTTTAGTTGTGAGGTCTCAGATTTCATTTGACTTGGATCACAGAAAAAAACACTGCATAGCTCTGTATTATTTGGAAGCATGGAGAAGAGGAAATTGTGCTATTCTATGTACTTTTGAACACAAATACAAGAATTCAAAGCCTTCAACAGAGGAGTGCTTGTGTTATTTTGCTAATCCCTTTTCTCATGCAGTAGCATTTTAAAAAGTTGCATTTCATTGTTAGGTAATTCAAACTGAAATCAGTTATCAAGGAAAATGAAAGATAAGATCTTCTGTCAGTCCAAAGTATATCTTTCATACCAATTAATCTGATGCTAGACAAATATTTCTACAACATCAAAGCAATTAGACTGCATAGACTTTTTTCATTATTTTCTTTTTAAATCTGTTGTTCTTTAGATCAGTTTATGAAAAACAGCAAGCAGTGAAAATAATTTTCTACTTCATTTGGGTCCTGATCCATCACCCATCACTGTCACTGGAAATTCTCGCACTAGATTCACTGGTGTTAGAGCTTTTATTGCCTACTATGAAAACAAAGAATATGCCAATTTTTGGTGTATACCATTTGAATTTTTCATAAACTGTATAATTTTTCATAATTTTTGTTTGAATTTTTCATAAACCAAAACCAGTATAGTATATGTCATTATGTATCCCAATATTATTAAAACTTCTGCAAAAAGAGCAAGCAAACTCTGGAAATCTGTATGAGGGGTAAAAAGGAATTTGTGTCTTTTTGTTCCTTTTGCTAACCAGTCTGGTTAGTGGATATGTTGGGACCTTCAGGATTTTTATACAAGTGATGACTGGTGGTGTGACCCTATCATGTGTGCTTGTTTTCTTCTGGTACCATTATCCATGCACAAGGAGATGCTTTGATCAGCAAATATCTGGTTTCAGTATACAAAGTTATTTTTTGTGTGTGTGTCTCACGGACATAAGATGGCTAGAGAATTTAGTGACCTGTTATGCTATGTTCGCTCACAACACCAAGAAGACTTACAAAGATACCTGCTGGAAAAAGTCTTTCTCAGTCTTCGGGTGCTGTCCTTCATCTCTTTGTCTTTCTTTCTCTTTGGGATTTTATAAGCCTTCTGCTTTTTCCTTTATGGCTTTGCTACAGACTTCCTGACAGCTCTATCTCAAAATACTGAATTTCATCAGCCACCAGAGCTGGATTTTGTAGATTGGCCAGTCAGCACTAAGCATTGGGCCATTCAGATGAAGTACTAGACAGGTGGTCCAGGTGGTACTACAGTAAAAACACAAGATGCTGCTGGACAAAGGCAATTTGATTGATTGATGGATTGATTGATTGATTTACCATTCGTTCTTTTCTTCTGCAGTTCTTTATCTTCCCACTGTCAGTACACTGCCCTCATTTACTGTGCTTCCTAGGCCCATTCATCCCCTTCCCTGTACTCCCTCTTCCCCTAGTAAAATTTGTTAGCAAAGTACTACAGTACTGTGCCATGCCATCTACACCGTCTCTTACAGAATCACAGAATGGCTGAGCTTAGAAGGCACATCTAGCTCAGCCCCAGCTCCAGCAGGCACACCAGAGCAGGTGCCCAGGCACATGGCCAGGTGGCTTCTGAAGATCTCCAAGGAAGAGACTCTACAGCCTCTGGGCAGCACATGCCAGTGCCCCCATCACCTACACAGAACAAAAGTGATCCTGGTGTTCAGAGGAAACCTCCTATGTTCCAGTTTATGCAAGTGCAACTCCATCACTTCAGGTTGTCATTTTAGAGTAATAAAGAATGTTGATCCTGCAGGCTGATCTCCAGGCTAATGCTGAATATTTGAACCCATAAACAAGTTCCTGTGGTACATGAAAGAAGTCTAAGAACTAAATACAATTAATACAATTTCTAGTTCTCATAGTGGAAAACTATGCAAAGAAGAGAAGGTCATTAATGTATATCATTGTATGAATCATACGAATATCAAGACTGAGATATCTGGTAAAGTCCACATACAAAGGCAATAATGGGCTTTTGGTTTAAGGACAGAAAAAAGAAGAGCTTTCAACTTTCTGTGGAGTGTAAAATAGCTGTGACAGGCCTGACAAAGAATAGTTTGTGTTAGCAAAATTGCTTTCACATTTTTAATGAAAAAATACTTGAAAGCAGATTTCTTCTGGTTCAGACAAACATTAATCAGTAGGAGCAGGTACTTGTAAATAAATTAACTGGTGCAATAGCCTTCTCTAAACTTTTTTTTCTTTTCACAAGCTGAGAAAACACAATATACCTCAGGGAAAATGGTCTTATTTGGGGTTAGAATCTAAAAACATCCTTGCAACAAAAATAAATACGAAAAAGAAGTAAAATAAAATGCTTGTCTATAATGAGAAGAGGGAGGATGTTTGATTGGTTTGTGGTTCTCAGCATCCACAAAATTGAGGTCACTATTGTGAAGGGGATCAGTCAGTTTCTAATCTATTTCTCTAGAGCAGCACTACCTATTCATCAGAAATTTATAGGGAAAAGTTCAGCAGAATTCATTATTCAGAACCAAACTTTCCCTTCACAAGATGGATATTCAGTGCAGCAGCTGCATTTGTATCTACCAAAGAACTATATCAAAAGCCTTTCCTAGATAACACTCTGAAAGGTCTTTTGGAGATGTCTACTCTATAGCAAGTCTACACATATTCTTAAGGGAGTCATGAAGTATACCCTTATTTACTTTTAAAGCTGTTTTCATAAATTATCAGTGCTAAGATTTACAAACAGAACAACTAAAGTCTGCCCACTGATCCCATAAATCATGCCTGTTAAATCAGTTCCCCAGCCACTTTTAATATACAAAGTACATATATTCACTCCAAGGGAAAAAAAAATATTATTTCACATTGTTATTTATACTGTCTTGGTGAAAGCAAGCCTTGATTTCTTTCACTAAGTTTTATTTTCTTCTTTAAATGAAACTCAAAAGCAATGGACCATATGCTCACCTCCTTTGTGAAGCACAAAGGACAGCAAAAACATTCTGCTTCCCAGCAGCATGGGCTCAGAGAGTGCCTATTAGTGCTGAGCTACACCGGCTGAGAATCCTCACCCTCTCTGTTGTTGCAGTTCTTCTGTGGGGAAAAAAAAAAAGCCATGTTACTTGGTGGAGTAAGTTTGTGCTAGAGAGGTGGGGAACTGGCCCATTTTCTTTACAGTATTCTGTCTATCTGCCACAGTATTTTGTATTAGGTGTGAATGTAGACCAATGGCTTGCACTGAAAGTTTCTTTACTAACATTGCTTCTCTCCGTTAGCAGTTAGTAGAGGGTACAGAGATTCCTGTTTTAGTTAAAAAAGGAAATTATGATCATTAGTTAATAAGTCATGTTCTAGAATAATGTGAGGGTAAGAGGCAAAAGAGGATTTTGAATGGAGAATAGGCCATCCCTCATAGAAGTCTAAAACTTGGAGCTTCAGTCCATATTCCCTTCAGGACATAAGGCTCCAGGTATCTAATACAAAGGCTCTGCCTTTCCTTTATCACCATGTCTTTCATATGCAAATTGGAAGAAAGGATTGAAGCTTTGCTAGATACCTAGAATCCTTGTTCTTCAGCTTTGTGTTCTTTGTTGTTCAGTTCTGTTCAACTAACAAGCTGTGTTCATTTTAAAATTAAAAACATCTTTCTACATACATTTTTACAGAGCTAAGAAGAAGGAATGACAGAAACTCACCACATAGTCACAGATTTGCTGTTTGGAAGGAACATCAAGGGATCACATTGTTTAGTCTCCCCCCTCCAAGTATGACTGTCTCATCACCCAGCTGCGTCAGCCATGGCTTTTCTTATCCAGGTCTTGAATACTTCTAAGTGTCTATAGTACTCATGTACTACTTGTTCCAGTGCAATGCCATTCATCTGATGAAGTTTTCCCGATGTCTGAGTCTCTCAATCCAAAATTCTTGGTTATTGCCTTTTGCTATGCTACCTCCCATAGTTGAGGAGAGTTTGGCCTTCCACTGTGGTAACTTCAGAAAGCTGTAGGTTGCAATTAGATTGTTCCTTAAACTTCTCATTGCCCATCTAACCAGGCAATGTCACCTCAGGCTCTCTTCATGGGGCATGTGCTCTGAGTACTTCTTCCATCTTCTAACATCGTGATAATTTTCAGTATTTTTGTAGGAAACCTGCCAATAACTTTAAAAAAGTAAACATATGAAATGAGTCTTAACAGTGTACTATAAGGGCCAGTACAGTCTACTGAAATATCTAAAGCGATCTGATTTAATGAGTTTAACCTTGTCATATTTTACTGAAAATTTAAAATTAGAATGTCTGCTTTCCATATGAGAAGTGATTGTACAACACAAAAGAAAAAGCACTGAAAAACTGTAACATACACAGAAAATGTTCAGATCAACACAAAAAGCAAGCCACCATCCTGGGAGAACATTATGAGATGACTTCAGTTTTATCAGCATGTGGATGGAAACATGGAAGCCACTGGGAACACTGTAGAAATTCTACAACTGTTTAATTTAGCAGACAATAAATGAAGTGTTATTTTGTTCCCTTCACAAGTAGAAGGGGGAAAACTTACAATGAAGTTTGGTACAAAGTATGCTGCTTCTGTAATTTCACAGCAGAGCAATCACAGACTACTTAAAACCACACAGTTGTAGGAAAACTCAGCTCTTCTAAAGCACATATCACCCGCCTGGGCCTTATTATACTGAAGGCAACATAAAACTGTAAACAGCATATGCTGAGCTTCTGTGCTGTAAAACAAAGGGCGAGCATCCTCTGCTTCATAAAATGGCTGTAGCAGGTTCATCTGTAAGGTATACAATTCCTGCAGATTCCAAAAAATGATGAACCTACACCAAAAGTTACCTGTATTCAGCACAATGCACATGGGGTCTTTTATGTTAGAAATAGGATTTCAGAACAGGCATATGCTTGCATTTTGCCAGAAAAGCTTGGACATTCAAAACTCCCATATTCTGAATTTTTCTATAACTCTGGGGAGGCTATCCAAGCAATTCTAGGCATAAACATAAAGGTGCCTTGGATATGTAACAGTACTCTAGATATCAATTTTGTAGAAACTAAGCTTTGACAACAGCATGCATCTTATGCCTGAGGGCAACTAAAATTCCCAGACCGGACATCTACTCTTTTCCTCACTGGAGGAGGCCAGCCTGCTACAGATGTTAGTATTTACCTCCTGCAGAAAGCCAAGGAAGAGACTCCTAGGGCTAGGGTTTGAACAGTCATTGAAAATAATAGGTACAAAATCCCAGCAACATGCCTTAGCCTTCAAGTATGCAGTTTTCATAGGACAGATATTCCTGGCATACCAAGATTACATACCTTTTTTGCAATATTCCATGTTCACTGGAGAGTAAGAAAAAAAAAAAAAAGATATTTTACTGTAGCTTATTCCAAAAAGCTAGGAAACATAAATTCTGACCCAGCAAGCATGTAAGTACTCTATGCAAAATATATTGGAAGAGACAAAGAGCCTTTCATACGTTATGAATTTTTATTATGCTGTAGGAGATGTGGGTCTAATTCATGTAAGAAATAGAGCTGCACTTTTCCTATATAACTATTACGGGATTGAATAAAAATGTGGCATACTACTTCCATGCAAATACTCTGAGCATAGTTAAGTGACAACTGATTTTCAGTAGCAAACAACCATATTGAATACTTAATTCAGTTTAGCTTAAGGGACTGTATATTTTGCTGTATGAATGGTTTGTTAAGCTTGCTGGCCTTTGTGAGCCCATTTATTGTATAAGGGAATTCAGATGCCTAACTCTGAATATGGATTCTGCTGAAAGTTAAATGCCACAACTGTTAGAATTAATCCACCCCTACCATTTTTTCTCTCATCAGCTTTAAGGAAAACAACTCATACACACCCTGAGCACAGAAAAAAAAATCAGATCAGAGTGATAAAGGCTTTATTTTCTTTCTCCAAGTAGGATCAATAAAAGGCTGCCCAATGGGTACCTAGTCAGTACAGCTGGTAAAATGGAACACTTCTGCTTGTATTCTCTTTTTTTATTCCTTTTTTTTTTCTTTCCAGTTCTTTTTCCTTTTTCATTTCTTATCCACACCCTCTCCCAAACATACAGTCTGTTTCTATTTATTCTTTCCTGCTGTTCCTAATTTTGATATTTCATGCCTCTTCAGTATTTGTGGTATACTTGCAATGGTAATTACCACTTTGATCAGCAATTGCTTTAAGTTAGTAACTTTCTTTTATTATCAGTAATATTTCTCATTTCTGCTACTTCTTATGTTGCTGCCTTGTTAGTGTGGCCACAAGTCAGGGTTAGATATCTGAACATACCTTATCCCTTTTTTGTTCTTTTCAGGAACTTATAATTTTTCGTGTTATTTTGTTACTGTAACTGTGTGCTGGGGCTGGCCATTTGCCCTATATCCTAATAAGTTTGTGTTGTGAATCTAATACCTTTTATATTAATTATTCACTGTAGTGGAAGATTGATTTAAAGTGTCCCTATTACAGGAGTAGTAGTACTCTGTGGATACTCTGTTATCTTTCATTCTTGAGTGGCACAGGAGAAATATTGCCTCCCCTGTACTTTCAGGTATGAGATGTTGGTTCACGAACCTTCAGAAAATTTCAGACAGGGACAAGAATGCTATAGCATCCAAAGCTGGCATGATACAACTTAAAATTACTTTAAGCTAATTTTCCATATGGAAGAAGAGTAATAATTCATACAAAGAAGATAATCATATTAAAAGACCCATTGTATTTGCTTCTAAATGCCTTCCGGATATGCCAAGATTGACAAAAAAAAATACTTAGGTTACTCTGGGGTATTTAAAAACAAAAATAAATACAGAAAAAAATCCAAACACACCCCTGGAACTGGCTTCAGATATTCAGCTTCTTCTCTCTTTTTTTCCACCCTAGAAGGATAATAGAAAAAGATTACCAGCTGCCTCTGTCCTCATAGAGTTCTCTCTGCTTGGATGATTACTGTTTATATTGACTGCATGCTTGCATTTTTTTGAGCCTTGGGGCTCTTCTATCCTAAAACATTTTCCCTGAAAGCAGGGAATGCTCTTCAGTAGTCAATCTTTATGCCTAGCTCCTAATGCTCCATGATGAGGACTCCACATAAATTACATGGATCACTACATATACACTGGAACATATAACAGTGTATATGTAGACTGCATCTATTTTGTGTGTGTATATATATATATATATATATATATTCATTTATTATTATTATTATTATTATTATTATGATGTAGAGAATGACAAATGCAAATGCCTTGAATTGTTCTATATCAGTTCTGCTACTTCAGCCCAGATAGAGAATTCTTAAGACTCTTCTCTTCAAGGAGAGAGAGCATCTAAGCAGATTGTAGATGACAATAGAAATCAATTCATGCTCAAAGAGTTTCTATTATTTGTCAAAAGAAATCATATCAAGTATGTCACACCAGCTCTTTGCTGTCCTGACACAGGTTGACTGAAAGCTCTATTAAGACACTGCAAGAAACCTCTACCAGTGGTGAAGCCCTCCTGGAGAGAATGTGTAATGTTTTGTGGTTTGAACTGTCTATCTTCTCCTGTAGAAAAGTAGGAGATAATTAGAAAAATTATGTACTTGAAATGTCTTCATAGAATATATTTTAAGATTTTTAACATATTAATGGTAGCGTTTTCAAGTAGCTGAATACTTCAGGAAACATTACTGTTATTTAATGTTCCATTACCTTGCATAATTTTGTCATGTGTAAAACATATGAGCTATGTGGTTATGTTATTAGGACACATTTTTTATAGTAACAACAACAAAAAAAGCTCTATTTCCATTCATTGCCTCAGTTTTCCTATGTGAGTGTGGCAGTATTGTTCATGATACTTGTTTGTGGGCATGGCAGGGATGGGTTGATGGTTGGACTCAGTGATCTCAGAAACCTTTTCCAACATTAATGATTCTATAATTCTATAATTTGTACAGTATCTTGAGTACACTAAGTACACTAAGGTATGTGTTGGGACTATGGCTTTACTTGGATAAAAATATGACCACAACCTTAGTTAAAATAAATAAAACAATTGGGAAACAAAACAAAACAAAACAAAAAAAAACCAACAACTATTATTTTTTTAAAATTGTGTTTGACTGGCTCCAAAGGAAAAATCTGTTGATTTTTTTACAGATGACAAAATCTTCTGACTGAAACAAATGCAACATGAACTTTCTTCTGATGAGGAATGTATTCAGCAGTGGAATGGGGAACTGAATACTCAGATGAATGAAATCTGCAGTTTTGAGATTTGTCTAGCACTGACATTTATATCTCAGAATCTCCATCGTAGTGAATAACTGGGGCAATTGAAACCAGCCAACCTGCCCGAGACCAGCTTTAACAATCAACAAACCATATTTAAAAAAAAGAAATACAAACAATTTTAATCTTGAATTTTCAACTCTGTATTCCCAGTCAGTCATTTAAAATGGCAACTCTTAAAATTTTCTATGCAACTAAGCTGAACCTGTCTGGACATTACTTTAGTTGCTGTACTGTAAGTGGGGAAGGGAACACAGTGAATAGAGAAGGGAAAAGAATTTCACTGAGAGACTAGAGGGAGAACAGATGTAGCTTATACTGTTCCAAAGGCTTATCTGAAATAGTCATACATACTGTATTTGAACATTAATTAATTATATGAGCTGAGTAAACAGTATGCTTGAAAGTAGAGTATTACTGATTATAAGAATTAAAGTATCAGCATTTATAATCATTCCAATATTATGTATTGCATCACTTCTAGTAAAAATGGAAAGAGACCAAGTTCTGTCATCTAACCCTGAGACATCAAACTACTTCAACTAAAAGTGAATAAAAGCGATGATGTGATTCCTTCAGACTTTTACCCAATGCTCCATCCAACTATGGCACTACAACATTGCTAAAACAGGGCACAAAGAGATTCTAGGTTATGACACGCTCACCTGCAAACTCTTTTCTCCCATGCTGCTACTTCCTGCGGTGTTAGGGCATGGGACAGTGTATCAGCTCCTCTCTCACACTGGTACTCTAAATATTAGATTGGTTTCCATGGGATATATGCCATTTTTCATCACCTTTTCTCAAGAGGCAAATGCACTTACAGCCTTTTTTGAAAGTTAATCCAACAAGAACTAGGCATTTGCTAGAAAAGAGAAGTTCAGAAATACAAAGATGTAGATAAGTATGTCAGACTACGGCTGCACTGTTGGATATGGGAACCGTGATGCCTGATCTTAACATCAGGTTCCTTCATGGCACATGAGGGTCTCAGGCATACATTGCTTGCCCTGATGGCTGAGTAGACTTTTCCCTCCCACTTACCTTCTCCCTTCCAAAAAGTATTTGAAATATAAGAGAACATTGTACCCTATTTGTAAAAACATACAAGCAACAAATAGCTGTGTGTTGTTGAATTGATTTTCTGTACAAACCTCCTCCTCATCCCTTTGTCAATTAAGACAAGGTGGTATTCCCATCGAAGAAAGGAAATATGATCCCACGCACAGGAAAAGAATTGAGGAATATGATTTGATTTGCAGTGGAAACTTTATAACATGAATTTGATAGTTTTGATTATAAATTGTCAAACTAATTAATTAAGTGCCTCAGATCTCTTCATTTTCTACATTTTAAACATTTCAGGTCATTTTGCTTGTTTTTAGATGGAAAACAGATTTTAAATAATCATTTGTTTCAGTACACAAAACAAACAAACAAAAGAAAAGAAAACACATAAATACTTCATTCGCTAGGGGAGTGTTGAGAAAAAAATCAAATGATGTTTCATAAAAACATAATATTTAGTAATATTACTTTCCCTTAGAAAAAAAGAAGACTAACAAAACCAGTCACCTCTGAAGAGATGTGATTGTGGGTGAGAAGATGAAGTTCTGTTTTTCTAAGGATATTTATAATGATAATATTTGAACATGGCTCATTTCATAAAAATAAACACTGAGATCAATCATTAAAGCTTGGTGTCTCTTGCTAAAACCTGTGTCTAGAAAGGAATAATCTACTGCAGGATAATTATGTAGAGATGGTATATAATGTCAAAAATGTTATCCCTGTTATTAAAGCTGTTAATATAAGGGTTTTAAAGATAGATACTTCTGGCAGTAGTTATTCTGTTCCCTTCTGCTACCAGGTAAAAAAGTCGGGTTCAAAAATATATTAAAAAAAAAGACATACAAATGCATATCTTAAACTAAAAGCTTCAGCAGAAGTGGTAAATAATAGCTACTTTTCACTTTTGCAGAGGAAATTGATGAAAAGTGTATTTAATGTGGATAATTAGGTTGACCTGCCATTTTAAATACCGTGCCTGTTTTTTTTGTTGTTGTTTTTTTTTTAATCTTTGCAGTAATTATATAAAATAAATGATGAGCTGATATTAAAAAAGTTGCTTAAGGCTGAACCAAATGAACAACTAAAAGCTAGATCAAAGAGAAAAAAAAAAAAAAAAAAGGAAGATTTTGTGCTGGGTCTTGCAATACATAACTGTTTTTATCACTCAGAATTATTTTCCTACCTATTCTTTTGGCCGCTGTAATCTGGGTATTGAATTCTTCTCTGCTTCTGCTGCTTTCACAATTGTTTTCTTTATGCAAAGCCTATGAAGACACACACTTATCCTGCAGGGGATTAACAAAAATATAACAAAAGGCAAAAAGCAGTAATTTGTGTAGTCATTTAATTTTCTTCAATAGAACAAAATGGACTTACTGAAAAATCCTATATCATTTGTAGCTTGTATCACAAGTCTAGTGTGTGTCACCATAACTACATAATAGGTAATGTTGAGGTATTGTGATGTTGAAACTGTCAGCTTTACATAAAACCTTTTTGTTGCTCCAAGTCATCAATTATGTGTGTCTAAAAAGAAAAACAAACTTATTTTTATATTAGCAAAGCAGAACACATTTAATTTTTTGTTTTCTTCTACAGAGGAAATGGCATTGCAAGAACCAATCTAATACTTATGCAGAGCAGCGTCTATTTTTAGTAAAGCAGTTTTCACTAGATATAATTTGGGCAATCTGAATGGAATATGTGAACCATTTCAAATTTAACTCCTCTGGGGTAGGAAATAAAGTCAGTGGTGTACGTGACTGAGGTGATTTTCTAACTTCAGAATATGATACTGGTTTTGATCTCTTATTGTAAAGGTTCCATGTCATAAAAGGCTCCTGCAAAGGCAAATAAGCATGATATACCTGTGTACTTCCAATTACATAAAGAATATGCATAGATAATCTGTAAATCAAATTCATGCACTTTCTAACTGTAATTTCTTTTCTTTAAGATATTGGTCCCAAATATCTGTGCATGGAGGGTACATCTCAGCAAAGTACATCTGTTTTTATTTTTCATGGTGTAAGTATTCAAAATATCCCACATGTATTTCCTCCATCCCCAAATACATTGTAGAAGAAGCAATCTGTGTCAGTACATTGTAGGTTCAGCCTATTAACTCTTATCTGTTTATTTGCCTGCATATGTAGATTTTTCACATGAAGCCTATGAAAGTAGTATCTAAGCAACAGCCTGAACATTTCAGCTTTGTCCTGAGGATTCCATTCAGAATTTTGATTGGAGCATAAATGCAGTAAGTTCTAACGGCTACTGGGATTTTCACCACTTTGCTTCCCTTGGTTTGTTTGAAGCAGCTATAAGCAGTGTGACATAAATTGGTACTGTCTCCTACCTGAAACACCACTCTCACTGTTACCCATAATGGCACTACATCAGAGGTGCTGTAGTGCATCAGAAGTAACAGAACCCAGAGAACTGTTAGGAGAAAGGCAATATCAAAGAGGGAAAAATGATTAATGCTATCCTCTGTTGCAGCCTCTGCATCTGGTTGCAGTCATAGGTGGGATTTAGAGGGATTTACTTTTCAGATATTCAAAGCAGACTAATAAGTTATGTATGATGTTATTTGGATTTTATTTATATACACATTGCAAAGGCCTGCCATATTTCTTCACCCATAGCACGCCTCTTGAAGGCTGCTTGAAGAACTCTTGTTGACTCTTCCCCATCAGTACCTGAGGCATTGTGGACCACCAGAGCTGTGTCAAATTTTCTTCTGTCAGATAGAAGAGCTATGTGTGAAACATAAGCTCTTTTAGCTGGCCCTTTACTGTGAGAAAGTTCTTTGGCAGACTCATTCTGAATTTTTACCAATTCATGATGATAAAACATACAGGGAAAAGATTCTGAAAGATGGCATGAAAAGAGCTACTAACTCTGATGTGTGAGACTGAGTTTTCTGCTGGCTGACTCAGTTGCCGCTGCTTTTGAAGACAATTGAAAACTATAGACTCAATCAGGCAAGCAGAAAAAAAAAAAGAAATCTCTGTATGTAAATCTTGTCTGGAATAGAAAAATTGTACTGATTGCATTACAGCTTTGATTGTACTTCCGCAATTTTTGATGCAAAATCTGGGGACATCAGATGTGGAATGTTTTCAGTTAAAAGGACTGAAATATCATAAAAAAAGAATTGTACTTAGGCTAAAGCAAAGCTGAAGCTTAACAATGTCAAACACGAGGCATGAACTTAGGGACTTAGAGTAAGAATTTCTTCTATGAGCAGTTGAATATTCCGTTGGAAATAAAGAGTAGTAGAAATACTTGCTTTCATATTAAGTAACTCATTGCATGTCACAAGAAATAGGTAAGATGTCATATGATACTGTCATGAAAGAGAAGGGGAGAATGAGATTAATTCTGGTGGGAGGAAATATAAAAGACTTAGTTTAATGTGTTTGCCTGTGATAATTTTCACCTAACAAATTCCCAGTCATTACCCACCTCTGAGACACTCATGATTCTTTGGATTCTCCCTTTTAGCTCTTATGATAAAAATTTGCAGTTTCCACATATATTGAGAAGTATTCTGTAGTTGCTGTGATATAGAGAAGTACAGATACACTTTTTACAGGACAAAAAAAAAAAAAAAATCACTTAAAGGAGACGTATTAGAAGCAAATGTAATATGAATAGTAAAAGATTGTGGCAATTGGCTTAATCACTGCACTGGTAATCAATAAAAGTTGATGCACCACAGCAAGAAAGCAGTAGTGAGGGCAAGCTCCAATGATCTAATAAAATACTGTTTAAGCAACTTGACTAAAAGAGAAAAAAAATAATAATAAGGAAACAAAGTGTGGGGAAACATTTAATTGGTACAGGCAGAAAAATACTAAGGAGTGGGAAAATAATAAAAGAATGAGAAGCTTTCCTTATCTTGTCATTCTGACAATTGTGTGCTAGCATATGACTATTTTAGGATTAAAAACATCTTTATTTTTCACAAATAATATTTTAGATTTTCTTCTTTTAGATTTCTGCTACTTCCCCTGGTAATTTTGTTTGCCTCTTAACATCTTAATGTCTGTTCTGTTACTACAGTACTTTCCTTGATACTTCATTATTTCCTCCTTTGACTCTCCTCTGTCTCCTTCCCTTACTTTTTTTTTTTTTTTTTTTTTCTGGCTGGTCTCCATAGAAAATACTGCAGTATATATTTTTTTCATACTATTCTTGCCAATAGAACAGTATCCTTGACAAAGAGAAAAAATAAGCTGCTGCTCTGGAGGTGGCTAGAAAACTGGCATAATACCAGTGAGCGTAATCCAAGCCTGGCACAGGACAGACAAGGCAATCTAAAAACTTTTTCTTACATCTAACATCAAGCTTTTTGTAGAAGCAGTAAGAGAAAGAAAAAGATTATAAACCACTAAAATCTGTTCATGACTTTTTAATTTATCTGTGGAGGGCTTAAAGGGCTCCAGAGACTCTGTCCTTAAACAGATATTCCATTCTCAGAGTTAAATTTGCATTTAATCTTTTTTTAAATTAAACAGCGATAAGATACCTGCTTTAACTACTTCAGTTCAACTTTTTGCTTCTTTTAAGCAGATGACAAAACTGTGACAAGAGCAGAGGCAGTGATTCTTAGGTAAATTTTCTGCTGGGAAAGAGCAGGGTAAGCCCTAGACCAGGATTACAGTGCATTGGATATGGGTTCTGGTGACGCACGAAATATGGAGGAATGACACAGTCAAAGATGAGGGCAGATTCCAGAGAAGCTCCTACCCTGGGGACTGTAGCATATCCATGTATCTCCTATTCTCCCTCTGTTGTCTGTTATCAAGCTCAACTCCACATACATGAACTGCTTTGGAGACTGTACATCTGTGTAGAGGGGTTTCCTCTTACCTTTGTTTTGTGGATCTGTAATGTACATAACCTTCAAGGAAAAGTACTACTGTATGTTTGATGCACGCATTTAATAATTTCAGTCTTGTTCCCATTATTATTCACTTTGGAAAGACTGCAGAGACAAGACACATTCAATAGAAAGCAAAATACCCTCCCTCATCCAAGGCCATGCTGTGTCAATCCTTTGAGAGATGTCAAGCTCATTTATTAGCACAGGAACCAGAGAAATGAATGAAAAAAGCCACATTGGCACAATAAATACTGTTGTGAATGTTCAACAGACCTTCTGACACAGTAATTTGACATTTTATTTTTCCTCCTTGGTCAGCTATCCATCTATATGTAACTGAAATACAAAATAACCATTTGATTAATAGCTCTTATTAACAGAAATTCAGGACTAGTAAATTTGCAAAAATAAATCTAGAATCATTTAAACATTGAATGATTCATCCTAGATTTGGAGCTAGTTTGCATTACCACTTCTAACATATAGGACTGAGCCTTTTATTTTCAAATCTTGCTGTAAGCCTTTGCCAGCCTGCTTATATTCCCCAAATAGCTTCTGCTTCACTACATTTCCATCTGTACAGAAAGGGCATGGACATAAACACTGATAAACAGTGAATGAAATCTTCCCAACCTCCCAGCTGAAGGCAGGGTACTGGCAGGCCATATTTTTCTTTTCAGAAGGTATTATGTTAGGGATTGAGTCTTTTATTGTGATTTAAGAGGGATTTTTACCAGGAAGCTAGCAGTATGAAGCATTTTTGCTAGACGTTGCACTGCTCTATGATATATATGTGTGTGTTTTGGCTGCTGTAGCAATCTTTCTCAGAACTAACAAATAAAGTTCCATTAATTATATCTTCACAATTTAATATCTGTGGTAGATTTTAGTCCTTCTTTTTGTCTGAGTTTATTTGTGCTTTTGAACAAGATTGATGATTGTCATGTAAGTCCGCATAGAAGAGGGAATGTAAGAACTGCACTCCCCTCCATGGACTACTTGCTTCAGGAAATCATCTGGCTATTAGTGCAATGCAGATTTCATGGGGATGTTATTTCGTATGTTAAATAAACAAGAAACACTTGGAAGTCTTTTTCTTGCCTGTTCCATTACCATAATGATAACTAGTAGTAGAATGTTATTTGAGCTTGCTGAAAAATTAACACAATTATCTTCATATCTACAGTAGAAAAAAATAGCCCAGAAATCATTAGAATTTTATGGTATCCCATTGTCTGGCTAGGCAATTACAATTCGAGGTAGTAACAAGTTGATATAAAATATTAAAAATCAATAGAAATAGATAAATCACTGGGAAAACAAACAAACAAAAAAAACCACCACCACCAATAAATAAATAAATAAATAAATAAATAAATGAATAAATAAAAAGAAACACCAAAACAAATCAACAGAAACAAAACCCACACAAACCCAAAGAGTAAAACTAAGTTCTCAGTTCTGTTTCTGAGGATAGAACAGGAAGAAATCTTCAAGATGAGATCTTGAAGGTCAGCATGATATGGTTTGCTACATATCAATCAAGCAATAGGTATGATAAGGATATAAGGGTAATACATATTGTATATTGAAAGAAATACTAAGTGTTAGTGAAAGCAAAGGCATATCTGCTGTTGAAAACACATTTCTATGTACTAGAAAATTACAGTTAGATTACTTAGTACAGAAAAATGTTTTCTATAACTAAACTAATATCACCATAACTAAGCTCACATAATCCTCATTAATATCAATTGGGATATGATGCCTAGAAAAAGTAGAATGCTTATGCTCTTAAGAGAAGCAAATTTGCAGCTGATTAATTAGTAAAAAGGAGTAAACTTTCCTTAGCTTCGGATCCAACATGTGGAAATGCATTTACATGTTGTGTTCTGCATTCTTGTAAATCGGCATCTATTCCTGGGTCTGGAATCCTCTTGATGTATAGCATAATGGTATAAAATGAAGAAGTGTAAATAATTTTTTCTTTCATTTAACTATTTTCTGTTTATTTTCAGGCTGTTTATGAGAGCTGCTCCAATATGCAGCTGCTCCCTCACACGTTTTTTACAATCATGTTCTGAACAGCTCTCAACGAGACCTCACAAGAAGCCATGGGGGCAGCTATGGGAATGCATTCCAAAAGGTGCTGAGGGAACCTGCTAGAATTTGAAGATCAGGCAGAACTGCAGTTAATACAGTGTTTGAGAAAATTATTGCCTTAGTATCTCTTGTGAAGAAAAACCGCTGAGGAGAAGACTACAAGAAATTATTGTATTCTTTAATTATAGATGCATGGATTTGAAAAATATCTAGAATTCTACTCTGATTTTGAATGAAAATAGAATTATTAAGTGATTGAAGAGGACAAGGGTGTTAGATATGGTGGAGGCTTTAAATTGTCAGTAAAGATAAATGCCTGAACTCTTGCTTCTGTTTGACATGATGTTATGATGGTATATGAAGGAAAAGACCATAAACACTTTAGACATATTCTCTCAGCACTCCCCATTTTTCAAAAACATAGCAATCATAAATTCTCGTACCAAAAAAGAGTGTGGATCAACCAATTCTTTGGATGTGATTTGTAGTTATCAAAAGTATCCAAATCTCATTTTAACATTGCTTGGGCATCACCCCATCTCCTTATTCATTTGAATATTATGTATGTATAACTCCTGTAACTGTACAAAAGCATAATGAACAAAAAGCACATTACAACAACGTGCAGTGGCTTGATGTGGAGGACTGCACTTCATAAAGTTCTACAAGACTGTCAGACAGTGTCAGATTGTTGAATCCAAAGAATTCAGGAATGATCAAAAAGTTGCAAAAGATAAAGAAAGCAGAAATTCACTAGAGTTCCCCACTATCCTACTTTGCATGCCTCGGAGTTTGGTGAAATTCCAGACAAGGTAACCTCAAAGTAAAAGCATTAAAATATTTCTGAGAAGGTTTTCAGCTTCTCACACTTCCTGTGCATATGTTCTGAAGTAGCAGTTTGTGCTAAGAAAAGAATTTCTGAATTTCTTCTTCTGGGATAATTGTTTCTTCCTTTTTTGGTTCATCCTGCTATGGAGCTCTCCCCTCCTTCCCTTCCCACTTCTCAAAAAAAAAAAAAAAAAAAAAAAAAAAAAGGTGAGAAAGGAGAGGAGACTGAGGAAGAGAAAAGAAGACTTTTTCTTCTTACAAAAATTTCCCAACTGGCCACTTCCAGCTGTTTTTCTTTCCCCTCTTCCAGGGACTGGGTACACTCAGTCATGCAGCTCTTTTTTCAAACCACTCTGATGGACAGTTACTAGAAACTAAAAATCATGCTATGAAGTAAAACTGTGAATCCAAGGATACACTGACTATATATACAAGGAAATCGTACCTTGATGTATTACATCATGCATTCTCCACTTTGTTGCTCTATTCTGTCATATGTCACTTGCTAACTGATTTTATAGGTATGCATGCATGTTATTGAAGAAAACACATTAAATTTCTACTATTATCTGTAAGTGACATGTTTGGAATTCTATTAGTTTGCTTACTCTTTTCTGTACAGTACAACATGTGTACAATAATTAATTGTTCTATTTTTAAGCCTTTGTGTCAAATTGTGTCCTAGACTATGAAAAATAAAAAACAAAAATAAAAATAAAGGAAAAAAAGGACTGAAAGAAGAAAGATAAAACTGAGTGATTTAATCAGCAACCTTTGAAAGCATATTCAGTCTATAATATAGATTTAATTGCCAGATAGAAAGCCATGTGTCAAAATCCTATGATAAAATATACCTTATTGATATAATATTCATGATTTTGTGAAGGTAAAGGACTGGCAGAGTAAGGCCATTTCTGGTTGATGAATAAAGAAACGTGGTTATTAATACACACTGAAAAAAGTAAACCAATTGCAAACTCCTAGAGTAGGGGTACTGCTGGAACTACTGATCCATACTTGTCAGCATCTCATTAGTCACTAATTACATTCAGTGTTATTTTTTATAAAATCTTTTTCCTGTACTATCTTAAAGCCTCCCAGTATGCAGGAAATTGCACTGCAATTACAAGAGTATCTAAATATAGTGAAGGCAGTTTTGCTTCCTGGTTTATCATAGCATTTGTTCATATAACAAGAATAAGAAAGATGGACTTAACATGTAATTCTCTATCTGATATTCTAGTTCTTCATTTAATGAGACCTGCTAAATAAGTTGGACCAAAAAGGACTTACTTTCTGTTTTAGTGTTAAACTTTCACTTATAAGAAGAGATTGTGGATTGACTGAGTGTCCTTCTATATTTTTTTCCCCTTTTCCCAGTTATTTTCTTTTTCCAAACCTTTATAAGGCTTTATAAAAGGAGATGAGACAAACTAGGTCAATTAGGATCTTGAAATTAAATACTCCTGGAAGCACATTACTTTAACTTCATATAATAGCCCTGTGGATTTATATTAAAGTATAAAATATCTCCACTGCTTAGTGATTTGGTATTGTTTCAGATACCCCATTTTGATAGCATTCTGGACCATCCCTAAGTTACTCCTGACCCTGCATTTGTAGCTTTTAAAGGTAGCCTAGGTGGTTTTGTAATTAGACCCTCCCAGGTAGTAGGAAGCTAGAGCTTTGGCTCCCTAGTTAGCAGCTGTGCTCCCAGCTGGGTGTGTTTATTGTAAATGAAAAAGACTCCTCAAATTTCCATTCTCAGCATGACCATGCTTGGCTTCAGTCTCTGTTTCTGGACGTCACTAAAGATAAACATTAAAGGCAGTCTGAATGCTGCCTCATAAAGATTTGCTTGACATAACGTACCATAATGATATATTTCTAATCAGGCTATTTAATTCTATGAAAGGATCTTTTAAAGAATGAATCATGACTTGTCATTTGAATATAAATGTAACCTAACTCAGACAACTCTCTGTATAACAAGCCCAAGCAGTATAGCAATTGAATATGAAATGAAATATTTGCCTAAAGCATGCAGGTGATAGCAAAACAATGTGACACTGTTGACCCACGGTAAGAGCATTTCAGTGCTCATTTGAAGAAAAAAAATAATTGCATTTCTATCTCATTATAAAAACTTGAAAATGTGCTCTCTGGCATTATTCACAATAGCATACAGCATTTTATTGTCTTGCTTACACACAATTTGGAAAGTTTAAGTGAGATTTAGGGCCACAGTACCAGTACTAGCTCTTAACAGAGGAAGGTTTCAGCATTAATAGCTATAGATCAGACATAAACTTCTATTCAAGAAGACATGGAAAAACAGAATTTAAAATTAGTTTTCCCTAGAGTCCCTTGAGTAAATTTTTGTAGAGCTGGAGGTTTTTGTTTCAGGTGATATTTTTATGTTTTCAAAAAATTATTCCTTTCCACTCTCCCTTCTATTTAATCCCCTAACAGGCAATCTCTCCCTCTGCACCTCCCAGCACTTTCTCTGCATTTTTGCATGATTCATTGAGCTTTTTGTCTCAGATATTTCATCCAAGTGTAACAAATCCCCTCAAGCCAGCACTGGTTGAAAAAAGGCTGAAGATAGGAAAGTGAGTTATTTCATATCAGGGTTAAAGTCTTTAGATTACTGTTCTGTGTTTTAATTACTATTAATTTGTCTACTTGGAATTTTTAAAATCAGAGTTCTGGTTGAGCTTAAAGATAAACTCCAGATTTCTTAGTCTAAATCCTGTCAAAGTAAATAAGAGTTTTGCAGGAGATTTCAGGGAGGCCAGGATTTCATTCAGTTTCTTTACTTTCTAAGTCTCTAGGAGATAATCTCTGTTCTGCCATTCTATTCTGCCCTATTCTCCTTTTCAGTCCCCATATGGTTATTCTTATATATCAGTGAAACACTAAGGTGCCTTCTTCCAAGGTGACTTCCATGCTATGGAAAGCAATCATTTTCTTCCCTGGAAATTTGGCTCCCAATGACCAGGTTTTCTTAATCAATTATTTAAAAAGTATTATTACTTATCAGTACGAAAATATATTTGACACACTGCTCTATTAGAAATAGACCAACATAACATAATTTATTACCTTTCTTCAACTGAAGTTTCCTGCGACCAGTGTCTCTTCTAATCTATGTTCTGAGCCCATTAACATCACTGAATGAATAGAGGTAACTCTAAACATAACCATGAGGTTAACTAAACTAGGAAGCTTTCAGAAGGACCAGATAAAGTATTCTGCCTCATAGAAGAATTTAAATGTATCGATCCTTCAAGCATGACAGCAAAAAAATGTAGTTATGTGTCCTAGGTCACTCTCAGAGATATTAATGAATATGAAATTGAAACTATGAACAAATTTTTCTTTAACACAGTAAAACTGTATGGATGGCAGCCAGCCACTGTACTTCATCTGAAACCAGCCTCTGTGATTAACTACCTAGTAGAAATCTAATTATATGTTACAGTATCATACCTACAGGGTGAATAAACTGGTTGAGACTATATTCTTCCACACATGCAAACTTTGGCTACACTCATTCCATGTTTAACATTACTGAAAAACAGTACTTTGTCTCCCGGAGATAAACATGATCCTATACGCTGAATTCTACTGATTTATATGGATTGCAGTCTCAATAGGTAAAATTATTAGAATTTAGCACATTGTGCTTTAGCATAATTATCTTTTTCTACCATGAATCTTAGAAAAATTATGTATTTCAGTTCGGAAAAGTGAAGTTACTTTTGTGCATGCCAACTAAATCTATCATCAATTTGGCAGATAGGAATTAAGCTCAGGAAAAGCAATGTAAGTATTCTTATAGGTCATATTCTGAAGAAATGAATCCAACAAAATCATACGGAAGGGTTTTGGTTTTTTTTCCTGCTTCCTTCTCCAACCCAGTTACAAAAGGTTTTTGCAGTAATTTGTTGCACAGCAAAAAAATACATGAGAACTAAAGATAGCTTTAGGTCAGCTTAGCTAATTGCATATATTGAAACAATCTCTGGTCCACTCTGAATGATGCGAGCCTCGAAGAACTGCACACTACATCCCTCAAGAGTAGGCAGGAGCAGAGAAGGTACATCCAGTAGATTTTTCTGTGTGGAGCTACCATGATACCTTTTAATTTCTCAAATGCTGCAAATATTTCATTGTAGAATGGAAGAAAATACTTGAGAATTTTACATTATAAAAAGCTCTGATATTATGTAGGCCACTTGCACATCCTCTGAGGAGGACGTGATTTGTATTCAGTTAAGGTGATGTTTTCAACATTTTGTGATTAGCAATCCCTGCAAGGAGGTAAAGGAGGTATGACCTACTATGTAGTAAACTTCAACCTCATCGCATGAATTCTGCTTACCTTAGCTGCATTTTGGTGACCCTCCAAGAACTGACAGAGCACAGGCAGACAATCAAAATTTAAGACAAGTGTGAAATTTACACAAAGAATAAAGAAAGTCTACCTCCTAAAGTCAGGTGGATTTGAATGTTTTGTTGTTTGAGGAATATGATCTTTCAATTCCCAATTTCCAGCAGATAGAAAAATGAGCAACATTAATAATGTTTCAAGAGTTAAAGTAACCATAAAACTGTAATCAATGTTAATGTTAATTCAAGGTTTATTAGTCAAATCTGCAATTACATGGCAACGTTCTTAATTCTATGTTAATAATTTATTTGTATTTTATGTGGTAGAATTTTTATTATATTCATTCCCAACTTTCAGAACCCACTACTTTTAGTATTTTTAATAATTGTATTTAATTATCTTCTGAGTTCCCTAGTATCTTAGCCCTTTCAATTCTTAGTTTCTCTGTTTGATTTTTAATGGAACACATCTCTGTTTCACCTCTATTATTAGTTTTAATTTCAGGTTTAAGCTTGACTCTTCCATACTTATTTCTCCCTCACATTTGTAGGTTTTGTGATTCTCAGCAGTATTTTTGCTCAAAGTATTTCAAAACATATTACGTAGAAAACCATGTCTCTGTTTTATCTCACATATACACTACTAGCCTCATTTCTTCCACTTGATTCTCTCAAATCAATGACTAGGTTAAGAAAATCTTCCATTACTCCTACAGCTCTCTTGACCTTTCCATATACCTTTCCATTTCCTCAGTCATTTCACACTCGAGCTGTTCTTTCTGAAAAGGCAGAGTTTACAATATTCCTATAAATTGTTTATTCTCTGAGTCGTATTCAAATTCAAACCCCTAATGATATTGCAGCCTCAGGAATTGCCAGGGGCCCACTGTTCTTCCCTTGAAGACCAAAAAAATAAATGTTGATATGACGATCTACCATGGAAAAGAAGGAAAAAAAAAACCCTCCTCTCCTGGCATGGCCATGCACATTGGATTCAATGGCTAATTAAAGCTGATAGAAAAACAGTTTACACTCTTTTTCAGGTCATCTGCCCTGAAGCAAAAGGGTACCAAGTAGTTGCATCCAAAAAGCAGTTACTTATAGGGAAGTTGCAGTCTTCCATTTTTCAAACTTCCCATTTCACATTTTTGTTGCCTTCATTTAAAGAGTATTTTTAATTGTTAATACCCCAGTTAATGTTATCTTCAAGCCATATTTAAGTTATGCCTGTGCTATCCTACTTTTCCTCATATGACTAGCTCTCTCATTCTGCTACTCACATTCAAACTTCTTTTCATTTTTATATTGGCATTTTAACAGCCTTTTAGTATTGAGCTTACATTACTATAAATTAATGTCTATATGTTCCCCATTAATCTCTCATATATTACATTTCCTCTACAAAAGCTCGTTTTTCTGTTAACATTTACTCTGTGGTTTTTTTGTTTGTTTGTTTGTTTTGTTTTCACCATCTCTATGCACATATTTGCTAGATAGGCCACATTCAACCAGGTTTTCTTAAATACATTCAGTTGACTGTAAGATACTACCTTATCAATCATAAGATACTCTTCTGACAGTACAATACAAACCAGCTCTTGAGTACTGGCACACTCAGGTAATTTCCGGAAGTCCTTCCTCTTCCCATTAAATGTATTAAACCAGTCAAGGACAGGAGGAATCAATATACCTACAGTTCCTTCATTTGATATAAAAAGCCTATAATAGTGAATTAGTTATTCACAAGTTATTAATAGCAGTTTACATAATATACTTTTATATAAAAAATACACATATATGATCAATAAGAAGACTTGTTCTTACAAAACAAAATGAGTCTGTCAGTTACAACATGAAATAATCTAAAAAGATGACAGTAAGGACAAAATGATGGTACAGACTTTGAATTGAAATACACCTTTCTTGGTGTTATTGCCCCCTTATACTTGTGTTTTTGTGTGTCTGTTATTTTCTATTTTCCTTTACACCTGTGAAAATCCTGACTTCATTTTTTCATTGTCTTCACAAAAGTGGGAGGCAAATATGTCTAAATCCTTTGGGCAGACCAGCACCGGTGACAATTTTGTTGGGTGAAAAATCAAATGCACGTTGCTATTCATAGTTAATACTTATTTTTGCATTCACATGTTAAATTTACTGCGCTATTCACTGGAGCCTTGCCACTTCCATAATTTTTCTTTTACTTTAAACCTATCATTAATTCATCATTATAATCCATTCTGCAGCTTTCTTTTCTGAATGTGGCTTCCTGTATGACAAAGAAATTCTATCTTTGTATTCTGATTTTGTTCTTCAAAAGAACATTAGGAAGAAAGTATCAAGTACATAAAGAAGGAAGAAAAAATATATAGAAGTTATAAACAGAAATTCATATTCCACAATGCTATTCTGTCTCTTCCAGAACAAAATGTGTAGACAGTAAGCTCTAAAGCATTATGAATTATTACTTTATTCGCTGTATATTGTTTCATGCTAATGAAATACCAGTGTAACTAACACAGAAGCAAAGACTTAGTAAAATCTCCCAATACTGCAGAACAAGTGAATACTTTTGCATTGATCAGTACTCTCATCATGTACAATGGTGCTCTTTATAGATTACAAAAGTTTTTATATGTGCAGACTCAAAATAGTACTGAAGCACTTACCTCCCATTTAATTTTACTCATATGAATTCCACTGAATCATGATATGGTCTTGCATATCCTGTTATAGATCTGGACTTAAGTGTTTTGCAGAATCAGAGCCATGCCCAGCAGTTCCTCTTACTTTTTCACTCATCCAACACAAATGTTGATGTAAAATATGACAAGTCATGATATTGCCAGGAACACCATGATTATCAGGCTTGTGTATGTAAAGACTCAAGAATAATTTTGAGTTGTTCAAGCACTGTGTTTTATAATGTCTTTGATATTTTTTCCCTTAATGAAGAAGGAAAAGATCATTATCATTGTCCATTCCAATATTAGATAACCTACAGCAAACAGAAAAAATCTATACCGAGTTTAGTGGAGCCATAATTTGTACCACTGTAGGGAGATCCTGAAATAAACACCGCTGCATTAATTTCCATGTGCTAGACTGCAGATATATACCCACTCAGACATTAAGTGCCTACTTATATGAACTCCCAAATACCACAAACACAAGCTGAAGCCAAAGGGAGCTATGATTACATGGAATCTATCAAAAACAGAAAAATCAAAATTTTTTATTGACAAAACAGTTACAGTCAGACTGTAGCAGTCCCAGCACAAGTGCATACCACCACATGCATGTGCACTCAGTATCTGGTGCTTCTGGGTTTGCTTCAGCTTAGGTTCATAAAGAAGTAGCAGCTAGAGAATATGAGGTTCCTGGTTAGCAAAAAGCATAGTTGCATCAAAACTGTTGCTATATTAAGCAACCATATTACGTATTTAATATTCAGGACCCAGGTGTTAATGAAGTAATCTAACATCACTCTAATGAAACACTGTGGTACAGATACAAGTGTGTTCTGTCAGGCTCTTGATGTTAGCAGGCTCTGGAAAACTGCTACTTGAGAATAAAAAAGAAATGAGCAGCTGAGTGGTATGTCAGTATGCGGGATTCTTATGAAAATCCCTTCACACTGATCATCATTTTAAAGAGGGTTTTTTAAAAAGATATGTGAATGAAGATGGAAAAATAATAGTACATTCAAATGCTAAATATAGCCAATACTGAGAAAAACATCACCGTTATTCTCAGGTTACACTTGCATAACAGTTCAGGCTATTAGGCCTAATTAACGAGCTAACACATTCTTGCTAAGGGGTGTTTATATGCAGAATATGCTAAATGTAGAACTTGCTACAGTGAAGTCAGAATTTAGTTAGATTAGTGTAAATTCACAAAGAAGGTACATTTCTATTCTGAAAAGGAACTAAATGCCTAAGTGCTCTGGGAATGATAATTCAGACTGCTATTTTGCTTAACTTTAATGAAGGAAAATAAATAGTGCATTTTTCATGTAACAAATCCAGTAACACCATAAATTATTCTCATGTATATTTGGCTAAAAATAAGTGAAATATCATAAAGAAGGTAGGCAGATTTATAATTCCTGGGCTTATCTTTTTTTTTGTGTGTGTTCTTCTCTTTTGTTCTGTGGTGTAGTATGGGAATGGTTTAAATGGATACAGTACAAAAGACCAAGCTTTTTCTAACTCCCACAAGTGACTCTGGACCCTAAGAGCTCATCAGGTGAAGCTTGTCCAGTTGGTGCAGTGAATCATTCAAACAAATCACTTCAGCCACAGCACAGCGGAGCTCATTTAACACTAGTAACCTTTATACGAATAAATACTTTCAGAAAACATTAGCTGTCAGTAAATGAAACTTCCAGTCCTTGAGAAGCAAAACTTGCTAAATTCTTCTTGATTAACGTGTCTGAAAAGGCTTCTCAGCAATTTTTTTTTCCCTGAGAATGCATAATCTTTGAAGCATTAATAACCACCAGCTACTTTTCAAAATCCAACTCACATTAGAACAATCAATTACTACAGACTGTAAAGAAGAAAGTTCTCAGAAACAAGTGTGCAGATTAGTTTTCCTTGATTTCAGTCCCAACAGTGCAAATAAATAATCTATAATACTAATTTAAATGTATGAAATGTTGTGTACACTTGCAATGTTGTTTAGATCCTGAAGGTACAAATTCCACAGTACTAAATTTATATGTGTGCTTCCATTTAACTCTGAGAATTAATCACATAAATAAAATAATTTCTAAACTCTGGTAGGACAGAGTTCTAATCCCTTCGGAAAAATGCAGTGTTACATAGAAGCACCTTTAAGGTTTAAAAAGATGAATTTGGGTCTAGAATAAAAATGCACTAAGAAGAGGAAAAAGCCATTTCTTGGGAATGGTGCTTTGTTGCCAGTAGGGAACAAGATCTAACAGAACAAGAAAGATCCACAAGTTCTTAATATGAAAATATTAGGAACTATAAAAAAAAAAAAAGACAGAAATGACAAGAAAAAGAGGAGAGAATCATGAAAGTGGCCAAATTGTTCAGGGTTTATTGAGCTGGAGTACAGTACTGTTAGAAATATGATTCTGCTGGCAGTTTGTTACACTCTTGTCTACAATTTTAATGCCATTTTGGGGGGCTGATGTCTTTTTGAAAGACAACATAACCATCTTAAATGCTTATCAGATGATTTTTGTAATTATTACAGGCTTTGTCATTATAATAATCTGGATTTTATTTATTTATTTATTTATTTTCTGCATGAAAAACTACTCTTCCTGCCTGATTCTGTAGTTCAGGACAGAGGAACAATTCCTTCTGACTGCTCTGGAAGTCTGCCAGAAGACTCATCTTGATAAAAAAAAATTGCCTAATTTATTCAGTTACTGGATTTACAGAGTTTTCATAATTCTCTCTCTAAGAACCTCCGATTAAGCATCTAATCTCATTGTTTATTCTTCTCCTAAATGTTATTTTCTACTTTGTTGTTCATTTTCACTAGGGGAATATGATGTATTTTGCAATTTAATTTCAAACGAAGTTATGAATCTTTCATTTTTTATTATTCAAGCATATAAGACTGCAACAGCAGGAATAACCTTGGATAGTAACAGGTTTGAGTTTTTTTTGTTGTTGTTTTGTTTTAAAATAAGGTTGAAATGTATCTCTAAAATATTTGTTCCAGTCTTAATTGTTGCTTGAGGACAAGTCACTCATGAAGGAAGCTCTGGCCTTCACCTCTCTTTCTCAGAAATGTTAAATGTTTCGGTTAACAGTTTATAACCAAATACAATTTCACCATAGAGATTACAGAAACATTTTTAAAATGCAAGGTTACCTTTTCCTTGTGTATCAGTTCAACACCTGGCTGGGCTGCAAGCCAAGTAAATGGATTAACTCCTAATATCCTAATTTCCATTTCATAACTGAGCAGCAGTAAACACATACCTGTATCTATAAGAGTTTCTTACAAGGATAACTTAGTTGATTTGGGTGATGTGGAGGGAGAAGGCAGCACCATGGACTGATTCATTCTGCCTTGAAGGAGGGATCCTATGGAAGAGTGGTGAGGCAGTGGCATAGGCTGCCCAAAGAGGTGTGGAGTCACCATCTGTAGAGGTGGTCAAGAAACATGTAGATATGGCACTGAGGGACGTGGTTAGTGGGCATGGTGGGAACGGTTTGATGGTCGGACGAAATAAGCTTAGAGGTCTTTTCCAACCTCAGTGCTTCAGTGACAGATGGGACAGAGTGCCATAGGGATATCTATGCTAGCGTATTACAAGAAGTCTGGACAAATAATTTAGAGAACACGACCAAGATTCAGGTGATTGGTGAGGAAACTTCCTCATCTACACCAGCACCTTCCAGTGAGGAGGTAACAGATGACAATGTGTAACATAACAAAGGTAAAAAAAATGACAATCTACCTAAGAATTTATGTCTTTAATGCCTGGGCATGATGTGCAGTCATACTTAAATGATGAATAGAATAGGCTCCCACTTCTATATGGTATGATTAAGGCTTGAATCCTTAACTTTTAAGGAATCATAAACAAGAAAATTGGAGGGCTGCCATACACAAACTATCTAGCCGAGTGGAATCACACTTGGATCCAGCACTGGCGCATCCCCTGTCAGCCTCAGGTCTCAACTCTTACTGGCAAGACCAATCGCATGTCTGTCTTTCAGAACCCAGGCACTTTGGTGCATTCTATCAGCCCTATCTGAAAGCACACATGCCAGGAATCTGGAAGCAGGTGAGCTGTGGCTCCAGCTAGGAACAGATAAATAAAAATTATAAAAATCTACTGTTTAAACAGAGCACAAATTTAGCTGTTACATGGCCAACAATCAGGCAGTGATGTGTTCCAAGTCAAAATCTGTGCTTGGCACCTGGATCCTAGTGGCAGATGACTTTCTTTTCTGCTCTAAATCACCCCAATGCCATTGTCATGCCAGAGAGCTCACTGAGCTCCTGCCACAGTGTGCTGAGAACAAAGCTCAGTGTGTGCTGTGCTCAGGGGAGCAGCAGGACAGCAAATATAGTGTTGCATCTCGGTGTGGTCTGTTAGACCTACACTTTGGCACAGTCTCTGTGATGACCCCAGTTAAATTCTTCCCCCTTCCTTCCGGTAAAGGTGTGCTGACACACAATGAAAAACGTTGCCACATGGACCCTGTGGGATGCTACTTCTGGATGGATGTCCATCATTGTGGCGATAAAACTCCACAAGCACCGACCGGCGCAGCAGCATAAGAGAGGCAGAGGGGGGAGGCTGGGAGGATTTTAAGTGGGGAAAAATAAATAAATAAATAACATCCAAAGAGAACAGAAAAAGCCACCAGCCGAGGCGAAGGGGAGGAGCCGGGGTAGGGGCTTGGCTCTCTCCTGGGCAGCGCCCGGCAGCACGGCAGCGCTCTGCCGAGTGGCAGCCGGCTTCGGCGGCCGCTCGGCGCTGAGCAGCGCGGGACTCCGCGGCCCCCGTTACCACCGGGCGCAGCGCAGCGCGGGGCCGGGCCGGGCCCGTGCCCGTCCTGCCGCGGGGCAGGGAGGGGCTCCGTGGGTAGGAGAGAACCGGAGCCGCGCACCCCTGAGCTGCGGTGCGGTGCGGTGCCGGAGGGCGGTGGGAGCGGCAGCTCCGTCCGGGCGCTTCCGGACGCGGCGGGCGGTGGGGGAAGGAGGAGGAGGGGTGGGGTAGGTGAAGGGGAGGGAGGGAGGCCTCAGGCTGCCTTTTTTAGGAGGGAGACCCTCCTTCGCGGCCGCCCGCTCGCAGCCATGGCTCTGAAGGAGGCGGGCGGCAGCATCCTGCCCATCAGCGACATGGTGTCGGGGCCGTCGGGCTCACCGTTCCCCGAGGTTGTAGAACTGAACGTGGGGGGCCAGGTGTACGTGACGAGGCACTCCACGCTGCTCAGCGTCCCGGACAGCATGCTGGCCACAATGTTCTCGCCGTGCCGGGGTGGCCCAGCGGCGGCCCGCCAGCTGCCCAGGGACAGCCGGGCGCGCTTCTTCATCGACCGCGACGGCTTCCTCTTCAGGTACGTGCTGGATTACCTGCGGGACAAGCAGCTGGCACTGCCCGAGCACTTCCCCGAGAAGGAACGGCTCCTGCGGGAGGCAGAGTACTTCCAGTTGGGTGACCTGGTGAAGCTGCTCTCGCCCAAGGTCACCAAGCAGAGTTCGCTCAACGACGAGGGCTGCCAAAGCGACCTGGAGGACAGCACCTCGCAGGGCAGCAGCGACCGGCTGCAGCGGGCCGGCCTGGACAAGCGCTCGGGCTTCCTCACGGTGGGCTACCGCGGCTCCTACACCACGGTGCGGGACAACCAGGCGGACGCCAAGTTCCGCCGCGTCGCCCGCATCATGGTGTGCGGCAGGATCGCGCTGGCCAAGGAGGTCTTCGGCGAGACCCTAAACGAGAGCCGCGACCCCGACCGCCCCCCCGAGAAGTATACTTCCCGCTTCTACCTCAAGTTCACCTACCTAGAGCAAGCCTTCGATCGGCTCTCCGAAGCGGGCTTCCACATGGTGGCTTGCAACTCCACCGGCACGGCCGCCTTCATCAACCAGTACCGGGACGACAAGATCTGGAGCAGCTACACTGAGTACATCTTCTTCAGTAAGTGCTCCCTGGGACCGCCGGAGCCCTCCCCTCGTGCACACGCGGGAATATCGGGCTGCCCCCTCCTCCCAGAGATGTCCGTGCGGGGTAGAACGGCCTCCGCCTCGTGCCGGGGTCTCCCGGAGGCGTCGCGCCGGGTCCCGGCCCCGATCAGCGGAGCGAGGCGGGGGGGGGGGCGATGTTGCTGTTTACTGCCGCGTCTCTCGTTAGCTGCGGGCTGAGCAGGGTTCTGACAGCGGGTACGCTGCCGCTGGGTGATGAGGCAGGCAGCGAGGGCAGAGCCACCTGTCCGGGGGGTGAGAAGCCTGCCTGGAATGGGGGAAAAACTCACGGAAACTTCAGTGTTCGCAGCCCGTAGGTAACAACGGTCGTTGGCTCCGCGTAGCACCGGGGGTTGCGAGTCTCTCGCAGGTGAGAAGTCCCCCGGTGTGGTGGCGTTAGGTTAGTCTCTCAGGGCAGGGTTCGGGCTGATGAAGAGCAGCTGGGTGGAAAGCACCGGCCCCCGGCCGAGATTCGCCTTTGAAAGGCAGAGGTCAGCCTGAAGCCTCGCGGTGTGTTAGGAGAGTTGAGCAATCCCTGCGAGCGGAAAGCTGTTCTCCGGGTACACGAGCCTTCGTGTGGGCTCCCCTGCCTGAGCGGTTGTTCTAGCATCACCTGTCTCTGTGGCAGGAGGGATGCGACCCTCAGCCCTAGCAGCAGCGACCCACTTGCTGCTGGACCTAGTCACCGTAAATGTGAACGGTTTTCTATTCAGAGGAGAAACTCATTAAATACTTCACATTGCTGTGTTATATACGTGAGACTACCTTTTGCTGAACAAACTTGAGAACTTCAATCTTTAGTACTACTTTCAAACAGTTTTTAGAGGTTTGCTATGTAATGTAGGAAGCTGGTCATATCTAATTAGGAAAGGTAAAACCTGAGTTGTTGGAAGAGCTTTGCATTCTTCTGAGTGAACTTAGTGGTGTAAATATGTGATAATTACATCTTTTTCCAGAATGGATATTTACCTACTAATTACCAAAAATAGTAGAAGTTCCTTGCTGTTATTGTCAAAACTATGGAATAGCTCCCTTGTTTGCTCAGACATAGGCTATTAGGTGCATAATTATTTGTGGGCATTTGTGATGCTTAAAATGGTTTGTGCTATGATGTGTGTGCATTATGAGGCGGCTGCTGTGTAGAACAGTGCTCTAATTCAGATCAGTGTTCCAAATTAATCCCCAGTGTATTACCACTGATCTATGTGGAATAATGCCAGGGATGAATTGGATGTTGTACAACACTTTCTGTTTTGATTTTTAGTCTTTCAGCTTACTGTGTTATAAAAAGCAAAGCAAGTAGCTAATTTTTTAATTTGATACTTAACAAAAAAAAAATTGGTTTTGCCTAATATAAACGTGTTTTTCCTACTTCTGGTTGTGAAAATTGGCTGAGCTAATATAGGCTGGGAAGAAAGTGAACGTAATTTTGATTGCCTAGTTATACATCTAGAAACCCTTTTAATTAAGGTAATTTTAACATATTTTATTTTTTCTATCTAAGTGCCCAGTTGATGGAAACCCTCTAATAGAAATAATGCTTTTATTATGAAATCCCTGGGTGGATTGAGTCCTTCTTCTAGCTTTGCCCAACTGAGGAGTCTGTCACATGGATAGAAATCCATGTGAGCCTGCCTTGCTGCTCCATGCTGGCATGAGAGGACTGGTCAGGGTTACTGGCTGCAGTCTTTCCAAGAGCATTTGTGGGGACTGTATTCCTTTACTTACTCACAACACCAGAACTTCGTACACAGCTTGAGCATCTGCAACCAGCAGCTATGTTAGTTGTTGGTCTGTGACTCTGTGGCAACCACTCAGTCCTCTTCCTCTTAGATCATTTCTTCTGAGGAAATGTGGATGACTCTGAAAGTGTCTGGAAAAAATACATGAGGATATATGCATTCCACCCATTTCCTTGGATCACGAATAGATTTCTATGTACTTCTAAGAAACATCTGAAGGCCAAGGATGGCCTTTAATCTCTGCTTCAGGAATAGATTTCAATTCTGTTTTTAGTATGTCTAACTTCATCAGGTATTTTGAGTTGAAAAGACTGTCTCACTTCTTTAAAAAAATAGAAATTATTTTCTTAAATGTTGTGGCTGATTAAATTTACCTGTACTATACATGTTTTACTTAAATTTTTAGATTGCTTAGTATCCATGAATGGATTAGTTGTTGCAGTATAATTCCAGTTCAAGAATGGGGACTTGTTTGAGATAATGCTTCACGTTTTGGCAGCACATCCTGACAAGTACAGAAACAGTCTTTCTCGGGCTACATAATTCCTTCCAAAAAATAAAAATCAGAGCCTGATGGCTACCTATGTTCTGTAAGCTACGGAAGCTCTAACCTTAGTATACAGAAAGAAGAGTGATTTACTTCTGTTAATATAACATGAAGTGTGTATGCAGTTTGGGAAAGAGGCCCAAGTTCTTTTGCTTCATTACAGTTTTGGGCTGCAGTACAGGACCACTGATTAATTAGTTGTTACTTGGTGTGCAGTAGGTAATAGCCTTCACAGCAGTTCCACCTAGATGGAAAAGGAGACCAGAAGTGAGGAGACCTTGCTTCACATGGCTGCAGGCAGCTCAGCAGGCCTCCTGTCGGCGAATCTTTTTGTGAGGAAAGGCTAATCTGCATTTTTAAGCTTTTGTCTTTCTTTTGTATTTCACTGTATCTCTTGATACAGTGTTGTGTAATGCACGATTGTTTGTGCATGCTATTACTATGTAGTCTTTTTCTCCTGCAGAATCTAATTGGTCTTAATGGATTTTGCATTTAACATCTGCTATGCAGTCTGACTTATGGGTGCTGAGAGCCTTGTGCTCAGCTGGAAGCTTCCTGTTCTGAATTGGCATGCGTATTCTAAGAAGAATGCAGTAATGTTTCATGGGAGAAACTTTGACTTGTATTCTGTCTCGGTGTTCCTGTTCTGTGTGTGATATTTCTGTTTCTTTGTCTCCTAATTTTGTTTGTGACAGGTGACGTTTGCATAAACTTCTGGCACATGTTTTTCTGCTTGGTCTTAGCACTCTGAGAATACATTGGCCCAAATTCAGTTCAACATCACACTGGGGTATCTTGGGAATGGTGGGTTGGCAGATAACCCTGAGCTGTTCTGAGGGAATGTTGTCAGGAGAACCATCCAGTGAGTGGTTTCTGTGGCAATGCCAAGCCGCTATCCATCCCTCATTGCTGAACTGGTGGTAGTTTTGCTACAGGGAGGGTCTGAGATACATTACTTTCCCTTTCTTTTTTTTTTTTTTCCTCCTTTGTGTGTGTATAAAATGAAGTTACTTGGAACTAACAAGGCTTAGAAGAGAGGTGAGGCTAAGCCAGAAAGTAAAATACAGAGTACTGAATCTCTGTGGAGTGCTAAAGGGAAGTGTGATTCAATCCATCAAGTTTTCTTGCATCACAAGCGCAGTGTAGGAAAGTTTTAGATTTCTGACAGTATCAGAATTTAAAAACATTGATCCTGGAAGGACTATTGCACAAAGACTTTCAAAATTTAGAGTGATTCTCCAGGTAGTCCTGTTACTTTGGAGAACAAATGTAAAACTTCAGGATATTCTGCTTTATGAGAGCAGTTCAACTTTAATATTACTTAAAAATGAATAATAATATACTCATTATATTGCAATTCTTCCAAATTAAAGAATTGTGCCCCAAACATAGAGGGATGAATCAAAGTGTATGCTCATAAATTAATATTATGAAAATATCGTATCTCACCATTTGATATAGTGGGATAATCAGAACTACTGAAATTGTAGTTGAAATTTCAGTTACAGTTTCAATCAAGCAATGCAGTTTGAGAGACTGATTTTTAAAATGTGAAATGAAAAAGAAATTAGAACAAATTCTGCTTTTCAATTAAAAACAACAACAAAAAACAAACAAACAAAAAAATCCCTGAATTCCTCTGTAGCTAGTTTGCAAAGACCCTGCTACACAGAAAAACTATAGGAGGATTCTATTGAATTTTACAATTGAGTAGAAGTATGTAAAACTCAGTACAATTACTTGTGATTTGATTTTAATCATTATATTTGCATTCTGCTTTTATAAATATGAAGTTATGTTGTTAATTATTGTTGAACCATGTTGATGCTTGATACTGTTGCAAAGTATTTGAAAAGTAAACCTGGTGGTTATTATCTGTTCTGGCTATTATATACCAGGATCTAGGATACTAGGTAACAGACACCTTGATACAAGCAGCTTATGATATTTGGAAATGGAAACACTGGTTTTGATAACTATTCCAGGCTTGTACTTCTTGTACATTGCTTGGGAAAAAAGTTCCAGTGTTGGAGAAGCTGACTTTGCTAGATCTGTGATATTTTCCAGGAAAACTGCTTATTGATGTTAGAACACTTCATGCATTTTCAAGGATTTATGACAGTAGTTGCAGGGAAATGTTTGCCTTTCAATAGTGGGAAGAGCAAGTCATATCTTATTTTTTCTTTGTTGTCAGTGTTAACTTCTAGTTATCTACTGTTCAAGAACAGAATTTGTATACAGAAGTTTTTCATAAAATATTGTTCCAGCCTCATGAATTAAAATTAAAACATTACTGCTTATCAAATATATTTTGCAATGTATTTGCTTTCACAGTGTGATATGACTGGTAATTTTGCTGTTGCTTATTTTTTTTTCCTTCACAGCAAATATCAAATTCATTATACTGTGACGAGAATTAGTGCAGTGAACAAGAATTCACTGAGCACTGCACAGAGAGAGGGTTCAACAGTACTCATGTTATCCTCTTCCTGTTACAGTTCTGCATTTAGACACAGATCTCCAGGAATGAAAAGCCAGTCAGACACCTCTCTAAGATATTGAGGATGAAAGGCTTAGTGCACAAAGAAAGAACTGGTAGAAAGAAAGGGTCTATTCAAGGCACAGCTGAACCTCAGCAGACCTAAACAATGTAACCAGAAATAAGCAGTCACTTTTTGGTGGGCCGGCAAGTTAAGCCAAGCATCTAAATGCACACAGGAGGAAAGTATGAGAGGTGATGTGCATCCATTTTGCCTCATCTCTGCTCAGAACAACTGTGGTACCTGTTGTAGCTCCCAACCAACTTAGCATTGTATCAGCAGCTGGATGGATCCTGGATCTCACTGCAGGAGAAGTGAGTAACATGGCTGTGCTCCAGGCTACCCCCTCATTTTCTGTCTCCAGTTTTAGACTGCTCTATTGCTGGAGTCATGTAAGTCTGTTACGGAGATGAGTTGACCTTGGTCAATGGGATTTTTTTTCCACAACGCAAGGTGATTATTTGGTTGAAGGTTGTTAGGCTTGATATAACTGTTAAGGAATTCTGGAGTCATTATACCAGATAACATCTGCTTGCTAAGTTAGGATGTTTTTATTTTTGGATCTCAGGATGATTTTTATTTCGTTTCTCATCACTAGATGTGGATTACTTAAAGCAGCAGAAATACTGATGGCTTTTTTTATGAACTAAGCCTCTGGAAGTGTAGTGGAAAATCCTTTAAAATAAATAAATTATCTGGCAAATCTTGTTTTTCTTTACCAATTCATATGCTTCAGGATGGATTTTAAGGGAAGGTGGTTCATGCTAAGCCAAATGGGATTAGTTGTAAATAGCACATGAAACTTGCAATCAGAACCCATTCTGCAACCCCAGTTGCAAGATGGACCTTTATGGAAACTGAAGCACCAAATAATCTTTCACCAGTTTTCCACATAAAGTGAGATTCAAACTACATGAGTAATTATGTGGTGCCATGATTGTAGTATACGCTATCCTGGTAGGAGGTAAGCAGCAATGATTTATAGTTTTCATGGCACTTGTAGCTGTTAATGCAATTCAATTATGGTTGCATTTTATCAGAATTTAAGAAAACATTTGTTACCTGTTGATTTAGTTTCAGAAGACGTTTGAATGAAAGGGTACATCTTGCTGCAAGATGCCACCCCATTTATATAATTGCTTCTCTAAGTACTTACAGGAATTCACCACATTTGTAAGTATCACAGTGGGTCAATGAGTGTTCCATGTTACTAGCAAGAAGATGAAAGCAGAACTCTAAATTTTTTTTCTTTGTTATGGAATATTATCTTAGTACTGTCTTTGCCAGAGTTGCTCAAAACAGTACTCAAAGTTTGGGATTAGCATATTTACCAATTCTTTGCCTTCTGGGTACCTGCTAGGTCATAAGCTGTGTCCAGACCACTGTCAGTTATTGCTGTTAGAATTATTCTTTCAATATCATTTTGCAACTGTTAGTAGATTGATCAAAATTCAATTGTTCCCTTTCTCATAGTTCCCCCATATGTGTGAATGCTATTGCAGGGTCTCTGAGCAAAGGAGGCACAGAGACAGGAACTGCCTCTGGGGGACTGTCACCTCTGGGTGGTAGCCATGCCTCTGGGCCGTGTGCTTGTTCTGTTTGTAGCACTTGTATATACTGTGCCTGACTGTTTTATCATTTCAGTGCTATGCACTTAGTTAGGAAAGCAAAGTGGATTATAGAATAATAATAAAAAAAGCTTCCTTTTGGAATGGATTCTGTAACACCTCTTAAACTACGAATTACTCAGTCCAGAGACAACTCTATCCAAAGTGTGAATGCACGCTGTAAGAATAACTAATGCATCAAATGCTGCATGTTTCCTTTGGGGAAGAAGGAAAAGACTGAAAAACTAAGAGTGAAATCAACACTGCCATTAATTCTTATTAACAGAATTAAATAGTCCAGATCTTTACTTATGTTTCAGTTACACAGTACATAATAAGTACAGATGTTGTCTTTGCATTAGCACAAAGAAATATTCAGAAATGAAATCAGTATATTTTATCTATTATATCATGCTTTTTTTTCTTCTCTCCCTTATCCTTACTGGGATTTATGCTTTGGCAACATTAACAAATATTCCCAGAGGACAGCAGAGTTTGTGCTCAGGGATTCTTGTCACGTTTCGTTGCAAACAGACTTCTGTAACTTAGGTTACTAGTGAAATTGCTTTATTTTTTATTGAATTTGGATATTTTCTGGTTCTTTCAAGACTTATAACTGTCAGTGAATTCCATGGTATTTACTGTGTACTATCATTCTAGCAGCTTTTTACCAGTAAACATTTTATATACTTCAAGACAGTAACGTCTAAACTCCAGCGCAAGCATGTCCATATTCATTGATAAATGTATGGTTGATGGTATTTGTAAATGTATAATTTGGCAACATTGTTCATGGGATTGTGGAGTTCAGGATCTTACCTAGAAGAAACAGGACAATAAGTCTTGCTTGGACTTCATCAGAGACAACTTTTGACCTCTTCAAGGACTTACTTGGAAGTATCACATGGGTTAGGGCTCTGGAAGGTAAGGGGGCCCAAAAGAGCTGGTTAACTTTCAGGCAAAGATGGTGGAATATGAAAGAATTGAAGTGGTTTAGTGTAATATTATTTGTCAGTATGATTTTAAGTGTTCAAAACATTCTTAACATTTCTCATGAAAACAAAACTACATATAAAATACTTATTAAGGTCACCCATATTGTTTTATATCTGTCTTTCCTTCACCAGTGCTTTTTCCTTTGTTTTTCTGTTTACCTGATTGCCTCAGTTCCTCACTTTTCTCCAGAACTGAGGATCTAGAGTTTTCATGTGCTTTTCTTACTCTGTTCTAAGCAGGCTGGGCACAAGCCTCACACAAGATAGAAGTCTGACAGTGGTATGCACTTGTGCCTTATTGACAGGGCAGGCACTTTTGGTTTTGTTTACCAGATATATTTAAGTTCAAAAAAGAGACATGAATTTAGCAAAAGATTTTGAAGAAATCCAATTCATGATACATATAATATCAAAAAGCCAGAGATAAATCTATTTATCCTTTCCTAACTGTGCTCCTTAATAAGGTACAGTATGAATGAAACTTGTAGAGTTTCAAATATATAGGCTTGGTCTTTTACAAGTACAATAAGAAAGGGGTGGTACCCATATTTGTATATAGAGAAACCTTTTTCAGAGATGACTTACCTTAAAAAGGTTCAGAATTGCATATATAGCTATTATAAATACATGCAAAACGGTTCTTTTTCATAATGTGAAAAGTTTTTACAGCTTATTTGAACCTAGGTGTTTGTTTTGGTTTTGTTCTTCCTACTTGTTAGTCAGTCCAACTAAACCAACCGTACATGAAGAACTACAGTAACAGTGATAAATATCCATTATGCTTAAGTAGAAGTGCTCTTTAATGCTTCTGGTCCTTAATCCAAATTTCTTTCATTTTTCATTGAAATTCATGAATATGAAGAAATATGAAAATGAGCTACAAAAATGTTACAAAGCAGGTAAAGTAAGTCTGTAAAATAGAGTGCCAATAACTTAATCAGTGTAATGTGCAGACAACACAGTAGAGAAAGACAAAGCTAAACAACTTTTTAAAATGTTTTTTCTTAACCAACACATTTTCTCTTGCTAAGTTCTTAACAGAAACCCATTTATAGGCAGTTATTTGCAGACAGCTGCTGCTATTTCTTTTGTTAATGTCTACTGTAGCTTTTTAACTGGTCTGAAACAAAGTGGAGGCATAGCTATTCTTGCTTTTTCATCTATACCTGTCTCTTCCCAGTGTTTAGGAATTTAAATATCACTCTTTCCGTTCTAAAAATAGCAGTTACAACCTTATAAGTGTGATCAATATTATCAAAGCTATCTGGACTTGGGAAAAAAGTAGAATGAAATAATTCAGCTATATGTAGTGCAAGGTAAAATAGATTCAAGTAAGTTTGTACCTGTGTTTTCCCTTTCTGAAACTTTGGCTTCATATCCTTTTGAGTGACATGCATTCACAGTACCAGTTCATAGAAACCTGTGTGTGTGTGTGTGTGCGTGTGTGTGTACCTGTGGAAGGGCTGCTCTGAAAGTAATGCCTCCTACAATCACGTTGGCCCAGAGGCAGACATTGGTGATACGGCATTGGAGGTGGAACCTTCTCACCAGTATTCTACTAAGTTTTATTGCTGTGTGACAAATTGCAGCAGAGGGTCACAGTGAGGCGGTTGGTGGTGCATTTCAAGAGTGGTGTCAGCAATGTGAAAGAAAAGCCATATTCTGGACAGAAATGAAGATTTTTAAAAGCACAGCATGATGTTCACTGCTCTCAAAAATCCATAGCTAATGGTGATGACAGTGTTGAAAAAATAGTGTTTTGTAGTTGAGAATTTGACCTATCAAAGAGTGATATTGTGCTTTTCTGTATCTGTTGTAGTTTCCATGGAAAGCACTGCTTTTTGGAATAACCCATACATTAAGCTTCTCATATTAAAAACAGTAACTAAAGAAGTGTAAGGAATATAACTAAGACAAATGTAATTTGTAATTCTACTTGCAATTTTTACTTTCCTTGTATCCACAGAGTTTAATTTTCTGTTTGCAATTCATCAGAAAGCTGTGCCTATTAACCTGTTTCAGTGCTATTTTAAGCAAGCATCAATCTCTGACCATTTTCTTTTTTTCCTGTGGATTTTCATTCTGCTGTCAGTTTGTCTCTGGGGTTGTTACAAGTGAATCTATCATTTCTAAATGTTACAAAGACAAAGTTCATCTCCTTAAGCTACTACTTCCCCCACACCCTCCCCCTTAGAAAGCAAACAAACAAAATGTTTGGAATAACAAACAGTATCCTTCAGCTTCAGAATAATTCTGTATCCCATATGATTAAAGATAGAAACTTTCAGAAATGTGTTGGATTTCAGTATGTGGAATTCCTGAAGTTTAATTCCATTAGCTACTAAGTTTATAGCTTCACATGAACTTAGTGATCAACCTGGCCTCTAATCATAACAACACATGTTTTCACTCGCATCCTTCTGTTACTTGCACTTTTCATGTGCAGTGGAAGTAGTTTGTCTAAATTGGTGAAATTATTCCCCTAAATAACTGCATCTGTAATCACATTTAATTACAGGAAGAAGACACTTGCTGTTGGAGAGATTAGGGTAAATGCTGGCTGTCTAATCATATCCTTGATGGCTGAACTCTGGCAGCACTTTCTTCCTAAATCCTTTTGCTATGGGGTTGATGAATAAAACCTGTGTTTTCCACATGAGTCATTCAAAGTTCATGAACTCTGTCCTGTCCAGGATGGAACACAAGTACATGTTTAGATTTATTCCAAGTTTTTTCTACTTTTGGCATGAGGGATGGGACACAACTGTAGGACTGGACTTGATGTTGATCACTGCTGCCAAAATTATGTACAGGGCTCTTTGCCTTTGGGCTGGGCTATAGGGAATATGTTGCATTTTGGGGGGCAATTTCTGCATTGACTTTGTGGTGTTTTATTTGTGATGTATTTTGATTGTGTTCCACTGGATAACAATTATTAATCAGTCTTTTATCACAATGTCTGTTTCATCACCATGAAAAACTAACAAAATGTGGAAAGAAAAAAAAAAAGATACATCAGAACCTTTTCTCTTTTCTTGATGCTTGAAGACTTAACACCCGCCATGTTTTCCATTGTGGTGCATCTTCAATAAAATGGAAAGATGCTATCAAGAAGGTGCTGTCATGCCCAAGGAGGTTGTAGATGGCCCATTCCTGTTATAGTGTAGATGTGTGTCTTAGGATGTTCTTAACTATCCCCATAATTCATATTGTATAAAAATGGTAATCTTACGGTGATCTTGATTGCAGTCTCTGACAAAAGAATAATTTTATTATGGGTTTCTACCACTGTTATTTCATCTGTTGTATTATACATAAAAGAAACTCCTAGACATTCAAAGTCATGAACTCTGTCCTGTCCAGGATGGAACAGTCTTATACACAGACCAGTTGTTCACATCAGTATAGCTGAATCAATTAATCTGAATGAATGTGTAATAGTATAGCAAGGTGGTTAATTATTAAAATATTTAAACAATTTATTTTCTTGATTTTTTTTTCATCAGAATAGAATATTCACTAGAATTATGCAAAGAGTGGTGGATGTTCCTCTTGCTTTTCCCACACTACTGCAGATTGCTGTAGAGTCTTTTTGTCTGTTAAATCTCTTTTGCCAGCAGAGTAAAACAGAAGTATTGCTTGTGTTGATTGACACCTAATAGATAAATATACATATACAGTTTTGGAGAAGAAGCATAATAAAAAATACCTTAAGACAGGTCTTATAACCATTGTAAGTTGTCAAAACAGTTTTGATGTCAATGAAATTGACAGTTATACCTGCTAAAATGTTTACTCATTGAAAGTTATTCTCTGGGGTAGTGCTTGTTTTGCTAACACGCTGTATTTTCCACCAGCATTCAGGGTAATTGGGCAGATTAGTACTAATACCTTGTTATGAGTTCACCTACATCCACTTAGAGAAAGTTTGCCTGTCATAATGGTGTTAGTTATATGTTCTCTTATGTCTACGTTAAAAATTATACAGAGCTTATGTGACACTGTGTTTAAAACTGTACAGCTTGACTGTCCTTTGCTTCTCAGAGACTTACACAGAAGGGTGAATACATGCTCTTCCTCAGGATTTCTCTTTGAGAGAGGAGAGAAAGGGATAGAATCATAAAATCCTTACAGTTGGAAGAGACCTCTGAAGGCCATCTAGTCCAACTCCTCTGCAATGAACACCACAGCTAGATCAGGTTGCCCAGGGCCTTATCCTAGCCTTGCATTGAAAGTCTCCAGGGAAGGGGCATCAACCACAGCACTAGGTAACCTGTTCCAGTGCCTCACCATCCTCACTGTAAAAGATTTTTCTTTTCTTTTTTTTTTTTTTTTTTCAGAGGAAGAGCAGTTGTGATGTTTTGGCAGGTCACTTTTGTCCCTCAGTTGGTGTTATGTGAAGTTTAGCTTCTCTGCAGATCATGTGGGACAGCCTCTCAAGACTTCTTTCAGGTTCTTCTCCAGAATTTAATTGCTCTATTAATTCTGTTTATGTTTATGTCATCAGCTTCAAGCTCTTCTTCACAGAGCTGAAGGCTGCGTAATTGCTTTATGTTATAAAATAAGATCATTTTATTTGTTTGTGATTGTGTGAATCAGAAGCCTAGTATCTGTTTTTGGCACATTTCAGTTCTCCTTTCTACCTTTATGGAACCAATGGAACTGCAATAACAAATTAGCAACACAATAAATATTTTTTCATTTAAAGTTACTTAAGTTTATGTTTTGCCATAGTTAAATGTATATTTTTTTTATTGCATCAATAAGTATTTAAAGAAAAGGCATTAGCTAAACTATAATAGCCTCACTCGATATTCTGAGTGAGTCATATTATGGCGGTTTGAGACAAGTATAAGAAAAGCATTTTATGGAAGATGTTTTCTTTATGAAATTATTGACAAGCATTAAATATTTGGCAATATACTACTTTTTTTAAAAATAACATTTAAGAAACAGAAGGTTATACTGACATGATTCAGAATGCTATTGCCATATTATATATGACCTTCATTATTTCACAAATTCGTAAGCAGATAAATATCTTAGTGATCCTATGTGCTTATTAGCATGGTTAGTGTTGAAGTAATTTTATTTACTGTATATATGTATACAAATCATACTGTGTGATTTGTAACACTAAAGAATTCCTAGATTACCTTGTGCAAGCGAAGAGTTATCGGTTCAATCTTAGTTGAAAACATCTTGAAGTCTTTCATTCAGTTCAAATATACACACATAGGCTACATGCAGCTGTCAAAATACAAATGTTCAGTAATCATTTTATGTAGTGCTAAATCCTACATGCAATATACATGTTGTATTATCAAGTAGAGAGAATTATGCTGAAGTGATTCTACCTTTGTATATTCTCCTTTCTAAATTCTACCTTTTTTACAGGATTTTCCTTCTGCATGCTTTTTTAAAAAATGATAATGTTCCAATCCTGACTGGATAGAAAAATCGTCTCATTGCCACATTAGAGACAAAGATAACAAGTATCTTAATCAAGATGCAGAATCTTGCTAGCGGACTTTCAGAGACATTAGTACAGCCTGGATTCAGAGCAGAGTTGTTTTTGTGGTGTAGATGATATGGAATAATTGGATCAGCTCAACCATACTGTCGTGATATAGTTCCAGGAAAAAAAAGTAGATTAAAGTATTACATGAGTAATTAAAACCCTCGATTAGCGCAGTAGTAATGCAGAGGTTACAGTAAACTGTAGAAATAGGAAGGTGTTTATGATCTTTGTAGCCAATCTGCAACTTCTGTAAAATAATATGCTAATTCTGTTGCCTTGTATCATTTATGTGCAGCTCAAAATTTGTACAGGCAAAACAGGTGTGTTCTTTGTCTGTCTATTGAACAAGACTGCAGATAATTGCACAGGGACAAAACATCAGAAACTTAGGGCTATATGGAGATTAATATTATTAAAAAATGAGAGAAAATCTTCAGGTAATGTAGTTGCAGAGGCAAAACTCAGAGTTCCTGATATCTCGTCCTGTAGTCCATCTGATAATGTGCAATGCTTTTAGATAGAGAATAAAGCCTTGGCATAATAGATTTGGTATAAAGTTTCAGCTAGTTAAGAAGTTCTTTTTTACTACAAGGTTCCTGCCACTAAATACTGTAGGATTTTGTTTCCAGTTTTACGAAGTTACTGCAAGTGAAGCTACATAGACTTGAGGGCTCTGAGCTTTTTCTGTCCTGTCACGGTACATTCTGATGGAAACCATTGCAGTCTATCAAGTCCAGAAGTTTTCTATGAAAAGAAGAGCTTATTTGCATTGTCCTTCAGAAGAATGACTAATGCTGTCATATAAATGATATATGTGGTGTTCGAAATATGTCAAGAGAGGTCGATACATTTCATCTGCCATGTTGCAAAACCTTTTTTTTCTTTTTTTTTTCCCTGCATTTGTTATATTGATTTTCCACACTAGGTGGCAGTGCATTAGCACTAGCACAAAACAGGGGAATTGATTTAATTTGTCCAAGGGGAAGGAATCCTTCTGTTTCATGTTTCTTTATGCATACATAGCTGAAAGAATTACAGACAGAAGGCTGGGTTATGATCAGCTACATATGGATATGCAAAGGAAGATACAAATCATTTACCCTCTTCCTTTTTATCAAAGAAAATCCATTCAAGCCAATTGAACCAGGCTTACATTGGTTGTAGGTGGGATGAAACAGGTCTCTCTCTGTGCTCTCCCCAGAGAATTAAATCTATAAATTTAATGTGAAGCACTTTATTGAGGGTGCATCCAGACTTAGAGCAGATTGCCTCACAGTTTTGAGCCATATGTTGTCTACACTGAGAAGTGTACTGAAAGGAAAACAGCTCCTTTCTCTTTCCAAGAAAACTGGGAGCTGGAGAGATGGGGGAGGTGGAGAACAGGGGGAGATGATAGGTGGCTTCTACATATTGTTGTGTTGGTGCCAATGGGCAGCGGAGACATGTACGCACTCTTATGGAATGGGAATGCATTCCTGGGTTGTGTGTTAGGTGGAAGTCTGCAGGTTCACTAACTTGAAGCCTTTTGACAAATTGAAAGGTCTGAAAGACTGATGGCAAAAAATGTTCATGGTTAGAAACATTTGGGCCCTAGGAGCCTAAATGTGATAGACATGAAACTTGAAAACGGGAAGCTTGAAGCTGAAATTTAACTTGAAAGTAAGATGATACAGCATTTGAAATGTATGGATAAGGGAGTTAAATCATGTTAAAATCCATATAACAAACAAAAAAATCATAACCCTTTGTCATTCATTTTTTTAAACTTCTGGTGTTCATATTTTCAGTCCCATCTTAAACTGCTGTGCAAGAAAACCTCCAGCTAATCCTGCATAAGGTGGATGTAGAAACTTGAAAAGCAGCATATGTGAATGGCCTTTGCAGTTAAAAATTCACATGCATTATTTGGGTTGATTAAATAATAAATAAATAGACAAGTGGCAGTCAAACACACACACACACACACAAATAGATCTAACACAGGAATGATTGATTGTATGAAAAAGGATTGAACAAAAGAAGATAAAAAAGAGCTTGAAAAATGGCATCAGAAAGTCAATTGTTACCAAAGAACTAAATTTCCCTATGTAAATTTCTTTCGCAAAAGGGGTTTGCTCAAAAATAATGTAATTGTTTCAAGTTTCATTCAAATTTATACTTACAGGAGATAAATTTGCTGTACTACCTTTATCTTGCTCACTGGGGGTAAGCATTTTAAAATTAGGAAAGCTTTGCCTGAGGCTGGGAAGAATACTGCCGAGAATATGTTTACTTCAAGAAAATTTGACTAAAATCATTGTCTCCTGGGACCTCAATGCATGTAGCTTCTGCCTTATTTATTCAGCTTTGTTTTATTTTATTTATTTATTTATTTATTTGTTGCTGCATCCATACTGAATGGGCTGAATAAAAACAAATTGAAATGCAGTAAAACAGATTTTCTCACACTGATTTTTACCAGGTCTGCCACAGTAGCTGGAAAATTCATCAGTGCTGCTGGAAGGAAAGCCAGAGGAATATTTACCTGTCTTCCACCATGATGTCCACAGAAAGTAAATCTTTTAGAAAAATAGGTTGTTGTAATTTGCTGGGTTTTTTTTTTTGGTTTTTTTTTTTTTTTTTTTGCATATCACAGGGATCACACACATCCTGCCTATAACTTATTTCATAATTCTGCCAGAGGTGAAGATGCAGCTGGGTAGCCATAAAAATGCAATGGAATTTTATTTGCGAGTATTACTTAAACAACTCCTTGTTAGTTAGGGGAAGCAACAAATGGTGCAAGGTTTTAATTTATCTGGAATGTTGTGCTAGAGTGAGCCCAGTGCTTGTGGCAATTATGTGGGAGGTAGAAATTGCTACCACTCAACACCTGGTCTTAGAGCTGTTGATCACAACCCTCTGGCTGTGACCATCCAATCAATTCTTTATCCAGAAAATAGTTCAGCCTGTGAAATCATACCTTTCCAATTTATATAAAATTGTGATATGTGACCATATCTTAGGCCTTGCACAAGTTCAGGTGATGACAATTGCTCTACCTTTGTCCACTGAAGCTGTTGCTCCATGATAGAAGGCCGCCAGAGTGATAAGGCACAGTCTGCCCTTGGTAAAGCCGTGCTGGTGTCTCTGATCACAACTTTGTCTTAGCATCTCAACCAGAAGGATCAGTTACATCATCTTCTTAAGTAGGGATGAGAGGATCAATGGCCTGTAGTTTTGTGGGTCTCCCTTTCTTGAAAATGGAAGTGTTGTTTTCTTTTTTTCCAGTCACCAGGGACTTTGCCTGACAACCATGACTTTTCAGATATGACTGAGACTGGTTTGGCAACTGCATCAGCCAGCTCCCTCAGTTTCCAGGAATGCATGTCATCCAGCCCCATAGGCTTGTACACATTCAGCCACACGAGGCCTCTTGTACAGTGGAAGACAGTTTATCCTCCCGACCCCTGCCTAGAGGTTAAAGGACAAAAGAGGTGTGGGAAGCCTTATGGCCAGGTTCAAGTAACAATAGTCCAATCACTAAATCTGAGACAAAATTCCACTTAGGCTTCTTCACATCAAGAGCAGATATGGCACAGAGCACTTTGAGGAAAAAGGTCTGAGGTATCTCAAATATATAAATAACTAACTAACAGTGTCTCTAAAATCAATATCTATAACATCAGTATTTATATGAACAGTGTTATGCAGTACCTATAAGATCAGTAATTATAAAAACTATTATTTTTATATATGACTATTATGCAGAAGTTTAAAAGTGGGGAGGTTTGTTGCTGGTTTTTGTTGTAATTGCTGTTTTTTATATTTTGTCTTAGTTTTGTTTTCTTTCCCAAATGTCTTGTGGACAGGCAATGAATTGGGATTTTCCCTTTGATATAAATCTTCAGGAATAGAGCGAATGAACTCTTTGCGGAGTTTCAATCTTTCTTTTGTTTTCAGTTAGGAGTTAGCAGTTTCACAGACTGGTGATACACAGCATCTGGAGATGCAGGATCCCTCTGGATCCCACACAGCTAGAATCCACACAGCTAGAATCTCTTTAATATTAACATAGTTGTATTTTCAGATACTCCTACAACCAATCCATGAAGTCTGCAGATCAAAATCCAAATAAAAAGGAGAAAGATAAGTTAGCTTTTAAAGTAAGTAGTAAAGAAGCATGGCATCTATATTTTAAAAATAGTCTCATCTGATTATCTCATCAATAAATCTGTAGCCATTTTTTTTTTTTTAACAGCTACATTGGAGAAGCAGCAGAAATGTCCTTTTTGTTCAGGCAAGCCATGAGCGATTTGCTCTAATAGCAGATTTTTATCTTGCTTGCATGGCAGTTCTGATTAGATCTGAAGAACAAATGAATGACAGGATTCTTTAAACCACCCTGATGACTTGTCTTTATTCGTACCCATGATTTAACAGTGGGTTTGCTTTCAAGAATCAGGCCTCACAAGCATAAGGATTATGCTTATTTGTTAGATTTTTCACACTCATAGTCCTAGTTTTATTCCCTCAATAAGATAATGTGCTTTCCAGATTTTTCCTGGGTTTACTGTGGTTGTGTTTTTGTTAAACAAAACAAAATATTGAGCCTATACAGTCTTGATAATCTGGCATTCATGAAGAAAACATTCAAGTTATTTATGAGTTTTTACTACTGCTTTCCCTCAGTATTTTGCTTGCCTCCTCCTGGTTCTGAAATGTCATCTCTGTATGGAGTTACTGCTGTTCCTGAATTCACATCAGCATTCCTTATTACAGCTTGTATGCTGTCCAATCACTTGCCAGTCAAATTTTGCAGATTACACATGTGAATTACTCTAAACATTGTCTGGGACATATCCTTCTGACTCTTTGGAATTGGGAAAAGCATCCTGCCATAAATTTAGTTTTGAATGGCTTTTCTTGTCGTAGGTACTCCCACAAAACATTAATTACGCACTCCTGTCATCCTCCTGGTTTCTGCCTTTCTCCTTCTTACTTGAACCTATGAAATATTTTTCTGTTTGCCATTATCATCCTTCTAAAATGCTTATAAATAAGTATATTGTCCTTTTGACTGTGACGTCATCTTTCTAATACCTTTTTCAGTTTCAATTTCTGCATGCATTTTTATTTTTTCTCTTTTTCTACCTCTGTATTTTGTTCTTGCTCTTTTTGTTCTGTTTCTTTTAATACTTTAAGGATTGTGTTTGTTTCTTTATTTGTATCTCTGCTTAATTTGAAAGTCTCTTTTAGTCTTATACGTTTGCTTCTTAATGGTGTTCTACCAGCAATTGAAGACTTTATACTTAAGGATTTTTAACAGTCCAGTCTATCTTATTTAATGATTTATTAATTTCTAACAAAGTTAAAATCTTTAAAAGACATCAGTCTTGGTTCTTTCTTAATTGTCTGTTTTCTCACCTCCATCCTGCTGGACAGGTGCACACAGCTTTCAATCTTTAACTGTTAATTCCTGTGGTCGCATTCTGTTCCACAGCAGTGTAATTTCTCGGGTGATATAGTGGAGATAAGAGGTTTGTATTTTCTTTGTAAAATGTCGTATACTTCCTTATTTTTTTTTTTCTTCTTTCCATCTTTATTTTAAAATAGAGGCTGAAATATGTAAACTTGCTGTTAAATGTTTCCACGCTCTACTTTTGTTTTCTGCTGTAGTTCTAGTCCTCAGTCCAGATGAAAAGCCAAGCTGTGAATATCTTTATAGCATAAATATGAAGCCTTGTGCATTTTTATTTCTTAATATAGACAAGCACACACAAAAGCTGAAACCTTCTAAGACATTGGAGTCTACCTTTTTCTTCATGGTTTTTGTTTGTAGTGCTTCTTAACTTTCACCCTCACTTCAGAGATTCTTCACAATTCATATGAAAGAGTAGCAGCAAAGTTAAGGAGGTAAATTTATGTCTTATTCAGTTAGAGACAATAACTTAGAAAGTTGAAATAAAATCATTAATGTGCTGATATTACTACATAATTATGTAATGGATTTTCTTCTTTAAAGATGTCCCTAAGAAATTAAAGGGGAAATGGCTGATTTTATCCACTTGTAACATTATTTGAGTAAGAAAATGTAGAAAATAGCTGTCCTAAAAATTAATGTCCATTCTTTATTTTTATTCTTTGTATTCTGTGAACTTAATTTTCTAGCTTTAGGTGTGCAACTTTAGCATTGCCTTCCTGTCATTTTAACTTTATGAAACTTAATATTAGCTGAGCATTTGTGGAAAACAATATTTCCTACCAAGATAGCAAGAGAATCACAAAGCATTAAAATTCAAGAGGAATTGCTTAAGGGGAAGGATCATATTTAATCGTACCATGTCTTAACAAGTCAGCCACAAAAGACATGGGATATTTATCTGGAATGATCACAGTGCTGTGTATGTATAGAGACAAAACCAGAACTGGCATTTTAATTTAAATATCCAATTTACTGGTCTCAAGGATCTTTGGTATCACTATTAAAATTACTCTTTCTTGTTTCAGCATTGCAGTACAAACAGCCATCAGCCTGGGATGCTGCCTTAGACTCACCAGGCTGATGGGGACACCTAGAGTGGGCAGCCTGGGCCAGCATGGCTCTTCCTTGGGAAAAACCAAGGTGGTCACAGCAGGAAGGGAGATCGAGGTGCTTCTTCTCTGTAAGAGCAGGCATGGGAAACTGAGGATAAGGGCAAATGCAGTTGAGAGGGTTTTTAGCTCTTTTCTAAGTGGCTAAATACAGTTTAGTCAACCAGTAGTACAGAATTCAGAATGTTATGTGTTCTTGTGAATATTTATCTTGGATTTTGTGGACATACCTCACATTTTGTCATTGGTGCTCTTAATGTACTCACTCTACTATTTGACACTTAATGTATCAGTTGAATTAAATCTTCCAAAATAGAACATCTGTGCTAAAGCCTGCAATCCATACCTTTTATTTAATCTATCAGAGAAACCAAATGAAAATCATTTGTTTTCATTTTTGTTTGACACAATGAAGAAAAAAATCTGATTTCCCTATGTTGTTTCTAAGTTATAGCACTGTTTTCCACCCATTTGTAAATCATGTATCATATAATGTTCCTCTTTTCTGTTTGCATTTCTTAATCATTGAACAACGGCAGGACTGTTTATTTTTTACTGGTGTATTTGCAAAAAATATCTTTAGAAGGAATTTGTTGAATTTCTCCTTTTCCTATCTAGAGGGTGGAATTTGTTTCTAATTATCATTACCATTTTTGTCAAAGAAAATTAGAAATTTTACCTCACTCCTTCTTCCAGATTACAAGAGATTTTCAAGACCTATAGGAATTTGAAAAGAAGATTTTGTATCAACTGGAAATTGAACATCTGAAAAGAAAAAGGAAAAAAAAAAAAAGACCTGCTTATTAGTTTTTACATACAGAACATTTGCAAAATTTGACTTGATTCTGTGGTTTTGTTGTATGGTCTGAACAGATCTGTTTGGCACCATGAGATATGCTTTGCATTTCTCTAAGTTCTGACTCAAACTGGCAGTGTAAGCAGCAGTCAGCCTGACGTGTGTATGAAAGCAGAAGAGTTCAGTGCAAGCTGTGTAGAGAATTTAGCTTCTAATTGTCATGAAACTTTTATTGATTTGCTATATTTATATGACAGAAGAGCAGAGGGAAGATAGCTGCAACACTTAGCTTTGTTTTGTTACAGAACCTGCTTCTTTTCCTGAAGTATTGTGTTCCATGCTTTTGTGTTTCAAAATTGCCAAAATATCTGGCCTGCTTTGCAACACAAGGACATACTACATCAATATTTTTGTTCTTTGAAAAACAGTACCTCTGGGACAGATGTGGGCACAAGAATTACAAAATTGTCATACTTAAGTGATTCTGCTGTGGAGAGTATGAATGATTAGATCCAGCTAATGTTCAGTGGGAAAGTGGTTGCAGTCTGATACATGTTTATGTAGCTTAAAACATATGTAAATTATAATAGAGTGTAGTAATGATTTTGTTTCTATGAAATAAACTACAATTGTTAACAGTTGTTATGCTGTTGTCTGCTGAAGTTAGAGATTCTAGAGCTTTCTGATGTGTCTGTGTGGGAACTGAGTGATAGTACACATATTTCCTCCTCTCACAGCATCAACTTTCCTACTCAGATCTCAGAATTCACTCTGAGAAGTACACATCAAGTTTTACATGTAATCCCACATGTCCTGTTGTAAGAAAGATGAAGTAACCCATATCTCATCAAAGAACAGATATGATTAGAGGTCATATGTCACTAAGGATCAGGTGAGGTGAATTATCTGCTTTTTCAATGTCCATTTGGGAATATATTCTGAATATTAAGGCAGAAGACAAAATAATAAATAAGACATCTGAAGCTTTGTTGCACTCTGTGCAAATTTCAGCTTCCCTGGTTTGTTTGTAGGAATAGCGAATAGAAGCCGGGAGGTGACATGGTCCATCTCATGTCCAGCTTTTTTCTTTAATTAAGTGTAGTCCTGTTAACATTTCTATGTTGATTTGAAACTTACTACTTTGTCCATTGTCACTACTTTTGTGGCATAGAAGCCACCTTTAAAATATCCAGCTTTAGCTCTAGCAATAATTAAATAATTCTTTTTGTGTTATGCTGTTATTTGCTTTTGGCTTAAAAAGATCTACTTGTTACATTGTAAGGAACAACTGGATTTTGCTGTGTGTTGGTTTGTTACCATGAATGATATGATTTTGTTGTGTATTGTTACTTGATACTATTCCTCTTAACTTCCCAGTAGCTCTTTTTCTGCAAGTGATCCTCTTAACTGCATATTTTCTGGGCAGGAAAAAAAGAAAATAAAAGAAAAATATATATATTAGAATAGAGTATGTCCGAATAGATTTTTGTGATTACTCTGGCATTTACATGTTTCAGAATAAGGTATATTTTTTTCCCGAAGATGTCATCAAACAGACATTAGTTTATGAGACTAAGATAGTCATATTTTTCTCTTCCTTTGTTTTCTCCAACTGAGAATTTTTTTGTCATTAGTCTAGCAATTGGTATTGTGTTTCATCCTATTGCATTTCCCCTGACATAAATTCTTCTTCTATGATATTGTGATTTTAGCTCATTGATTTGTCTGAAAACCATTTTCTGAAAGGATTAGCAAATATATTTTTTTTGCTTGTTTTTCTGGTTAGTTGTTTTTTTTTTGTTGTTGTTCTTTTTTGCTGTTGTTGTTTATAAGCTCTTGTGCCTTTTTGTGGATATCAAAAGATGGAGATTCAGAATGGTCTTTTTGTTGTCCAGGAAAGTTCTTCATATTGCTTTGGATCCAGTCTTGTTTGTTGTACCCTACTGATATTTCTACAGACAGTCATCACTGGCTTCTTGGCATTACTTTTATTTTAAAAAACAATGGAAAAGGGCATTTTTGAAATGTAGGGACTATGGCAATAACTTTTGGACAAATTTTGTGTATAAAATCTAATCTCAACATTCGCTAAGATTTGAGCAAAAATTTTGGGAAGAAGGGTTCTATAAAAGGCAACACAAAATTCCTGACTGGGTGTTTTTTTTTTTTTAATGCATTGGGCTATGTAGGGTATAACTTTTGTGGAGTGTTTATACCATCAGCAGATAACATGGACGGGTAGGACAGCTGACATTCTGATTAATCTCACTTTATTTTATGTAGAATTAAGTGCAACTGTAGATAAGAGCAACTGTCTGAGATTTCTGAACTTTCCTTTTGGTTGTTCAGATGTGTGAATACAAGCTCTTGAGCACTTCATATCTATAAAATCTCATTCTTTGAAAATTAGAAGCAATCTATAAAGTGCTTTTTAAAACTCTGAACGCTACTTAAAAAGTCCCCACAACATGACCATCATAATGAAGTGTTATGAGCTAAATATCAGAGACCAAATCAACAGTTGGCAACTTTTTTCCTGCAGAGTTCATTTTTTTCCTTGGGAAACTTCTGGCTTTTCATGTGTTAGTTTTCTAGTACACTAAACCCTGATCTTGATTATAGAAGGTAAAAATGGTGTTAATAGAAGGGGAAGAAAAGCTGTGATAAATGCAAAAATGAAAAAAAAAAAAAGGTTTAGGATGAAAGAACAGCATAACACTTAGCAGCATTTATCACAGCTTGCTAATGGAAAATTGCTAGCTGTGAAAATCTTGTATGCGTACAGTTTAATATTTTTCCAAGAGAATTTCTTGGTTATGAAACAGAATAATCTGGAAGTTGAAGACCAGTGTACTGCACTTCTGCATTGCATTTGTTTTCAGTCTGTTGCAAAATGATATGCATTGCCATAGAGAAAACTGCTGATCTTGTGGATCAAAACATGTAGAAATGGTCTGTTAAATTTGGTGATAATCACAAGTGGAATAAATAGCCATGTTTGACTTTTCACCCTTTCTGATTCAAAACAGCATTGTTTATTCTATTTTAAAAATAAAGTGTGCTTGAGGTTATGATTGAATTACTTTTCAAGATGACTATAAGACAATGTTTGTTATGTCATAATATATTGTGCTGTTTGACTTAAACTGTGAATGTAAACTGAACTCATACACAAATGTCTTCCCAAGTGTTTTTTCAACTTTTATATGCTTATTTGTGTATTCCTAAAAAGTGTATTGAAACTAAGAATTTTGCATCATGCCATTATATGTGCCTTGAACAGTTTTTACCATTGATGTTTTTTAAGATTTAATACTTGTTGCTCCATGGATTGTTTTGTCCTCTAACTTAATACAACATTAATTATATGTTGAACTCTACTTGTTCTCTTACATGAAGCTAAAGATGCCCATTAGAAAGAAATGCTATATTTCCAACAGAAATTGAACAACAAATTTGATCCCTGCTGTGAGTGTTCATAGAACTGCTCCCAGCTGTGATATTAATATTGCATTGTTTATCAGGAAGGTAACTTGCTGAGTTATTTCAAGTTAAAGGCCAGGGTTATCTCCCACTGAGATAATAGAAGCGTATTTCTCTGTAGAAAAGTATTGGTCTAATTATGATTTCCAGCTCTGCTACTGGACTGTGGTAGCCATACAGCTACATACATTAATGTTGAAATAACTTTACATTGTACACTGGGCATTAAATTATCCTGTCTTTAAAATATATTTTTAAATATTTAAATAGTAAGTTGTTAACCAATGCATTCCTTTAACATAGAAAAATCAAGAAAATTAGTCGCATAGAATTCTTAAACATTTGAATGTTTTAAAAGTTAAGTCTATTTATATTAGTTATTATTAGTTTATATTCGTTTATATTAGTTGTGTTGAGGAATATGGTTTAGCTGGGAAGTATTGGTAATGATTGGACTAGATGATCTTCTAGGTCTTTTCCAACCTTGATAATTCTGTGATTCTGTGATATTAAAAGTGATACTAGTTAAAAATTATTTAAAATATAGTTACAAATTTAGCATGTGTTAGTGAAAAGAACATGCCTGTAATCTCAAATTTCTACCTTTCATACAGGTAAATACAAAATAATATTAGCATGGTTAGAAAGTTCAGCAGTAATCTTCATGCATACGCATGGTGTGCTCTTGGATGCATGTTGCTGCTGCCTTGATAGCATTGGTGATCCACTTGTAACATATTTTCTGTGTTCTTAGGGTCTCATTTTATACATATCTTGTATTATATTTGGTTTGGGTTACTTAGGTTATCCACCTCCTTCAGAGTCAGAGAGCATATAATCTAGAGCTGACTGTTGCATGCTGTTTTCTCTTCACATGTTTTTAATATACAAATTTGCTAGGAAGCTTTATTAAAGATAGGATTAAAATTAAAAATGCTAATGTTACACTTATAACTTGTGTGTGACTTCAAAATGAGGCATACTGCTGTGTTTTAGTAATAGGATTCATTATCTCTTCTGGTGGCAAAAAAAGCATTCTTACAACTTAGACGTTTGCTTGCTTTGGGCTTTTGGTGCAAACTGAAGTTAAACCATTCCTGCAATGTAATTCTTCTGCAGAAAATTGATAAGACAGACCACTTAAGAATTGTGTATATAGCAGATGAACTTCAGAATAAACAGGCAGAAGCATGAGATTTAAATTTCACACAGTTTTAGTTCAGATGCTTTACACGAGTATTAATTAAGTCCTGCTTTATGATATTTTCACTTTTACATTCAGAATTTCAAAATTCTCATCAGTTGTTTTGAATGCATTACTGCAACATGTCATGAGTTTTAGATTGACAACTGCACAAATGTATTCCCATATCATTTTGGACTGTGAAACGATATTTTATTTTAATAGAAGTTACCATTGGTGCTGTCATAGCCATTGATTTTCCAGAACAAACCTTGTATGTACCGAGTTGTTATTCTGTTTATGGACTGTATTAGACAAACTTATTTCAGAACAGTAGAATGGGAAGCCATTTAAAATACATACATTGCTGTTAAACTAAATAAAATAGTAAATTTTAGATGTAACGTGAACTTTTGGAACTTTTTTTTGGGGGGGGGAGAAGAACACTTTAAATATTTAGGATAGCCACTGAGTTATATTCCAAGATATAAGAGCTAATTAAGCTTCTACTTTGGGTTCAAATCTTCTCACTTTTTGGTTACTTCCGTAATATATATTGTGTTATAACACTCCACTGTGCAGTCTTCCAGGTTTTATTCCTAAGCTGCCTATAATTGAATTCTTGGTCAATCAGTGGCATTTCCTGTGTAATCATAAGATGCCATTTGTTTCATCAACATAATCAACTGCCTCGCAGAGAAATGTGACAATGTAATATTGCAGTCAGTGAAACGCGAACTAGATATCAGAAAGGTTAAAATCTGCATTTTTTCATGTCTCTGTCAGAGACTATATCTGAGTAAATGGAAAAAAGAAGAAAGTGAGGGTTTTGAATAACGATCTTTTCCTCTGGCTTTTATTTCCACATAATATGCTAAAATGATAGTTGCTTTAAAATAAGAAGCAAGTTTTTCTTTGAAATATTTCTAACTTTCTCATCTAGTATGTTGAATCAGGTTCCTGTTGAAATGGAAATAAGCTGGTATCAGTAATTTTGCCTATTAGTTCACCTGAATATGTCCCTCTGGACTTGGCTATAATATGTATGCTGGGCTTTTTGTTACAAGGCCAGGGCATTTTCTTATTAATATAACTGTGCTTGCAATATATTTCCCAAAGGTTTTGCAGAGCCTTCCTCTGTGTCTTAGAGCCAAATGGCAAATGTAAGACTTAAACAAAAATTTCAAAATCTTTGATGTTGCTAGTAAGACCATGGGTAGCATTTGTTTTAGGAACATATGGTAATGAAGATAAGAGGGTGTTTCATATTTAAATCTTTAATTTTCAGGATTCCTTGTTACTATCACACAACTGCCAATAAAATCAGTATAACTTCTGCTCTTAAAGTGAGCTATTTGTCTTCAATTTCCTGGCCACTTTCATCATAATCTTCAGCAAATGTTTATATATAACAGAAGAATGGAGGGAGTATATGTGTGTATATATATATATATATCCAATTTCTGTTAAGAAAGAACTTCACTGGTAACTCGTATGCATAGATCAGCCCAGAGTTTTGACTTCTGACTCCTTGCCTCACAGCAATCTGTGCTTTTCAAGTCTTTGCGTCAAGTCATCACATTTTCAAGTGATGTTGTATGGCTTTACTCTGCTGTTGCAATTGTAACTTATTTTCACACTTGTTTCAAGCAGTATTTGAACAATTAATAAACTGTGCTCCGATAAGGATTGCTTCTTGCTGAGTAGCTCTCAGTCATTTTCTTTTCCAGCTGTAACCACCATTCTTCCATTATGCCCATTTGTTTACTATCTTTTCTATCTATAGCATTTGTTTCTGCTCTTCAAGCCTTAGCCTCCCTATTCACATGCACTGTCAATAAGAGTAGTTGTTCTGTGACATTTTGCACATTTCTGTGACTAGTGAGGTCAATTTACTATCATTGCCCCCAGTGATGACCATACAGCATCTGATTTTGCAGTTTCATATTGAATCTGTGTTGCAAAACTCCCTCTACACTGATTTTTAATAAAGTTTCAGTTACTTCACTCTGGTGGCATAGGTACAGAAAGTTGGTGCCTAAGATGCACCTCACCAAAACTAAGTGCCTACTTGTGGTCATTATGCAGCTGCTTCAGACCAGATGGTCTAATTTCATTGTACATAAGATGTACTTGAGGAACCTAGGCATCCATCTTGAGAAATACCTCTTCCTTTAAGCTCAACAAGAAGTGTAAGTAGCTATAAGCCTGTGAAATGCACATACAACACTCAGAAAGCAGAGAAGGAAGCTTTCTGTTGCAGAAGCAAAGACTTCTGTCTTATGTTTTGAATCCTTTCTTATACTGCTTTGTGACACTTGCATTGTCATCTTGGTTGCAAATCCTTCTGCTACATGGTTCTGTGAAGGTATCTTGATTTGGTGTTAAGAGTATTGGTTTTGTGTACTTATTCCTGCAGCAATCTTCTGCCTGCCAGCAGCTGGTAAGGAGGAATGCATTAAGCTCCACTCATCTCTCCTGGCTCTGAAACTATATAGGACTGAAAAGTGCATATCTCTCATCAGAGCACATTTTGGCAGTCTCCTAGCTGAAAGAACAAGTGGATGGAAATTCAAATAGGTGGCATGCACTGCTCTGTCCTAAGTATTCCCATGCTCAGAACCATAAGCACAGAAGAATATAATTCTTCTGGACAGTCTTGGGTTGCTCTAAACCAGATTATGTGAAATAACCACAACTTCTCCACTTTCTTCTAAAATTTTTATCCTATGCTCCTGGGTTCTTTGAAACATGGGGAGGAAACTTTCCTGCAATATTTTCTTCCCCATGTTTAGTCTCTCCTATCTTAGAAACTTGGCCACTGATGACAAAAGTTGACTCATCTTCAGGGCTGCTTTACCTGGGCAACTTGGTGGTTAACTAATTTGTAGCAAAGCTCTAACATCTACACAGGGAAGTTCTTTATATGGCCAGCACTACAGCTGCATGATTACTCAGCATATGAAACTGTAGCATGCGTACATGTACATGTGTTTATATAGACAGATGTGTGACTTTTTCCTGCTTCTGCTGCCTGTTCAATCCAGGAGGTTACTGGAAAAATCTGTAAGTCTGGATAAAACTCTTCCAAATATATTTTTAATATCTACCTACCTACTGTTGACTTTCATCCTACCCAACAGAACTATAGTATCACATATCCATAACAATACTCCCTGTATAAAATACCCATCCATACAACACAGACATACAGAATGTAGTGACAGTACTTCTACTTCCCTCAGCTGGGCTGTTTCCTAGGAGACTGCCACTCCTATGTACCTTGAGCCCAATGACAGCGTGTCTTTCTTCAAGAGCAATACCTGGGAGTAAGGAGGATTGTATAATCAAGAGAAATAATGCATAATCAAAGTATGAAAATGAAACAAACAAGAGAGCTATGCACAGTGAGGATAAGAGAAAATAGATGAAATGCTTACCCATGTAGAGGGCTCACTTCAAAAGACTCCAGAGGAGCAGATCTCTAGAGGAGAAATCCTTCCCCACAGGTAGTCAGTGCTGAAATGGGTCTAGGAGAGGTGGAGCCTGGCTCCACCCCCTTCCTGCAGCACAGGTGAATTGCTTTCACCTGTGCTTCCAGGGCTGACACATTGCTTGCCTCAGGTGACTAATCAGAGGTTCAGGCTTTGATTCAGCAGTTCCCATACAAGTATCTATGTGTCAAATAAAACATTGAAATAAAGTACCATATACTTAGCAAAGACACTGGTGGAAGCTGTTGCACTTCTGCTGAGATTTTCCTTGTCCGGCTGTGGAAAAGAGCTGATATGCAATGAGAATTTTACATACATTTTTCATCAGGTCCCCCTCAGATCTTTGTGAGCTACTCTCACCTGTTTGCATCATTTATTCACCCCAATCATTTAATTGGAAACAATGATATGAATTGAGCTAATCTCTTGTCTAAGTCCTCAAACTCATGAGAAATGCAGGTGATGAGACCTGGTTACTTACTAGTCAAAAAGCAGAAACTACTTTAGTAGGGGTTAATGATCTTGACTAATTTATAGTTTGCCTGTTTTTGTTCTTGGTTTTGTTTTTTTTTTTTCCAAAAATCTCAGAGGCCTCAACACAAATTGATGACAACCTGGATGACATCTGGCAAGTCATATAAAATAATCTGAGTCATGATGCACTCATTCATCACCTCCTTCTGGATATGCTTTCAAACACAGAATTTTTGGCTATGCTGTAGTGTGGTTAAGATGGCTCAGTGGCTTTAAGAACAGAAATATGATTTTTTCCCTTCTGAATCTTTATTTCAGATGTTTTTCCTTTCAGTGTTCTGTAAGAACATGAACATGTTCTGGTGGTGGAATGAGGGCAGCCACTTCTCTGACTTGATTGTCCTGACAAAGAGGGCCAGAGATGCTGCAGGAATTGTAGGATCCAGCAGCATGTCAAATGTTGGAGTTGACAATGAAGTAACATATGGATGAAACACAGACTTGCAACACAGGGCTGAAGGAATGACCAATGTTGCAGTGTGCAGTGTTTCAGAAGATCTCAGCAGCGTCCTCATCAGTTTGCCAAATTTGTGGAGCTGAAATCCCAAGTCAATGACAGATGATATAGACAGAAATATAACTGGCTATGATACCAATTCTTGACTTTTTCTTCAGCCCAGCAGGTACAGTAAGTGACTATAATGGCAAACGTGCAGATGAAAGAACAGCATGTTTTTACTCGGGAATAATCTCTTGTTTCAAAATTATTCTGTAAGTCAGAGAGTTCTGAAACCAAATCCCAAGATGCAGATGCACTTACACCATGTTCCTCAATGCATCCCAGCTGTGCTGGTCTAATTTATAAGCGCACACGTTATATCAGTGGCTGCATCAGCCTTTTACAGAGCGCTGTTCATGCTTAGGACTGCTGCTTCCTTCCCTGTGGAGTAATGCCACACTCCTGTTGCTTGTATTCATTCCTCAGTGGGATTCCACCCTTCCTCTAACAGCCCTGGAGCAGCATTTGGGGCTCATATGTATGGCTGAAGATGCAAAAATCAAGAAAATGTGACTTTTTATAGTTTATAAAAGGAACAAAACCACTCATGCTACATCTTTATAGGCAGGAACTGTGCGTGACATTATTTCCTCATAGGCAAGAAACAATGTTCTGCATATACAGCAGTGGCAACTCATACAGATATTTGTACGTAGGATATTCTGTGTCTTTTTACACATTTTCTGCCTCCTACTCTTATTTTCTTGCCTAGGTAGGAGCCTGCTGCCTTCTTCAGAGAGAAAATTTGGAAGACCTATGCTGCCAGACATTATTGCTATTGTTTCCTTCTTTGCATTTATCAGTACCAGGGTTTCTCTTCAACTTCGCTTCTTTAGATTTATCATCTCTTCAAGAACTCATCAAGTGTGATATGGAAAACTCTCATTATCGACTGTTAGAATGTTGTCCTTTTTCTTGTTGACTTATCCCCTTGTGAGTTAGCAGCCTGTCTGCTTTTATCCATCCATATGTCATTTCTTGACTGGCACTGGAAATGCAAACTGTTGGCAATAGATATATTTGCTGCTTATTAACTGCCTTCAGTAATACTTTGAAATTTGTTTTAATTTTTCTAAGTTAATGGAAAAAATTGATAACACTGATGTTAATATTTCTGCTTTTTAAAAAGTTGTTAAATTTCATTCAAAATATAACTAAGCTAGTAGACTACGATGCCATAAATATATCACCAGAAGTGACCTGTAGTTAAGTATGTAACTGTCAAGGCTTTCCATGTGTGTTTTAGGAACACCTTACTCCTAAAGAACTGTTTTTGGTAGATTTTAGGTGTGCTTTATTGAATTGTTGCTATAGAAAGCTGGTTATTCCACCTGGATATTATGTAGTCATTGCTTTTTGGAAATGCTCTGAAACAAGCTCAGTAGCCTTTCCATCTTAGAAGACTATAAAATTTAATATATTTGGATGGTTTACTTGTATATATAAAAAATGACAATCCTAATTTTGAATAGTCAATTTTTTGTTTTTGTTTCCGAGACATCTATAATTAATAAAAAGAGAGGTTCTCATATGAGGTCTGAGATTCACGGGGAAATTTGTAAAACTGATGTTTTAAATCAGTAGTGATGTAGTAATGAAAATCCTTTTGAGAACTAAATTGCACTCACATGGTTTACAAAACTCAAATTCCAAGGACATCTGGTTTGAAGATGAGATGTAAGCTTTACTGACGACAGTGTCACTACAGAGTAATTTACTAAATTGTTCCAACAACAGCGTGTTGTCTTTTTGAACTATATTTGGAGAGATTTTCTTTTCATTCTGCTTACTCCAATATATTATTTTTATTGCTGCTTGAGCTGCCTTTTTCACTTGTGACCTTTTTGCTATATCATTAAGTATTTAAGTATGAACCACCGAAACAGGGAGAGAAATGGAAAGTACAAAGGAAATAAAAGTTCAAAGCTTCCACAGAATGCCTTTAGGTTCTTGAAATCTTTCAAGTAGAAAAATATGATGAAAATTAATTACTTGTTGGTGCTAAAACATAACTTAGAAATAATAATAATAATGGATAGTACAATATACAAAATTTAAACAGAAGTTTTAATACTTTATTAATATCTAAAATATTTATCTAGAAGCAATTTTTAACCATATAATAGATTTTTTAAAAGTACATGTGTATTATTTCAATAATCTGAAAAAAAATCTTTCTAGTAAGAACTGATGAATTTGGTGCTATGATATTGTTGCTTTTAGATCCTTGTTCAAATAAAGCCGTTTTCACTAATAAGCTTAGTCCTCTGAAAGTTAGATATACTTCAGTTTGGGTTTTGAAAGCCTTCTGTATTGCAGCAGTTTGTCCTAACCATGATTTTTACTAAATACCAGCAATCATATCTAGAGTTCAAAGACAAACTTATGCCTTTAGTGTGCCCATGATCAATATCCACTCTGGCTACCTATAAGAATCTAATATAAGTAAGGTTTAAAGTGTTTGTCATCAGCAGTGTAAGGCTTTGTTTTTTCTTTTTTTTTTTTTTCAGTATAGAGAGAGAGAGAGACACCTCTAGAGGATGCCAAAATGATTGAAGTCACGTCTTCTTAATAATTTTACCTCCTTTAGTGTTAGTATAATTTCATTTAGAAGTAAATTCATGCTCTCGAGTGTAAAGCTTCATCTGAATAAAACCGAAAAGTATTGATAAGTCTTAAATGTTTTCCAGAGGTTCTGTGAAACTAATCATAATGCTGTAAAACACAATAAGCTGTTTATCCACTTAGAGGAAATAACATAAGGAAGTATCAAAATGAAGAAAATCTGTGAGTAGAAAGTTTCATCTTGCCAAATGAAATATAATCTGGACATCTTGCCTTACAGTTTATGGTTATTGTGGCTGCGCTGTGTAAAACCAAAAGTCTGCATAGATAGTAGTGCCAGGGAAGGTTCAAGTTTGATATTAGGAAAATATGCTCAAAAAGAGTGGTGAGGCATTGAAACAGGCTGCCCATGGAGGTGGCAGACTCAGTGTCACCTGAAGGTATTTAAAAAACGTGTAAATATGGCATGGAGGGGTGTGGCTAGTGGGCACTGAGGGGGTGGGTTAACAGCTGGGCTTCATGATCTTAGAGGTCTTTTACAGCTTTAATGATTCTATAATTCTGCAATTCTGAGAATGGGGAGAGTATTTAGTTAGAAAGTCATGAAAAACAGGTGAGATAATGTGAGCAAATGCCCAGAAAAATGTAGTAGTACTTCGTGATCCAACGCTGATACTTATTCTACTTATATATAAGGATAGAAAAAAAATATTTCTGTTTGAAACACAAATGCTAGCATACCAAAGCAAATAAATTTCTGGATACTATTCTGAAATAACTTTGCAAACTAAGCAATTTCCTTGGAATTTAGTGTATCTCATCCAAAAGAAAATGACCTGACAGTAAAAACAGAGATGATTATTTTGACAAATGCTAAACTACTTATTTTAAAGCTGGCAGAAGACTTTACCTACCTAAAATACTTCTAAGGCAACCTTAATTAACAGATCCTTTGTAATTTCTTTATGACTTGTTCATTAAATCTTAAAATCTGATCAATTTTATATTTAATGTACAGAAAACTTTGAGGCACTGAAGCACATCATGTAGTTTCTTGAAAAGAACAGAGAAAATAATTCATAATTCAGTTGCTGATCCTTTTTCTCTCCTTCATGAATACTTCACATAGAACAGTTTCAAAGTATCAAATGCTTTAGGAGCTGAGAACTAAGTTACTTTTGAGCTAAATTCGTAAGTTTTAGTAGGGTTTTTTTTTTTGTTGTTTTGTTCTGTTTTTTTTTTTTTTTTTTGTCAGCTGTCATTGAATTCATGAAAACTTGACATGTTTGGACTGATAGGATATTTTTGCCTCTTAACAGTCACTCTGTACGTTACACTTGTAGTATAAATGAGAATAAATAATGATTTTCTTTAGACAGTTGTATCTTTAGACAGTTGTATCTCAAGTTTTAGTTGCCTTTGTGATTTCCTGTCTGGAGTTCTGAGGTCCATGTCTAAAGATACTGAAATTATTTAATTGGACAATCATATCATTTAGAATCACAGAATGGCCTGGGTTCAAAAGGACCTCAAAGATCATCTAGTTTCAACACCCCTGTTATGTGCAGGATTGCCAATGCTAGACCAGGCTGCCCAGAGCCACATCTAGCCTGGCCTTGAGTGCCTCCAGGGATGGGGCATCCACAACCTCCTTGGGCAACCTGTTCCAGGGTGTCACCACTCTTTGTGTGAAAGACTTCCTCCTAATATCTAACCTGAACCTCCCCTGTCTTAGTTTAAAACCATTCACCCTTGTCCTATCACTATCAACCCATGTAAACAGTTGCTCCCTGTATGGGAACTGCTGAGTCACAGCCTGAACCTCTGATTGATCACCTGAGGCAAGCAATGAGTCCGCCATGGGAGCACAGGTGAAAGCAATTCACCTGTGCTGCAGGAAGGGGTGAAGCCTGGTTCCACCTCTCCTGGACCCATTTAAGGGCTGACTACCAGTGGGGAAGGTTCTTTCTGGAGATCTGCTCTGCTGGAGTTTCTTATGTGAGCCCAGGATACGGGTAAGCATCCTGTCTATTCTCTTTGTGATGCTTTGCTTAACTATCTTGTTTATTTCATTATTATAACATCTTAATATTATTTGATTATATACTCCTCCTCCTGATTATATGCATTCTTCAAATAATGGAAAGCTGCAATGAGGTCTCTTTGGAGCCTTCTCTTGTCCAAGCTAAACAAGCCCAGTTTCCTCATCCTTTCCTCTTAGGAAAGGTGTTCCAGCCCTCTGATCATCTTAGTGGCCCTCCTCTGGACCCATTCCAAGAGACCTGCATCTTTCTTGTGGTGGGGACCCCAGGCCTGTAGTACTCTAGATGGGGATGGTCATGAATGCTCGTGAAAAATAAAGTATATTTTTGTAAGTTTGTAGTCTTTAGTTCTTGTAGAAAATTATTATAGGATAAATAGCACATGAAATGTAAGAGAAGAGAAAAAAGTATATAGACAAGTAGTAGAAACTAGTAACAGGGAACTATAAGTGCTTTTGTAGGATTCGTGTTCAAGAAGACTCGTGTTTTCTTCATAGCAATTTACAACCTGAGTTGTTTACTGTCACACAGAGGCTGCACTGATTAAGGTCTAACTGGCTGTAGATAAACATCTGACCTTGAGAATGATAAATAGTCTCTGAGTTCTAAATAATATTGCTATGCGCTTGAACATTTTAAATGGCAATAAGATAGTGAAGGCTATTAACATAGTCTACATAAAGAAAAAAATATTGTATGGAAGGGTTCTGTATTTTATGGTAAAAATATTTGTAAGGTCTAGCCTCAGGTATATTATTATTTAAAATTCATAGATCTGTTTGCAGACACATACTTTTACTTACAAAACTAGGCACACAATGTTTGTTCCAGTGCAGTGTTTCTACTAGTATTCAGTATTTTTTTCTGGCATTGAATACCAATCATATTTATATCATTTATTTTCTTTGTACCAAATGTCTGGGGATGAAGTGGGAAACAATTACTTCTTGCCTTGTTTGTTGAAAGTTCTCTACTGTGAGAGTGGTGAGGTGCTGGAACAGGCTGCCTAGAGAGGTTGTGGATGCCCCATTCCTAGAGGTATTCAAGGCCAGATTAGATGGGGCCCTGGGCAGCCTGGTCTACTATTAAATGGGGAGGTTGGTGGCTCTGCAGGTAGCAGGGAGAAGGAGCTTCATGATCCTTGAGGTCACTTTCAACCCTGGCCATTCTGTTTTTCTGAAGTCCCTGACTTTATGTACTGGAAGATGTGCAGAGACCAATTGTTTTGCATTGTACACTATAATGGTTATGACAATATCCTTACAAGTACTGTTTCAATTATAAACTAATCCTACTGCTCTCAAACACGTCATCTTTATTACTGAAATACCAGTTACATGTGCCCTGCTTGTTCCTTCTTTGGGCACATATATAAAAATTAAACCTATATTGAAATAATCCAAATGAAGACTATTTGGAATTAGAAGACAAGATAAATTGTCAAAATTGATAATAAAAAAGTAGCTATATAAAAAAAAATTGCACATCATATCCCCATCTATTTAGAAAGCATTTGCCCAGGAAAAATATGCATACCCTGGCAAATATACAGCTGACAAGGTATCAAATGTAGAGTAGTCTAAACCCCAAATGAAGTATACTTTTGCAGACAGAACTTGTTTCTGAAAGCTCTATGATCACTTTGCTGAGTGAACAGTAGTACAATTAGTAAAAAAAAAAAAAAAAAGAAAAGGGGAAAAAAAGGGATTTATCACTGGCAAGCAATTGTTTAGCTAAAGCTCACAGTAAAAGTCAGCCTATGAGATAAATTGGACATGAAAAATAAGGAATGAAACCATGGAAAACTTAGAAATGCAAATATTTCTATTATATACAAACGTAAAGATATTCCCTTAGTCTAGGTATATGAAAAAGGTGAAGTAACTTTTTCTTCTATTAAATCTTATCATGGTCATGCTTATAGGAGTGTGCTGTGGATGGTAATGGTTTTGTCCCATCTAGCTGATTACAGGCTAGTTCCTCTGGGTCCTTGCACTTCCACAATGGTATCTCTGAGCTGGATCCTGTGCAAACATAGGACTAGGAGCCTATAATAATCTATCTAGACTTCTCTCTTATTTTGTACTGCAGCCACTTAGTTTCACAGCTGATTTCAGTGAAGAAATAAATAAAAAGCACATAGAAGAAAATGTTTGGAGCTGTCTGCAATTACTATCACAGTATTACTCAAACTTTTGAAGATGTATGTTGATCACTCCAAAAGTACTACTTCCTATTTATTTCCATGGAAACTACAGCAGATACAAAAAGCACAATAACACTGTTCGTTAGAAAAAAAATCTCAAGTATTTTTCAACAGTCACCCCTATTAGCTGTCCATTTTTACTAGCTGTATGGGGACTGCAAGTCATGGCCTGAACCTCTGATTGATCACCTGAGGCAAGCAATGAGTCAGCCATGGGAGCACAGGTGAAAGCAATTCACCTGTGCTGCAGGAGGGGGTGGAGTCTGGCTCCACCTCTCCTAGACCCATTTAAGGGCTGACTACCTGTGGGGAAGGATCTCTGGATCTCTTCTGGAGATCTACTCCACTGGAGTTTCTTATGCGAGCCCAGGATATGGGTGAGTGACTATCATTTCTGTTTCCCACTTTGGTGTAATAACATCCTAGCTAAGCTCTCTGCTATACCATAACATTGGTATATTCGTTACTTTTACAACTGCTATACCATGATATTGGTATATTCGTTAGTCGTACACTAGCGATGAACAGGAGCCTGCATCATGCACCCATAAAAATTTGCATGGCTGTACAGAATATGGCTTGTCTTTCATGCTACTGTCACTACTTCTGAAATGTCTCACTGTGCTCTCATCCACTCTTTAATCTGTACAGATGTTCAGCAAGCGTCCACAAATGTTAATCACTGCAATTTCTTTTTCACAAGGAGATATTGAATGACAAACTTTCTCTGGCATCCGTCAGGTGCCATTTTGTCAGACTGCCCCTCTGCTGCTATCTGTCACACAGCAATAGAATGTAATATTGGTGGAAAGGTTCCACCTCTACTGCAATAACACCAGTATCATATTTACTTACGGTATCAGAAGTGAAGTAGGAGGCATTAGTTTCAGAACAGCCCTCATATAGTTGCCTAGCTATTGAAAACTTGGTGCCTCAGTATTTATTTCAGAAGACCTTATGCAAAAGCCCCTTGTGTGACTTGACTCCTGTTGTGATTTGCACTGCTGCAACTTTACACTTTAAAATCTTTTTTTAATATGGGTTGTGTTTTTATTGAAAGAACAGTATGTTTCTTTTTATGCTAACTTTGTCTTTAATGCAGTTGAATTGCTTCATTAAAGAAACATTCAAGATGAGGAGGAACCCAGTGCTTTACCGAGATTGCTTCTGTTTTCAGTTGCTTGTTTTTGTTCTGAATTTTTCTGCTGCCACTAAGAGCATGTTGCTGTCTGCACAGTTTTCCTATGCATCTTTCCTTTCTCAAATCAAAGTACATGAAAACTGTCCCTTTGCAGGTTTTCATGATTTCTTACCCCTGGAGCTGAATTCACTATTTTGAATAAGCTAATCTGCCAACCTTTCGAGTTGTGAGTTTTCTGTGAGAGTCTTTTTATCTGTTCTGTGTCTCTTAGCATAATTGCTGTGAGTCAGTGTCAGGAAATAAGAAACTTACTCCATGAATGGAAGCTGCCTGTGAATTTTGTCTTTCTAAAACCTTGAAAAGCGTTAAGCTGCTTTTTTTTTTCGTTGGGGGGGGGGGGGGGGTGTTTTTAACATTGTTTCTGGGGGCCAAGCTTCCATTCAAGTGTGTTTTCACTTTTTCTTTTTTGGAACTTACTTTCTTGTCCTACATGACAGATCATAGCTAGGCCATAGCTGCAACCTGGAAATAGTCCGCACAATTATTTTCTATTCCTGAATCACCGAGATTTGTAAACCTTCAGCTGTAATTCTGATGATTCTAAATATTCTCAAGTTCAACCCTTTCTGTATTAAGTGTTCATGTTTGGAAATGCTTCCTCACCCATGTGAGCTTCCAAACAAAACAAAGCATTCCAAAAATTAGATTGCTACACTATTTTACATAGAGGCACATTATTTTATATCACGTGGATTAAATGGTTAACTTAAACATAATCACAGAGATTTGTGTGTATTATCAACTTCAAGCATTAAATTTAAAGCCTGAACATTGGTCTTTCCAGGATTGCATAATGACATTATTATGCTGATTGAGAAATATTTAAGTTAAATACTGAAAAACTGTCCTACTTGATAAACTCAGTTTAATGATTGTATGGGAGCTGCTGAATCACAGCCTGAACCTTTGATTAGTTATCTGAGGCAAGCAGTATGTCAGCCCTGGGAGCACAGGTGAAAGCAGTTCACCTGTGCTGCAGGAAGGGGTGGAGCCAGGCTCCACCTCTCCAGACCCATTTAAGTGCTGACTGCCAGGGAGGAAGGATCTCTTCTGAGAGATCCACTCCTTTGGAGCCCTTTGCAGCGAGCCCTCTGCACGGGTAAGCGTTCCACCTATTTTCTCTTTGTTACCCTTGTGCCCAACTCTTTTGTTGGTTTATTTTCACACCCTGACTATATATCTATTTTTGATTGTACTTTGAATTATATTATTTTCCCTTGATTGTACAACTTTTCAATTATATTATTTTTCCTTGATTGTACAACGATATTCAACTCCTTTTTTTTCCCTCATTGCGTATAGCAAAGACAAAGTAACATTACTGAGGAGATCTTGGTGCATCACATTGCTGAAGTACCAACAGTTGTGCTGTGGCTGAGTCTTCCAATGATTTAACTTTTCACTGTGCCTTAGTGGCAAGTAAATGATGAAACTAATCATTACACTGAAATCATTCTTCCTACTTCCCTTTTCTTTTTGTACCTTGCCCTTCATTCATTGGTGTGAAAGTCACAGAGTCAAAGCAATTAGGATTTTGGGGGGGTATATTTTTACTCTAATTTAAGTTCTGAAAGCCTTACATAATTAGAAAGATGTTCTGAGCAGGTTTTTATATTTGGTTTGGAACTGAGTCTTGCAGAAAATGGTTCTTATTGGGCAGTTTTATTTATTGAGACAAGATTTATAGAAAAATTTATGGGCAAATTGCATGATGCTGCACGTAATAAGAAGTTGGCTTTTATTTAAGTTGGTCAATTTATCATCTATGACTGAAATCCATAAGCATAGAGATGCCTATTTTAAGACAATATTAGGAAAGGAATACTTGTGTAGAATTTGAGATCTCTTTAATATGAGAAGGTTGCTGGATGCTCATTTTCTCAAGATGTTTCAATCCTTTGAGCCTCAGTTTTTCCACCTGTTAAGTAGTTGTAATGCTTTTGGTTACTTTCATGAAATGTTTTGTTATCTGTAAGACTGTCTTTAATATTCATTCAGAAATGTGCAGCTAGTTATTAGAAATTGAAATAATGTAACATCTTGCCCAGCCTAGAATTTTATGACAAGTCCTGTGATTTACCAAGAGCATCCTGCCACATTTCAATCCTTGTAGTGGAAGATGCTTGCAGCAATGATTGAACACCTGGTGGGGATGCAGGGCCAACCAAGGGGAGCTCAGGTGCATACAATGCACCTGAGTGACCAGAAGGGGTGGAGTTAGAATCCACCCCTTCCCAGACTTCACTTAAGGGTTGGCAGTAGAGACAAAGATATCTTGCTGAAGATCCCTGTGTACCTGAAGTCTTATGAAAGTAAGCAGCTTCTTTATTTCTGTCTTTATGGTTGTTGCATTTGAACAAGTCCTCACTTACTGGCGTCTAGAACTTGAGTAGTCTGCTGTCATAGCTGTGCTTTCCAGCACATTACATTCTTCTTTCTCTGAAAACTGAAATGAAGCTGCTAAATTCATCTTGTTCTTAAAATTCAAGTGTTCTAAGTGTGTTTTATATAACGTACTGGATATTTCTGGGTATTTCTGGATATAAGTAGTACTGGATATTTCTGGATTACAAGGAAAAGCATGAAAGGTGTATCTTAGTAAGATGAAAGTAAAAGACAAATCTTATTTCCTTCTTTCTCTGGAGACTTCAAAGCTGATGTTATGATGGTTATGCCTTTTGATTTCAGATGCTTAGAAATGATATTTATTTTAAAATATCACAATCTTTAAGGTTGGAGAAATCCAAATGTCCGCCTACCCACCAGTATTGTCTACTAAAACATGTCCCTGAATATTATGTCTACCCTTTCCTTAAACAGGAACGGTGACTCTACCTCTTCCAATGCATTACCAGTCTTTCTGAGGAGAAATTTTTCCTAATATCCAAGCCGAATCTGCTTTGGTGTAACTTAAGGCCATTACATCTAGTCCTATTGCTAGTTATTCAGGAGAAGAGTCCAATCCCCACCTTACCACAGCATCCTTTCAAGCACTTGTAGAGAGCAATGATGTCTTCCCTGTTCTTTCTCACCTGTAGACTGAAAAAGTTCCCTTGGCCTACTTCTTGTAATATCCAAATCCCTCACCAGTTTTGTTGCCCTTTTGTCTCTTTAGTCTAGTACACCTTTGTTCCTTGTACCCAGTCTCACAGAAAAGGCAGAATCTAACAGTTCCCATAATTAAGTCTACTTTTAATGCATGCTAAAGTAAATCAGTCTGTGTATGGAGACTGTATGGAGAATTTAAATATTCCATAGTAGTTTTATACTCCAAAATAGGAGTAAGTACTTTTTGAGAGAGATGTTTACAGACTGTCAGAACTGATTAGGAGTTATATGCATGTCCATGTCTCTTTCTGCAGAATTACAGAGAATTAAACCTCTTAATTAACTTGTTTTAAATAAATAAAATAATAATTCACTATGGTTTAGTGTTTACCTGGAATACCAATAACAGCTGAAACAGTGGAATTTTACTGACTGAAATTTACTTGGTATTATTTGTATTCATGTGATTTCTGTGACTCTTGGATTTCAGAAAGACCTATGTGCATACAGATCTTGAGGTTTGTACTGAGACAATTTTTTTGTAAAAATTTTTGAAATGAAATCTGAAACTGAAGAAGGCAATCCAGAAAATCTACTAAAAAATCAAGCAATTAGACACAGTCCTATGAAAATAACAAAAAATCATGAACTGGCACAATGCCAATCATCACATTGTTACTTGAGTTAAGCCTGAACTCCTCTTTTTTTCTGTTTTCCTGGCAGCATTTTGCTGCAAGATTCTGTGAAATAAAACTTTGTAATGAGGCTTCATTATATGTACCCTCTCACGTGACCTGGGGTTCAGATCAAAGCCTTTGCTCTTTTTCAGTTTTCACCTTTCTCAGATCTCCTTATTTGGCTTGTAACTGTCTGTCTTGAGCTTCAATTCCCTGCAAGAATCACAAATACAAGATTTTTAAGGTGAATGAAGTCTGAGGCATTTAAAAAAAAAGGCTGATTTCATTTGCTGGCAATTAAGATAAGGTTATTCATGCATGTAATAGATTGCTTTTTTCTTCTAGCTAATTATCAAAGGTCAGTTTTAGCATCAAAGCCCTGACTGTCTCCATCTTTACTGACTTACCACAAAGTCAAAAAAGTTCACATCCTCACAGGCAACATTCAGTAATGCTAGATGAATGCTCCGATGTCTTTTGTTGCACCTTACTGAGAAATAAATCTCTGAAAAGGGAAAGTGCCTTCAGTTCTGTGTAGCAATATATTGCTTCTGGAAGTTTTCCATCCACTAAAAAGAGTAAAAGTAGCCATGATTATGTACGGATGTATTCATCAGCTCCATCTTCTGTTCACTTATAGCAAGCTTTTGGTGATTTGCTTTGGAATAAAATATTAGCATAATAGCAGAGAAAAAGAAATGTAGGGCATTTATTTTCATGTATTATGAGGCATCTTTCATTTAAAAAAAAAAGTGAAAGGAATTAATGGGAAACAGTGTTAAAAATACAACAAGATTACAAATTTTGTATCATTTAGTTAATATGTAACAATCAACAAAATATTTGGCTTATATTGAGAAATTTTGTAGCTGAATTGCTGTTGCTGGGACATGGTTTGATATGCATTACTGTCTGTTATCATATCACGTTTTTCCATTTTCTTGCAAAAAGTAGGGGAAAGATAGAAATCCTCAAATAAGCCAGGAAACAACAGATGACTGAGACACTGTTCAGTGAACACAGCGCATTGGGGACAGATAATTATCATAGTTTCTTAATGGTTTTGTGTTACAGTGTAAACTCTTTATAAGTCTGCTGATTGTTGCTGTGGTTGATCATTGTCTCCAGTGGATCATGTGATAGATAAAGCATTAGTTACATGAGCAATCAGGTCTAGAAATCAACATTTTCTTCCTATTGGTGATGTGTAGATATCTGTTAACATCACAGAGTCCAAAAGACTGTACTGATTGATTTAAAAATGGATTTCAATGTCAAAATGTGTGAGTGATTATGCTCTGTTTAAATCAACTTTGACAGGAAGGTAAAAGCTGCATTAGAAATTAATGGGAACAATGATGTTTGTTATTCAGTGCACAGTGGGAGATTCATTTCATAACTAGTCTGGAACCTTGTAGAAAGAAATGATGCATTAATGAATTACAGAGAAGTTGCTGTAGATTGGTACTGGTATAACAGGTCAGAAACTGTTCTAAAGTTTTTTTTTAAAACATTGCACTTATTAATCTGGTAAATAACTTTGTTTTCTCTGTATCAGGAACTGTCTATTTCTCCTTTGTAGGATTCCCAATATAATCTGGGCTGAATTGCAAGGTTCACAGCCATTGCTATTCATTAATGGACTGGCTTATTATTGAGTCAGTACTGTTAAGAAGTGGTCATACAGGCATCAGTTTCATAAACTGAAATAAACTGGATCACAAGCAAACTCAACTTGCAAAGGTGCAGCATCCCAGTTGCTTATGTTCCTGAAGACTTTCTTAAAATCAGAAAGATCTCTATGCTTTTTTAACTTCTCTGTTGAATAAAAACTTCTCTAATAATAACTGAAGGGACTGCTTTATTTATATTCAAATAGTCCTTGAATGGATTGAGTCAGTTGTAGTGGCCATACAGGCATCAGTTGGGCTAGGTGATTTTTGAAGGTCCTTTCCAAGAGGTTCTCTTCTGTCCTCTATTGTCTCCTCTCTTCTACTCATCCTCCTCGTTCAGAAGTGCTTAGGGTTTCCTGCACCTCATCTGCTGCAAACAGTTGCTGACAGCTATCATAATTTAGAGGGATGAGACCAGATCTCACCGAAGCAAACACTGAAAGAATGCAAGGAAACCTTTACAGATGCCTTATGAAAGTATAACAGTATTTAATGTATAGAGCATGTTAGTTACAATTTTGTATTTAATATCAGCTTCATGTCCTTCAATTGTAATTATGCAAACGGTCTTTTGTATCAAAATATTAAACTTTTAATCTACATAAGATCTTATTCAACAAAAATGGATCAAAATAATATTACAAGATGTTTCATGAGTAAGGGAAAGAAGGTGGTAATCTGGGGAGAATATCCAAAAGTCTGTTTTGGCAGAGGAATGGCACTTTGCTTACTTAATGAATAAATTTACGGTCAGGCATATTTTGTACAGTTTTATCTGAGATGCGGGACAAGCTCATGAGAGGTTTTCAGATTATAACTTCGTGCTATGGCAGATGTGGGTAAGGAACATGTACTGAGTGATGGTGGTCTCTTGGATAAACACAGGTTATGTTTCTGGGTACAGAGTCTTCTGAGATACTATGGTAATACCTGCTGACTAGCTTTTGTGGTCTCAGGGTAACTAAGAAGTTTATGATTATTACCTAGGGTGGAAAAGAGGGAATATATGGAGGAAGTAGTAAGAGATACAAGATGAGCAGATCCCTTTATCTCCTTGTCTTCACAGTTTTAATCATAGCTCTTGGTAACCCAAGTTATAGCATTATGTGGAAAAATACTTAGCTGATGTAAGAATAAACATGCCATAGGGTATATATACACCTTGGCAGAGAGGGAAATATTCAGCTAGAAATTGTCTGCTATGATTCTTCTTAATTGGAATTTAAAACTAATTTCTTTATCATGGAAGTTTTTAAAAAATTAACCTTGATTTTTGGAAAAATCTGTACAAAATATTTAATTTAAATGCCATTAGATAAATCATAGTAGTAGTTGAATGTCACATCTATAATCTTCAGGCACAATTAGGAGATATTCATAAGCTTAGCAAATATCTGAGGCCAAAACAATAATAATAGCTTCAGTTTTAATAACTGATTTGATACTTTTAGTGATGTTTCTTCCACATTTTGATCTCTGGAATATAATACTGTTAGAGTATAAGGATGTTAGAGAGGTTAAAATAAAACTGCTTTTCTTAATAGTTAGAGAGAAAAAGGTGAGTCCTGTGGTTCCAGTGCACCACAGTTGCATGCAGATTTAGTTTGCTGAAGTACAAATCTTACTGGTTATAGCAAAAACTACCTAGTAGTTAGTAAGATTTATAACTTCTTTACTCCAACTCTTTTTTGAGAATGCATTGGAGCTTTCAATTTTCTTGTCTTTGATCAGCAATGGTGTTGTATATTTTCTTTTTTTGTGGTATGGTGTCAACCTAACTGACAGTGAAAATCTGCCTAGCATGCTGCTAGAAAGGAATATGTGCTAAAAATAAGGCTGGGGATCAGCTAAAGTAGATTGCTCTCTGGACAAATAAGTGCACTGAGTATGAAAGGGCAGTGCTAACTCCCTATAAATCTTAAATGAAAAATGGCTAAATATTGCTATGTAGGGATGCACAGAACTCTGGGTGGCATAGAGTAGTCATGGTTTGATACCTCAGTGTTTAACAAAGTTTTAAACTTGTTAAAGCTACTCTGTTATGATTTATGACAAAACTTTCTTTTTCTGAGTATACATAAACATTTCATTTGTTATGAAAATTCTTGTGGCATCAGTATTTTCTAGATTAGCTGATCAGAAACTTGTATCAAATTCAGAATACTCGAACCTGTTATTCGCTATACAAAGTTTGTATGAGGGAAAATGACTGTCTTGCAACTTATACATAGGATTTGTTCAATTTTTTTAAGTACATCTTGAAAAAACATTATATTGTTTCATTCTGTTTTCTGCTCCTTTTCATTCATTCTTACTAAATATTTATTTCACCACAGTTGCCAGATGCTCTGTGACTGAGACAATCCAAAAGTGATTTGCTCTACGAGTGTTAGATACACTGATATATTTTTCTCATTTATCCTTAAATTCTTTCTCTTCCATGTAAAATCTCTCATCACAAAATTATTTTTGAGATAAGGAGACAATAATAGAGTCCACTCAGGGGGAGCACCCTACTGCCAAATTCAGTAGACTTCAGATTAATCTTTTGGGTAGGCAGGCCCCTGTCCTGAAAATGACAACTCTGTATTTACTGTATGCTATGGGAATTTTTCATTGTTAATCTGAACAATCTCATTTGCCTTAGGGATAAAAGCTGTACTAATATTTGTCACTGATTTACAAGTGATGAGTGGCCTTTATTTCACATTGATTATAGTCAAGAAACAAAAAAATTGCCAGTTTCCTTGACCTCCAAATTTCCTTTCTTGTTTCTTAGATTTTTTGAAGATTTACTTTTCTCCCAAGTTCATGTTCATGGGAATATCTGGAAAGGTCAGGTCTATTTACACTTGACTGACATGTGACATTGGTATTTTACCAATCCCAGCCTGCCATTGTACTTCCCTTCTCTTGAATCCTTCAGAAAAATCCTTACTATTTACTGACTTCCCAAAGTTGCATGGTGCTCAGATCGTGTGCACCTTGAGTAACACCTACTAAAAGAGACCAGAAAATTCACTTGTCTGGCTTTTCCAAGGATTGTCCAAACAGTCCAGAGACTTGTCTGGATTGACTTCTGCAAAAATGCAGAAAGCACTGTTGTGTTATTAAGAATCGGAGTTGCTGTTCTTCCTAGAGCGGGTAAGGAGGATTTATTCCTTTCTGCAATTCTTGGTAGCTTCAGAGAAGCCAAGGACCATCTGACCTATAATTGCTCTTTGAAATATATATGTAATGTAAATTTTTAAGAAACTGCTGCATTTTTATTTGAAACATTCATGTGTCTCCTGAAGCATCTGAAAGGAATGGTCAATCCAGACCTGTATTAAAGAAAAAGCATTAAAATGGATTCATTATCAGTACATCTTTCCCTACAGATTTTCTGATTACCTGAGATGACTAGCAAGTCAATCAGGCTGCCCTGGGCTTAGTCTGATCACAGCTCTTAAAAAAGGAGGAATCATTCTTAGCTATGAAATTATTCATGCCTTTAAAAATTTCTTCATGGGACTTTTCAATTTAATCTCACTGCAGGCAATAGTTATTTTTTTTCTGGTTCAGTGGTAGAGAACATATCCTAAAACTGGTCAGAAAAAAAAACATTGGCTGGAATGAAAATTCAGAACATTTGAAGTAGACATAACTAAAAATTAATTATAGACATTTTTTATATTAGTACTATTAATGTGACAAAGCTGTTTCTTGACAACAATGTAGTATGAAGACGGAATAAAATTATTTGTAGCTATATGATACTATCTTGGCGCATTTCATATGGCCTCAAACCTCTTCAAATATTTATTGGGTTATCTATACAGGAATGGGCAAACTTTTGTGTACCTTACAGCATTTCAGCAGGAATGATAAAACAGAAATCCATAACAATATAAAGATTGCTCTGAGACAGGCTAAGAATGATCTGTTTTAGATATTTCTGACAAGTCTTGGCAGGAACAAAACTTGAATATGAGGAAATATATAATGTATGGATTTTAAAATATTTGTGTGTGAAGAATTCAATAACAACAACAACAACAAAAAAAAACAAAAAAAAAAAACAAAGTCAAGGAGGGTATACTTAGTAACACAGACAAGCTGGCAATGAGACAAGGAGAAGGCTAAGGTACTATTATACCTTAGTCTTCTCTGATCACTGCTTATCGCACAGCCCTCAAATGTTTGGTTTGGTAGGAGGACATTAGGGAATTGATGTCCCTCCCACTCCATGTGAAGATCAGGTTTGTGACTGTCTAAGGAACCTGAACATCAACAAGTCTGTGGGTCCCATTGAGCTGTATCCCAGAGTCCTGAGGGCATTGGCTGGTGTAGTTGCCAAGACACTGTCAACAATATTTGAGAAGTCATAGCAATCAGGTGGAGACCTTGATGACATGAAAAAAGACAACACTCATTTTTAAGAAGGGTAAAAAAGATGACCTTGGGAGCTACCAACCTGTCATTCCCACTTATGTGCCTGGAAAGTTCATGGAGTAGATTCTCCTGGAAGCTATGCTAAGGCACATGGAAGACAGCGCTGATACAGGAAAACTAACATGGCTTTACCAAGGACAAATCCTGTTTGACCAAACCCAGTGGCCTTTAATGGTGTTACTGTATCAGTGCACAAGGGAAGAGCTACTACTGTCACACATCTGGACTTCAGTAAGACCTTTGACATGGTACCCCATAACATCCTTCTCTCCAAATTGGAGAGAGAAGGATTTGGTGGGTGGATGGATTGTTCAACAGACTAAGAACCAGCTCCTGGATTGAGTCCAGAGAGTGGTGGTCAATGACTCAATGTCTGGATTGTGATCAGTGTCAAGTGGTATCCCACAGGAGTCAGTGCTGGGACCCATACTCTTCAGTGTCTTCATCAGTGACAGAGGGGTTGAATGCACCCCCAGCAATCTTGCTAATGACATGAAGCCGTGGGGTGTGGTTGACACACCAGAGGGATCCAGTAATAGTGAGTTCAAAACAGAGTTCAGTTAAATTTTAATAGATATATATGGTCAAAAGGAGATAACTTTAGCTTTATCAGGATTTTCCTATTATTACTACATTAGTTTATAAATATTATTTTAATGAAAAACTCTTTAAATCTATATATTACTATTTAAAATTTCCTACACTTGTCAAATAATATATTTTTGAGATGAAAGACTGTTCTCTTAATTCTCAATTATAATGATAGAACTGTTGCTATAAATGTGGAAAGTAATATAGTTCAGGCATGACATTTTAATCATCTGATAGAACATAAGATATATTTTTCATTAAAGTGTTACTCATTGGCAAATTGACTCAATCCTTTGTTGACCTTTCCTTTTAATTTTTTTCCTGAGATATTAGGAACTTTAAAGAGTTGCTGTTCCTTATCCTTATCTGTCAAGATCAGATTCACCTGACCTTTATATTTAACATTACTTAATATTTTGATTCAAAAAAAATCCCGTCACAAAACAGAATTTTAACATTTTCTTCTCCTGTCAGTTGTTGGTAATGTCTATGAACTGTAGTGATAAGAAAGCAGGAGCTCTTTTCTCATAATGAAACAATCTGTGTTCATCCTATTATTTTGTTAAGAATCACCAGCGCATGTCTTTCTATTCTGCTTACGCAAAGTGGAGTGGAGTTAAAATAGCTGAGTCATTAAAAAAAAGTTTGAAGTTTCAGTTGTTTGGCCTTGAATTACATTGGTAAGACAGCCTGACATTAGACTGCTGTTAACTTATCAAATGACACAGTTAAGTTCCTTAGTTGTTTCAGAGAGAGTAATGAGTTATATATTTTGGTGACTGGCTGAAAGCTGAAACCTAATACTCCAGTGAAATACATTCAAAGTTGTGCTATTCCCTTGATAGCTTTTACCATAAGCATCAAGTTAACTTAAATTTACATAAGTATTTGTTCTTTCACCTTCATGCATTATCAGTAAATAGTAGATAATTATTGATCATGGAAGGATAAAGGGCTGTTCTCTTGCTGCATGTTGAGCCTGAAATTCAGTTAGTGAAGCCTTAGGGTCCTGAAGTCAAAGAATGTCAAATTCAAGCTAAATAGACAGTAGACTTAGATTGGATCATGTCTGTGTGTGGCAGAAGCAGTGGATCTCAAGTCAAAATAGTGCCTACTGAGAGTTTAGTAATCTTTATTAATGAAAGAATTTTGGGAATGAAATTTTGAATGCCACATCTGCAGGGGAGATTAAGCTCTTTCTAATTTTCTCTTGCAGAAGTTTACTTTCAATGTTAAATTAGGTCTGAATTAAACCAGATGTGAGGTAGCCCAAATGAATCTGATTATGTGCTGCCTTCTCCTGATTCCCTTATACTTATCCACTTCCAGGTAATGTTGATTATAGGATCTATTTAGCTTCACATAAAATTTAAATTAAAAAAAAAGAAAAGAATCAGAATCATAGAATTACTCAGGTTGGAAAGGACCTCAAAGATCATCAAGTGGCTGGAAAGCTGCCTGATGGAAAGGGACCTTGGTGTACTGTTGGATGGTCGGCTGAGTATGAGTCAGCAGTGTGCCCAGATGGCCAAGAAGACCAATGGCATACTTGCTTGTATCAGGAACGGTAGATGACCATTTCAGTTCACCTGCAACCTTAACTCCAGCAACAGTTGTTTTAAGTGTAATGCACGTAGATGCATTTTTAGAGATTACTCAAGGGAAAACCTGGAAATTGTTTAAAAAAACCAGGCGTAACAACTTTTCTGCTTTGTTTTAAAAGCAGAGCTGATGATATTTAAAATCCTTTGAAATTCGACCTGATGGCTCCCAGAATTATTGCAAATGAATTCCACAGTGGTTTAGTATCATCAGTGGTAAGACAAGTGTGAAGCTGAGCAAATCTCTTGCCATCTGGAAAGCAGCCCTAGTACCTGATGGCTCCATTCTAAGTCCCTTCAGGAAGCTTACAATTATTTAAAATGTTTAATGAAACCTGTTATGCCAAGTATAACTGCAAAAGTAACATCAGTGTAGAAAAAAAGCAAGCTGAATGTCTCCACATGAGCTGCTCATATCACTAGGATATTTAAAAACTGAGAAGAGAGACTCCCAAATTTACGTCCTTTATCTGAGAATTATTAAAATCACTTTTAGTTGTGTCCTCCAGCTACTCAACATTGCTATTGTCACAAATGTTAATTCTATTATTAATGTCCATAGACATATGATTCTTTTTCATGAAGTCCAAATGTTTATTTATTCAGTTCCTTACAAGTGTTCTATTTTCTCTTTTCTAACAGTTAATAATACAGATAAAATATAGAAAATATTTTGTTGGAATTTTTGTCCACTTAGAGTGAATTTGCATATATAAAACTGTTGGAATGTAGGTTTTTAGGTTTGAGGGTAGTATTTTTTTTATAACCTAGAAAGGTGTGCAAAAACAAATTCTATTCTGAATAGATTTAGTTGGGAATTTGCTTGCATAATCAATCTTTCATTAGAAGTAAGTCTAGAATTTATTTACAACAAAGATTTAACATCAAAATATTGTTAATCATCACATACTTAGTGAAATTCTATGCATCCAAAGCAAAATACACAGTAGCGAATAAATGATCTTCTGACACATTGCTCTCTTTTTGAATTGAATCCTAGGATACTTGTAACTTCACAACATATTAGATGCATTGCAGGAAATTTAAATATTATAGCCACTTAACTGAAAATGTCAATTAATTTTGTCTAAGTATTTTGCTGTGGCAATCTATGAAAATATTACATACATGTTCTGCATCTTCTGTATTCATATTGTGATGTGTTCCACAAGATGTTACAGTGCTAGAGGATTAATTCTCCAGAGCCAGAGACTGAAAATTCAGAAAATCATCTATATTCAACACGCATAAATAGCAGTTAACTTGTTCAATTATCATTTTATGTATATAAAACCATGTAAATAATTCTTTATGCAAATTTAATAGTGTGAAGTTTTAAGTGTTCCATATATTGGGAGTGTTACAGTGTGCAGCTAAGTGTTTAACTGCAGTGTTATCTATCTAGTGATTTTTTTAAAATACGGATAAAAGAAATTCCAGTTCAGGAAGAAGTTAGTCCATTGTTACCTATATCACACTATGACATTGGCAATGGTTTTAAAAACAGAAGAACTTAGATTTCATGTTCCCACATTCACTGATAGGTACCTTAAGGCTAAAGCTTTACTGATGACGCACTTGAAAAATCTCATAGGAAATTAATCTGTATTCCAGAGCACCCTAGAGTGAAGGCAATTCAAATGCTCCAAGCCATCTGACTTCCAATTCAAATACAGTTCCAATAGTTGACTTAAGGCATCCAACTCCAGTTATCTGAGTTCATAATGCTCAGGAAATCTGAGAAATACTGGTTGGAAATAACCTCTGTCTTCTGCCTGAAGCAGGATGTCACCAGCCTCATGAAGTCAGATGCATCTTTGTCTAGTTAAATTTTGAAAAATGTAAGAGAAGGGGTTTCAAGGCTTCTCTGAGTCACATATTCCAATGTTGTACTGCCTTCTTGGGCACAAATTCATAGAATTTTGACTTCATTGTGAGATAACTTGGTTCAGAGGAGAGGGAGCTTGGCTGGATACTGTCAGAAAGTGTGGTAGATGGTGGTTACTATTTATGATTTTTTTGAACATAAGATTGATTTGGAATTTGCTAATTGCTTGTAGCTTCCCAGAATGCTACACTAGCATAATTAGAGCTGTACCAGAACTTCACCTACTACCATTTCTTTCTACTTGCCACCATTTTTTTTTAATAAGTGTACTTAAATTTTCATTAAGGTCATGTAATGGGTTTATCCTGCTTTTTTAGATATTGCTTGCATTTCACTCAGGGTGAATTCTGAAGATAAACAACTTTCAGATCAACTGAAGATGCCTTAGGTAAATACCAAAAGTGTGCTGCTTTACTGATGTTTCAATTAAACCTATACATACTGAAGGTATTTATGTTGCACCTACCTGTCATAAAGTTGTATTTGAGGGTTACAGATATTAATAGTAACTTCATATAGTTCACCTTTTACCACATCTTAGAAACATAGAGAAGCTAGTTAATTAAAATCAGTAAAATAGAACAAAACTTTCAGTAACGGATGGGGAAGTTTGGGAACTACAGTAAAACATCTCTAAGAACTTGAGTCATTCTTTTTGTTGTCATTTTTTTAAAATGTAAAGTACCTGATCACCATGCCACTAAATACTCATTAAATGGTGCAGAAGGTAAATACTATCACTTCTCTTTCCTGTCTACTTGCCCTTAAATAAACTCTCCAAAGACTTGTGAAGTGGTCCATTCATCTTAATGAGATACTGTCCAGCAAATAAGGACATGTCAGGGATATGAGTACAGATGGAAGATATCCCTGGGATGTCTGCACTGCTTCATTCATTTAAGGGGCTCTTCTTTCCATACTGTAATTTCATCTCTTGTGAGCCTGCTGGTAATTAGAGCATGAAGTTTTATTTTCAGATAAATAATTTTACACTATTCTGATACCTATAATCCAACATTTTTTTAGGACTGCTATGTGCATGCATTGGAGAGTGAAAAAGGAACTTGGTTTATTTACCGTAAACAAAATAAAATGCCTGAGTTACTGTTGCATAGTATTGCACTAAAAATCTAAGTCAATGAATGTAAGTCATTCATAAGTCATTCAGTTTTCACTTGAATAATGTCTTCATACAGTATCTCCTGGCTAATGCCTATGCCAGGCCACTTGAGATTTGTGAGGCCCTGGCATGTTTTTATCAGCATAACTTCAACCAGCGAGAGAACCTTTACCAATAAGTGAATTAGTCTTTCCTGTCTGTCTCATTCTAAGTCTTTTCTTTGTTCTAGTTTGTCTTCCAATTTTCTTATGTACTAAGATGTTAATAATTTTCTAATTGACAATTATTTTATACTGTGTTGTACTAGAAGTGTGCTAGGCAATAGCAAACATTATTTTACATCTCCAGCTATTTAAATTTTCAATACACTTTATTTTACTTAGTGATTTTAGACCTTCTCATTTAGCTTTACCAACTGCACACTAGAATCCTTAAATTCTGTTCAATTTACTCCACAGCTTTGTTATATTCCTTGACATCCCTCTGTATAAAACATGCTGTCACTTAAATTATGGATGCTTCCACTGCTTCTTTGTAGCACTTACTCTTTCAAGTTTTACAGCGTACACCTTCAGGTAAAATAAATTCAGCTTTGCTTAGTGTGATCAAAGAGCAGGCAAGGCTTCAGCTGGAGTGAAGATCATCTTCATATTTAATGCTGTCAGCACACAGGTTGCATTATCTGTATTGTTCCCTACAAAATAAGGTCAGAAAAATCAACTTCTCAGTCCAGTAATGAAACTTTCCATCTTCTAAGGAGTGGAGTAAGGGGATCATACCAATGTGGAGGAATTTCTTTATTTCATAAATATATTTTTAAGGAAATACCTTCATTAACAAATTAACCATCTTTGCCAGGCATTCATTTCTACCCTAATTGTCAATCAATATTGGTTGGATTTGATTCTATCTATTCTAATCCTGCTAGATGTAGTCCTTCAAAGATGTGCAACTGAGCTCATAGATTCAATTCAGATTTTTAGGCACTCTAATCACCTGAATTGGTCACCTACTTGTCTGATTAGTAATTAGCACACCACTGCTATTTGTTTTAAGAAATGATATGCACTTTATAAGGTAGTTCCTGGCTGAGGAAGCAGTGAATTACTGCTTTTTGATTTAACTTCCATAGTAGTACTTGAAAATTGGAGTTCATTTGTGACAGATTTGCTATCGCTAACTTCAGACCCTGAGAAAATCTTGAGTTCAGCTAAAGCTTTCTTGAAAGCTTGTAGAATAAGAACCAAATAGTAAGGGTTGAAGAGCTCAAAAGTTTTTAAGCCATGATTTTGCTGTTCATGTAGTTTTAAAAAATGCATATATCATGATTTTGTTCTATGATACTAGAGAATGGTTACTCTTCTCAGACTTAAGCTGTGTTTCATAACTGCTGCTCTATTTTTGCTTATGTCAACGACTGTAGATTTTTCCAGTCTTTCATGAATACATCTGGACTTTCTGACATTACTCTATTTCAATATGACTTCAGCTAATAAAAGAGGTTGAAATCAAATAACATAGGAAATATTACATAATATACAATTGTAACAAAGCCTCTCTGAATTAGATTTTTAGTACTGTGCAATACAGTTAATCCTCATCCCTCAGAAATGTTAAATGCTAATGTTAGGGTAAAATATTCTCTCAATTTAAAGATCTAGAAAATACACTACAGCCTACGCTGAAGATTACAATAAAAAAAACACTGAGATGTGATTATTGCATTAAAAATACAAATTTTTGGACAAATAGTTTTAGAAACTGGCTTTTTTTTCCATTTTAAGGATTAAGAGATTTTGCACTGCCTGAAAGAATTCTTATTTCAGGCCATCTGCTCCTATTACTTTCCTGATTTTGATTGGGTGTCTCCTACCCTGTAATTAGTATTCTAAAATTGATTCTGGTTCCCTTAGATAAAGACAGATTTTATCTAAAAATGATATTGTTTCTTCAAGGGTACTCATAAATTTTATAAAATAAAGCTGCTGATGATCAATCAGATTTTTCTTCGTCCTTTATGAAGGAATGCTTAATCTTTACTAACATGTATTTTGTTACTGAAAACCATTCAGGTAAAAATGCAGTTTTTTGAAGTCATTTATGAGAAAGTGGTGGTGACTCTGGGATGCTTTGTGATGAGTGCATTAAGGAGCCCTTGTCTGCACATCTCTATTGCAGGTGTTCCCTGTTCCGGAGTAACCTGCTAATGGAATGTGCCCATTTTTTGAGTTGCTCTCATCCAAATTTTGCACAGTAGTTGGCTTTGCAATGTAAGCTGGGGCTGGTTTGCTAGAAATTCATTCCATCTCACCAGTGTTCATTGTCTTAGACCTGCTTTCCTCTAAGGCCACCTGTTTTTGTCACACTACACAGGTAACAAGTGTAGTGTAGTGGCTTTCTCTTACATCTAGGCTTCACATGAGAAAACTGTTGGAGTTATGTGGCACATTGAAAAGCAATGTCTAAGATTGTATTTCTAAATCTAGCAACTTAGAGGGCTTTGACTTTGCTGGAGGTCTACTTACTGTATGTTGTTCAAGTTTAGCCAGCTCATAAATACTGGGATACTGATAGGGTTTTGCCTACTTTACGGGCAATAAATTCTAACGAGGTTGATTTAAGAGTTATGAATGTAATCCTATCCAAGCTCTACTCTGTCTGTTATTGGTTGTTTGTTTGGTTTGTTTTTCTTAGTCTGGATTTTTGCTCCCTCTTTCCAGCCAGTTCTTCATTTGTGAATATGTATTGGTCCTATAATATGCTTTTGTACTTTGTCTTACAGCAGAGTATGTGGAATATGACTCATTCCACTTGTTGTACAGATTACTTTCAGACATTCTATAGACACATCATCTCTTAACAAAAATCATAATCTTCCTCCTTATAAAGGAGCATCCAAAGAACCAATAAAACATTACCTGATGACAGATTTAAGAGTTACTACAGTGTTTGTTGTCACACTTCTTAAACTGTACAAATTAAATTTAAAGAAATAGTTCTTTGAATTTTGCAACTTAGCTTTGAATTTCATATTTTTTAATAGAAACAGAATAATATATTACAGTTATTGTGATTGTAAAATCACATACTTGCTCAGTTATGTAAAGAGCAGTCTGGAATTCAGTAGTCTGCATATACTTTTAATGTATTGACTTTTTTAAAAATGGAAAAGAAAACAGTAAAGTGACTTTTCACTTAAAGGCTGTTCTGTGTTTGGGGATGAAGCACAATGGGGAACAGGGAGAGGATGTTGAAAGAGAAATCCTGGAATTGCTGTTTCAGAGCTATCTGCCAAGTACTTCATTTTGAGCTATAAATTATACCTTGTAATTCCTTTGTTTAGCATACTATATATAGTGTATATATACATATACAATATAGTATATATATAGTATATAAAAATCATTCTATCATCTGTCTGTCCTTCAAGACCTGTCAGTCTAAAGTAAAATTAATCAAATATATTCTCCATAAAATGGTTGATTATACTTCCTGAGTGGAGAGAATGCTTCTTATAACACAAATATTAACAGCTAATTTCAGAAACACTGGCCTGAAGTGGCCAAATAACTACTTTTCCCCAATCAGTTCTCAAGAGAAGGACAGCCTGAAGCATGAATAAAGGTGAATTACCCCTCTTTGATTATTTTTATTTACTGGAGGTAATTTAAATTGTTCAATTAACTTTCATAAAGTGTAAATCTGTTTTAAATTTCTGTGTTTTGATAAGAATATCAAACTTATGATATCATCCCACTGGACATTTCTATCAGAGTTAAATCTTTCTGGCAGCTATTTCTCTTCTCGCTGTGATGCTTCTTTTCTGAAAAAAATTAGAAATTTATTTCTGAAGTTTCCTTGTCATAGACTTCAACCAAACTATTAATTTGTTTACCAGCACTAATAGATCATAAGATGTCTAGTGCGCAAGAGAGAAGAGGAGGATATTCAGGGTGAATTCATATCTTTTTCCACCTCTCAATCTGAAGACGTTGGAATGATGCTCTAAGATGTGTACACTTCTTCATTGCTTTAGTAAGCTTAATGCCTTGAGTGCCTTCTTCTAGTTACAAGGAATAGGGTCATTTTCCTTTGCAGTCTTTGCTGTTCTTTGCCATGACTTCAAGACAGCTTTGTGGCTGTGCATTGGCAGCAGGCTGGCAAGACATTACCCAAGGAACAGAGTAAATTTGTTCATGTGGAGCGGAGGCTGAGCTCTGAGCTAGTGTAATTAGATTTTTAATGGCTTTTCCATGCCCTTGCAAGGTCTAGCATCAGCTCACATTGTACAGAGCTGCTTCAGCCATCCTCGTATGAGTCACAGTTGCATATTTTTTGTTAAACTACATTAACAGAAGGTTTGTTTTTGTTTGATTTAATGGATGTATCTTTAGTTAAGGAAATGTATTTTTCCTGTTATGGATGTACTGGCTTTTCTGGCATTCACATAAAAAGGAATCTGGAACTTGAAACTATGTGCAGAAAATTTAAACTGCCTCAAGATCTGCTTTGGACACAACCTGGTTTTGAAAGAGACATATTTTATCTCATGTGGTCCCTCTTGAGTATGAGATTCTATATTCAAATAACCAATTTCAGCTTATTTTTCTTCCACTTCTGTTGTTGTCTCTAGTCATCTTAGCATACTTTTTGTAGGTGAGCAAGCTGTGGTAACTGGTGGGTAGTGTGAAGTCAAGAGGTGTCTGGGAGGAAGAATTTTAGTGTCTACAAAATGCTGATTGTGCTTCGTGTACATGCTGTTTCCTGCTGGTCAGGAAAATGACTGACTTTTCTGTTTATGTACTTCCAGGGACAAACATTGGTTCTCTTCTTGCAGGGACTCAAAATCTTTTACTTCTGTTTGGATAAAAAATACTGTTAGGTAAGAAAAGGGATGTATTTCAGGTAGTCTGTTCATACAGATTGAAAATGCATCTGCATCTAAACTGAAATGAAAAATGTTGGTTGTCACTGCACAGAACAGTGTTGTGCAGGCTGTAGGTGATGTCTACAAGTGAGATTGCTTGAACAATCTCAGTATGTTGCTCTTTTAGTATGCAACTAAAATAGCTCTTTCTAAAGCACGTCATGAGGATACGTTGGGAACTCCCAGACTGCAGAGTTCAGATGTTGTAAGAAGGGACTTATCATATTTATCTTTTAAGTTCAATAATGTCATTTTTTTGTTGCTTCATCCAGTATCCAAAATACAACTCGAGTAACTGTGGGACTTGAGAGAATAACACTAAGTTAATACTATTGGATAACAGATTTGACAATAAGTACGCATTATACAATTTAGTACTTTAGCTTTACAAGTCATCTTTTGGTAAGTTTCCATTATCAGACAGTTATAGATCCCCTAGAGGAGCTTTAGTCATTATGTATTGTTTGAAATAAAAAGCTAATTTTGACTTTTTTTGGGTCTTCACTGTGGGGACTGAGATTTCTTATTTCTTCAGTTCTTGTGGCTTTTTAGGCAAGCACACTGCAGTAGATATCCAAGGAACTTCTGTACAGTATGACCCTACTCATCTCAATGGGGAACGTGGAATGTGGCTCAATAAACAATAATTCATTTTCTGTGAATACCGATATTAATTGTTTGTATATTACCTTTTCACTTTTCAGAAGTTAGGATGTTTAGGCAGAACAGCAAATTATCCTGCTGTTGAACTTCAGATTGTTAAAGGAGTTCATGCACAAATGAGAAATTCCAGCTCAGTGCCATTTTTCTACACAACTGAGATAATGAGCCAGTCAGTCTGTCTATGGAGGGAATACAATTTAACCAGGAGAGTCCTCATCTGGTGGTGTGTATTTTGCACTAGTTGTTCAGAATGTTCGGATTGGGGTCCTAAAAGTCAAATTTTTGGTGCCCAATTTGTGACTGTTTCAGCCTGTTTGTTCTGTATATTGGAAGATGTTCTGTAATGAGTCTTCTTTCTTCAAGAAAGTACTTTCTAAATTTTTCTAAATTGGTTTTCTCATTTTTTGCCCCTTCTGTTTTTAACTTTCTTTGCAGAAGTCAGTTGATTAAACCTGGAAAAAGCTACCTATACCTTTTCATGGTGTTTTCCCATTTATTTAAAATACGTGAGAAATCCAAGCTTTGATAAATTGTATATTTAATGAACAGATCAAATAAATGTATCCCCAAACTGTAATGATTTATCATCAAAGGGTAAAACTATCAACCTTTTTAGTCATATATAGCTGTGATTCAAACTGTTTAAAAATTTGAAAATATATTAAAAAAGAAAAACCCTCAAAGATTTTAAAATGTTACTCTGTACCTTGTACAAATATCTTTGAAGTTATGGTTTGAAGTGTATTTCAGCCTACCCTAAAACCCCCTTTAGGCTTCCTGTACCCTGCATTTTTCTATTAAAAATCTTTCAGCTTTAAAACCTTCAGAACATTCGAAAGTCCTAACCTTCAGAGTTCTTCAGATTCATTTAGAAGGATGACTACTGGGAAATTGTTGCCTCATATCTAAAATAACCCACAACAGTATTCAGTCATAAATTACAAACCTTACAACATGAATAGATAATATCAACTTCTCATCATGGAATTTAGCTGGATGCTGATACGTTAGGTAGTACTAATGAATATATGTCCTGAAGGAAAAGCATTTTCCTTGTGAATACTTCTAGGTGTTAAATTTAGTTTATTAGAACATACTCATTCATATTATCTGTATGAACAGTCAATGAACAAAAGAAATGACATACCTGACATTTAACACATTTCCAACAGACACAGATTTCAGAATTGCTTATTTTCTGCTTTTTAAATAGAGGTTTATTGCCCAGTTTTCTCTATTAGTAAGTAAAACATTTTTCTGTACAGTACACTAGTGATACTGTAAAAGCAGTGGCACAAGTATAATAGGAAAAAAAGATACCTGAAACAGGGATACTTGAATCTCACATTTCTGATGGATGCATGCAGGGTTGGAGACATACTTAAGATTTTGAAAGTAATGCTACACATATGCACTTCTATTTCTCCTTTTTGTATTTAGCAGGTATGGCTATTAGAAATGGTACAATATTTTGATAGTTTGATAAAGTCTTCCATAATTACAACTATGCTTTGATATTTCAAAAAAAAAAAAGAATTGTTGTCCTTTGTCTGAAAGGATTAAGGCAGCATAGGTGATGATGAGTGCACTTAGAGAGAAAAAGAAACCTTTGAAGCAAACGTTAATTATGATGATACGTTAAGCAGTTTCTTAAGAAACAAGTTATCACCCTATTTGGGCCATTCTTTATCTTCTTCCCTTTCCCACCTAATGTATAGTAATGGCGACTAGAATAATCTGTTACTCCGTGCTTTCCCCAGAGCTACCATACAAGGTTTGTAAATTTTGATGGGTTGCCAGCAGCAACTGGACAGAGTGGATTGATGGGCCACGTTTTTTAACAGCATGAGTTTCAATAGGACAAAGTGTTGGGTCCTGCATTTTGGTCACAACATCCCCAGGCAACCCTACAGGCTTGGGGAGGTGTGACTGGAAAGCTGCATGATGGAAAGGGACTTTGGTGTTCTGATGGACAGTCGGCTGAACATGAGCCAGCAGTGTGCCCTGGTGGCCAAGAAGGCTAATGGCATCCTGACTTGGACCAGGAATGGTGTGGTGAGCAGGACTAAGGAAGTCATCCTGCCTCTGTACTCGCCATTAGTGAGGCCTCACCTCGAGTACTGTGTTCAGTTTTGGGCACCTCAGTACAAGAAGGACATGGAGGTGCTGGAGCAGGTCCAGAGAAGGGCAACGAGGCTAGTGAAGGGCTTGAAAAATCAGCCCTATGAAGAGAGGTTGAGGGAGCTAGGGCTGTTTAGTCTGGGGAAGAGCTGGCTGAGGGGAGACCTTACTAAATGTATTCAGGTATTCCAGTACCTGAAAGGTGATTACAGTGAGAGCAGGGTAGGTCTCTTCTCAGTGGTGACAAGTGACAAGATGAGGGGAAATGGCCTCAAGTTGCACCAAGGTAAGTTTAGGTTGGACGTTAGGAAACACTTTTTTATAGAAAGGGTGGCTAAACACTGGATTGGCTCCCCAGAGAGGTGGTTGAGTCACCGTCCCTGGATGTGTTTAAGTGCCATTTGGATGTGGTGCTTGGAGATATGATTTACAGAGGGTTGTTAGAGTTAGGGTACTATGGTTAGGCTGTGGTTGGACTTGATGATCCTTGAGGTCACTTCCAACATGAGAATTCTATGAGTCTATGATTCAGCCTCGCAAATGCTAAGAAGCCACTGCTTCAGTAACTACCTCTGTCATGAATCTCCATGATAAAGTTCTCTTGAAGCACTGACAGGGCTTATACATTCCAGGTTATAGGTGGATGGTTTTAACAGTGCTTCCTTGAGTTTCTTCTGGATTTCCACATGGCTCTCGCTATAAGAATCCCATGAAACCCATCCCAAATCTCTACATTGAGAAAATATAATTAAAATAAATTTTATCAATGTTGAAGAGTATTTTTTGGTGACTCCTGACCTGAGTAAGTGAGGTAGTGCCCTTGGTCCTCTACAGGTTAGTTCAGGTAATCTAAGAATTTTCTTCCATGTGATACAGAATTCTGATAAAGTAAAAGTAGTACCATACATTTTTTCAACTTTTTCACTTAACTAATTACAAAATAAAATGAACTGCTTAAAACCAATGAAAGAGCAGGAATTAATAGTAGAAGTTGTTATTGATTCTTTCTTTGTACTTCTTTGTTAAACATGGGTTTTAATCTCCTGTCAACCATCTACAGTCACCTGTAAAATCAAGAGATTAAGGAACAACCCCAGGTAGCAAAATCCTTTCATGTTATCTGCGTAAACAACTATGATACATTCTGAACATGGCTCAGCTACTCAAAGGTGGTGAGGTGTCTGGAATTCTGTTCTGTGCTGGGGTCCCCAGCACAAAAAAAAAGACATGGATGTGTTCTGGAGCAGGTCTAGCCACAAAGATAACTAAAAGCTTACAGCATCTGTCATTTAGGAAGAGGTGGAGGGAGCTAGGAGGCTTTAACTTAGGAAGGAAAAGTCTTGGGGAATTTTTTTGATATGCATAAATGCCTGGTGGGAAAGAGTAAAGAAATTGGCACAAGATCCCTCTCAGTTTTGTGGTTGGACAAGAGCAATTAGCAGAACTTGAAATAAAAGGAATTCCATTTAAACGCTAAAGAATAAAACAAACAAAAAACACTTTTCAGATTTGTAGGATGAGTGCTGGCACTGGTTGCCCTGAGAGATTATGAAGTCATCTTCTAGGACAGAGCCCTGGACAACTATGTTGACCTGCTTTGAGCAGGGGTTTGGAGTAGAAGATTCACAGAGTCCCCTTCTCAACCCAGTAATTCTGTAAGTTTCATCTAGCCTTGCTGAGTCTGTATTATGAAGCTACCTCTAGGGCTTAGAGAAATAGCTCTGGATCATATAGGCATACCTTACTTTCAATCCTCTATCTAGCTTTCCCAGCTTAAATAGCTTTTCTTCCATTACCAGAAAATACTTCAGAGATACCTCTGCAGCTGATTTGGGCAGTATGTGGTGTTCACTGCTTGAGTACAGACTTAGTTTCAGAAAATACCAAATAGGTTTTCTCCTGGGAAAATTTTCAATGGTTATTAAGAGACAGTATATGTTTCAACAAAAATATGTGAGCAACTTTCAGTAAACACCACCAACGTGCTTTCTCAGCTTGGTTACTCTGTCATGTATTGATCAGGTTTGATGGTGATGGTTTGTTTCTATTATTTTCATCAGTGTACATAAGTAGCTTGAAACAGGATTTGAATGACAAATTCAAATTTAATAATCAAACCAATTAGATTTTCAAGCTAATACCAGAAATGGCCTATATTTATACGTATTCCAAATGAGTCTAAGAAAGCTGCAGTAGCCCTGGTGTACAAATCCTAACTAAAGAATTTTCTCAGAGTTGTTGAGTCACCATCCCTGGGTGTGTTTTAAAACTGTTTGGATGTGGTGCTCAGGGACGTGATTTAGCAGAGGGTTGTTAGAGTTAGGATAGTAAGGTTAAGTTGTGGTTGGACTCAATGATCTTTAGGGTCCTTTCCAACCTGAGCAATTCTATGACAATCATTTAGCAATTTTTCCCATGTAGATCCATAGTTTACTGATGTAATAGTAATGTATATAAAATATAATAATCATGTAGAAGTTGTATGGAGAGGCTTCAATTTCTACAACTGGAAAATACAAAGAACATCTCCAAATCAATAATGAAGAACAAGACGAAGAATGAGCTGCTTCAGGTATAACAGCATTTGAATATCCTTTCCCTCCCATAGGGCAGGTCTGTATAGTGAAGTGGAGCATATCTCCAAGATACTGCTGATGAAGCTCATTTCATGCCAGAAATGATATACTTGATGCTTGTTAGCAGTACCCTGGTGATAAGGTATAGTACTGAAAATATGCCATAGATATTTATTGCTGTAACATGTTATCTGCCTGTAACTTGGATTGGCCAAAGCTTAACTGAGCAAATGGTTGTTATGGGAGTGAAAAGAACTTAACAAATCCGTACTCCTTACTGCAGCATTATATTAATTATACATTATATTAAGCATTATTTTATTCTTACAATTTTGTTGTAGGCTTTGTGAGCCATGTGTTATTGACACCTGGATTTGAATTAAGCCGTTTGCTATGTCAAGAAATGAAGCACAACTGGAAAAGTAGCATACATAAGAGACTTTTCTTATAAGTAGAGGGCAAATATTTTGTAAACATGAAGCCAAGATCTCTGTAAAATGGGATACTCAGAGGATACAGGATACCCAGATCTATACTGAACTCCCTAAGACCACTTTTTCTAAGCTGAACATGGTTTCTTTTGGGAGGTCATATTTTACAGAGGAAATCACAGTGCTGTTTGACAGAGAGGTGTGGGATTCAGAAGAAGATTAGGTAATTATTTTAAAAGCAGAATTATTTTAAAAGTACAGAATTTCTCTTCCTTAATCAATTTTATGCAGATGTCAAGCACAACTATTAAAAAGGCCAATATTCAACTTATTTTTACTGTGCTGACAGATGGGTTATTAACTTTCAATTTTAAATATTTTTGATACTACATTAAGGCAATCTCCCACAGAGAGATACAAATTGAGAGTTTACAGGATTACAAATTGAAAGCTTATTTTCTGCTGCTATTCTCCATTATTCACTTCAAATCACCGTTGCAGTTAGCGTTTTTACTACTGAGATAATTTCATAGAATATTAATATATAGTTAAAAGAAAGCAAGCTAAAAGTAATAATTATATGCAGCAAACATTTGTCAAACTTTACTTCTAACTTTCTCTCTCCTTCCTCCTTCCCATAATTTCCCACAAGGTAGATTAAGGCCAGGAATTTAAAAGAATATAGAATTTTACCAGGATGCAAAAAAAAATAAAAAATAATAAAGCATACCCAGAAAATTCTCTCCTACCAGTTCCATCCTATTCATACTGTGCAGACTGAATGCCTGTCTCAGTACTTCATGCAAACTGTCAGAGCATCACTTTTTAAAAAATGAGAATTATTTACTGCGCTTTGCACATGGCTAGAGCATGTCTAACTTGTGGGAAATTGAACTCTGTGTCAGTTCTATTCCATTTTCATCAGATACATTTTAAATAAAGTAGAAGCTCAACTATTTAGATAAATTTGGGAAAAAAATGTTTTCACTTGTTGTTTTTATGTTCGGTCTGAAGGTGTGTTTTCTTGTATTTTCTTACTCCTGTCATGCTTTGGCTTCTACCAAATTTTAGCACAAAACCTCTACTTCTTTTTCTTTACATCCTTCATGAAAGCTTTTTAAAATGTCACATCTTTTTCAGACACCTTTTCATAAAGAGTCATGGAAACATAAAATCCCATCCTTGATCTGAATCTAAAAGTAATTTTAATTTAGATAGATGAATTATATCCTATTGGATTTTCACTATTTAGTAAAATTCAAGAAAGAGTACTTAGATTATTTCATAGTTGCATACCCTCTGCTTTCTTGTTTGTGTTCAATCAGCTCATGTTGCACTTCCCAATCTTCTGCCCTAATTCTGCAAATGAGGCCTCTGAGTCATTTGCATTTCATTTTCCTTTCATGCCCTGTGAACTGTAGGTTTTAATCTAGTGTGTACAGAGGCAGGGATATTGATCCCTTCTGAACAGAGGATGAAGCTGCAGCATTTTCTTGCTGCACACTAATTATTAACATTTTCTGTAACCCAGTTGTGTTTAAGCAGCCTGGTTTTCCAGTCTAGTGCTTCACTTCATTCAAATCTTTCCTAACGCTTATTTACAATATCAATAAATGAGATCATAATTAAAACCTGAGCAGATCAATGATGTCTTCAGATCTTCGTGTGTAATCTCTTAATTCTGTACTAATATTAGACATTGGTCTTTTTTTCAAATCCTCATCTTAACATGTCTATGCTGGTCCTTAATTTGTCCAGAGATTAGTTTTGGTAAACTAGTCTGAGTGTTTCATATCAGTTAGGTGATTTCATTTCCAGTTTGTCTTTTGTCTGATTTATTGCTTGCTGAGAAAGTCTGATTAAATCTAATGGACTTCTGGTATGTATCTATTGGAATATTGACATTTTATCACCAATTAGGCTGCATTCCTTATCTCATTATACTTTTAGCTGACTTTTTATCACTTTACCTTATAGGATTAGGAAATGCTTCTTCCTTAGTTTTTCAACATAGTTGTTTTTAATGAAGATGTTGAGGTTTTTGTTTGGAAAAAAAAACCACAACTGTTGGGTTTACAGGATGAACATGGAAGAAACTTCCAAGATTCATCTCCCATGAGCACGTATTTAGTACCAGTCGTTAGTGAATGCTGTATTACTCTCAGTCGCTACTGAGATCTTCAAAGAATAGATGCATGTTTCACTTTGCCTCAGAAAGAGACATAGTTGACTGTTGTTTTCAAAGTAACTGATATCAACAACAGATACACTGGGGAAATGTACAGGTTATTAACTTAGCATCAGAATATTTGTGTTATTGAATTAGAAGAAAGATTTTTATATTTGTTTATTAACTTGTATTAATGACCATGTATTACGAACAGTATTAATGACCCTGGAATATGAATTTTTACTAGACTTTTAACTGGTCCTATTCAGACTTCTGTGATGAAGTGAAACTATTTTTATATTAAAAATAGCATTTCTGCATAGTTTTTTTGTAATAAAGTAACCTTTTTCATAATGTATGTTTTTCTCACAATGGCTTAAAAACTTCTCTCAGGTTTCATTGGATATGGAAGCAACAGCAGCAGAAATTATGGAAGCACAAGCATCATGTTATCATGTTCCACTACTTGCCCTATACTAAGGAAATTAAAGAGAATGTGGGAGGAGGAAACAGTGTAAAGACTGACAACCACTGAGGTGATGAAATCTTAGGAAATCAACAGCATATATTGGTACATATTCAGCAAGTATGATAATGATTTCACCAAATAGTGAAATCATAGTAGACCCACAGTCATTACACTCAAATTGAGCTGATACGACAGACACCTGTTATCAAATGATCAAGGGAATCAAGTTTTGCTTTAAATAGATAAACAAAGTTGGTCAAATCCAGCAGCTCTTTTAATGCAGTCTCATCCTCTATTTGTGTCAGTAGAAAGTCTGATCTGTCAAATATTTTTTTCTCTACTCTTCTGTTTTTCTTATTCTTCTTTGGCTTCAAAGTATTTCGTAGTCTCTTCTTCCTGGGGATGGCAAAGGCTCTTGGACCCATAGATTGGCTAAAATTCCCGTGTTCTCACACAGTGTAATATGTGTACTACTGGGAACTGCAGAGCAAAATCTCAGAAACTCAGAAAATAAGGTGATGTGTTTTCTTTGCTTTTCTGATCAAGGTGCAGGAGTTATATAAAAATATGTTGTGTATAGCTGACTGGTTTCATTTTGGGCATGCAGTCGTGACAGCAAGTGTTGAATTTGTTTTCCCTTAAGCTCGTACTCTGCAATCTTTTATACAGGCTGAGAAAAGGGAGGAAGGATTGCTTCCGCCTGGTGTGTTCGTTGGGTCACTTGGAAGGGAAAAGGTCTGTAAAGGTGCAGTATGTACATTTCTCAGAAAAAAATCTGATAGCTTATAACAAAAACAATTCAAGAAAAACCTGTCTTTGTTCTGTTTCTTTTTCTTTTTTCTTTTTCTCATTTAATAAGAGCCTTTGGGAAGTATCAATAAGGAAAATGACTTGGCAAATTCATTCCAGAGCTGTAGCTCATCTGGATGGCTTATTGTAGATAAGGCTGGAAAACAGTTACCATTTTACTGGATTTGCTCCTGTGCTATCACAGGCATTAATACACACCCCTGTTCAGAAATGTATCAAACTTCAAAAAAACTTCTTGTTTTGGTTGTTTAAAAAGCTACAGTATTCATAAATGATTAAAATCAGCCTACCTTGTACCAACTCTTTCATTTCTGAAACAAAAAATTTTTCAAAAAGAACAAAAACGAGAAAGAAAAAAAAAAAGATAGTAGCTCTTCCTATACTTCCTTTGGTTTTAAACTGTCTTTCATGAGTTTGGAAAGCTGTAATTAAATGCAATCTTCTGGGTCAGGACTTACCTTTCCCTCATAGAGCTGCTCAGTATTTTTCTGGGAGTGCCCTACTTGTCTTGCTGAAGAATTGCATACATCTTATTCTTTAAATGTCTACATTACTTTGTTCAGAAGCATTGTGATCAATTAGCGCAACCAGTTATATTTTCTCCTTTTTTTTCCCAACTTAGGTGCTTAAGAAATAAATTGATAACATTCAGAATCTTAATCCTGATTTTATCATTTTGGTCTACAGCATCTCTTCACTTCTCCAATATGGTATCCTGAACTTCCCTCTTAATGGCCATATCTTACAGCTTTGTGTCAACAACATATTTTAGCAGTATGCTATTTCACAGAGGTCATTACTACTAATAATAAATGAGACTCTCCTCTCAAGAATGATTCCTAGGGGAAACCACTTGTCACTTTTCTCTAGCTCAGCAATTCAATTTGCAGTGCATCTTCACCTCCCATTTAGTCAAAGCTGTAATCACTTTTGTGTTTTTGGATCAGTCCTCTTCTTGTCTGGCTTTTTGCACATCATTGGTATAAAAGTTCCACAAAACTCTTCAAAAAGGTGAGAAGTTGTGCTGATGTCTTTACAAAATATTTATTGTTCAGAATTAAACTTTTAAAGCAGCTGCAGATTCTATTCTTACCAATGTATTTATTGTGCACCCACCACCAAATCCATAATGAGCAGAAATACATTTATACAAAGCCCACACACAGGATTCTGCATTTAAACACTGAAGGGTTTTCCTTTGTGTTTATAATTTTGAAAAACACTTCAGGATTCTTCATGCTTAATTGACTATAGAAAGATAGGCATTATGTATATTATTTCTTGTGTAAAACAAGAAAACTCAATGGAATATTGGAATACTTAGAGTAGCAGTGCTTATTTATACACCATGACACACAAAGTCATACTTATCTTATGATCAGTTTTAAAACGTTCATTCAATGAACAATTATAAAACAAAGGAAAAATGGATTAAAATTTTTGTCTATCGTATGTTTAAGCCCTATGACAAAATTAGTACCATTCTACATCCCAGAAAATAACACAGCCACGGTTTTCTGTGCAGACCCAGCTGAGAAGCAGCTTTTTTCCCCCTTACTTGGTGACATTTTCTTTTTGGTTATTAAATATAGAAAAGGACAGCTGCATACTTAGGTTTGCATTAACTTCATAAATTGTTAATCCTGGAAAAGACATGCTGCTCACAGAGGGGGTTTAGTTTAATGCTGACAACTCCCATCCAGTGACTATCACTATTTCTTATGTCTGAAATGGTGCATATCAGGCAATATTTGCTTCTCTATAAATTCAGCCTGTTCTTAGGGTGTTCCTTGATGCAAGCAAGAGCTTTATTTTCATTCTGAAAAAGAGGGTTCTCACCTGTGTCTACTTTGTTCTGATGTAAAAACTCAGGCAAGGGTTAGGCATTCTGCTGGTGCACAGCACTGTATATTACCTTATCAACCATACTCTATTATTTACCATTTCCCTGCCTCTTTCACTCATTCACTTCACAGTCAAACATTTTTCTAAGTACTTTGGCTAAAGATGAAGTCTTTATCAAAGAAATATGAGGGAGGAAAGCATGACTGAATTGTCAATTGCTTACATGACAGTTTTCCATTCAACGATTATTTTTCAAATACCTCTAAGCTATGTTCCAGTTAGGGGAAAAATGGAAATTCATATTAAAAAAAAAAAGAAAAAAGAAAAAAGAAGGTTTAGGCATACATTCATGAATTCAGACAAGTTCAAAAATGTCAACCTTAGAAACCTGACTCAGCTATTGCTTTATTTTGGATGCACTTGTGATCTATAGCAGTTTTCCATTTTCTGGGCTTTTAACTTCCCATCTCTGTGTGCCTGGACTGCCTACTGAGATTGTTCCACAAGGCAGAAAATAATCATCTAAAAATGATGAATCCCTTCCTAGGAGCTATGCTTTAAAAATATATCAAAATAAGCAAACGATAAAAAATGAACTGCAGGAGCAATACATTGGTTCTAATCCCAGCAATGCTGTTTAATGATGACTGTGAAAGCATTTATGAGTTTTTGGAAACAGAGATGTTTCATAGGGTGCTATGTTCCTTCAGGTCCAACTATAACATTTATGAATACAGGACTGTGGCTCTCCTGCATATATTCAGGTTGATGCGTAAGAATAAATCAGAACTGCTCACTGAACATAGTTCATATTTTTTTTAAAGCCTGGTGGAAGACCACAGTTCCTTCCTCAGCACTGCTGAAGTGAGGAAGCTGGATTCAGAGCAGTGCAGCTTGAATCAGGATCTGATCCATACTGTCTGATTATCCCTATGAATGTGCCAGAACTGAAAGTAACGTTACTGAGTGCAGCAATAGTGGTCAGAAGCTAAGAATATGATGATTGTAAAATAATTGCCTGGCTCCATTTTCTGAGAAAAAGTGCCGTATTGTATAATGCCTTGCCATTAGTTTCAATGTATTCATACACCTATATTTTAAGTTCTATGTCTTCATTATCTATGGAAAATGCAGAATGTATTATCCAGGGATTCTGCATAATCCATAGATACTTTTTTTCTAACATATGTTAAAATTACCCATATCCTTCATACTTTCTTCTTTTTTTAAAGACTTTAGATGGGTTAAGGAATATATCGTAAGAGAATGATCTGTGGATCTAGTAATTTAATTATGTTACAGACATATGGAAATATAGAAAGTGGAGGATATATTTATGGTTCTGCTGGTGTTCAGAAAAATCTACTAAAATATTTTTTTCTATTAAAAATTAGGGTTTCATCAGAAGCTCAAACATTTGAAGCTTGCAAATTTAATTGAATTTATTCTTATAAAGAAATAAAGAAAAAGCAGACAAAATATTTCCAAAGATTTGGATGTTAATCTAGTAAATTTCATTATTTTTTAATTTATGTGGATTACTTTTTTCTTCTTTTACATTATATATATAAAAAAAAGGACAAGCATCTGCAAGCATCCTACTTGCTGAAATGGCAAAATTTTGTCATAAAATGAGAGACAAAAGATGAAAAAGACGAGCAAAAGAAAACTGAAGTCTGCTCTTTTCCATCATACATAGACCACTGTAAAAGTAATGCCTTCTATTTATTTCCACTGAGACTACAATAGTTACAAAGAGCACAATAATACTACTAGATATAGAAAATTCTCAGCTACAAAACACTATTTTTCAACATAGTCGCCACCACTGGCTATGTATTATCACCAGTGGGCAACAAGAGCCTACATACCACACTCATAAGAATCTGCACCAGTGGAGGTGACCCACTGTCACTGTGTGCAGTTTTTTTCACATGAAGGAATTCATTGGCGCATCTTTGCTTCATCCACTCTTCCGTGTCAGCTGCCATTTTGTCAGACTGCTTCTCTGCTGCTATCTGTCACATGACAGATGCTTTAAAAGAGTAAGTATTCCCCAGTCTTATGGTTATTAGAAGAAAGAAGTGTTTTCATATCTTGTATCAGTTGCATTAAGGCAGAACGGTGATGATCAGACTGATGTTATAATTATCTGTGAAGTATTTTTACTGTAAGGTAGATTTCTATGTTAAAATGAAAACTGCTTTGATTTGTTTTTTGCAAATAAAGTTTGATGTAAAAATTTTGCAGTGGTACTGTCCAGTCTCCCAAAATTACTTTTAATATATTTTTCCTTTCAGCTCTTGTTCTTTTGGTTTCCAAGTAAAGCTACAAAGCCCTCTGTGTTGTTAACTGTAGTGTTCTTCAGATAATTTGCTGGAATGTAGGATTACTGTAAAATGTATAAATGAACGTGTACTTTTCCTCTGAAATTCTCATGTTATTTCTTATAAGGTTTTTTCTGTTTGTGTTGCCTATAATAGGGCTAAATTATATATGGACTAATAGAACCTATATTTCAGTACTGCTAAGACAAATTTTGTAAATCTCAAGATTTGGTATGTTACATAAAAAAACAAATTGTAACAATAATGTAAGAAATGACAATCTTTTGGACTCATTTTGTATTCAATTTGTGGGATAGAAGAAAATCAGTCCACGTTTTATTATTTAGCATTTGTATTTAAAATCTTTTCAAACCTAGTTAATATTTCAACAAAGAATGAGTTTAAATAGATTCTTTTCAGTCTGAGCTGGGCATAATTTATTCATTACAACAGTGTTAAGTGATTAAATATCTCAATTATGTATACTTATTGTGTTTCCTGATAAGACATCTGAAACTTTGAAAGTAGGAGGTAGATTACTTCTTACTACTCTTCCTAATCTTAGCTTCCTTTGAGGTAGGAATCAGTGTCAGGACTGGAAATGTCACATGTAAATGCAATTATTGGACACTATTAAAGCACCTTGCAGCATTTTTTTCTGATGAGAGATTTAAACAATAAATAGATTTTGCAGGCAAAATCTTTCTGCTTATAAAGTACATGTTATACTGCATGCATAAGCTAGTCAGAATCAAAGATAAATGGTATCAGCAGGACAAACCTTACAAGTCTGCCTAGAACAGCTCTGGTGTAATTCGTCCCTTGTTTGGGTGCTGCAATAAGACAGGAAGGACTCATTAGTAAGAACTATAAAAGTCATTATAAGAAAGTATTATAGGGAGTGTTGAAGAAAGGATGGAAAAGCTAACCAGGATCAGCGTGCCCCATAAGCATAAATAGTTGCTTGTCCAAGGACACAGAAAAGTCTTCTGGTAACTAGTATTTTTAACAATGGATATATAATTTCTGGCAAATGGTATATCCAGATGACATTCTGGATATGGAAATGGATATGGAAATGACATGCATTAAAAAAACAGATTCTTGTGCTAGGATTAAAATTGCTCAAGGCCAATTGTGTATATTAACAACAAAATGGATTTTTAGTCTTACATAGGCTTGCTTAGAAATATTAATTACTAAATCATATTTTTAATAAAGGGTTTATATTTTCCATCTCTTCTATCCAATCTTTAAATATCTAATAGTGAAAAACAATAAGATTAAAATAAAAACAGTAAATAACAGTGAAAGCTTATCTCCTTCCAGAGCATCTGCTTCACATTGTTAACAAAAATATAATTTTTGTAGTTTCATTCTTTGAGCCTTGTTTCTCAGTTTCTACATCTCTCCATTTTATAACAAATGTGGGCCGTTTGTCCTCATATTTCAATGCCTTTGATTCACTATCCTCACCTTGCCCCAAATATTACATACAATTCTTAGCTCCAACCAGACGTTGGTGACTTTATCTACTGCTCACGTTCATGTTATCTCTGATTTTGCTTCTTATCTGATGGACAAGATACCACTTAAATCTGAGCAGCTTTTTCATTGTTCTCCTTCAAAATCCTCCTTAAAACTCTGCTTCAATGCTGCTCATATAAGTCTTGACAAAAGATTAGACAGCTGGAAGTCTGAGACAAGCAGGCCATCGTGCTGACCAATACTACATTTCTTGGTAGTTTCCCATCTGTCTATATCTTCCCATCTGTTGTTTCTCCTCTTATTCTTAGATTTTTAACTGTTTGGTGGTAAAGGTCATCAATTAATTAATGCTTATGCAGTCCAACTACATCGTGTGCAATGCAGCACATTACTGGAACACATATTCTGCAAGGAGAATAAATATTAATAACCACAGACACTTTCTTTATAGTGGTAAATCCTTTCTAGGCCTTTGTTTCTATTACTCGTATAGGATTAGATGATAATATTTATTTAAACATATATAACATATTTTTATCTTCAAATATTATCCCAGAAGAAAATTTTGTAATGTTTCAAATGTTGCTGTTAGGGATATATTTTGAATTTTTAAATGTGATTGGTGTACTTCTGCTCCTTAAACACTTTTGTGTGTTGTCTCAAATGTAATTTGTTCTTCTGCAAATACTCAGAATTTCTGCTAAGAATCTCATACTGTCTTTACTGCACTGCACCACTTGTAATCTGTGAAGTTCCAGTGTTTCTCAGGGATAATTAATTTAAGGAATTCAGCCTTCATTCTTTGTTTGCATCTGTTTGTGGGTTTCTATAACATAGTCATAATATTTTAGTTGTAGCAGTATGGATATATAATATTTTTAGGTACAAATCATTTGCACTCTTTTGGTTTTTGAAGATATATGTGTGGGGTGAATTCATTATCCAATAACTTTTATTTTGTTTAAACCTATAGTATATAAATTAGATTGGTTTTTACCATGTCTTCATATTTTCTGTAGATATTACAGTGAATGCTTTGAATGTTCCATAAGGCTGATCTTGGAATTTAGATCTAAAGGTAATGTATTATTATGAGCATGTCTTTTACACAGTTTAGAATGCAATGGCCCATTAATGTCATAGTGTTTTACCATATTTTCCATAGAACTTAATGATAGAATTTATGAATTCTATTTCAAAGTTTGTACACAGAAGTGAAAAAGATCTTGTTTATGGTCATTAGGAAAAACTTTCAGCAAACATTTCTGGTTCTTTCATAGAATTCTTGAAGACTGACACATTTTCATTATCCCAGGAACCAGCAAGGAAAGGCATAAAACTATACAAATATAACCTGTGTGTATTCTGAATTGCTGCTCTTTTACTTCTTGAAGCTTTAGGAAAAATTCACTAGGAACTCTTATTCTGTTTGTTAACCTGCTAATTGCCAATAATCAAAATTAAAATACAGACTTAACTCAAGGGTTTATCTCTCATTGTTTCATACTTGTGCATTGCCTAAAATGCTATCATTAGTATCATTTTAGCCTGCTGAGATTTGTGGTGTCGAAAATAAATTCTTCAAAGAGACACTTTTTCTAAAGCCAGCACACGGTATTTCAGCAACTTTCTGCTGACATACTTTAGACATATTCCATAAATTCACATTCAAATTAATTTACTTTGCATGCCAGTAGGAAAGAAATCTGTAAAGTTGAAAGAGCTGGAAGGAAGAAGTAAAGATTACACATTTTATCTAAAGTAACTGTCAAAGCAAAGAAATATTAGATGATACCAAGCAAACTGGAATTAAAATTAGGGAGGAAAAAATTTGGTTTAGTATCTGAAATTGAATCAGGAAGTGAGCCAGAAAGGTGACAATTGAATGTGTCCTTTTTATCCTCTTTTTCTGTTGCTCACAATATTCTCCACAAAGAGAAGAGTTCTTACCAGCATTAGAGTTGTGAATGAACTTACTAAAAGAAAATGTTATGACAGAGATTCTTGAGATAGTTGTCATAATCCCTCTCAGCTTTGAAATCATATTTGAGCTTCTAAGGGAGGAGCCGTGACAGAATCCCTGAAATCTCATTGAAATAAATTTGTCTTTGGTAAATCTTATTTGGGATGGTGTTTTTTATGATACAAGCAAACTGTTGTTGAAAGTAATTTATATTTTGATGAAGACACTGTTATGTCAGTATATTTGCTGTAGGTATGTGCCACAAAACAAACAAACAAACAAACAAACAAAAATCAGCAAACACGTTACAGATTCAAGTTTCCACAAGATGCTACAGCAATCCCTTGCTTTGTATTTATTCCTGCCCCTCTGATGTCTTTTGTTCTGGCACAAGCACTTGTGTGGCCACGTAAGGAGCCACACTGGATACCTGAGAACTTAAACCAAATTTAGGAAGAAGAGTATGGCTTAACTTAGTGGAAAGGGATTCATGTACACATTGCCTAAAACTCTGATTAGGACTTTACCAAAAACAGTGGCTAGAAGACTATGTCACAGCTGAGTGAATGTCCATCCAATATAAATATTTACAAAGCAGAAGGCAGCAGCTAGTTATGCAGTAAATGACATACTGAAATTCCTGATCATCCATAAATAGTTTCTTAGAAGAAAGGGAGTGAGGAATGTCAATGATGATATCTGACAACCTCAGAGATTCAAGGAAAGCACAGGGATCTAAAAGTCACTGTCCTTCCTCAGCACCATAGATGTTTTCTCTGAATACAGTCTGAGGATATAAAACAGGAAAAAGAATAATGAGTCACTAAACCCATACGTTGAGCAGTAATTTTTAGTGTGTCCTGTGAATCCTCAGGGACAGAAGAGTATGAGATTTGTTTCTGCCATACAAAGATGGAGTGACTGTCTTTTCTTGTTACTTCTGCCTGCATAAAGACATTGTCTTTTCAGATTTTTTTTCTTTTTTTTTTTTTTTCTTCTAATCTAGTGCTGTGCTAGAGATGATTTCAAGAAAATAGTTAAGACAGAACAACTTAAAGGCATCTGAATCCTTGAAACTGAGATTCTCTGGAAGTGACCGCTATTCTGGTGTTGAAAGAATTGAGAAGGCACTTTTCCATTTAGCTTTCATTTTAGCACTTTCCATTTTAGCTTTAGTGGGGCGTGGAAGTGGGGTCTGTGTCAAGGATTAATGTCCAGTGATGGATATTTACAGCTTTCTCTCAGCACTAGATAGGGGAACTGTTCCTTGAAAAACTATTCTTTAAAGAGCTATTTCTTTAAGGAATAATATTGCATCATTTGTGAAAACAAATTAACATTTCTGATTGACAGAACTAAAGATTTTAGCTCTTAACTTTGCTAATCACAGAAAAATAACCAGTCAAAAAGGGAGCAGACAATATTGGCACACAGAGCTGGGCACAAACCAACTTGACAGTTTGAAAATGAATGATAAGGATGTATACCAGAAGTTGCTGAGATATTACTGAAATGCAATCAAATTTTCCTGTTCACTGTTGCAAGAAGACACTTGATTTTTATGAAAGTATTTCTCATTTGTCACGTATACCAATGCATTTCTTTTTTATTTTTTCTTGAAGTGCCAAAATTATCTTAAGTGCCTGCATTTTCAGATTTGGGTCTGTGAAAAAGCATTTCTCAGAACAACTTCACAGTTTTCAGATTAAGATATATAAAAACGAATTAGTGAACTCTTCATTGATTGTACTAGAATGCAACAAATTGTCAGAATATCACTGACTCCTTTATGGAAATACTGTTCTGCCTACAACAAAAACTACTCAAAAAACTAATAAATGGAAAGAGTATGTTTTTGCTATCTGTACAAAACAAGATTAGGGTGAATTATCCAATGAATTCAAGTTGGGCACAGGAGAGTTTGCTGCTTACCTTCAGTCATTCCAAATAACAAAAGTAGTTTTCTATATATAAGTTAATGTTTTTATATTGTGAATGATGTTAATATTTAAAATACAGCCTAACTGGAAGCAAACAACAACAGCAATCCTCCTTGATTTATTTAACTCATTCTACTGTACCTTTTCTAGAAGTTAATCATCAGGTGGTAGTAAATGTGACTGGAAAAAAATATATATTTATATATGTTATGTTCTTTTTCTTCTTTTGAGACAGAACACATCACTTTCAGGCATGTGGTCTTAATTTGAAAGATGAATTGGTTCATTCCCTTCAAGTACCACATAACCATTCACACACCACCAAGCTTAACACTGTTAAAGAGTAATTTCTCCTCTGGGAGCTATGCCCAGGACAGCTAGTTTCTACGCATTGCTTATTAAACTTCCCATGGCAGGTAAGGGGATTTAAATAAATGACTTCATCAGGTGTGCAATCACACTCATATTCTTGCTATTGAAGCATCCATGTATTCAAACATGTAAACAATCCTAGAAATTGTAATACTTCTAAACATTAACAAGACTTCATGTATGGTTTCCACTTTGAAATTTTATATTGAAATCAAAATATGTGAGCTGCTTCCTGAGCATGGCAATAGAGAACAGGAAACATTACGGGGAAAACTGAATCTGAATTTACTATTAAGTTCTGAATGTAGCAAAATGTAGCAGAATACTAAAGGAATATATTTTTGCCTTCATCACATAGCAATAAAATATATATATTTTTTAAATTTCTCATAAGTTCTTTCATTTCCTTCAGTGACTCACTGAACACACTATTTTATAGATTCTTCATTCTACCAAAGATGATAGTTCTATGTTGAGATTTTCGTTAGAACATATTGTTTTCACGTGCTCCTGCACGGATATTTGTGAACTAAAAGACAGCATATTTTCATCCCTTGTACTTTCACCATTAAATTTCTTTCCATCTAAGATCTTTGATTTCTTTCTTTATTTTTTTTCTGTGTTCACACTACAAAGAACACACTTTCTTTTGCAATCAATCATTTGTAGTTTAAGGTCACAGATTATGTTGCCTCTGTCTTGAATGAGGTCAACATTTTAATCTAAAACTTTTTGCTTAAATGGTTGCACTTTTGGAACCAGATTCATGCTTGTTTATTAAGCCAAATCAATGCCCTGCAGATAGGAACTTGAAACTTTGCCAGGACATAGGTCATATTTACAAATCTGTTTCAATAAAATGTGAGTAACTCAAGTGCTACTCTTCATGTTATGAATCCCTGCTGAGATTTACAAGATTTTTCAGTGGCAGTTTCATCTGCTAGCTGACTTGCCTGGATTTTTTAGGTCACATAAAGTTTAGATTCTTCTGTAAGTACTAAACTTGGTTTGTCAACAGTGCTGGCCTTTAACACAAGAGTTCAGGACTTCAAGTATTAATAAATCAAAGCCTCACAGATACTAATTCTCTCTTGTGTGTGAAGCAAGTTAACTCACTTTTTCCAACTGAGGATATTACCCTGATGGCTCTGGAGTAATTGCAGGTGAAAGAAACATTCTTTTCAGTTTATTGAACCTCTTCTACTCTGCACTGACTAAAGCCAAGTTTCAACTAGATCAAAGTAAATAAAAGTGTGAGCATTTGGCTACCATGGTAATTGGTCACTCATCTTAAAGGAGGATGAAAATAGGAAAAGCTGAGTTTCAACCCTCTTTTTAAAAACAATTCACTATTTTATACTAAGCATTTTTTGGATCAGACCTTTAATCCAAAAAGTGGCTTACAACTTAGTTCCAGATGAGGACCAAACTGAAAACTGAATTTGTATTTGTTTATTTATTTACTGCCCTAAGTGATCTGAAACCACACAGCCAAGCACATACCTCCATAGACTCACAAAGTTTTGCTCCACTGAAATTTGGATACTGAATGTTTTAGTCAAGAGTTATAGTCAAGGGCATTTGGGTATTTCTCACATAAAATGCTTATTTAGTAGTAGTATTGTTTGCTTGGGATGGTAACAATAAATAAAATTCATTCATAGGCAAGATGTGAAATAAGTACTCTATGGGTGACAGAGCACTGGCAGAGGCTGCCCAGGGACTGAGGTGTCTCCTCGGAAATCTTTAGAAGCCACCCGGCACTGGGCCTCGGCACCTGCTCTGGTGTCCCTGCAGGAGCTGGGGCTGGGCCAGAGTGACCCAGAGGTCCCTGCCAGCTTCAGCTGTGCTTCTGTGACTGAGTACCATTTTAAATCCTGTGTAGACCTGAATAGTAAGTAGTCTCACAACTGCAATTAAGCGGTGAATGTATGTCTGCCTTTCTCCTCTCCACTTTCTACCAACAGGAGTAAATTAGGTACAAACTGCAGGACCTATAGTAACAACAGAATTTTTCTTGAGAAACTATATAGTGTTTTAAAAGCACCACCAACAAAAAACATAAATTATTTTTTTCTGGCCAGCTTTATTTAATACACTGCTTTATTTTGCTGTGTACTAAAGAGGACAGAGTGCACCAGTCCTCTCATAAGCTTATCTGTCATAAAACTCATACAGAGATTTCAATGAGATGATATAGCACAGAAGTTACGGTTGCTAATTTTAACTTACAACTCTGGTGGTAAGAGGCTAAATCCTATGCTGGTCTCAAGGAATGACCTGGGTTCTGAGAACAGGATTTTCTCCTAACAAGGGAATTATCATTAAGATATCACAGAAAATGTTGGGTTTATAGAACTACCTTGTCATAACTCTTAAAAAAATCTTTTTTGAAAATAAAATCCAAGTCAAATTAGACATGAAACATAATGCTTTACCATTTAAGTACAATGCTAAGTACTCAAATGTCTGGTAATGAAAATGTTCCCATAGTAGCCATAACCTCTCATTAGATTTCACAGGTGACTTCTCTGTAAGCTTTCAGTTTAGTGTAATATTTTGAATACCGGTGGAAAGTAATTAAAAAAAACTAAACTAGATGTGCAAGGTTAATGAGTTTATCATAATGTAAGATTTGATTAGTATTTTTCTATGATAATTTGTAAGTAATTTTACTTAAAATCATAAAATAAAACATAAAACACAATGGAATGAGTGTTATGTTTACTCAATATAATGTATTTTGAGGACATAAGTAGAAGAAAAATTCAGTCATGGGTGTTTACAGGGTTATGTACCACACTGAATTCCACTGTAGCCTTTCTGAATTTTGGTACTGGCCTCCAGAGTATTCTTCTGGACAAGCTGTCCAACTGTGGGATAAAGTGGTTCACACCATGGTGGATAATGAAGTGGTTGAATGGCAGAGTTCAAAGTGTTATTGAATCGTAGAAACAAAGACTCACGGAGTCATAGGATCGTAGTGAATGGGGCTACACCTGCTGGTGGCTGATCACTAGAAGTTTTTCCCCAGGCTCAGTTTTAGTGCCAGTCCTGTTCAACATATTTATCAATGATCTGGATACTGGAGGAGTATGATACCTAATTGGGAGATGCTGTTGACTCTCTAGAGGGATGAGAGATCTTTCAGAGGGATCTAGATAGATTAGAGCATTGTACAATAAGCAACAGAATGATTTTCAACAAAGGAAAATGCAGAGTACTGTACATGGGATGGAGTAATGGCAGATATGGGCAGAAGCTAGGAGATGAGTGGCTGGGAGCACCTCAGCAGGAAGGAACCTGGAGATGATGGTGACAGCAGCTCAGCATAAGTCAGCACTGTGCCCTGGCAACCAAGAGGGCAGGCAAGCTGCATTTTGGAGTGCATCAAGCACAGTTTAGCTGGCTGCTCAGAGAGGTTATTCTCTTGCTGTTATTTAGTGTTAGTGCAATCTCACCTCAATACTGTGTGCAGTTCTGGGCTCCACAATATAACAGGGATGTTAAGGTCCATGAGAGCACAAAGAAGAGGGCACTAAAGCTGGAGACAGTCTCTCCTGTGTGGAGAGGCTGAGGGCACTCAGCCTGCCTAGTCTGGAGAAGATAAGGCTGAGTGGTGACTCCACTGCTTGCTGCAGCTCCCTGAGGAGGGAAAATAGAGGGAGGTACTGAGCACGGTTCCTGGGATCCAACAATGCAACATGACAGAAAGGCACAAAGCTGCGCCAGGGGAGGCTTGGATATTTGCTTACGACGAGGGTGGTCAAACACTGGAACAGGTTTCCTAGCTAAGTGGCTGATGCCTTGTGCCTGTCAGTGCCCAAGAGGTATTTGCATAATGCTGTAACTTTCAGTTCTTTAAAGTGGAGAACCAGCAGCATAAGAGATTCTAAAAAGGGCAGGAGAGGGAGGGGCAGGAGAGGGTGAAAGCTGGAAATCATTACAAAGCTTTTTAGAGTTGCATGCACAGTGGAGTAAATATACATTCTCTGAGTTTTTATACACTCCTCTGTAAAATAAGTAGGAAAATAAGTAGGTTTAACTGGCCTTTTTGAATTTTTCTGATTACAGTCATGAAGGGCTGGGGAGGTATGGTGGAGCCAGCATCCCACCACACTGTCCCAGCCACAAATGAGGACAATAACTAGATGCTTTCTGAATTAGGGAGATATCACAATTTGTCTGATGATCCCTAATTCTGCAAATAAAACAAATGTCTTCTGAGGATCCTTTGTTGTGTATTTATAAATTCTTTTTGGGTTTCAGTAGGTGGAAAACGTGAGAAAAAAGCTCTCCTCCAGCAGAACTGTCACCTCTTTAATAACACACTACTGAGAAAGAAGTACAGAAGCATACAAAGAATTCTTTCTGAGGGAGTATTTGTTAACTTTTAAAAGGAAAGGTGTGAGAAAAACCTTTGCATGGATTAAATTCATTGTGAATTTAGGCAGTTCAGTGAAGCATAGAGAGCTCAGTGCTGAAAGGCATTGAACCTTAGGGCTCTGATCAAAAAAACATTTAAATACCTGCTAATGTCAAGGACTTGAATAATCTTGTAGCAGGAAATGGAATTTTTCATATTCTTGAAGGTATGTATGTATATTTCAATGCCTTTCTGAGCTAGAACCTTACAACACTGCAGGTTTGAGTCCTGGAGAAGCAAGCAGTAACAATGAGGAAGTAATTATAAATACAGGAACTAGATATCAATCATGAAGTTGCAGACAAAAAAAAGGAGGAGAGGGGGTGGCAAGAGCGAGTTGGAGAGAGTACAAAGTGTAGTTATCAGTAAACTAATTTCTTAGTCATAGAGTATGTTGTTACATTTGAAGAAGCTCTGACTGCAAGCTAGACACTGGTGTTAATTATGTTATTGAAAATCAGAGTAACAATACTGAAATTGTCTGATTAATTGCTTGGTTTTGTAATCACATGCTGTACAGCCAGAGTAATTCCATAATGTCAGCTGACTAGCTTTAGCATATTCATACAGTAGTATTGAGGTATGAAATGAAATGCCAGATATAATAAAAGAAAGCAGGCATGTAAATCTATTTAAGAAGGGGAACATATTTCTGGAAAGGAAGGAGGAGGAAAATTACTGCAGCTATGTACTAAGTATTTGTAGTGAATACAGAGAAGTAGAAAATCACTTGTGATTTCCACTCAGAATAATGTAAGTCAAGCCCTGATGGATAATGTCTCTCCTCTTTTGATCTTGATTATTCATGAGTTTCTCTAGGTCGACTACAGAAATGTGATATAGTATAGTGGGATGGTGTTTAAAACAAAAGAAAAGGGTATTGCTGAGTGCTGTAGTTGTTAGATTATTTTTTATCGGCTTTTGTGTTTTGCTTTGTTTTGTTTTCTCCCGTGTCTCATATAAAGTACTGCAATCTTCTTTGAATCATAGAAATGCACCATCAAAAACACTAGAGTGTTACTATTACTCCTGCATTCTTTATAATTTTAATTATATTTCTAGTTTGTAATTCTGAAAAACAATAGCAAGTGACTCTAAAGTCTCCTTCCAACTTTGTCCTAGGAGTGGATTGACAGACCTGTAATTTGGTCCAGGCAAAGACAGTAACTGACACTGGTGATTCTTGGATAAACTGTAAGGATAAGCAAGGTTTGATAAGACATTGAAATACTTAAAACTGTTTGGACTCTTTCAGAAATCCTTACAGACACACAACTGCCACTGAAATCCCACTCTTCATTTTCATTTTGATGTTTAAACATCTTGAAAGTTTTCTCTTTTGTCTGATCCAAAGCCTGTCAAACTCTGTAGATATTCCTGTGAGCTTTAGACATTGTCCTGAACTGAGATCACAACATTTATGTGATGTCAGCATAGCATAATTTCACAGCTGAATTTTTAAAATATGGTTTTGGAACTGCAAATGCTTGTAAAGATTTAGCAACAACCATCTAATTCTTCACTTTCATATTCTGCTCAGGACTTCAAAGCAAAAATAATATCTGATGCTAATACAGGCCCCACAGCTAATACAGATTCCACTTTCAGTTGCACAAAGCTCTGAGCAGTTCCTGCTGATAGGCCACCAGATCGTTCTCTCTGCTGCTGCAGAGTGCTTCTTGCTGATAACTTCATAGCCTTCTTTTCCCTGCCAGCTTATGCAGTAAGAGATCTACTACTGAATCGTGAGCTTGCACTGAAGCAAGGATAGGATAACAGGCTAGGATAACAACTGACAGTAAGAAGTGCAGTGAAATCACTAACTATACGATAAAAAAAAAAAGAAAAAAAAAAGAAAGAAAGAAGAAAAAAAAAAAAGAAAAAAAACACCCTAAAGACTGTCAGTAGAGAGAACAATCTCTTATTTCAGGATTAATACTCTTTTGCAGGCTAGGGCTTCTGTGTAGTTGACATCTGCAAGGCATGCCGTCAGTCAGCTGTTGTGAAAATGTAAATTAGAGTTTCCAAAAAAATTTTGATGCCCTTGGAATATTTTTATTTAAGAAAAAGAAAGTTTGCAGTTTGTATGGCAGTATTTTCCTAATACTACAAAATCTGATTTCTCATAATAAGCTTATTGGAGTGTAATGGCAAAATAGCTAATTTGAACTTGCCTGCGGGGATTTGTGGTGCAGATAATCTGTAAGGATTATGTACATTTCATTACCTGAATTCTTAGTCAGGCAGTGAATTAATTCTTGCCTAAAACATTTTTAGGTGAGAATGTTGTCAGCTGAACTTATGTGTAAGAGCAGACTTTCCAGATTTGCACCAATCTGGTATAGTTCTTTTGACTCAAACAAAATGCCACTACCATTTTATCCCAGCCAAGACTCCATGTCATGTTTTTCTAAATGCTAGCTGATCAGTTTTCTGCGTATAAACCAGTACTTGTTTAATACTTGTTCTTTCCTGTTTTGCAATAGGGCCCCCACAGAGAACTGTTTCCCCCAAACAAGACCATGAGGAGAGGAAGCACGACAAAGTCTTGGACAAGGGAAGTGAAAGTGGTACTTCCTGTAACGAATTGTCCACTTCCAGCTGTGACAGCCACTCAGATGCAAGTACTCCTCAAGAAAATGCCTCTGGCACTCAACAATCCACAGCCCACCAGCCAAATACTCTAACTTTGGATCGTCCATCTAAGAAAGCTCCTGTGCAATGGATGCCACAACCAGACAAACGCAGGAACAGTGAACTCTTTCAAACTCTCATTAGCAAGTCCAGAGAAACAAATCTTTCCAAAAAGAAGGTATGCGAGAAGCTGAGCGTTGAGGAAGAAATGAGAAAATGCATCCAAGATTTTAAAAAAATCCACATTCCAGATTACTTCCCAGAGCGCAAACGTCCTTGGCAATCCGAACTCTTACAGAAATATGGGTTATAGTATTCAACTCTTTCGTGACGTATTTCTGGGACATTTGTTGTTTATTAAGTTGCCACTAACTTACTGATGTCCTTCTTCTGGCCAGTGCTGCCACCAGAGCTATTCCTGCTGCTTATTTCTTTCTGTGAACAGTGGATGTTGGATAGTACGTTGTTTCTTTAAAATATATATATATAAAAAAGATAGAAACTTAAAAATACAAGAAGTATCTCATCTAAACCACCTCATGGTAGCCAAGAAAAATGTGCATGGTGAAGAAAGATGGTTCTCAAACTGTAGTTATTTGAGCTTCATGATCATTTTGGAACTTGTCAAATAAAAATCTCAATCATCAGTTAATGCCTCGTTTTATGTCACAAATATAAATGGCTCAGACTTGCTATGGATGAAGAGAAACAGGGTTGAAAATTTGATTGAACTGGTTTCAGAACTAAATCCCAATGTTCTTTCAATGTCAATGCAATAAAGCAAATACCTATTTTGCATGAGCACAATGTTACAAATAAATCACACAAGAACAAGAGGTTGTCTGTTGCTTGGAGAATTATTTGTCTGACTCCAAGTCTATAAGCGTAAAATGTCTAAGGGATTAAATTTGCTTTGTTCTGGGTCTGTGATTTCTTTGTGTGTAAAATGTTCTGTATGTAAGGATGGTGTAAATATGCCTTATACTGTTTTATTATTGCACCAACAACGTTCATCTATTAGTGCTTGTCAGGATTATTTCTGTGAAATTCAAACTTACGGCAGACTTTGAAAACTGGTTTGATGCTCTGAAAGTTTCTGTTATGTTAGTTGCTAAAACTGGAGAAAAATAAAAGAGACCTTGATGTATTTATTGAAAGATTTTCTTGGCTAGTAGATTTTCTTGGCTGTTAGTATCTCCTATCTCTTGTCAGTTGTTATTTTTTGTTAATGTTTTCATACCACTTTGCTGGAAAAAAAACAAAGTGAACCAAAAAATATATTTTTCAGGAGTGGGTGAACAATGTTCAGTGTAGTGCTATTTAATTTCAATCACCATTCAGACTCTCCAGAAGGAAGAGAGATATGCTAGGAAGCGGAGGGGATATTAACTAAAATCTAAGCATTTTCACAAACAGAACTGTTCTATTCTTGTCTAGTCTACTCTACTCTATTCTAATCAGCATCTGCAAAAAAATAAATTATTATTGCTCATGTCGCTCTAAAAATTAATTTAGGCCACAATGGATGTTATATTTGCCTACTTTTATATTATTATTGTCCTAACTGAACAGATGGGGAATAGTTGAGTTGGCACCTTTAAAATGTGTGAAAAAAGATCATAATCACATGGTGGGCTAATTATTTATGAAGAATTATTTCTGAGCTTTTCTTCCACTAACCTAAATTTACAAGAATTGGATTTGATTTTTCAGTGTATCTACTGAAAGAAAAATCTACGAAAAATATCAGATGAGCAAAAGTGTTTTGACAGAAATCACTAGTGTTCATAAAAGTATCACTAAGCGTATGATTTGAAATTAATTTGAAGTGTACTTCAGAATTCAGTTTGATTCACTTTGAATGAATTTTAGAAGTACTGAATTTTATTAAAAATGACATTTTTTGTCCACCTTTAAAAATTGTGCTTGTGCAAAATCATTTGACTTTCTAATGCTGTCTTGGTTCCAGTAAAGATATTCAAAATTACACTTCCTTCTGGAGGTGGAAGACTCAATTTAGTATACTTGATAACAAGAGGGCAATGTTAGGTTCACTCTACAAGTGAACCAAGATGTTTGGAAGTGCTCAGAAATTCTCAAGAAGTCTCCAGATTGTAGCAGGATGATACCACTGGTATGGCTATAAAAATAGCATTCACACTTTACTTCAGTTTATATATTGCAGGCTATCGAATAGTTATATTTTTTCCAGGCTCTGTTACCTAGAAGTAATTTTCATCCCATTTCATATTTTTTTTACTCTGCCTCTCTCTTTTCTCCATTGTTTTCTAATGGACTTTCTTACAATTACTTTTATTTAGGAATATATGTGTTCTTTACTTGAAGTCACATAACCAAATTTGAAAGGGACTACAGCAAGTTTTGCATGAGAAAGTGGTGGGGGAAACTGAGCACACAGGAGAATTTTGCTGGTTTGAAGCAATTTTAAGCATTGCTGGCATAACATTTCTCATTTCTATTGTGGATGCAAATAGAATCCCTCCTAGACTGCTAGTTTGACCGAGCACAAGCTGGAAGGTTAAATCAGGGGCATCACTCTACATCTTTTTAGTGCTGTCTGATCATCAAATGAAGCAATAAAAAAAATGCATTATCCACACATATATAGGAGTCCAGTACTGTCAACACTCAGTTTACCATCCATACATGCCTTGTGCTGGTACTGCAGCTGAGATAATAATCCAAGTTTGTGTTGTACAAAGCAGATAAGAGCTATTACTCATGCAGTATGTCTCTTTGTGGAAGTACACCATCTGCTGTGGGCTGTGGTGGGTATCTACCTTCTCTGAGGCAAGCCCTTGATCATCTGAATTGGGACTACTGGTTAATCCTACTGGATCAGCACTATTTGCACTGAAGACAATTGTTCCATGGGACCATATCTTTGTGTGCAGCTCCAAAGCAGAAGATGGAGATCTCTGCTGCACTGGCACATTCATCCATCTTTGAAGCTGGCCTCAAAGTGATACACATAGGATGCTCAGAAAACAGTTCAAATGGTGCCCAGAAGAGAAATATAACACTGACTGTGCTCCTATCTTGTTGGAGCCTGGCACCCTAGCATCCCTCAATTACAGATACTGTATTTTGTAAAACGGGAAAAAGAACAAATAGACTGAGTACAGTGAATGATGAATATAAGAGAATAAGCGTTTGAAAATTTTCTCCTGAGAAGTTCTCCAGTTTTTGCCATCTCTTTTCCTCAGAATAGAAGGGGAAAGAGAGTGAGAAGCAATAATAAACATGACAGAGGTAGTGGGAATATCTCAGTTTCTCTGAGATTGCCGTTTCTCTTTATTGCCATTTAAAAATCATAGAATCATGAAATTGTTCAGGTTGGAAAAGAGCTTAAAGATCTTCAAGTTCAACCGCAATCTAACCATTCTACCCTAACTCTAACAACCCTCTGCTAAACCATGTCTCTGGGAACCACATCCAAATGGTTTTTAAACACATGCAGGTGACTCAACCACCTCCCTGGGGGACCTATTCCAATGCTTAACAACCCTTAAGAGAAGGGACCAACTCTGCTCTTGCTGTAAGCACCTTTCAGATATTGGAAGAGAGCAATAAGGTCTTCCCTCAGCATCTTCTTCCCCAGACTAAACAGCCCCAGTTCCTTCAGCTGCTCTTCGTAGGGCATATTCTCCAAGCCTTTCACAAGCCTTGTTGCCCTTCTTTGGACCTGCTCCAGCACATTAATGTCCATTCTGTACTGAGGTTCCCAAAGCAAAATCCTATGCTTATTTAAAATGTTGCTTTATCCTATTACATACATACAGATAAGAGGAGTGTAGTAATATCTTAATGAGTTTGGTTTTGAGATACTAGATTGCATAATCTTTCATACATATATTAGATGAAGTTCTAGTAATGAGCATAGAAAGCATTTTGACTCAAATACTGTGTAATTCTTAGCAAGAATTCACCCAATAATAAATGACAGTAACAGGAGGAAAATTAAATTAACATAAAAATAAGGGAGATCAGAGTTGGTAATAAATAATCTTTCTAGACTCTGAAGCAACATTTAATTCTGAAATGCCATCACTTTATCTACTATCTGCTTATCATGCATGCAATTCATTAATTTAATATTGATCAATTCATAATGTGCCCAGCATTTCATGCTAAAATTCTGACAGGCTGTTTAGTTCATAAATGTATACTGAGAATAGTAAATGTAAATTTTGATGGCAGGCCACACCTGTGGAATATTTGTCATCTCTACTAGATTGCTAGTTTGGCCTAGGATGACCTAGGATGAAGTGTAGGAACCATCAATCAGTGGCCTTAAAATGTTGTTTGTTTGTTTGTTTTTCTGTTTTTGTTTCATTTGTTGTTATTTATCTGTTGTCTGCAGTATAGGATTCATATAGTGCAGTACAGTACAGTCACTGGCACATTGGTCCTGAATTATTTTGATTTATACCTACCTTTGATTTAAATTACATTTGTAAGCTTCTGACAACAGCAACTGAGATGACTGCTGAGTGGTGAAAAAATTGCCAGGCTGTCTGCCCTGGAGACCTTGCACAGGGAAATGGGTTTTTAAGAAGACAGTGTTAAAAATAATCCTCCATGCTGTGGTGGATGTGGAACACAGCCTGTGATGCTTCCCTCTCCAGGCAGGAAGAGATGTGAAGTTCCTGTATTCCCTTCCCCAAGGAAAGTCTGGTTTCACCATTTCACAGAATTAAGCCTAGTCTTTGCAGAATAAAATGTTCCTCTTTCACGGGTTTTATGATGCTGATCCAGAATGTCCTCCTGGTCCCTAAATGGAAAGAAATTCTGGCTTTTGTTTTTACGACCAGTCACTAAATTATGCAAATAGTTGTCCAGCATTTCCCTGGCAAGTATCTCTGCTGACATTGGGATTTATTCCATCTCTTTAAACGTGTCTCCTTACTTTCCTTGAATATCTTCCAACTGTTCAATACTCTTTTGGAAAATAAGTACCCACAGATGAACAAATTCTTGTTTTGATTAGTAATGGATGGACAAAGGCAGAAAAAAGTTATTTCATTCCTGCACAATAAAAGGTTGTTCACATTTATAAAATTCATTATTTTATGGTCACTTTTTTACTTTCTTTGTATTGCAGACTCATGTCTGGCCTGAAGTTTGGTTGGAATCACCAAACTCCTTGGTTTGAATTCTTTTTTTTTCTTTCTTTCTTTCTTTCTTTCTTTCTTTCTTTCTTTCTTTCTTT
>JAPSGF010000002.1:14663182-14886870 GCA_035772895.1 Perdix hodgsoniae | reverse complement strand
GATGTGGAATACTAATAGCAGAATTACAAAAGTATTAAACCATGACACAATGTTAATAAGATTTAGATAAGGTCTTTGTCTCCTGATGAGACTTAGCTGTTTAGTAACAGTTTTAAACTGGAAAGTCACAGTTTCTACTTTAATAAGAATTTGCAACACAAAGCCAGTTGAATTTTGATTTTTATTTGTGTATTAAGGTGTATAGAGTGAAACTGGTGTCCCAATTTAATAACAGTACTTCAGATCATCCTTTCTCTATAAAATTTAAACCTACAAGTATATTCAGAAAACAAAATAATGGAATCATAATAACAGTGGATCTGCATTTTTACTACCGGCTTCAAGTAGCAAGTTAATTAGCTAGGTCCTTACAGCTAAAACTGCAACCAAGCATCTATCATTTGTACTGATTTCTATCTACTCACAACTTGAAAGATCTGTTTCTGGAACCGGGCATTCTCAAGAGCTGAGGCCTCTTTGATCATTTTAGCTTTTTGAAATTCTTCATCTTCTGTCCTAGCCTTCTCTTCACCTTCTTCCAGGTAGGAAGAGTTCTAAGGAGAATATTTCATAAGAAGCAGTTGAGTATAATCGATTATTTCTCAGAGATGAAGAAGAAAACACTTATCTCACCTAATCTGTCTTCACTGAGTATTATAATATTATCAGTACTATCCAAAAATTTCTACCTGACATGATGCAGAAAAACCTTTGTGACTTAATGCACAAGATGAGTATCTGCCACGCTGCCAACTGTTTCCAATATTAAATAATTTTTAAAATTAAATTTGAGAAATTGTCATGTTCTTAATTGTAAATGTTTCCAAAAGTTGAAGAAAAGTTGTCTTCCCCACAATCTCTGTCATGCATGTACACTCAATTGCAGCAGAGGAGTCTCTCTCTTTTTTTTTGTTTTCAATGAACTTTTTTCAAAGTACTTGAAAATACTATGTATAAATCTCTGAATGCTTTTCATCATCTCTTGAATTGTTGTTGGATGTTGTGTTGAGGAATATGGTTTAGCTGGGAAGTATTGGTAATGGTTGGACTAGATGATCTTCTAGGTCTTTTCCAACCTTGATAATTCTGTGATTCTGTGAATTTATCCTGGAGTTTATTATTTTTAATATCATCTGAAAGAATAACAGAGGCTAAGGTGCTTTCAGGAGCTCAAGTTCTCTGGTCTAGAACTTAATATAGTGGTTAAAAAAAAAAAAAAAAAGAAGAAGAAAGGAAGAAAGCAAAGAAAGCAAATTGTTTTGACATCCATAACATTTATGGGAATGGACTGTAACCATTCTAGAATGAGACTTAGGAAGAATATAAGTTGCTGACATGAAGAGGTAATTTAGGGCATGAAGAGATACTCTGAAGATAGGCTTTTCCAAGCCTAAAGGTATTCAGAGACCCAAAGGGATCAAATCACCCTGTGCTAACAGCTGAGAGTCTGGAGTAGTGATTGCTCTCAGTCCCCAGGACGTGAGTGATTTTTCACAGAGAGGTGCTACAGTAGCCGCTATGAAAGACTGTGCACCATTAATTGGCAGGTACCTGTTGAAGTGCAGCTCATTGCTTCTCTGCTTGGAGTTGCTGGGCTGTTTGAATCAGAAGTACTCCCTCTAGATAAAAATGTTTTAGGCAGGGAATACAGTGAACAGAGGACATCATGGTAAGGATGTGAAATGTTCCTGGCAAACCATCCAATGACCTTAGTGCTCTGCCCAGGAGAGCAACGCAGTGCAAGCCTCACAGTTGTCTTGAAAGTGTCGAACTGGAAAATAGGATAAGAGGATGCATTCTTGCCTGTGGCAGTTCCTGAATTCTCACTAGATCTGATCTGAGATTGAAAAATTTCTTGTTATATTCATACAAGTTAACAAGGAGGAATGATATACTGATTGTTATTCCTCTGCTCCTATCCTAATAACTGAAGTAACTGTAATGGATGCCAAAGGAGGGGAGCAATGCAGAGGCTGAGAAAAATGCACAAGGGATAGCAAAGTATCAGCAGAGGAATGTCCTGTTGTAAAAATGATGGAGCGTCCAGATTTCCAGACCAGATTCCCATACAAACATGCAGCCATCTAGGCCACAAGATGTAGCATGCCAGAACCTTTCACTCACTTTGTATGGCAACCACATAAACAGCCTTTCAGTATCTAATGGAGGGCTATAAAAAAGAAAAGGACAGACATTTTATCAGGATCTGTTGTGGTAGGACAAGGGGAAATGGCTTCAAACTAAAAGATGGAGATTTAAACTGAGTATAAGGAGAAAAAAAAAATACAATAGGTGTAGTGAAGCAGTGGAACAGGTTGCCCAGAGATGATGCTGAAGGACAGTTTTGGGCTTTGGCTGCTCAGCAGATTGACAGACTACCAGTAGACCTCCTTGAGATACTGTCTTGTAAATATGGGAGACCTTTGAATGCTCCCTGTGAAGAATGCAATGCCTCTCTTCTGGATTCTTTGTCAGTGAGGCTTGAAAATCCTGTTTTGGAGTTGTTCAAAGAAGATATGGAAGAATAAGTTTGAATGAGATACAGATAAATCATCTATTTTTCTGTATATTTTGTCAATCATATGCTGCAATCATTCATACTGCTGGTTTTTGAAGTTATGATTTGCAAATTCTCTTTTTTTCATATCTTTCCTCCTTCAGATGGCCTGTGTGTCTCCATTGACTTGGACCACTTCCCTCCCACACCTTCGTCTTGCTGAAAAGGCAGAGGGAAAGATCTGTTAATAAATGTAGATCTGGCAAAGTTAACACCAGCTGGAAAAGAGCCACTCTCAGCCAGGTTGTAAAAGCTTACTTAGTCATGTATAACTCTTCCTTGCACATGGATGAAGGTTTACTGCTGATTATTCTTTTTTTTTTTTTTTTTCCTGGGGTGTGTGTCTGCTCTGCCAAAATAGATTTTGAAATCCTCTTAGAGAAAGCTTTCTATTAAGTAGTTTTTTGAAAAACAATGCATATTATTTTTGTCAATCCAGGAATTGTTTTCACTTTTATTTTACTAACTTGAACAAATCTAACAGTCTGTAACTCAGAACGTGAACCATCCATCAAAAGAACACTACCTGATTAATATTTCTACAACATATTTATTTAAGAACTGGTAGCCTAACATTTGCAAGCAATGAGATAGAAACACAGCTGCTGGGAATACCCCCATTTTTGGAAAGGCTCTGGCATTACAACAATGGTAATCAAATGTGAATTAGGGCTATTAAAATGTCAGGAAAGTAACTGTCTTTGGAGGGTTGTGAGAGTAGATTTAATCTATCTATCAGTTTGCTGTACAAAGAATCAGAGAAAACAGTTCAAAAATCTTTAGGAGGGTTCATGAGACAAAAGTGGCTTAGTGTATTCACAGAATTCCTAATATTGTCAATGTAACTTTTAAAGCTACTATTTAAAGAGTGTAGTCTTTCTATTGTTTCTACTCCTTATCAATATATCCTTAACATCAACACTTAACGCATGTCTTAATATTTCATGGTTAAAATTAGCAGAAATCCACATGCAGGTGTGTACGTACATATATTTTTCAGTTGTTATTTATGATACTGCTAATTTAAGCTTTCTAGTGCACAGTTCACTGGGACGAAAAGAACTATATTAAGAAAGAAACCTTATAATTAAGGAATCTATAACCTTATACTGAAGGAACTTTGTTATCTGAAGAATTCATCATTATTAATTTTGCCTTTTGCTTGAAGATAATATTTCTAACAAAATCAAATCAAATCCAGTGCTGACAATTCTCTTTTCAGATATCTATGATTCATTCTGAATTTATTCTGGCAACCTAAGTACCTTAAATCAAACTATATCTTAATCTAGATGTCTGAACTACTTATGAACATCTCTACATGACATGTATTGGAAAGCAATTCATAATAGGCATCTCTGGAAACAGCATGGACAGAGCCTCCTTATCTTTACACCCAATCCTACGGCTGACAGCCAGCAGCTGGGGCTTTCCTGACATAAAAAAAAAAAGGTCACTGTGTTCAACAGGTATCTATTCTCCAAGACTGTCTATGAACACATTTATAGTTCTACAAAATCACAGAATCATTTGAGGTGGAAGGGATACAAAAAGGTCATCTAGTCCAACCCCTCTGCAATGAACAGGGACACCTACAGCTAGATCAGCTTTTCCAGAGCACTGTCCAGCCTGATCTTGAATGTCTTCAAGGATGGGGAAATGCCTCTGACATAGTGGGCCAACATAACAGAATATGAGGAATTATTTTCATAGCAGCCCTCATAGAAGCAGGATCCACAGCCCTGATTTAGAGATCTTGGTTTCTTTATGCAAAATATGAAGAAAGCACTGCAACACAGACTACTGAAATTGACACTGAGCACTGAGGGCCTGAAATTACTGGAAGGAAAACTGAGCAAAGGATTTATGTGAAGTTTTCCTTGGGATTCAGCTTAGTATTCATCTAAACCTCTCTGAGTGTCATGTAAATGTGTAGATCTATGTTTTTATAGCTTGAAAGCTAACTCCTTCTTCCATTAAAGTTGGGTGATTAGCATATTCAACACAGATGTGTGGCATTTGGGTTCAGGTAACTTAGCCCTCAGTTTCATGCTTATAATAGAAAACCATATGTGCTGTACCCACCAAGTTATAGAATTGTTAGGGAAGCATGGCTGTTTTAACTCTAACTTGTTCAAGTTATTTTCCTAAGTTTTCAATATAATTAAATATTTCAGAAGAGTTAAAAAGAAAGAAAAAACTAGAGATTTTGACTCTTAGTGAGAGCAAAATGTCTTGGGTCCTTGAACTCACAATAGTTCACACCTTCTATTATCTTTTTATGAAAAATAATCTATGTGGAACACTTCCCAACACTGAAGTTTCCTTTTCTTCCATTCTACCACTGGAAGATAGGACCACAGCTGTTTTGCATTTCATTTCTCAGGAAGACTTCAGGTATGTTGTATGGACTGGAATGACTCATGAGGGGGAAGAGCCCTATATGCTGGTATAGCTCACAGAAGAAGAGATGTTAGTTTGAAATCCTTGAGGCAGAAAAAGACACAAAACCCAGCTCACAGCAGTAATCTAATCATTGAGCCACTGCTAAAAAACAAAGTCTAGCATCCTTCTTCTAAACAGATTTGGAAGACAAGCCAGTATGAATATATTCTGCTGTGTTTTCTGACTGTACCCATGACTTGAGTCTCTAACTTGTTAATCAAAGGAGGCTATACTATGAGAGAGGTGTGTGAGTATTCATTCCTGTTTTAGCACATACAAAAGAAAGTGAAAAGCTGGTGGTTGATGTGTGTTCAGAATGTTGGACTAAGATGTAGGCAGTGTCATGAGGCTGCTGTTTAAGGAACGGGCTTTTCTGGGGAGAAAAAACTGGAGAGTATAAATGAATCACTTATTGTTCATCCATCTTCTCATCAAGTTTCATATAAAAAACCACCAAATAACAATTAAATCCAGTGTAAATCTTACACAGAATAGTACCTTTGTCATTCAAGCTGCAAAAGAAAATAATTGAGTTGAAGATGTGAAAGAGGAGGGTAATTAAATTGAACTGGAGATGTGGCTTCTAATTAAGATGTATAGCATCTTAGTGACTTCATGTCTCAAGGTATTAATTGCTATAAAATAAATGTCTATATGACTCAACATTTCAAACTTCTGACTTTTATGGCAATTCAAAGCCCCTGACATTTCCATAATGTGCTTAGTATGATGGAAGATCAAGCTCCTAAAAGAAAAAGATGCATTTTTCCCCTTTCTACTTGCGGGCAAAGTCATGAAATTCAACTCCTCAGAGACATGCCAAACATACATATGGATGCATAAAACCATGTGATCTTCCACTACAATTAAACCAATGGTGCAGAAAAAAACTGTAGACTCCTATTGCTTTGTATTGAACTTTGTGCCTGTTAGTCTATGGAGGCAACCCTGTAGAAATTAAATTGCTTACTTTATTGAACAAGAATTACTTCATCGAGTGAAGCTTCATGTCACCTATTTTAATCTTTGGATGGGCCCACTTGTTTTATATGTCAATGTACATTTGGAGAAGCTCCAGTGATACTGACAGAGTTATGCACATAAAAGTTGGTACAAAGGATTCTGGAATCTAGCCACTGTGTCTTCATGCTTTATTACTTTTTATCCTGAATTTCTTGTAGTCTAAACTAGTGTACCTGAAAATTAATGGAAATATTTATTTGACCTCATCTAGAACAGGAGTGGATCATTTAAACTAGAAGGTGCTAGTACATTCCCTGATGATGTTCATACTTCTGTGAACTCCATTAGAAAAAATAATTTTATTCTAAACACACAGAGTGTTTAGGTAAGAAAAAATTATCATCAATAACTTAGTGATATCCCACAGACAACACTACACACATCACTGATGTACTTAGAAGGCAAGAAAACTCAGATGAATTGGTACAATTTGTCTTTTTTTCTTTACATTTTATAAACTAAAGTGTTGCATAGATATAAAACACTATATAGCTGTCATTTTTGTTGTTAAGTACACAAAAATAAAAAAAGAAAAAAAAGAAAAGAAAGAAAAAGCCTTTTTGGAAAACAGCAAGATTAAACAACAAAATATAAATTTACACAATTTTACTCAGAAATAGAGGTGAGACCAATATTAAAAAACTAAAATAATATTTAATGTGATAGTTATGATTACCAGCTAGCCTGTAAACATTATTGTAAGTATTTTGCCTATAGAATGGTGTTGCCAGTCAAAGCCCGTAATTTCTTTAGTACATTAGATGGACCTGACTATCAAGTATATCTTAAAATAAATAATCAGAAAACAATTATCTTCTGAATTATTCTCAGACATCAGAATTTTTGGCCACTCAGTTAACATTAATTAATTAAAATGGATTATGTCAAGTCCCAGTGAAATGGCTAAAACATTTATGAAGACAATGAAATTGTGCAAAATAGTGTATAGCAATAGATAAAATAAGAGACTGATTGAAAAGAAAGCTGGAAAAATTAACAATGACAGCAAATTTTTCAGTTTAATCTGTTAAAAAAATTTAATCTAGCTTTTGAAAACAAGAAAACATCTTTATTTTAACTTGAGTTACCATATAAACAATGTTGAATGTGCTGCTTATATATGATACTAACGTTCTAAATAATAAGTGTAATGATATAAAAGGTAATATTATTAGCTCTAAAACTAAAAGAGACCATTATATTGCTTTGTTTAACAAAAGCAGTATAATTTTACCAAAAGTTTTTGCATTCAGATCAGGAAATGCCAGTTGAATATCTTTAAAGAGAAATTTAATACATATTTAAGCACTTGAAATAAAGATGAACGTATCTTATTTCTTGGAAAAAATGTTATTACTTTAGGTAGGAAAAAGCTTTTGGAATCTTTATTTTTTAAAAATAACATGTTTTTTCATTACTATGTATGTAGCTAAGAGCTACTTAAGCCACTCTGTTGAGCTGAGGCATTTATAGGTTGTTCATTATCACTTGTCAGATAGAATATCTTTTTTGCTGCAATGACAACAGATCTAAATATACCTGCTGTCTATAAGGCATAGCATTATGTTGGTGATTTTTCTCAATTTTATCAATCAAAGTAACAAGAACAAAATCTGATTCTTTTCAGTTAGCATTCATGTCATAGAAACAGGAACCTACCCATTAGAATCAGCTCACCTACATATTTTTTACATATTTCCTGCAGTGTAGTTAATCTTGACGAGGCAGATGTAAGTAAAAGAAAATTGAGTTTGTCTTTTTTCTGTTATCATTGTTATTATATAGCCAAAGCTAAAGATTATGTAGGTCTGAAATAACAGCAGAAATATCCTTACATCTTCAACACAGTTATTCTTTTCATGCAATAAAAATAACATCATGCTTCCTTCTCCTGTTTAGGCTTTGCCTGTTTACCAGTTAATCAACAGGTAATTAATCAGTAATTTAAGCTATGGTATTGTTCTAACTGTCATGCAATTAAATAGATTTCCACAGGCTGGTGTAAAGAACAGTGGGCACTGCAAAGCAAGTTACCACAGTGCGGGAGTTTTATCAAGGAATCCCACGTGTATGTTTGTAACACCGTACTATGGGCTGTGCATCTGCAATATATTATTGATCAAACAGTTGTTAAAAATAGGAGCGTCTAGTTTTGCTACTAGCACAATCCTCAGATCTCTGAAAGCTGAGATGTAATTAGTGCATCCATATAGAATACATAAATGAGGACTAGAAGACTGCCTAAAAAAACAACCAAAAGAAACAAAAAAGACACAACCTAATAAGAATTATAATATTCATTAAATTAGATTAGTTTTTATGACCCATGCCTCTCCCTACCATGCCCTTCTTCTGTCAACATTCAAAACCTCATTACAGATTTGCCAAGACAAGGAGCTTCCCAGTTTGATCAGAGAAGAAAAATCATACAATTCCGCTAAGTCTTCTGACAGCTCTGCTATCAGGGCTGTCAGTCTGGGATGCATACTTTACATCAAATGAAGCAGAATACAGTAGTATAGAAGGGACTGTAAGAGTCTGTTCACAACACTGATTTATTTATTTTTGCATTAAATATGCCTTTGAGCTGCCAGATGATGCAAGGTTATTGCTGTTGTTTATCATTTATTATTGATATTCCTATTGTGCCTCAGAGTAGCCATGGACTCCAATGGTTCTCACAAGAGTACACAATTCTGCCAAGGAACTCATAATTGAAAGTATGCTTAATGAGCAATCAGAGGCAGGAGCGCAGCATAACAGGCATGCCTGAGTCAGCTCATTCTGCCGTGGGTAACATGACAGTGAAATCACTGTAGCATACACAGTAGCTGTCTCAGCCCATTCCTGCAATCTTGGATGGTCTTACAGTGCTCCCACTGAAGTCTGCGGTGCAACAGAGATGGTGGTGGTGACCAAGCTAGGCAGCTGAACATTTGTTATGGACATCGTTATGGACAAGTGATGATGTATAGCAAGGTGTGGTAATGCCAGTATGGCCAGTGTAGTGATTTAGTAGAATAAGTCTTGGTATTTCACACACACTAGTCACAGAACACCAGCTGCCTTTCTAGTAAAGTTTTTATTCAAGGTTTCTAAAGAGAGGAGGTTTGGGAAATAACTCACTGAATATTTTTGTAGAGTTCTTTCAAGCCTCAGGAGTAATAGTGGAAAAAAACAGCTGTATTTGGTAAGAGATAGAAAATGGGGTTGATAAGAGAGAAAACTTCACAAGAAGAAAAAAAGAACAAGTGAGATGAAGGAAAAACTAAAGATGACCTGTTCAAAGAAATGGCCTGGAAACATGCCCTTTGTGAAAAAGATGGGTTCATAGCTTTACATTAAAAAAAGAAGAGAGCAATTGCAAATACTGCTATCAGAATTCAGTCTATAAGCAACAGGGGTTTTCTACTTAATACTTCAGACGGACAAGATGTCCATTTTGTAGCTTCTATTTAATGGATATATATGGTTACAAGTTGCCTCTTAAGTTCACCACATTTGAAGAGATATTGACATTTGGACACCTAAAAGTCTTTCTGATCTTGTTGCAGAACTCAAACTGAACTTTATAACAGAAACAGAAAGTCTCCCAGGAAAAAGTAGGTGTGCAAAGGAGTTATTAGACTTCCAATATTTTTACATTACCACTGGAAGTATTCTTTTAGACACTGGAAACATTTATAATTAATGTAATATTTCCTGTGTAAACCAATCATAATTGCTAGTCATTTTTCCTTCCAGATAGTTGATACAGTATCAAAAGTAAGGCTGTGTTTTTTCAACTGCTTTGTATAAATGAAAGTTACAATGCTCTTAGTATTCTAGAATATATTCAGTCACAGAAGATTTAGTTCAAAAGAAAGAAGAATTAAAAATTCTGGTTCTAAGAGGACTAATTGGAAGAAGTTGAGAATTGTACGTCTGATAAAGCAATAGCCAGTCTTAGAAAAACGTGTGAATGAAATCCAGCAGATAAAGAAGAAAAACAAATGAGAAATGGAAAACTGACTTGAGATACAGTAATAAAATATGCTGAACAAATATACTATACCATATTAATACTATATTACTATATACTATATTAATATAGTACTGTGCTATATATCACAAGAATATTAATAAACTTACAATTTCTTTAATTGTGAAGCTTTTTGCTTTATTAGCAAAATTATAAGATCAGATAAAAACAGGTGCAAGATGCTGATATTTTGTTTGCATATCACTGAATCACAGAGTTGTAGGGGCTGAAAGGTCATCCAGGTCTGGAAAGGTCTGGAAGTCATTCAGTCCAACCCCCTACTAAAGCATGTTGCATAGGAAAGCATCCAGGTGAGTTTAAAACATCTGAAGAGAAGTATACTCCATAGCATCTCTGGGCAGCTTGTTCCAGTGATCTGTTACCCTCAAAGCTTCTTCTCATATTTTTATGGAACTTTCAGTGTTCCAGTTTGTGCCCATTACTCCTTGTTCTCATGCTGGGCAACACTGAAATAAGCTTGGCCTCATCGTCTTGAAACCTATCCCTTAGATATTTACAAGCATTCTGAAGTTCTCCTCTCAATCTTCTCTTCTTGAGGCTGAATAGTCCCAGGTCTTCCACCCTTTCCTCATATGGGAGGTGATTCAGGCCCCTCATCATCTCTGTGGCCCTCTGCTGCATTCTCACTAGAAGGTCCCTATTTTTCTCCAAGTAGGAGACCAGAACTAGGCACAGTATCCCGTACCATAAGGAAATGCAGAATGTAAAGAAGATGCTGTACTGTAGGACATCTGTGTTGTGAGGATATCAGGTTATAAAATAAAGGAAGAATAAATAAACAAACAAACAAACAAGCAAACTTTAAAGAGCCAATGAGATGATAGGGAAAATATCTCACTTCAATGACTGGAGGGCCTTTGAAGGAACTATCCAAGAACAATTTGAAAGAGATTCAAGCATAACTTTAAAAATCATTAGAAAGGGGACAGCAAAATTATCCTGGGTTTCATATGGAGGTGACACAAAGATCCTTCTAAAGACATTTCTCCCTTCATTATTATTTTTGTTCTTGGACAAACTAAAATTTATCTCATCATGGACACTGAGTTCTAGCCAATATCAGTTGCTAATTCTATTTGGTAAGGCTTAAGCTCAACCTCTTTACATAACATATAAAAATGCAGAATTTACAGAACTCGATGGAAGCTAGAAATGATTTCATTGATCAAGCAGTAGTTATCTTTGCCTGGGACACTATTATTTCATTACAAACCATATTACATAAGTTTATTGATAATTAAAGCACTTTTTTTTCACCTACATTGGAGACTTGATAGAAAAGGTACTCTTTTTCTTAAGGAAATTATCTGCTTTAGGGAATGCCTTTAAATATATTGAAGTGGAGGGATCATTACCTTGTCTGTGGCTCATTTGCAGTATAATCGCATTTTGGCATCATCTCTGAATGGTAATGGATATTGATCAGTTTTTTTAGAAGTGGAATAACAGCTTCAATTTAATGACTATGTAATAACATTATAATGGCCAAGGCTGTGAGCAGAACATGTTCATTATTTCACAAGCCATACAAGGCAGTATTAGAGCCCTTAATGTATTCTCTGTATGATTTAATTGTGCATGAGGTTGTACTTTAAATGTGAAACAATAAGAGCACACAGAGGATTGCAGACTTTTAAAATGTAAATTATGTACAGCTTACACATATACAGGTGCTCACATTTCCATTTTTATGTCTGAAAACCTGTTTGCTTTTAAATAAACTTAGAACATTTCATTTCTCTTCAGAGGCAAAGGGTACCATAAAAGTTGTCCTAACAGGAGCAAAAGTGGCTGTGTTTTTTCAGTTGACATCCAGCATCCAGACAAAAGCAAACTAAAAATTGGATTAACAAAAACTGGAGGGAGTTATCTGATAGGTTTAGCTGTGATTTCTGAATTTAGCAGATCAGAAATTATGACAAGAAGTACATCTATTTTCAGTACAGCAGTATACCAAGCTCCATTAATCACACTGAAATTGTTATACAAAGTATATTTGTGTGGCTTTTTTTTACTTCTAAACATGTACTTCTTTCTACTTCTAAATAACATTTTTTTTTAATCTCATCCCATCCTTGTTGCACCTCTTGAATACACATGCCTTAGTATTTTTAACTCTGAAAAATGCCGTCATTTTTAATAAGGCTTCAACTTTTACCTTGAAACACAGTAAATTAGAATTTCATTGAGATGGGAATGTCTACTTTCTTTTGCATAAATTTACACTTCAGTAAATGTTTCCATCCAACATTAGAAAAGAAAAAAATTGTCTGATTGCTTGAAATAGTCACAATTAAACAATTGTGAATTTATAGCCAATATTCTGATTTCTATCACGTATATATTTCTAAATTAAACAAGATATTGATTTTCAAAATGCACACACAAATCTCATCTTCCTGAAATATCAAAATGCTACTGTGCAGTATTCTTTGAAAGAAAATTTGTTTAAGTAGATCTGTGAGAACTTTTTATGTCAATATAATTTCATTTTTAGGATGCTGACCTGAAAAGAAGATGCTAAGAAAACTCAATAGTTAACTAAGCAAAAATAGTTTACCCTTGATTTGCTCAAATGTTTAAGGAGACATATAGTTTTCTGGGAATCATATTCTTATTTGCATGAGTGAAATTTGTGAGGATGCATTTATCAAGTTTGTGTTTCAAGCATTTAAACTTCTGTAAAACTCTCAGTAGAATATGTTTTTTATTCTAGTTTCAGTCAAAACTGTATTAATAGCACAGAATTCTTTTGGTTGTTACTGTGCAAGAGCCACTGCCTTTATGGCAGGGTGGAGCCAGGACAGGTGTCCTGAATTAGACCAGGGCTATTCCATACCAGGTGACACACAGAAGTCCATAAAGCTGTGAGGAGGAGGGCAGGTATTGGTTTGTAGGTTGTTTGTCCAAATACAGGTGTATTGCTAGCTGGGTATTAGATGGTAAGTAATTTCATTGTGGATCATTATTATCACATTTTTATTTCCGTTTCTCCTTTGCTGCCTTATAAATAGGTTTTATCTTATTACCGATGTTCTACTTTATTACTAATTCTCCCCCTCATCCCACTTAGGTGATAAGTATGTGCTCATGTAGGACGAGTTGTACAATTATTTCTCTTCTCATTATTTTTAGAGAAATTATAGGAGGATATAAAAATTATATTATTAGCCAGGAGTAAACATATCTCCCACTCCCGAAGAGAAAAACTTCAAAACTGAACCTAGCCTCCATAACATATCTACTGTTTGCTCAATTTCAATTTAAAGTACTTATATTGAAGGGTAGTCTATTAACGTAGAGATTGGGACATACAGAGCACAAGAAAATTGCTATGAATAACAGCAGATAGGAGAAAAAAAAAGTCAAGATCAGTAAGACAATAGAAAGGAAAAAAATATATGAGAACAAAATGAAGCTCAGGGAACAGAAGGTTTGCATTAATATAAATTCCTTTGGAAAAGAAGAAAAAAAGGAAAAAAAAAAAAAGAAGCACTAAAAATAGGAAATCATGAGCAGTATCTTAGTTTTGTGGGATTAAATAAGTAGAAATGTATTAGAGAAGTGTTCTATCTACTGCTAGATGAGTAAAATTCTCAGGGAACACATTTGCATCGGTATCAATTCTTTTGGTAAAGAAAACAAAAAAAATGTAGTACAGAGTACTGGAAACTGTGTTCTTTAGTTTTGTTGTAATAAAGAAGAAGTGTGACTGTCTCAGAGAAACATCCTGTCTGCTGACATAAGTAGATAGAAAGAAATGAAAAAGGGAAATCTCATAGCACAGAAGAATCTGAAAATCAGTATGATCCCGCTCTCAGAATGAGGAAAGATATTCTAAGTACTGGAGTTTAGCTTACATACCATTACCCTTGCCCATAATGCATGCTAGAAAGAATAATTCCCCAAATTCATTCCAGCTAGGTTCTTCCATCCTTCTCATACCTACCAGTGACATGATGCAGTGAGCGATGCACCCTTAGCCATTACTTTTAAAAAATGAAATAATTCTTTTACTTTTCTCTTAGTTTATTTAATTACAAATCTGTATTGTTATACCAGAATAATACAGCTGTTATGGTGTACAAAACTAAAGAACAGTGTTTCCTTTTGGTGGCTATTACCGAGCTGAACAGATACTCTCTGAAAAAAATTTTCATTAATATTAGAAGTTTCTGGACTTGAGGATGTCTTCCAGCTTACCAAGCTTTACTGTAGGTGCAGTGCATATTGCCAATTCTATATATGTATTAGTGGATATATGATCATGCTTTAAAAATATAATTTCAGACTTATAATATTTTTAAACAATTTTCTGGGAGAATACCTGCCATTGATTTTTTTTTTTCCATTCTTTCATAATTTTATTACCTACATTGTTCTACTTGTGAAATACTGGTGAAACAGCTCAAAATTTGCTCTCAGCACGAGAGCATTTTTGAATCCTTTAGAGGATGAGGTGGTAGTCTGCATTCTACTTTCTACTATCATCATATCCACAGAATTCCACGTAATACTTCTTACCAAGTGCTGTAAAGTAGCTATATATTACTCTGTCAAAGCCCATCGCTTCATTGGAAAATGGAGCATAAGCTCTCAATCAAGTCCAATGTAATTGTGCTAGGTATCGCATCTCCAGCAAAACTGGCTTGGCAAGGCACAATTGTCTGTCTAGATGTCTCCAGTGCGCTGGAACTTTCTATCAGTGCAAATTAGGCTACTTTCTTATTGTCTTTCTATCAGTACACTGTCTATGGCTTAAATCTTTTCCAGAGACTATGAGTTTCCGTAGGGCTTAATGTCTAATGGAGCATTTAGCTGCAACATTTTTGCATGCTGTTATGTTTTTCATTTCATTGTGTTCCTGGTTCCACATGTGGCTCACAGTCTCTTTGAGAGCTAACTGTATGAAAGTAATACAGTTTATTTAGGCATACCAGGCTAACTTAATCTGATATGTCCACTTATGACTTCAACATACCTTTAAGGTGGTAAAGCGCTAGTATTCCTAATGCACAGGTAATATAACTACATATGGAAGCATTGATTTCAATAACTTAAGTAGAAAATTGCAGTTTAAGAAATCTCAGCAGATGAAAATATTGTCTTTAAACTGTACATTTTTACAGTGAAAACAGCTTCTATGAACTCACTTTTCATTTTTAAATATACAATTTAATATCAGCCACCCTAGCAAAATGAAATTAATTTTCCTTTTTAAGTAACTTGCTAATATCTGTCTGGCATTAGGAAATACCAGCCAGTCTACACTTTCAGTCATTCCTGTTTCTGCTGTCAATGAGGTAGTAGTAGCTCATTTAAGCAGGCTGCGCGGTCAATCTTAAATGTGTTCAGCATCCCTGTTATAATTAACTCTAGGAACTTCACTTTTGCATCCTGATCAGTTCATGCTTTAATTTCATGCCCTGATGAGCACTGTATGAACAAATGCAAGAGGATTCTAAAACTAGGTAGGGAGGCTTTTCCAGGACAAGAAAGCCTCTGCTTAACTCCAAGGAAGCACCAAATTCACCACAGCTAAAAATCTGATGTCTGCCAGGTGAAACCAATAGCTCACATGAAGAATTTCAGTACTTTTACTGTGATTTTTGTTTGTTGATGGGTTATGAAGTCCAAGATCATCTCATCACACATTTAATAAATTGGTTTTCAATGGAGATGGTGACTGCTTTCTGTCCCTGATACTCTTGTTTAATACAATATATATGACCTTCTCATGCTCTGGTGGTTGTAGACTTTTATTGCCTAGCTATGCTTAAGCTATGTAACTGTGTGGGAACAGGTTGTGAGTACTATTTAGCCAATTATAAACCACTGATCAGCACTATGACCTGTGGCATTTTATATTTAACACATTTATTACATCTTAATATAATATTGTAGACTAAAGTGAAGGCTACAGCTCTTAACTTCCTGTTTAGCTTTGATGATCCCTTGTTCTATGAACAGCAGAACCACCTGAATTCAGAATAATCAGTTACATGGTTGAATGAGCAGCCAACCCCTCACCTTCATTGCACAACAGTAATGTATCTTCCAAACAACACTAAAAAAATCTTATGAACAAAATGCATATAGGAAAAAATTCTAAGCAGAAAGTGATTCCAGTTCTGGAGACAATGTTCAGCCTTTGCAAGCATAGCCTTCATTTTGAAGTTAATAATTTGTTACATTTTATTTGATAATATTAAAAACTATATATAACACAAGGAATTATGTATGAAATTTGTATGAAAATAAATATAGAAAATAGGGATGAAATCTGTGACTAGGAATGTGAGAACTTTACCATCATGAACCTCGTATTTTGAATATTTTATTTTGACTTCTTATAGAAATAACTAGACAAAATGTATCCAGACAGGTTCTCCCTTTGGTTCAGTTCCTAGTTTTCATTTCTGGAGAACAACTACTCACCATCACTCATTTATCTTGCTCAAAAGATACGGCTTCAGCAACACAGTTCTGAAAAGCTGTCTTTGAAATGACTCTTTGACATCTGAATTGAGATCTACATGGATCTCAAAATACATTAATTCTGTGTTTATTATACAGCATAATGGAACCAATTTTAAATAAAAGAGTAATCTCATGCAGAACTTTCCACTGAAGCATGTTGCTTCCAACCCTGGAATGCACTGCAAGCCCCAGAGGAGGAAGTCTTTAATTATGTTTTGCATCACACACTTCAACTTGAATTCCACTAAGCCCGATGGAAAATATTTTATTTTGTAAGGAGGGGGCCTTAAGATTCTTTATCACTTTAGAAGTTTTGAAAATGTTACGAATGATCTCTTTTTATTTTTTTTCCCACTCAGACAAAGAGGTAGATTCAGTGGTTTTCTAATGTTCTGTGTCATCTTTTGTGGTTTTGAGTGGGAATTTTGTTTACACTTGTAAATGTGAAGATTCCATCACCCTTTCTCAAAAAAAGTCCTTACTCTTTAGTCTGTTTTTCTCCATTCTCAAAATAATGCATTTTTTCTCTTTAAAGCAATAACAAAAATGTGTTGTCTTAAAAATCAGTAGCTGACAAATAGTTGTTGATTGTATCTTACTGTAGTTAACATGTTTTCCAATATTTATCCATCCTAACATGTAAAGTAAATCTTCTAGTCTTCTAAGAGTAGTGAAGTTCTGATTAGGTTGTATCTAATGTAGGGAATCAAACTACTGTTTTCAAGTTGGTAGAAAATTATATATCAGGATCTTGTGTACCCCTTGCTCATGTTTATATTTCCTCATTCAGGTGATCTCTAGTATTGCAGTGTTAGTGTTTGTATGAAATATCTATATAAAAGCATGATACATCATTGATCATATCACCCATTATATACCATGCATAATCTAATGACTCTTCTCTTTGCATTTTTCAGACAGTTTGAAGGAGTATCTAATACAAATTGATTTTAACTGACGAGAACCAGACATTAATGTTTGTGAGGTAAGCTAATGTGTGTAGAAGTGTTTCCCTCCTCTCTCCACTTTCATCAAAACGTTATTTAGATTCCCTTTTTATATGCCTTTATAATTATCTGTTGCACTTGGAATAAGGTATACCTAAGAAGCTGCTGTGAGTTTCTCATTTGTTTAAACATCTTCACTATTGTGAAACTGGTTGTTACACTTCTAAGGATGTTCAGAAGTCAGCATTTCTTTTATGCTTTCCATTGCTTACAACATTAATGAAAATAGAAGAAAATCATAACAGATAAGCAACAAATTTCTAATAACAAGCAAGCTCAGAGGTTAAGTCTAGAGCTGCTGGAATTATATACTACTGCAACAGTAGCCAAAAATGGAACACATTCTGAATATGCTACTACATTTCTGATGTTATGCCACAGAGTACCAACTTTTTATTGAGAATGAGGACTTTCTTGTGTGTAGAAGCATTTTGTATTTCTTTATCACATAACAATATAACTGATATTGTTATCACATAACTGATTACAGTTAAGTAGTTGAGGATGAACAGAGTATACTTCCGTATTATGTGATATCATAAAAGGTCTGGAAAACTTGAAAGATTCTGTAATCATGCTATGGAGATGATTCCTTTATTATTTTTTTTTTAAGGTGGTGGAAGTAAAACTTTGATTTCAATGAGCCTGCACATTCAGTTTAAAATAAATAAATCACAACCAGAATACTGGAAGCTACCCAGGGCTATGATACAATAAATCACTGTGAACATTCTTTTTTTAAGTATTTTAAAATTGTGTGAAAAGCTGTCAACTGTTTTTCACTTACAAATGGTGAGAAACAGTTGGACCAAATTCTGTACACTGAATTCTGAAGACTGAAAAATTCTCAAGCATCCAAATGTGCTTCTATTGAAGGGCGATGAATTGGTCACCAAAATATTTGATTCTTTTTTTCTGATCCTGACAAAAGTTTTTGGAGTTAGCAAGTGAGTAGAAAACTATGAAGAGCAGATATATTTCACTTCTGAACTTTTGAATCTTTGAAATAGTCAAATGGTTGAATGAAAATATTGCGACAGACTTAACTGAATCTAATAGGATTATATGACTTCAAGGCTATTTGGGAATTGCAACCTGAAATATTGTTATTTTTAATATTATTTTAAAGGTGTTTTGAGGGAGATCAGGGCATTATGAAGAATTTTTAAATGGTTAATTAGAGATAGGGGAGGAGAAAAAAACTTGTCTTTTTATCAAAACCTCCAAAATGACTTTTTTTTGGTGAAGAATAGCAGTGATGTACAACAAATGGGTTGAATGACACCCTTGCAGCCCCATATCATTTTTTTTAACAGCGTATTATAGATCTTTATTACTTCTTGTATTGGCTGTGAATGTGCCTCTGATTGTTTGACAGCTGTGATGAGGATATAATCTGAGATTTAACCATGGAGGCTCTATGAGCATTTCTAATGAAAGTGAAGCAAGAGTCCAAAAACATTGGAGTTAGTAATTCAATTGGCAATAAGGGAATAATAGTTTCAATAAAGTGCAGATTACATCCTGTGTGGAGTGATGCCCTGTGAGCATGTATGTTACATAAAAAGGGATGCAGCAAATTATTTTTATAGATTTGAGAGTGCTTTGATACTTTACAATTTTAAGGAGGAAAAGTTCAATTTTTCAGTAACTAGTCCAAAATTGATATATGTTGAAATACTCTCTCTAAACTGGTGGCACTTGCCAAATGAAGGCATTGTTATAATTTTTGCTCAGGATTTATACTCTCATTCTTCTGTTTTGATGGGTTCTTCATTCTGTCTTCTTCTCACATTATTCATTTCTTTATCACCTCTTAATGAAGATGTGGGACATGTTGCATGATTTATGAGCTAGAATTCAATTAAATAGTATAATTCACAGCAGAAAATTTCCCTGAGTTTGTTTTTTCTTTGTCTCTTGGAAAATACTGAGTTCTCAAAACTTCTAAGGTTTCATTTTTCCACCACTTGGTTTTCTAATATAATATCAACATTTCTTTTAAAAGCAGTTATTTCTAAAAAAAAAAACAAAAAAAACCAACAAAACAAACAAAAAAAACCCACAAAAAGATAACAACAATAACAAAAAAAAACAACACTGATTAGTTCTGATTGAGTTTAATAGGAGTGAAACGCTTGACCTAACTTGACTATTAAGTATCATGCTTACTTGCTTAGTTTGTGATGGAAGAGAAATAATTTCATTTTCTTGTGTAACAGAAAATCTTGCTGTTGTTGTTTTAGTTCTTCCATTTTGAGTTTTTCCTCAGTGAAACAAAGCTCCCAGAGAAATCTATGAAATTTATTTTACATGCAGAAAATGAGCTAAAAGTGGCTCTGAATATCTACTGAGATAGTTCTCCACTTCCTAATACAGAGTGAAGTTCAATTTATGAATATTTATGAAATTTTAAACCGGTGGTTTCATACGTTCTTATTCATGAATTCCATAATGTATTTTAAAAAAGTTAAGATCAGTGATGGATCTCAGCTCATCGTGTTTAGGTGTCTTTCCTTCTACTTTTGTGCTTACAACACTCAGCAGCCCCCTTTCTCTGACCTAGTGCTATAAAGCTGGTAGAGAGCCTCAATCACTTATCTTCTGCTTTCTCAGGTGAAGAAAGAGAACAGAAAGATGAATTGTGCCAGTAATTGCAGCACTTAGTTCCTTTGGTAGCAGTAAAAGGGGGGGGGGGGGGGGGGGGGGGGAAATGAAGCCTCCCTTGATGCACAAGAAAGTACTGCACTGTGCCTGTTTGGTGGTGTCCCAGTCATAAGTGAAACCAAAGTGGATCAATATTTTCTCTTAAAATAAGAGAACTGCTAATAGACGCTTGTCTCAGACATCAGGTGATCATCTTGGAACAGAATTGAAAACAGAAATGTTAACTTTGTTCTCATGAGGTACATATGCATATAATGAGAATGCAGACAAATTGGATGCATTTTGATTCAGCAATGTTTATTTTTCTCTAATGCAAAGTTTGAATGTGAGTGGTCTAAATATTGTGTTTCTCAGTCTTTTAGAAACTTTTTAGACACTGAATAATTTGGTTACTTTACAAAAAGGCAAGTAAATGTGACAACAAACCTAGAAAAAAATATTGTCACTCATAGAAGAGCATGAGAGGGGCTCCCACAGTAGTTGTTATGTACGTGCACTCCTTTTATAACCTTAATTATATCAGTACTGGAAATTCAGTTGCTGTGTACCTAAATTCATTTGCACACGTTGTTTTTTTCTTTGGGGTGTAGGGTATATAACTACATCTATGAAACTAAAGCATTGAAATTTGTCATGACAGTGTTTATTTTGTTTTAAAATTGACTTTCAACAAGCAATCCAATATCTAGTAAAAGGCTCCAGTCTGGATGGGTTATAATGTCATGAAACAGTGCCTTTGTTAATAGCTGCGAATATTGTCTTTCCAACTACTTATGGCTGCTGAAAAGCTTGTTAGTGGGGGCGGAAATGAGCTGCAAATGAGCATATACATATCCTAGTGAAGTAGTTCAGCAACTGCCGTTCCTATTTTAACTGAAAGAAAAATGTTAGCAAAGGAAGAAGTGCCGAAAAACTACAACCCTAGTGGATTATGGTCTCTAGAACAGTTTCCTGACGTTGATGCAAGCTAGATCTTTGAATCCTAAAACAAAAACAAAACAAAACAACAACAACAAACAATAATTAAAAAAAAAAGAGTAGTAAAGAATATAATGAATAAGGGTCTCAAACCTTTCCCATAGTTTAAGTCACTGTGTGTTCGTAGCCATAGAACAAGTTTGTACTGAATGGAGAACCCCAAGAAATGACAAATTCAGGTGTCCTATTCAGTTTCTCTTTCTATTCAGTGGTTCTTTCCTAGTCCTTTTTTCTGCAAGGAGTAGTTGGATTGCATAAGCATTTCAGGCATGGTGAAGCAGAAGGAAATTTGAATGCATGTAAGGGTAGGTATGGAGAATACAATGAGAGCACAAGTAAAGATAACAGTTATTTAGAAAAATGTCATTTTTCAGTGAGAAATATTTTCTTTTTTTCCTGGCTTGTCTTTGTTATCCTTCTCCTACACTAAATATTGAAAGATTTGCCTCAAGCATCAGATATTTCACTATCAAATAAGTAGTAGAAATACGAAATAACACAAAATGTTATGTTTCTGCCACATGATTTTCTTCCTTGCTATGACTGGATAAATGGTGAAGTAGGACAAAGAGGAAGACTTGTATATTGACAGAAAACTATGAAAATCCTAGGTATAGCTGTAGCAAACACAAATGTTTTCAAAACTCACACTAGCAGAAGTTACAGTAGAAAAGTGCTAATCTCTTCTTGTAAAGCTGCAGAAATCCCTTCACAGAAGTTATTCGGAAAACAAAACCTCCTTAATGGTTCTGTGTCTTCCTAGAGCATGAAAGTGAGCAGTAGTTTGTTTATGCTTGAATGGCTACCTAAAAATAAGAAATGCAAATGTTGCATTTGTAAATGTTAATATGACAAGATAGGGAACTCAGTTTTATCTTGATGTTTACAATCTAATAAAAGGGCAGAAATGAGCAGCTTCAAAAGCAGAGTGAGACACAGGATCAGTGTGTAGCAAATCTATAAGGAGATGAAGAATGTGAAAGTTTAGAAGGAAGATTTAATTTTCTTTCATGATAATATAATTACATGTTCTTACAGATTACTTGGTAAAATGCTCAGTAGGGTGAGAATAATTGCTGTGTAAACTATGCTGGCTTTATTTCTTTTGTAATGTCTACAATAATCATCATATAATTATGTTGCCACTACCTGATATTTACTGTGCAATCAAATGACAAGACCTACCATAAAATGTGGTTTGGAGGAGGAGGAATATGGTAACAGGGATCTATAACTTTAACCATTACCCAAGTAACAATTCAATGTATCAGTACAGTTTTGAATCAATTTTTTTCAGAACGTACATGTACAAACCAGAAACCAAAATAAAATATTTTTAAGGAGCTTGAATTTTAGATTCAGCATATTTACTTCAATTTTGTTTTTGGCCATGTCTGAGCTTGGACAAACTCACACTTCTTCACTGAAATAATTCCACTGCAGTCAAGCACAGGAATTAGGAATATTGTCCCCTTGGAGTCTTCCCAGTGCCAAGTAGATAGAGGAATGAGCCTCTTTAAAGTTGAGAAGTCTGATGAACTAAAGTCTAAAGGTGTTTATTTTCCTCCATTGACTATTAAATAAACCTACGGTGGTTGTAATTTTAACATAAACACTTCTGTTAATCGTATGAAATTAGATACACTGCAGTCAGGCCTGAATTAAAAAAGCCAAATAGATTGAAAGTAAATTCACCAGAAGCCTGCCTAAAATGATCAGACTCTGATAAGAAGATCTCTTGTGTATGCCACATCTTTGTAAAACAATTTGCATCCCACCTTTGCAGACTCAATATAAACATCATTTTCATTGCCTTCATGCATTTTACATTTGACTAAAATAATTAACTGTAAGCTTATCTGATATCTGAAAACAAGGAAAATGTGACAAGAATATGTTACAGTAAGTACTAACCACACATATTTCAATAAATTTGAGGTAGGATTATTTCTTCTGACTATATGAGAAATATATCAACGTGCAAGGTAGATAGCTATAGAGATCAAAATACACCCTAAACAATTGAAGTACATCAGTGTTATTGGAGATGAATTTGTATCTTGTAGACTAGTTACCAGTTAGCAGAAGTATTTGCTCCAAAAAAAAAATCAAATGACTTTGAGATAAGTCAAGTGAAAATCCATTACTGAACTGGTTTCTTAGATCCTTGTTTCAATAAATATTTAATGAAAAGCTGTGACCTAAACAAAAAAAGGAGAAATATTTATGCTTTTCAAAATGTATAGAAAAATGTGTTCACTGGGATATGTACTTCAGCTTCATGGAGCCTTGAATTAATTCACGGATGTATTTACATGAATATCACTTACAATATTTGTTCCCTTGTTATATGCCCCTTTTCTAGAGGTATTCAAGGCCAGGCTGGATGAGACTTTGAGCAACCTGGTTTAGTTGGAAATGTCCCTGTCTACAGCAGGGGGGTTGGAACTAGATGATCTTAAAAGTCCTGTTCAACTCAAAATATTCTATGATGCACTTTTTGGGGGAAAGAACAGGGCAGACCTTATATCTTATTTCTCTTATTATAGAATACTTCTGCTATGGGAATACAATCTGAAGAGAGTTTTGATTTAGTAGTGGAAGAATAAAAAAAAATAAAAATAGAATGTTACTGATCCCTCAGAAAACTTATGTAAAATAGTTATAAATTGATGTTTTAAATTAATGTATCTTTTTTTTCCCATCCTAACTAGGTAATGTTGACGTATTAGAGTTAATATGACAATTGACAAAGCATCAAATTCCAGCTTTGTAGGTTTTTGTACAATGATATAATCCTTCTGGGCAGTCTGTCTTCATTTTGTAAACCTACAGCTTTTCTATTATCAAAATTTCATTACCTTTTGCAATGAAAAGGCCTCACTGAAGGGGTATTTTTATTTTGTTAAACCACCATAAACCACCCTGTTTGCATGATTCATGAAGTTACAGATGGTAACTTGCTGCATCTGTACAGAGAATATCTGTTTTAATTCCACTAATGTTTTGCAAGCAGTTCTGACTTGTACAGGTAAAGAATTTCATTTTGAAGGATGATTTTACCTTTACAGCTTTATCAATATTTTTAGCACGGTACAGCCAGCATATGTCTGCCCTTATGTGAGTCAGAGGCTAGTCCTCACTATCTATCCTCCCTTCAGGCTGAGGTGGTGTAAAGGAGAAGCACAAGAAGACTATTTCTGGATGGGTTTCAGAGCTGCCTTGTATCATGCTTTAATGTGCGTTCCCAGAAGACCACAGGGAAACAGGTTTAGCTTCTTGCAGCACGTTCTTGTTCAATATATGCTCTCTTCCCAGAACATATCTAATATATGTCATTTTACTTCTGCAGTCACCTTATGTAAGGGGGTTTATTCACACGCTGCCAGCTCTACTGCAATGACCTTTCCTGGTTCTTCCTCCTGGAATAGGATGCAGAGCTACATCAGAGAGATTTTTGTGTGACTTGCTCAAAGAATTCAGATGTCAGCACAATGGTGATACCTTTCTTGATAGATGTTCTCTAAGACTGTTAGTCAGCAAAGCTAGAACATGCTTTTTCAAAGAATGGGACTATGCCTTCAGTTCAAAGAATAGAGCAGGATCACACCAACTCTGAAATCAAGGATGATATAATCAAGGTAATTCTGAATTTTAATGCTTAATACTCAGCCCCAGTAGCAGTTAAAGTACATGGAAATCTCTTTGACTGAGTTTTATCTCTGTGTTATCTCCTGTTAAAGTCAGGTGTGCTTCATGGAAAATTACAAAAACAATTCAGGAACTCTTTCCTCTGGGCTTCTCGCTGCAAACAAAAATATATTTTGAATTATTCATGGAATTTTGAACAATGGTTTCATAACCACCAGCAATCAAACCCAGAATTCATTTGTGCAAGACAAAAGGCTTAGTTTTTACTTTAGCTTTGCCAGTCAGGACTGTATGTCTAGCACAGTGGAGACCTGATAATTGAGTGACATCCTTCCACAGTTCAATATTAAATTCTAAAAAGGGATTAGCAGTTGCTAGTAAGGAATATTCTGACTTCCCTTTCACTGACTAAAATCATGCCTTTGGTGATACCCTGGCAGGATTGCTCTGCTCTTATTAATGTACTGTAGCGTTAAGCTTAGAGTGTTTTTCTTAGGCACAATTTAACTTCCTTGCTCTTCACTGAAGGTGAAATTATTCATTTTTAACGTCAGTATGCAGTAATGAGAGAGGTATCAGTAGAGCACCATGCCAAAAGACAGCAGTTTGAATGATTTATCCTTAAACATAGCCATTGCAGAAATTCATCTACAGTATACAGGGAGAGAATGTGGATACAAGACAGTTCTGTTTCTTTATCCCACTGGAGTTGAGATATGAATCAACTTGTAAAGGCAGCTATGTATTTTCAAAACAACTTAGAAAAATCCATGGTGTTCAACTATAATAAAAAAAAAAGATATATATGTGGTACCACTTTGATTTGTTTGCCATATCTTGACTGGTAGTTCACGTACAGCATCTATGTAATCTCTCATCCCAGTTAGAATGAATAATAAAATCATGGAGTATCCAATTGAATCTCTGTTCCTCTATCAGAGTTTGGAAGGGACTTGCAAGGACCATTGAGTCCTGGCTCTGTAATTCTGTGTTAGCTACTACTAAATACTGCAAACACATGTGCACAAGACTATTTATTGGCTTTTATAGCACATATTCAGTGACCAGAAACAATTTAGGTATCAAGTACTGCCAGTACTTCAAATTTTTCTGCTATCATCAACTGGATGGAAGAAAAAATGGTACTACTCTGTTTTCAAGTAAAGTTACTACAGATAAGATTATGTTGTATTTAGAGAATTTGATAAAGTAAAGAAAGATATTTAGAACTAATGTCTAATGATAATGTATGATTTTATAGAAGCTTCTTTATTATAGAAATCAAATTTCATCCAATGTGACTTGAAGTAAAAAATACTCCACATCTTTTCTTTATAGCTATTTGCTAATTTTAATTCACCAGTGATGAAAGAAAACTTGAGAACATCCCTTCTTAAACTGATAATGGCATTCATTTGCAGGAAAAGAAGGTGCAAAACTGTCAAGAATTGAAAAAACAATTACTTTTCATGTCTGCAGTTTTCCTAATTTTAATTTTACTCTCTTCCTTCCCCCTTCAATTCCCCCCTCCCCCCTCCCCACCAAAAAAAAAAAAAAAAGTAAATGTTAGTGGTAGGGAATTTTAAATCTCTAAGTGAATCTTTTCTCTTCGTAGTGAGAGTGTGTGAGTCATGGTTGGGAGGAGAGTTCCCACATCCTGCTGAAATAAGATATTGTAGTATAAATACTATAATAAGAAGTTACTGTAAAGTGATTTCTTTCTTTCAAAGCATACTTCTGAATAACTTTTTTATGCTGGCTGTAACTGGAAGACTTTCAGATACAATGCTGAGCTGTATAAGCAAAATCCTGGTGTCACAGGAGTTAATAGATACCATTAACTTCAATAAGGTATAGACTTGGTCACATGCTAGATAAAAATAACCCAGATGACCGGTTTCTCTTTGGATGTCCTCAGATGAATTCAAGTACATGATGAACGTATTTTTATATGATGCTTTCTTTGGATATGTTCTTTCTTCTTGGGAGAAGTCCAGGAAGTTCTTAGGGTTTCAAATAACATGCAAGAAACTATAACTGCTGCCCATACTAAGGGAAATAGGAAAAAAAAAATCAAAAATGTGGTAAGAGGTTCCTCAAAAAATAATCTTGTATGCCACAATATATAAAAGAGGAAGGAACAGCTCAGTACAGGATAAGTTATAACATTTTAAAATATAACTCCAATAATTTATCTCAGGGGTTTTGCATTAAAAAAGAATGCATTTAAACCAAGTATGCAGGCAATGTGTTAGAATCAGTACTCTACTGTTGTGTTTCTATCCTCTTTAGGACTGGGACAGGGCTTTTGTGGAGTTTTTAGAAAGATTGTCTGAAATCAAAAAAGATGTTTTTTTTAAAAAAAAAAAAAAAAGTCAGAATCACAGAATGGCCCAGGTTGGAAGGGACCTCAAGGATCATGAATCTCCAACCTGTCTGCCACAGGCAGGGCCACGAACTTCCCATATAATACTAGATCAAGCTGTCCAGGGCCCCATCCAACCTGGCCTTGAACATCTCCATGGTATTCAAAGCCAAATGTGCATCCTGATCTGCCTCTCTCTGTCTTAGAACTTTTCATATAGATAATATTCACTGAAACCTGGACAGAAGTTCCATGTTCTTACTACAGGAACTTTGTTCCTTGTTAGATTTGATATTTTTATCTAGAAATCTTCCAATGAAAGACAGAAACAGAAATGCATCTCCCTTAGCTCTATATACCAAAAAAATTCTCATCTAAGATAGATATCCATTATCTAACAAATATGTTCCCTCAGTCAATGGAGACAGATCTTGTATCTTCATAACCTGAACAATTTCTTGACTCAAGCTCACCTTCTTCTACTGTCTTCAAGAGAACTATATAACTAGCAGATTATTAACTTTCATATAGTCAGAATGAGGTATAATAAATCCCACTCTTCACAAATAAATATGAAGTGACTCTGAGATACAAACCTGAATTTGATTTAAAAAAAAAAAAAAAGATTGTAAACATTCAAAACAATGAGATGTTCTGCAGAAATAACATTGCTTTTATAAAAAGATGACTTTAAAGTAGCTTTTACTAAACTCCTCAAGACAAAAAAGGATGAGTCAAGGATGTAAGAGAAAATACTGTGTCAGGATGGATTAGTAGAGGATGATGTTATGCCTTGCTGATGAATATTTGATTATTCTTGTGGGTCCCTTCCAACTCAGGATATCCTATGGTTTGTACAACAGAGTGCAAGGGCAAGAAGCATTGAGCCAAGAAGATTGTGCGGTTTTCATTTTGTGTATGGCTAATTAAAAGGGTGTAACAGCTACAACAAGCAAATTGCTCAGTGTGCATGTAGGTAAAAACTTTTTGTTGTTTAAGTCCACATTAAAATGTTTTTATATGATGTATGTACATATTATGGGTCCTAATAATTTTTATTCACCTTTGTTATGGTCTGCAAAGGAAATAACTGTTTCTATAGTTCAAAGCTTCTTCACTACTTTTGAAGTTATGACAGCACTGTTTCTAAGAAAAGCTGTGATCTAGGCAGCTGTCCCCCAGGTCTAAAAGTAAATTAATGAAAAAAATCAGAGATATAAAATGGTGCTTTCAGCAATAGTACTTTTCAGTTTTCCTTTATGTTATGTCATCTGGTGTGGGAGGGAAAGAAGAGTAACTTGTACTTTGAAGTGGTAGCATGTTCTAAAGCAGTTATTAAGGTAATTCGTATCTCTTCTTAGGAAACTAAATCAGAGCTCCCCATTCATTGAGGTGTTCTATGAAGCCAGGATACTTTGCATACCCCAGGCCTGTGTAAGAAACCTGCAGGGCTGGAGTCTGACAAAGAAAAACTTTTAACTGAAGAGCTTTGGGGTTGAAAACATGAAATATTTTTCCAGTTGTTATGATTTTTCAGCTTTTTAAAAAAGACCTTACAGCTAATCTAGCTTTCAGAAGGGTACCTTACATAAAATTATTTACAACTAAGAATAGTATTTTCTTTAGCTTCTTTTAGTTTGAAGTTTTAAACTTATGATTTAACTTTCACTTTAAAATTACTAAGACATACTACCTTTTCATATTATAAGTGTATGAGCACATTCTTTTAATTTTCTAGTTTGCACACACATTCATAACATGTTAATACCTGTCACGTACGTTCATTTTTAATTTTACTAGGGAATTTTAATGTCTCTTTCTATGACATAAGTATCCCCTTAGTCACTTTACAAATTATTATAAGCATTGTTTTGTGAAATAGAAATCAATTATTTCTCTTACAATGAGCATATCATTTTTCTTCTCATTTCCTTTGCTTGCAGGTCGAAGAAAATAGGAAATACATTAATTCTTCTGATCGATTGTAGCTAATTACTTAATTATAACAGTTAATATATAATTACCGTATTGCACTACTTTAGCTGATAATGGACAGTGTAATTTAGCTTAAATATAAAACTACATGAAAATAAGCTCAGTGGCATCATATTTTTGTACCCTCTGAAAGGGCAGTTTTTTGGCTAAGATTTCCTGGAAAGGATATAAAGACCTGAGGAGCTTAAATGCTCTGAGCTTTGATTGAGTGCTCTCTCTCATAGATTCCGCTTTGAATTTCCGTAAGTTATGGAAGGGGGGGAGTTTTATGGGATTCCTTGGTATGTTGGTGGTATACTTGTATATAGTAATTATGGATTTTTCTTTAACATCTTTGTCCAGTGAATTTTGGTAGAAATCTGCATCTTCCGGTGCTTAGGTACTTATCATAAGAAGTAATTATGTCATTTATTATATCTGTTTGTTTATTTTTGCTTTGGAAGTTACCTTCTCATTTCATTTGATGGGCCTTTTAGTACCGAATTAGAGGAGACAGTGAATATCTGATCAGATACACTCTGCTATTCTCTCTCACACTATTCATCCTCTTTATATAACTTGATGATTTAAAGAATGTCTCATATCTTCCCTTTTATTTGTTTCTTTTCCAGGACACTCCTAAGTCTATAAATTTACCTGTCATAACAAAGTCATCTTAAAATTTAAATAATCCTTGATGTCCTTTGCAGGAAATGTTACCATCCTACTAATTTTTTGCATTAATATGTAGAAAGCAAATATTAAACTGGATCTTCTGATCTTATCGGTGCATTAAAACACTGAGAATTGTGGAGTGTAATATAAGTCCTTTTTTACGTTTAACTTTCCATTTTCTTCTCAAGACACATTTCAGCCTCCATTACATGAGGAGGAAAATATGTTGCTGTACTTTTTTGTACATCACACTTTCCAGACATTAAATATTGAAAAAGTGAACGTTCATGAATGAAATTATCTATTATGCTTGCTACAAAATCAAACACGTTGGAGGAAAAATGGAAAATGTAAACTTTTTTTGGGGGGAGAAAAAAAAGTAATCCAAGACTGATAACCAAAAAAGGTAAACAGTTCAGAGGTGGATTTCCTATTGCATTTGTGTTACATTTAGGTATCCTAAGTACCTCTGCTTAATATACTAATTCATCCATATCATCTTTATTTAAATATTATTTCAAGAAACTAGAGGAGAGTGAAGTTCTAGTAATAAAGATATTTTTACCTGTATTAAATAGTTTACTGTTGATGAAGAGCAATCTAATTAGGAGGAATTAGAATCCAAGACTTCTTAGGGCTACAGTTTTCTTTCCATGATACAAGTACATTTTATGGATCTAATTGGTGTGCAAAGTCTTCAAGCTTCTGTTCTAGATTCAAAACTTCCTTTTAGTTGTTTTGAATCTACCTTTTAAACTACTCTGTCAAGTGAATCTGCAATTTGACAATGCAATAAACTAGTGCTTCTAGTTGCCAGTAAGACTGCAGGTACAATTTCTGATTTGGATCTGTTATGACTTGAGCACTGGCTACCAGAGATAACACCCCTTTTCTCAGGAACATACTAGGAAGTTGAGTGTAATTGAAGAGCTTGAGACAGAGTGCAAACTGTACTCTGCAAGGGATACTTCTATTCTCATTTCGTTCCTTTAATGAGTTATAACCCAGAAATGAATTCATATGTACTGTTGTCTTTTTTAAATGGGACTAGGATATCTTGAAGGAAAAAAAAAAAAAAAATGGGTAGGACTATATTAAACTAAGGACTTTGCAGGATTAACTGATGTACGAGCATATGCTTGCTCAATGTAAAAAAAAAAAAAAAAAAAAAAGCAGAAAAAAAGAAAACCTCAAAACAAAAACAAACAAAAAACAGGTCAGATAATTTTAGAGGATTAAACTATCAAATGTAATATTTCATTTGAGCAGGAATGGGATGCTTCATTTGTTTGTATTTTTTAAATGGTTTTAGAATTCCAAATACAGTTTGTAATGAAATGGAATCTGTAAATCTGTAAATGTAATCACATGATCAACAGCAACTGACTATTTTTTGTACCCTTGTGTATCCAGTGGAAAATAGAATTTCAATTATTACACTTGACATCTTATTAAACTTTTCTATTCAAATACATTTTTTTCAACCTTCCTGTCCTAAAAATCTCAAGAGAAAATTTTTCTTCTGAACACTTATTTTATTCTTGGCAGGATAGAATTCACTTAAATTCTTATAAAACTTATATTTCTTACATTTAATTACTCCATCATTATAAGTTACCTTCTTATTTTTATGATCAATGTTCTACTATGTTTAGAAGAAAGTTTGTATCTTTCAAATTTATTTTCCTGATAATTTACACTTGTTTGGCAATATAACACTATCAATTAAAATTTTTGAATCACTAAACAGTAAGTTCAGAAAATATGAGTTTCAGAAGAAGCAAAAGGGCATTATTGCAGGCTGATAATTAATATAATTGATTATTTTCTTCAGTTATTCTGTTTTCTGGGCACTTGACTCAAATCTCATTCAAAGTATGCTGTGAAAAAAGTACTGCTTATGCTGTCAGCAAAGTAAGTCATCCTTATAGAGCACTTCTGACTACACATTTAGTAATATGGAGAAGTTTACAAAACAAAATGATGTCTAAATATACTTCTGAGTTGTTCACCAAATAAGATTTTAATGTGCTCTTTGTACCGCCTTTGTCTTTCACCCTGTTTTTCAGATTCTTGTAAGTAAAATCAATAGTCCTGGAAAAACAAAATATCTTCTGTAAGCTGTGTTTTGGAATTGGAATTTGGAATTTGGTTTTGGTTTTGGAATTAATGGAAATAGGAGACAGCCCTTAAAAAGAGAGCACCAGCTCTCATCTGCTAAAGGACTGAAGAGCTATTAAAATAATTGTTGAGGTTCCTGCCTGGAATGCAGCTGTTCACACACTCCTTCCACAGCAGGGCACAGGATAGAGTTGGAAATATGAAAATGCAAGAACACACGAGTTGAGATAGAAACAGTTTACTAGGTAAAGCAAAAGCCTCATAGTCAATGAAAGTGAAATAGGCAGATGTTCAGCTATTTCCAGGAAAGCCATTTCCATGATAAGTAATGGTTCCTTGGGAAGAAATGTCTGAATTGTGGCTCAGTTCTTGTTCCAGCCTCCTTTAACTGGGCAGTAACACCAGTAGCAATTAAAATAGTCTTTCCTGAAAGAAGATGTGCTGAACTCAAGGATAATATGCTGTCCAACTGCAGTTTATAAGGAGAGAAGACATGACAACTTTCTATACTTACTATGTTAATCTACAGAACCTATGATGACAAACAGAGCTTGTCTGTAGAAAAATGATAAGGGCAACAAAATTTGAAGGATTTGGAACAAAAATCTTAGGGTAGTGACTGAGGGAACTGAGGTAGTTCAATCTGGAGACGAGGAAGTGTAGGGTAGACCTTATTGCTCTCTACAATTGCCTGAAAAAGAGATTGTGGCAAGGTGGGGGTCAGCCTCTTCTCCCAGGTAACAGTGATAACACTAGAGGTAATAGCCTCAAGCTGAGCCAGGGGAGATTCAGATTGGATATTAGGAAGAATTCCTTCTCATAAAGAATGGCGAGGCATTGGAACAGGCTGTGCAGAAAGACTTTGGGGTCACCATTCCTGGAGACGTTTAAGGAAATATTAGATATGGTACTTAGGGATGTGGTTTAGTGGGTAATGTTGATGGTAGGTGGAGAGTTGGACTAGATGATCTTGGAGGATTCAACCCCAGTGATTCCACAAAAATGTGACTTTACTGTTTGAGTTGAAAAAAAAATATATATATATAATATATATAAATATATATAAATATATATATATATTATTTTTTTTTTGAAAAGGCTAGGATTTTAAAGGTGATTGCACTTTTTTTTTGAAAAATTGTCCTACATATTCCAATTCTATAGCCACACAATTATGTGTGTGAAAAAGCATTTACATTTTTGACTGATATAATAGTAGTCAGAGCTGAAATAGAAAAGAGAGATTTAATCATCACTGAATTTTCTTCAAAACTAAATAATCAGACATTATTTTATTTTGAGTTTTATTTCACATTATATACCTAATCAAATTCTGTATAAAGCAAACGACTGCGAGGGATTTACTTTTGGATAATCTCCAGAGTTTCTGAGAGTACAGCAGGGAGCATTGGCAAACTGGCACAAATGGTTAATCCTTTAAATTCCCTTTTATTTGCATTTTAATAAATTTGGTTTTCATCGTTTTCATCTGAATTTTGCTCAGGAATATGACCCATTTGGATGTTTTCTTAAGAATATACCGTTAACTGAAAGAGAAGAAAGAACAGAGAAAAATACAAGATGTTATACAGTTCTAAAGTATAACAAAATTAAACTATTGCGTGCTATACTTCAAATAAGCAGTACAAGAAAATTGGTCCTATACCTACAAGAGTGCAAGATACCAGGCAAGGCTGTTAAAATTCCCATTTTGACCTGAATATATTCAGGAAGCAAATTATCTGCTATTAACACTCCCACTTTCTGTCCCACGCTTCCCAAACAAATTTGGCTTAGTGAGAATGTAGGATGGGGTAATTTGACTTTTGCAATCACAGCAGACAGCTGTGAGTGATACATGACACAAAAATGACTTATCCTCATCCTTGTTCACTGAGAACAGATAGTGCTCTGCTGTTACTGGACAGTCCTGTAGTCAGTGCTTGACAGGTACAGGAAATGGGAAGATAAAATATGCCTTTATTCCTAGTTTTATTAATTATTCCTATACACACAGAAAAAGAACATTATACAAATATTGTATTTCTTAATTTGCTTTCTGTCTCTCCCCTTTTCCTATTCTTCATCACTGTGAGATAACTCTACCATGCTCCCAGTCTCTCAAGTTTGATAGAAGAATGTTAAATCAGACTCCCCTTTTCCCTTCCCACCCACTGGCTGTTGCTAAATTTCTCCAGTTATTCAGCAGAAAGATGAGCAAGGTATAAAATGTGCTTCTATTTCAGCTGCTAAAGTTTAGATAATTTATCAAAATTCTTATCCTCTTTCACCTAATTCCATTTTTTTTTTCATTTTTCCCTTAGGCTGTACATGTTAAGCCTTCTGTCCAACTCATTAGTATTGCAGTTTTTGTCTCCTGAACTTCTGCACCTTCATTTTTTTTTCACTCCAACCTCATCATGCACCTCCCTATTTTGATCTCATGTTTTACTCATGTGATGTATTTGTCCAGTATTGAACTCCTCTGGTCAGCCAGGTCATGTTTTGGGAATTGCGCCTTCTTTGTGAGCAGCTGCTACACCTCATCGCTTCCATGTGTTCTATCCTAAGCTGCTCATGGTTGATTGGAATTCAGTTGTTTCTACTCTCTGAGTTCTCTCTGTATCTTTTTCCTCATCAGAAGCAAGAACAATTTTGCAATTCAGCACATTCTCAGTTTGCTTTTCTTTCCTTTTTGAGCCCTTCAAGACTTGGCTCTGTGGCACCAAAAATATTTTAATTATTTTCTGATACATTTTACTTATTCTGAATGCAGTTTGAACTCAGTCTCAGTGGTCCAAATTTGAACAGAGCTTGTGAGATTTGTCCTTCATCATGAACTCAAAACAGGAATAAGAGTGAGCAAGAGAGATTTTGGGGAGTTATGTGCTAGCTTCTGAGTCATTGAGCAATGTTTGGCAGATCTGGTTTGAATAAATCATTTGAATTACAGCATAATGAGACCATAGACACTTTCTTTTCCTGATACTTTTTGACAACTAGTTTTGGGGGGAAAAAAAAAAAGCTTGCATAATATAGAAAATATGATAAATGATCCTTACTAATATAAGTATTTAAAATCTGAGTGCCTACAGTTAGGCTCTATGAACTACTCTCAGGTGCTAAGTAGTTCCATCGCACAGTGACAGCTGTGGCTGTCCTGCCTGGCTTCCTTGTAGGTGCACCCCAGGGAGCTTCCGTGATTTGGCAGCCACCAGTGGGCTGCCTTCCATGCACTCTGTACTGCTACCTGCAGCTGACCCGGAGGAATGCCTGAGCAGTGGCTGGCCTCTAGCCAGGTCCGTATCTGTCATATCCTGTGCTGAAGGAGGTTTTAGGAACTGAATATGGGAACCTGTGCTATGGTGTTGTATGTTAGCTCTTTGCGAATGTTCCTATGTATGTCTCTCAACTTTCAGCCACATAGGAAGCCTTGTGGTCCTTTATTACCACTTCTGTACAGGTTGATGGAGCTTGAGAGAGGAAAGGGCTACATGTTTCACCTTTAATTTTTCTATTTTGTTGCCTGGACCACAGTGTTGTTTCTGGCTTATTTTTCTACTTCTCGAGCTCTACATCTTCTCCAAGTAAACCAGAGAAAGGGAAGGTCCTTCTTCTGTGTCCAACGACATGACCAGTAGAGGGATTGCAATAGCTGCTGGGGATACTCCACGGGCGGTGTAGGAGAAATACAGCAGTCATACTGAAGTAATGTTTTTACTTTCTCACAAGGCAAACAAATGACAGATCTAGCTGTGCCTGACACTTCCCCAGCACTGCAGTCTTTCTCCCCTTAGGGAACCTCAGGTTAATGAGATGGAAAATGCAGTCAGCAGATTCTGTGCCATCAGAAACCACCAAACTTGCACAAACTGCCCCTGCACCTGTGAACTGTGCCTTGTTTTTACAGCTAAATGACTATTAATACCAGATTCTTAGTTCATTTTTGATCTTTAATATCTTCCCTCGGCCCTTCATACTAATCCTTTACAGAGGAAAATAAAGGAGACTGCCTCACAGATACTGAAGTCTCTTCAGTAATTTTCAGGCAGAAAATCAAATTGCCCGAGGGCTGTAGATTTTCATAGAGTGTATGCATAGCAGAGGTCACCTTTAACATTAAGGGCATGAATCTCATTTTCCCACATCATTTGAGCTTTGGTGTAACGTCATTAATAACTTCAGCAGATTCACTCTGACTGTACTGGGGGGGGGGTAAGGGAAGCCATTACTTTGGCCCAGATCTTGTAGTTAAAGTGTAACTAATGACAATCAAAACTCTTAACTGTTCTTTAGAGAGAAAATATATTAGTAAAAAGCTGCTGATGACTTCATAGGACCCACATCAGACTGCTTGCCTAATTTGATAAACAGCTTTCCACATGATCCCACATTTTTCTTTTGTTGGAAAGTAAATAAACCCATTAGCCATACTGAAGACAGAAGTGAAGATCTGAGATATAAAAGAACTGTCAAAAATCGTTCAAACTTGCAGTCTTTTTTTTTTCCTTACAGTCCATTACAGTCAAAATGTGAGTGATGAGTTGGATCATATGAAGGAGAATAGGCAGAACAGCAGTATTACAGGACAACCAGATAGGAAACAGAATGAAGTCTGGCTTTGGAGATTGTTACAATTTTGTTGAAGAAGAATAATAAGGCTTAGCAAGCTTGTTTTTAGACAAACCTATCTGTTTGAAAGGGTAGTCCATGCTAGAACTAAAGGCGGTCATTTCTTCACAAATTTTAGCTTACAAATAAATTATAGGGAAAAGAGCAGTCAGCTAAGGAAGGCAAGGGACTTGTCATTACATGAGTTGTTTACCTATTCCTGTCTTTTGATACAAAGCTTCTCCCATCTGGTATCCTCAAACACTAAAGAGATTCTCGTTCCTGCTCACAAACCGTGCTTTTGATGTCACAAATTTTACCAGCCAGCGGCCTCACACTTTCTCCTCACTATTACAGAGTGAGCCTGTAACATGAAACTGCCAGAACCTGAACATTTCCACTATAAACATAAAAACGAGGGTGCCAAATGTAATAACCACTGGAATCCTAAAGTCATAATGTGCCCTATTTTACTTATTGTAGGCCCACACAAAGAAAGGTTAGACTCACACAGTGAGGATTTGTGTTTCAATGAAGGGCTGTGAGATGGTCTCTGTTACACAAATGCAGCCGTACAGCCCTGGAGTTCACCACAGCACAAGTCAAATCTGCTGCTGGTAGAAGCTTTCTGTTAATGTGTGAGCTTGTAAATAACATAGCTATGACAAAAATTGTCACAATTAGTCATTCCTAAGTTATGACCCATTTTCTGTGATTAGCTACTCCAGGATCTAAGCGAGTCAGCTGTGATATATGGTGTGTTGGTCTAGTTGCTATTCATTGTGCTCTGTAACGCATCTGGGTTTTTGTGTGTGTGTGATTGGTTTTTTTTATTTATAAAAAAGTGCTAGTCCACCACTCAATGCTATTCTCTCCTCTTTAATTCATGTATATCTGTACTGTATTGTCCTTACTTCAGTAATTTCTGTTCTTTATTGTGCTTTTCCTCCATCTTGAAACCTCTCACTGGTCAAATTCTGTTTCGGAAATGTCAGTGCCTAAATTGAAGTCATATTACTCCTTCTACAGCCACTTTCTTCCTCAAATTAGAGATACTATTTTTAGCAGTCTCATAGAACATCACATCTTTAATACATCAGATGTCTCAATTTGGCTGTATCCTTTATGCACCTCTATGACTACGTCCTTTGCATAGTTTTCTTTGCCTATGGTTCTTCAGATCCAGAAAGATTTCAAAAAAGATTTCAGATCCAAAAGGATTTCCTTTTCTGCTCTAAGATGCTTGCTTTTCTTGGCTCCTATGTGGATGCATTTCAAAGCAGTGCAATGACTTGAAAGGTCCTGTAGACTGAGGTTAAATCACAGAGCTAATTGTATGGGTGTAGCACTGGGGTGCCTGCATGCCTGCAGTAAGGAGAGCAGGGGGTGTAAATTTGTGACAGTTTGGTTAATGGATTTCTATCACAAGTTATCTTTCCCTCAAACAGAGCAATAAAAATGAATCTAATTGATATTTATGGTTGGTGTGATATGGCAATATATCTGTGTGAAGTAATCTTTGAATATGGAGAGGGTCCAGAGGAGGGCCATGAAGCTAATAAAAGTGCTTGAGCACCTCCCTTATGAAGACAGCCTGAGGGAATCAGGCTTGTTCAGCCAGAAGAAGACTGTGAGGAGACCTCATTCAGGAGCCTTTCAGTATTTAAAAGGTGATTATAAAAAGAAGGGGAATCAACTTTTTACAAGAGTAGATAGCGATAGGACAAGGGGGAATGGTTTTCAAGTCAAGGAGGAAAAGTTTAGATTTTACATCAGGGTAAGTTCTCACCTCTTCAGAGAGGTGAGGTGCTGAAACAGGGTGCCCAGAGAAGCTGTGGATGTTCAGTCCCTGGAGGTGTTCAAAACCAGATTGGATGGGGCCTTGGGCAACCTGATACCACATCTGGAGGTTGGTGTCCCTACCTGTGGCATTGGGGTTGGAACCTGAAGATCCTTGAGGTCCCTTCCAACCCAAATCATTCTATGATTCTATGTAGAACACTGGCATATGTTATACGATCACGTTTCTGTTTGTGTTAGAGTGTGAGACTGGCATGACCAATTACAAACAATTATATGTATTCCTTAATATTTTGATAAATCTGATTTTGAGCAACAAAAGTTCCTGAATCATCCTTTCAACCAATAAATAATATTCCATAATGCACTTAATTTATTTATATGCACAGGAAGCTATTTTATTTTTAAGTTAAATTTCATTTAATTCTTATTAAATGTTCCAACATTAGTGTTTCTGGCATAGAGAAGAAAAACCTTAAACATGGATTTCCTCTTTCAGCATTTCACCTCTAAATTAAATCCTGAACCTTATGTTCCTGTCTATTTTAGTGCTAGATTTTTTAGTTAGGAGAAATTTGCATTAAAATTTTAGAGAAAATATGTAAAAATATGACGAGTATTTTTAAGAATGTATCTGGGACCACGTAAGCGTTAATTAATGCTGGTTTTGAACTACAGTGTAGACAGATTTTTTAGAAACTATTTTTACACTTAAAATATTAAAGCAAAGAATATACACTACTTTGTAATTCTGAATTTATATCTAACTGAGTTACCTGAACACGGACAAGCTATAGTCATATGACTTCTATTTCTAAGGTTTCCAGTGATACAGGTCATCACTTCTAATAGTAATAATTTTCTACAGAAACAAAGTGTATTCAATCGTTCAGACTATATTTGAGTTTACTGAACGTGCAATATATATCTACCTGTTTTTCAAGAGTGTTGTTTCCACAGCATGGAAGATTAGAAGAAAAATACCCAGTGAAGTATGCAGAGATTTTATTTTCTTGTACATACTTTAGCCTTTACTGTGGTTCATTTACTACATTTTTTTCCCTCAATCAAAATATCAAAAGAGTGGAGTTAGGGTTATCTAGAACCTAATTTACTCTTTTAGGTGAATGAGTGTATCAATTAATCCTATCAGAACATATTTATTTTTACATATTTTTAATGATTGACCATGAAGATTACTGCAAGGAGCACATTTCATGAATATTCATCCTAAAAAAAATCTTAGTTTCATTAGTGCTGGACAGGACTTTCCATTTTCATTTATTTTCTTTCCCCAAAGTAAAAATTTTAGTTTTTCCTAGGATATGAAATTACTAAAGGAACATTTGTTCAGTCAACAACATTTTGTAATTCTAAAGATGAAACAATTTTATTGAACACTTCCTCTGAACTGTACTTTGAAAGTCTCAATTTTAAGGGATGTTTTGGAATATTTCAAAATTGTAACGTGTAGTTTTATATTGTTGAAAAAAAGCTTTTACAGTAAGCCGGTGCTGCAGTAGTGAGTGCTGCTCTGTTATTTTAATGATAGTTCTCTGCTAGGAGCTTCCTGACCGCATCAATTTATTGAAATGGGCACTTTAGTAGATCCTTTCTACCCACAAGGTTGAGTGTTCTGAAAGTAGTTTGGATTAAGTACACACTGTGCAGGAAAAGGGCAAGACACCAAGTTGGGAGGAAGTGTGGGTGATAGAAGGCCTTACAGAGGGTTATGGACTGGCTGAGACCAGTTGGATGTTCAACAAGACCAAATGCCGGGTCCTGCACTTCAGCCATAACAACCCCAGGCTTGAGTCAGAGTGGCTGGAAAACTGAGCAGAAGAAATTGACTTGGGAGTGTCAGTGCTCATGAACAACTGGCCAGTAGTGTGGCTAAGGCAGCCAAAGGCATCTTGGCTTTTATCAGAAGTAGTGTAGCCAGCAGGAGCAAGGAAGTGATCATCCCTCTGTACTCAGCGCTGGTGGGGCTACACCTTGAGTACTGTGTGCAGTTTTGGGCCCCTCACTGCAAGAAGGACATTGAGGACGTGCAGCATGTCCAGAGAAGGGCAACAAAGGTGGTGAGGGGTCTGGAGCTCATGTTTTAGGAGTGATCGAGGCAACTGGGATTGTTCAGTCTGGAGGAGGAAATTCTGGGAAGACCTTATCATTCTCTATAACTACCTGAATGGAAGTTGTAGCAAGGTGGGGTTTGACCTCTTTTCCCATGTAACTAGCTATAGGGCTAGAGGGAATGGCCTCAAATTGTGCCAGGAGAGATTCAGATTGGACATTATTCAAAAAAGTGATTAGGCACTGGAACAGGCTGCCCAGGAAGGTGGTGGTATCACTGACCCTTGAGGTGTTTAAGAAATGTTTAGATGTTCTACTTGGGGACATGGTCTAGTGGGAAATACTGATGATAAGTGCACAAACAGACTAGATGATCTTGGAGGTTTTTTCCAACTTTGGATATTCTGTGATTCTATGAAGATGATTAGGGGCCTGGAACATTTCCCTTATGCAGAAAGGCTGAGGGAGCTGGGTCTGTTCAGCCTCTGGAGAAGAGGAGACTGAGGGATTCTTATCAGTGCTTGTAAATCTCTAACAGTAGACCTTTTCAGTGATGTCCAGCTATAAAACAAGAGGCAATAGGCCCAAACTGTAATGTAGGAGATTCCATTCAAACACATTCAAACACTGTGTGAGTGGATGAGCACTGGAATAGGCTGACAAGAGAGGGTGTGAAGTCTGTTTCTGGAGATATTCAAAAGCCTTCTGGACACAGTCCGGTGTTAATGAGTTGTAGGGGAGACTGTATGAGCACAGGTGTTGGACTAGATAATGTGTAGAGGTGCCTTCCAACATCAGCAACTCTGTGAAAGTTGCATAAAGTATTTGATTTCTTACTTATCCTTTTCATTCTAACCCTACTGCCCATAGAATTTGCCAAGAGTGTTGACTTACACCTATGTTTTATCTAAAGCCCATCTTGATAGTCACTGTGTCTGAATGCCAGGAGACAATAGCAACTCTGCTCTGTACTCTTTTCAGTTTTCCTTACCAGGTTAATATAGCTTTTCTGCTTTTTCTTAGTAAAATGTGGAAGCAATTACTAGGGGATATTCATTTTTTCTGGTTGATAGGGAAGATAAATTCTATTATCCTGCCTATACAGTTGTTTGAAATGCATTTTGATTTTTCCAATATTGCTGTCTATGTACTATTCCACAGGTATAATGGTATATATTTTCTAGTCTCAGTACTCTGGCTATTGAAGAGTAACCTCAAATATATGATGATGACTGAGTAAAGAATACTATTTGCCCATTGCTCTACCTGAAATATTCCTCTGTGTTGCTTTTTATTCTCAAATCCTGATGCACATAGACCAAAGCAGTTTTATCAATGGTGCAAATAAAGATTTGTATTAGTGACATTGTGAACTCTCCAATATTTCACTTGTAAATGTAATCTAATAAATTCAGACATGTTTTTAAAATCTAGACAAGACTACATAGAAAGTCAAGGAAAAGAAGGATAAATTCACTAGATATAAGATAAATATACACATGTATATGTTTTCTTCTCTCTGTGGAAAGAAGAGTGTTTTGTTTATTTCTTTTCCTCCACTGGTGATTTTCATTAAGAAATCAGACTACAAATTCAGCTTGGATTTTGATCTAGTGCCTACTTTTGCTCTTACTGCCATAAACTATTCAGAAATAAACTGTATTTATGAAAACAGAAGCAGGTTAGAAAAAGAAACAACAACAACAAAGAACAACAACAATGAAGGAAAAATTAAGCCCTAAGAGGTGACTGTTCAAGTAAAATCTACTCACAGGTCCTTTCAGCTGAAAACATAATCACATATGTCTTTTTACCTTCAAGTGTAGTTCTGCTTCTAGTTTGGTACTTGTTGATTTTCTGTGTTTGGTGGAAGCACTAGTGTTAAATAGACAGCAATACTTTATTTTATCAGTTGAAGGTAAGGCAACTGGAGTCTGTTCTATAAAGGGCAATCCAGCCCATGCTCTGAAACAGGTCCCATGCTAACTGCAGAACATCTCCAGGGCTACTTTTCACACATATAGTGCAACCTGCTTCTGGTCTTGAGCCATACCACTGTGTCTTTGGATAAAAAAGGAAGCTTTAATCTTCACAGCTGTCAATGCGCACTAAATTACAGGAAGAAAAGAGGATTCATCTCACAATAATGAAAACAGATTTGGTACAGACATAATTTAGGGATTAACAATGTCTGAACATGAAGCCATCATCTTCTCTCTTTTGATTGTTAATAATCAGGAAATATCATAATAATTAACGCTCAGTTAAATCAAAAGTATGTTAAAGGCATAAAAATAAAACATTCAGTCACTATCTTACCAAGTTTTGACTACAAAATTACTTATGCCTAGGAATATTTATTCTCTAACACCTTGTGTGATCTATGGAGAACAGTAACATATGCTCATCGTTTGCCTCATTCTGAATTTCCATGTTTACATTTTCCTGAAATTCTGTAAAATGTCATATAACATAACTATATAGAGTGTAGCCTCCATAGAAGAGCAATTTTTCATTATGGATCTGTCTTTTCAGTTGTCTCCATTTGTGAAAGTAAACATGTTCTATCTGTATTGAAAGATAACTTTAATTATACAAATTACAGTGTAGCTATTTCCAAGAACTTGGAAAGTTCTTGGCCAGGTAAAGCCAAGTAAAACACATCGTAATTCATTTGTTCACTATCTGCCTGCCTGTCTACATACCCTATTTAGTAGACAAAATATCCAAAATATGGTGCTCATTTCTTCTTCAAAGACAATGTGAGCCTTTACATGAAATCTAGTACTGGAAAACTTTTGGTGTATAAATGGACTTATTTCCTAAATTGCTTTAAACTATGTTGGATGGATTAGTTTTCAGCCTTTAAGGGAAATGTATCAGTTTTCATATTGTTCTCAGAGGCAAGTATATCACTAAACAGGAGGAAATTTCTTTCTGACACAATAACTTTAAGAAGCTGAGTGAGATCACTTAAAGTTAATAAAAAAGTAGCAAAGACTATGATCCATTTGCTTTATAATTCTCCTTTTCCCTAGAAAAATAATGTATCAGAAGAAATAGCTAGAGTTGATGACAAAAAAGTCAGTATGAAAGAAAAGCAGATCAGTTGCATAAAGCACTAAGAAAGAAACAACCAGTATTTTTGTTTACTGCATGATCTCTATCAGTCATCTCTGCATAAGGTATTATGTGAGAAACTAGTATGCAACAGAAGACAAGGGTCGCTTACTGTGGTAAGCCAGGAATTGTTTAGGTTATACATTAGGATTACAATTGTGAGCACTGTACCTGTTCCATGGATTAGCAGTGAGACAGTGAAGTTTCATTAAAAACAGAGTAATGATATTAAACTTTTATAATTTGACTGGGATACATGCAACAGCATTTTTCATAAACTTAGGTCTGTGAAACATTCAGTGAGGGAGCTGATAAGTAGTGAATTACAATAATCAATATCTCAAGTGACAAAAGTATTAATCAACATTGTGTCACTGTTCTGATCTAGGAAGAAATGAGTTTTATATAGATCACATAAATATGAGATAAATTACATACTGGGCCAAATGAATGGCTCATGTAACTCAATTGCTGATATATGCAGCTGGTGACACATTTGGATCTAGTGATGAATTTGGATGATTACATTTTGACATGGTATCATACTGAGTCAAGCAATTAGCATAACAATGTTTTTACAAGGACTTATTTTGATGTAAAATTTGCATGGATTTAGCTGTGCTCATGCATTTTTCTAGTTTGCATGGGATATTATATTGCTCCACAAGGAAAAGTCATTTAGTTTTATTGTCATGGGAATCCACAGATGAGTAAGGTTAGGAGTACCTTTTCTGTTACAGGAAATAGGAAAATTATGCAATCTTTTTTTAATACAGTCTTATCTTTTTCATCTGAGACTTTTGGTCAGTGGGATGTGAAAGTTGGAGAGAGCGTCTTTCTTGCTTCAACTTCGATAGCTTCTTTCCAAGTACCTAGAAATATGTACCTGATTTTGCAGTTACATATTTGCCCAACTGCAAAACTTAGATATGTTGGAAGATATATTTTGAGTGTTTAAGTGAATGCAGCCATTAGAATATCTATCTCTATACTAAAAATAGTGTAGAGTAGCACCAGTGCTAAGTATACATGCATGACCATCCTAATTTTTCTTAGTTCACATTTAGAAGGATGATAAGACAGTTTCAAGGTATACATTCCCCTTCAAAAGATATAAAGAGATCCACTTGTTAGTCTTTAGTATAAGTGGCTAGGCACACATACTGCTAGTGTGAAATTCTTGCCAAAGTGAATGGAAGGGTTGAAAATGAATAAAAGCATGTCTGCATTCTATTGGTGTATCTTTATCAGGGAATACAAATATCTGTGAAAGAGAAGCAAGAGAACAAACATAAACAATAAGCAAATGAAAATTATCTGGGTAATAAACAGAAATAGTGGTTAAAACAGAGACTTACCTAGAATTTGGCTATTTTTACTAGTCAGAAGAAAAGCTCTGCACAAAAACACAAGGAAAAAAGGTAAAAAACATGATTTTGAGGCATCTTTAATTATTGATTATTAAGTCCTCCACATTTTCCTGTTCTGTATATTAGAAAGTGTATGAAAAATAAATGAAAATGAATGTTTGTAGACCCTATGTTGGCTGACATAGTGGTGATGCGTATTGATCCTGTCAATGTCTCAGAGTTGTTCACTTGCAATGATTGCTTTTTTACTGTTCACTCAATTCTTGTTAAGAAGAAAATCAGAGTAAGATCCATTAGACTTCTCAATTGCTAGTGACTATCAATGAAGAATTTGGTTTTAGTTGAGCTAACTCTAACTTTGCTAGATGAAAAGAATACCCATGAGGTCACTGAATAATTCAGAAGTGACTCTGAGACTTGCTGACAGCATTAAACTGAATTTATTCAACAATTTAGGCAGAACCATAATAACAAAATTTGATTTAATATTCAAGTAAGAGTTTGAAAGAATAATGTTTTTCCAAGGAATCTGCATGCTGGAGGTAGATTGAGCGGAGTCCTTTATTTCATTTCTAACCAGAAAAAACACGATTCCCACTTGTAAAGGAGGAGACACAAGGTGGACCCTAAAATCAGCCTAAATGAAAAAGTATAAAGCAACAGAAAGTCATTGTCTTTCAATCCCAGTAGCAGAGCCCTGTTTTTCAAGAGAACTAGGGCATTTTATTTCTATATCTATTGTTTATTCTCTCACCTTTTTTAATGCTTTACTAACACAGTGGAAGAACTTTGCATTAGAAGATGTAGTTATCCTTCTGCACAGGTTGGGATTGCCCTTCTTTTCATAACTAAAACTGAAATAAACTGCCACATGTGAGTAAAATAAAGTGCATAATGATCCAAAAATAAAGGACCTGGATAGCAAGTCTGGTCTGTGGGGAAAAAAAAAAATAAATGTTTGAATTAGAAAGCTCATAGATCAAATGAGTTACACTGAACACTTCCAGATTCATTAGCTTTATGTTTCCATCACTGTGATTATTATGAACACTGAAGTGTTAGTAGATGAAACTGTTACACTTCAGAACAGATTGGGATGCACTTTAGGTAACTGTGTAGGCACATATAATAAAACACAATGTTAGTCCCAAAACACCAACAATTAAAGCTGTGTCACAGAGTTTGTATAGAATTTTATGCATGATTATTAAAGTGTCATTGATAGATAATCTGTCCTTATTCTATTATAATTGAATTATTTTCCTATTTTCTTTCAGTTATGGGAAAGTATCTCAAAAACAATAAGGCTGAGTGAAATGCACTTTTCAAGTATTCTGAAAGGTATTTTAACAAAATTATGCTACTAAAAACCATTGTTCTTTAGGGTAATTTTAAATACCCTGTTGCTTTTTCCTGAGTGAGCACACTGTATGCTGAAGTCTATAGTTATAAATAATGCTTCCCAACCACAAGAAAAATGAATTTTGGCCCAACTCTATTGTTGTTAACTCCATAATTCTGTGATTCTGTGATAATTACTTCTTGTATTTTATCAGAAAATATTGTGTGTCTATCATTTCTAAGAAAATATAGTTGTTCTGATTTCACATCTTAGAAACTAAAAGCAGTGAAATATACCATCCTTTGGGAGTTTAATTTATTTTTCAAAAGTGCAAACAGGGTAAAGTGGAGATGAAAAGAATGTAGCAAAATTAATGTGAGTTTTGGCAGCTCTTGGTTTATAAATTTACGCTAAACAGTGTGCTGGTGTGGAACGTTTTCTTATTTTTCAACCTTTTAAAATTTTCTAAATAGTTTATAGGTTCAGTCTATCACCAATATGTACGTCAAAAACTTCACAGTATAACTGAGAAGTGGAAATAGATTTTTTGACAAGTTCATGCATGAATTAAGGAATGATCAGCACTGTCATATAAATAACCTTTTCAGAAAGTAAACTAAATGAAGCCTGAGAGACTTTAGCTTCTATGCTCCAGTATTTAACATTTGCTAATCTTTAAATGCTGGTGGAAATTTTTACTTTACATTAACGAAGCAAACTATACAAAAGAAGAAAATAACATAATTGCTTGAAATTCAAAAAATAAAAATAAAAAAAATTGCATGTGAGTGCCTAAGGAGGGAATTTCTTTTTTTTCTTGAGAACTGACAATAACCCTATCACTCTCCTTCGGAACAAACTTAGTGCAGTTAAGAATAGCCTTTCCGTTTGATTAGATATATTCAACAGCTTGAGAATCTTTGCATTTTGCTCACTTTAATTGGTCAAATATCAGCACAGTGTAACTTTCCAGGCTACTGTTTTCCATAAGGAGCACTACAAATCCTTCTTTCCCATTGACTTTGATAAGACTTGAATGATAGAATAATTTCTTAGGATATGTGCCATACCCTGGAAGTTCAGTTCTATTATTGCGTTTACATTTCTATAATCTGCTACTAAGCTTTTGTTCTTTCTTTGCAATGGTTTTGTTTTTTTCTGGGGGTTGTTTGTGGTTCTTTTTAATTGTTTGTTCATTGTGCCATTCCTCAGATTTCAAGCCCTTTATAGAAGAAAAAATGACAGCTTTTATTACCAGAAGAGAAGAAACATGGTGCAGCCTGTGAATAGTATTCCTCTAGACTAAGAATGGTGATCTTGTTTACCAAGTATGTTACTTTGCTATATATTTGAATAGAAATGCATTAATATTTTGGAAAATGACATTTTGTGATTAGCTAAGCATGACACCTACACATTCATTTCAAATAAGATTGCTTATTTTCAGAATTGTTTTATTATGTCAAAGGAAATATAGTATCTCTTCTTTCTTGAAAATATTTTCAAATCCCAAACCAATTATTTAAATTTACTTTGACTTGCAGATCTGACTTTTCAGTAAGGAAGTAAGCTCATTGCTATATTTTCTTTTATAATCAGTATTATATCTTGTTTTCCAAAGACTTTCAACACAGTATGATTTGTGAAACAATTTGCTTTACAATAAACATTAAAGTTTCTGTTGAAAAAAATGACTTGAGAACAGTGAAAAAGGTAATTGACAAGAGATTCACGGGAAATATTTTGCTTCTTACATTAAACATGAGTAGAGTTTCAACGGATTAATACAATCTGAAAAGGGACCACTTTCAAGGTCTCTTCAATGATCTTAATATATTTCAAAAGAAAAGTAACTGAATTGAGGGATACTTCCAGTGCAGGTCATTATTTAATAGTACCTAAAGAGATTAGAAGTCAAAAATAAAAGGAGCACTCGCTGTGATAAGGTAAGCTAGAGAAATTCAACTCTGTTCAAAGTGAAGCTCATTTGCTGAGAATCTGAGCCTTCACCTGAAGTACGTCAGCAGATCTTCACTGGATTCAGTGAATTAGTTCACAGAGGTGGACTCACATCTAGTATCTACTCAGTTATATGTAGTTGATTACTAGAATTGCAGGCATCAGCCTGTCAGGATAATGGTAGCTGTGATGTCAATTAGAGGGTATCATTTCAGACATACAGCTCCTTGCTGTCGCTGATGATAGCACATTATCATGTGTGCTGCAGTGGTATAACATGAGAATATCCTGAATAATGTTAACTATTTCCTCGGTAGGATGGGCTATCTTCTTTTGCAATTTTAGGTACCAGTTTGGAATATAGTATTTGCAATATGTATAAGGAACTAATGCCAAGAAATGCAGAGGGATACACTTGGAAGTGTAGTGAATTAGGGGACATACAGCTGAAATATACCACTACAGCATCAGTTTTCAGAGACTAATATTTGGAATCCTTATCTTTGCACATTTTGTCCAGACAGCTTTAAAAGATTACTTGATGACAGACGTACTGAGGTCAATAAATACATCAAATAATAACATCCATGTATTCACCTATGATCACAATACTAGTGTAATTTTTATTTTTTTCTTTCTGGAAAATATACAGCTGTATGTGGGTAGACTTAATTGTTTGATTGTAATACCTAATTCTGTCATGTGAGATGTTTAATAAAAGATGATGAAGAAAAAAATAAAAAAAAAGAAAAAGCCCATTAAGCATGCTCCAATGACTGTAGAAAGGATTTCAAAGACAGACTATTCAGTCTTCAATGTCAGAAATTTGTTTATTTCTAAGACACCTTTGATCTGATTCTGATTTCCCATCCTGCAACTTCAGTATGTATAACGTTGCTTCATTATTTCCTGACATCTTGCCTCATGGTGAGCAGTTGTAGCTTGAAAATAGCATATAAAAGCAATCTCTACTGCTGTTTCCAACCCCTGAAATATAATCTATTCCAGAATCGCTCATTTAATATAGAAATATATATATATATATTTTAGATCCTTGAAGTTTGGAACAACTTTATCTTCTGCTTTGGGATTTTCCGTGTGAAGGTGATTGGCTCAGAGGAATGTCAAATCCCAGATCTTTCTCATTTTGATGTACGTGGCTGTACGTGTTGCTAGGGAAACTCCCATGCTGGAATCAGCCAGTAAGGAACTGAGAAAGAAAATGTCATATAACTTGTAACAGAATACAGCTGTGCACAATATGTATATAACATAATATTTTTTGTCCTGTTTCTGTAGCTGTGACAGAGATTCCTCTGTTAATACTAGCTTTAGGTAAGAGGCCAGTCCAGACCTGAGGTTTCTTGTGTTGGCCAACACATGCCAGTCAGAGAAGGAAGGCAAAGGGAAATAGAAAGGGAAAAGGGAGAAAGAAAGAGAGAGGGGAAGGGGGAGAGAAAGGAAAAGGGAAGGAGAAGGGAAAAAGAGGAGGGGAAAGAAAGGGGAAAGGAAGGAAAGAGAAGAGAGAAGAGAAGGGGAAAGGAGAGGAGAGGAGAGGAGATGAAGAAAGAAAGCTGTTTGAAACTAGGTCATATATGGTTATGACAATAAGAGCTTCTTCTCTGTAGTCGTGGCTTCTGAAATTGAAAACATTTTGACAGCTTTAATGTAGCAGGTCTAAAATATTGAAGGATTATTAATCTCCAGATAAACTGCATCTTCTCTTCAAGAAAAGTCTTTGATCAAAGCACTCTTTCGTTTATTTTTTTTTTTTTCCCAGTTCACATATCTGCAATATATGAAACATTTTGACTAGCATTTTGCAGATGATAATTAAGAATTGTTGACAGGAATTTGGGAAAGGGTGATGGAATAGGTTTTCTTCATCTGCTGTACTTTGATCCTAAGAGACATAAAAGATGGTCTTTATGAACAATAGTAAATGTTTAATCCATATTTTTTTTGTTTTTTAATTTTGAAATGGAACTGGTTTCTTGTAATTGTAAATGTAATGATTTGGTCTGAGCTGGCATCCAGTCTAAAGAGCTTTTTGACTCAACATCACGACGATAATGATGGCACATGCAAAATGTCTCCATATATTTCACTATAAACTGTAATATACTAAAATTGGAAACATTTTTATTTTGGACTTATCTCTTCTTTAGTCACACTATGAGCAGAAAAGACTAAATAATGAACTCTGTGTTCTACAAATTTACCTTCAGGTTCTTATGTTTTTGAAACTGAGTGAGTTCTCTCCAAGCAGAAATTCCCTCATTTACAAACAAATTTTTGTTGCTTCTGTTGAAAACCTTCCGTGTATTCATTCTGTACTGACATTTTCCCATGCTGGATATATTTACCAAACCAGAAAGTAACACTGAATAATATTTGTGGGGAAGTTAGTCCAACTGAATTACAAGGTTAATAATCAACTTGCCCCGAGCAATCATACAACTTTAAGCATGAGGGCTCTGAAAGTAATGCCTCCTATTTTATTGTGTTGCTCTGAATTGTCAAAGGTGGATGATGGTTATGTGGCAATACAGGTTGGAATTTACCACCAATATTCTCTTTTGTTGCCATATGAGAGATGACAACAGATGGGCAGTCTGACATGGAAATATGTATAAGAAAAGATGTGTGATTGAATTCCACTGTACCGAAAAAAATTGCACCTATTGACATTTCTTGATGCTTGCCAAACTTTTTTGGAGACCAAATAGTGGATGTGAGTACAGGGAGGTAGCGAGTGGTGCATGTCAGCAGTGGTGACAGCAACGTGGAAGACAAGACAGACGATCATGCGGATTTTTACAAGTATGGCTCATTCACCACTGGTGAAAGTGCGTACATAGGTAATGGTGGGGAATATATTGAAATATATATATTTTCTAGCAGTGAATTTGCTCTATCAGAGGCTCTTGTTATTCTCTCTATATCTGTTGTAGTTTAAATGGGAATAAATAAAAGTCATTGCTTTTGGAACAATGTACATATTTTACTCTGTGCAAAACAGTTGCTATTTTTTTCCAGTTCAAGCAGAAATGAGAAAAAGGAAGGGTTGAAAACTTTTAATGCTAAATAAATATAAATAAATGTCAAAACAGTCATTTAATGTCTGTTTTGAGTTATTTATTTCACATTTATTTATTTTACAGTTACTTATTCATAAAAATTTTAGCCTTTTAATAAATATTTGCTATAGAAGGTGGAACAGCTGCAGGTCATGAAAGACAATGTGGTTGCAGTAAATGCTGTTAAAATAACTCTCAGATAATTTATTCAACTTTTTTTCTTTAGGGAAATTTAGAGTAATTTTAAATTGAAATTTTAAGTAATTTAATCTGCTTTATAAAAGAATTAACCAGAGTTCAGGAAACAAATTATGTTGAGATTTTGTGATTTTTATGTCAGCACAGTTACATTCCAAGAATGTTATTTTATTAAAAAATATTATATTAAAACTTTCATTGCAACTCCACAGCATAGATAGAAGGCCAGTTCTCAGAACTCATTATTGAAGAGTATTTCAAAGGAAACATGGACATTTTCTGCAGAAGTAAAAGTTTAAAAAATCCTATTAGAAATGTTTTAATTGAACATTTCAAAGAATATTTTAATATTTCAGAAGTAAAATGAATCATTTCAGATTGGTGTAACACTGAGAAGTTTCCTCTGAGAACCAGAGAAATTTTTGTACACATTGATGGGGTTAAAAAAAAAAAATAAATCAAAGCTTTTGCATGAAAGGAACCGAATTGATGAAAATAACTGTCAGAAACAAATTAATAAGTATCACTATATTAATCATCTAATTTTGTTATATAACTTAAAAGCAATGTTTTTAATTATTTTTGCTATGTAGAAATGCAGAGTTCCATATAAATGATGATCTTTCTGTTGTGCTCTATGCAGAAGTGATATCATAAATAAAGGAGACAACCTGAAGACAAGGTGGGAAAGAAGCAGAGAATAGGTCATGGCTTTGTCTGAACTACCGAAGCCTGAAAACACATAAGGATAAGCGTGTTGTTCTAATTAATTCATGTTTGAACACGGACTTTTCACATGAAAAAAAAAAAGAAAAAAGTAGAGATCTAAACTTGACAAGAATTACCTATCTTAAAGCTGAGATATGTGTTTAAATTGCATCCAGCTGAGGAATATTAAAGAAAAGCATTCAGTCAAGGACAAATCTTTGTAGTTCTCTAGAGGCAGCCTTTTGCATCTCCCTATGATTTATTTGGCATGAGCCATTGTCAGAGACAGTACAAAACTCTAAATGGGCAACTGGCCTGATAAAGTATGAACATTTCTGTACCATTGTAACTGCTACTGCTAAGCACGTCTCCAGAAGGACTGAGGATTTAATAAATGTTGCCTGAACAGCCAGAAACTCATCTAAATCAGTGGGTATTATAACCACCTGCAAAGTAAGTCTGAGAATCTGATTTTCTACAGATAGAGCAGCTATTTAAAAGACCTAATTACGCTAATTATAGTAAGTGTTTTGTAATGTTTCATCAAAAACACTGACCCACTCTGCATAGCAGGTGCTCATTAAATGTGGAAGATCTGATATTAATAATCATTTACCCCTTGTGGAAACTCTGTACTATATGTAATAACGATAAAATTTAATTTCCCCACATAACTACCCAGGAAAATAATATTTCACTGAAACTGGGTGGAAACCCCTTGTTACTTCTTTACATTCAATGAACTGAAAAAGAGCAGGGAAGCCTTACACCCTAATAATCCCTCAGAAACAAAATACTATTTCTCAATAAAACATAATAAAGTAGCAAACGATATACCACAAATATATAAACCAATAGGCACTCTGCTGTAATCTACACCCATGTGCAGCATTCTTGTGAGTATAAAGTGTAGACTTACTAACTGAACATGCCTGGTTAATACATACTTACAGTTAGTACTATTGGGCATGTTAAAGAGACATAAGCAGAAAAATTTAGGAAACTTGGCCAATTCTGTGGTAATTTCAGTAAGATATGCCCTGTCATGCAGCATGAGGTGAGGGGCTTTAGAGCATTTCTGCAGGGAAGGACTTGGGGGTGTTGGTGAATGAAAATTTTGACATGAGCCAGAAGCATGCACTTGCAGCCTAAAGAAAAACAACCATAACCTGGGCTGCATCAAATGAAAGGTGGCTAGCAGGGAGCTGATTGCTCTGCCTTCGTGAAGCCCTATTTGGAGTACTGTGTCCAGAACTGGGGCCTCTATGAGGAAAGACATGGAGATGCTGGAGCATATTCAGAGGACAGAGAGGTCCAGACAGGAAGATGATCAGAGGGCTGGAATACCTCTCCTGTGAAGAAAGGTAGAGTGGATTGGGGTTATTCAGCCCAGAGGAGAGAAGGCTCCGGAGAGACCTTCTAGAGATCTTCCAGTATCTTATAGGGACCTACAAAAAAGTTGGAGAGGGACACTTTTTCAGGGAGTCTACTGGTAGGACAAGAGATAATGGTTTTAAACTGAAAGAAGATAGATTCATACTCGATATTAGCAAAAAATATAAGATTGGTGAGGAACTGGAACATGTTGCTCAGAGTTGTGGAGCTTTCATCCCTGGGAATGTTCAGAGGCAGGCTGGATGGGGCCCTGGGCAGTCTGATCTAGCAGGGGGCTGGAAATGGTTGATTTAAGGTCTCTCTCTTTCCCCAGTATTCTGTGATTCTCTGAGTCTATGGTTATACTCACAAGTGTCAATTCCTAGAGAACATCTCTGGACTATAATGTTCAAGTGTCAGTACTCTTCCTCATCCAAAAATGATAAAATAACAGATACAGAATTATATATTATAATTTCAGTATTTTTTAGGTGAAATATTTTATTCAACAGGAATCAAATAATATCTTAAGATGTAAATTTAGCATATAATTTTCATTTACATAGTTTTCCCTTTGGCCTACTTTTACTCTTCTCTCTCATCTTTACCTTCACGCCTGAGTTTTTTTAATTGTTAAATATGACTTTTCTTATTTTAATCCACTTCTACTCTATTACAAGATCCCTATCAAAACTCTGACTCTGCTTGAATTATTTACAAAATAGTTTCTCTTCCACAGAAATAGGGTTTAAAATATAAACAAGCTCTGTGTAGGAACAATTTTCTCTCTTATATTTTACCTCCCAATTTTTTAACATTTTGGAAACAGTTACAAAGATGGCAGAAGAAACAGACAAAATGGTGAGCACTGCTGAGGACAGGGCAGGCATGCAGAATAATATAGATATCTCTTTAAGATGAGACCATTCAAAGAAAGTGTCATGATTTTAATACAGTCAAATCTAAGAATTTACACCCAGGGGTTACGAACAAATTCATGCCTACTAACATGTGTCCTGAACAAGAATGACATTGAAAGCACTTCTGTAGCTCAAAGTAAGAGCCTGACAAATCCAAGTTAAAAATATGCTTTTTTGTAGTAATGACTAAACATTTGGAGCAAATTAACAAAGAAACTGTCAAATTCCTCATTCTTTTTATCTTATTTTACTAGAATATTTTACTAATATATATTTATCCAAATGCAATCTACTGGATTCAAAAGATGGTTTTTAGACTGTATTACTTATAATGGTAACAACATATACTTAATATCAAATCTCTTCTATCTTTAGAAACCTATAAATTTGCAAAAAAGTTGCAGTAGATAATTGATTTGAGCCCATTCTACTTGCTTTAGGTATGATTAAGTTAGAAGCAGAGTTAGATATTCTAGCAGATCTTTAATGAATGTTAGAGCTACACTGTTTTGGCTTTTATTTCTTAGTTTTCAGGTCTTCTTTTTGCTTCTGTTTGATCTTTTTCTTATTTTTTTTATAAATATTTCTGCTAGTCCTCTCAATTCATTTAAATGGAAGAAGCTGGAATTCAAAATGAAATAGAACAAAGCTCTTATCTAGGATAAATTAACATACATCCAAAGTCCTTCTTTCTTCTTTCTCAGTAAAAGAGATCTCTCTCAGTTATTTTTAACCATTAGCAAGTACAGATTCAGAAGCCGATTTCCCAGAAAATAAATATGGCTGTAGCCTGCTTAGTCCCAGCCACAGAATGAAAAAGCAACAGCTTTTCTTCCTGATGTTCTCATTGTGAGTAAGCACTGCTCTGCAACTGGAAGTCCTTAAAAGGACTAACAAATCATAGTGCAGTGAAAGCACCTTTTTTCCCCCTCTGTAGCTGGAAACCTTTGCTGTATATCAGAGGAGATTATACCATGGCAGGAGAAACAGATACTGTCCGGATCTATTTCCTGTAGCTAATAAGTACTAGTGCTCGTGATTCCTAAGAATCATTCTATTGTTTGTGACCAGCTGGAGGTGAGTAAAATCAGTTTTAAATTTTAAAGATACGCTTGGAGATTGTATTTTTCAGATAGATTATTTCAAAGAAATGCACTTTCTTGAAATACATTTAATACCTTTTAAAAAATACTTCCAAAATACTCTTACAAACCCAGGTGGCTAATGTGGCAAACAGATGTGCAAATTTTGTTTGGGAATTCAAAAAGTACATTTTATTAAATCGTGTAACATGGCAGATGGATAGGAGCTAAGTGGAATATTCGGTTGATTACTCCACAGTTTCAGCAGTCAGAGGAAAAACCCCAGCCTGTGTTCTTTGTGTACCCACACATCCTGGGGATGCCAGTTTGCATTTGTGAAAGAAAGAAGATTGATCTTAAACACCTCAGGGTTTCTCCAAGGGTATCTTATCTGCATCAGTTAATTCCAGACCTAGTTTTCCTATGTATAAGAAATGGGATAAGAAGGCAAGTCCTTTGAGCTAAACAGCTACTTCCTATGGTAAATGGAGTTTTCAGATCTTGCTGTTTCACCTGCTCTACCTAAATAGCCCTTTAAACATTCTCTGTCAGCCATCATTTCAAAACAAGAGTTATATGAAAGATTGGACGATGCTTCCAGTTTTGGAACTCCAAAACCAAATGGATAAGCACTCATAAATCTATTTTCCTATTCTTAGTTTACAGAGGTCCCAGTGCTGCTTGGTGACTCATAATCTTCATATGAGTTGCAGCAGTCAAGAGACAGAGAAAGCACTTTTATGTTGAAACAGCAAAACTGTTATCTTGAAAATAATAGCCCCATTATCCTGCTAACACAAATTTTCTGCACTGGTGCAGACACATTAGTATATAGGAAACCAAAGGAGACAAAAAGTAGCAAAAGTCTAGATCCTGAATACCAGAAATTACAAATAACCATCATAACTTAAAATGTTTTCATAGCTATGGATGTTGTTGTTTTCAGTCCCCATTGTTATGACATTGTCTTTGAGATCATAGAACTATACAATCATAGAACGGTTTGGGCTGGAAGCACCTTTATGATCTTCTAGTTCCAACCCCCCTGCTATAGGCAGGGACACCTCTCCCTAGACCAGGTTGCTCAAATACATGTGCAGCCTGGTATTGAATGCTTCCAGGGAGGGGGCATTCTCAACCTTCCTGGGCAATCTGTTCCATTGTCTCACCACCCTCACAGTAAAAAAAAAAAAAACTTTCTAATATCTAGTTTAAATCTACCCTCTTCCAGTTTAAAGCCATTTCCCCTCATCTTCTACATGCCCTTATAAAAAGCCCCAGCTTTCCTGTAGGCCCCTCCAGGGGAGGGGGGAATAAACAGGAATATCTAGAAATTGCCAGTATGTTTTCTGTGAACAATTTGAAACATTTAATAACTTCATTATTTTATTTATTAATGCAATTGTGAACTAATGGTGAAAAATGTGTATTTTTTTATTTCTCTATGTCACTGTAGTAATGAGAAAGTAGTTATATAGTGAAAGACAGATTACAAGTGCAGCTGGTAGGTACCTGAGTACAAAAATGGTTGACGCATAACACTTTATCTAGAAGATTCTGCATTCAATTACTTATCAATTTGTCAAATTTCAGCAGTTGAAGCTAGAATTTTTCATGTCAGCTAGCGTATTTCAGAAAGAATAACTTTTTGGAAATTTCTTTCTTAGAAAATTCCTTAGAAAATTATTCTGTCTTTTCCAACAATGACAGTTAGGACTAATATTTTGTTTTATTTGTGTCACATTGAGACCAAGAGACTTTGGAACAGGATTTCCAATCTACTGCTATTTTTGCTCAGGAAATATATGTTACACTTAATGCTTACCAAAATACAGTCAATTTATTAACATGTGCAAAAAGTCATAGCACTTTTCGCATTTTTCATTAAAGCATCTCTCCAGTTATAGAAATATACCCACATGTTCTGGAGAAACATCAATCACCAAAGCTTGGAAATCCTCTGCTTAGGTTTGGATCTCACACTGTTGGTTCATACAGAGAGTAAAAACCATCAGCTACTCCAGCAAGAAAAGCTCTTGTCTGAACAATCCATCCTGGCTCGTGTGTAGCTCAATGTGCTTATAGCTTTGTTTTCTTTCATAACAGAAATCTCACTGCCCTTCATGTCCTGATTAGTACAAGGAAAACAGTACCACATTCTCACCTCACAGGTAGAATGGAAAATCATGTGTTTTCTGCCCTCAGAGCAGTCTCTGAGCTGTTGGCAATAAATAAAGCCAAAGATCACAGGTTGACAGCAAGGCTGGCAGAAAAACAAACAAACAAACAAACAAACACAGAAAGTAGGTGATTATTCAGTAAAAATGAAAGAGAGGAGAGAGGTATCCACAGAGGATACATGGAAGATTTTAGCCTCTTGTCACATAGTCATCTGCCTGAGAGCTCCTCCAGGATAGAAGCTGTGAGACTTAAACCTTCTATTCTACTTTTGCTCTCCAGACAAGTTTTCCTCTCTCATTCAGCTGAGAAGGGACATAGGGCAGGTTGTACCTTCAGAACTGAGCTGTGCTGTGTGAATTTTCCTCTCTGCAATACCATAAGAGCATCAAGTCATTGTGCAGGAAAAGACATCATTTATTAAAAATAAGAGGAAAAAAGCCCCACACCAGTAACATTGATATAAATCTTTTAATGGTTCTTGTGCCGTAAATGCCCTGTGAATGTTAATGATACACATTTCAAGAGCTGCCTCTAACTTTGTTTCTGATCTCAGCTGGGACAAGAGCAGGATTTAAAACAGCATGAAAATTTCCTAAAGGATCAATTTCCATCTAAAAGACTAATCAATTTCTTTGCAAAATAAATGCAGTCCTTTCTAAAACTTTGTGTAAAAAAATGGCATTATTTTTATATAATGATATTTGAATCTTACCAAAGATTCAAAAACATTCTGAAATAGAAAGCAATCTGGATTTAGTCTTTCGTCAACAGTGGAAGTTTTCTGCACTGTTACAACAGCTTCACAGAGAAAGCTGAACAGTGAACTGACATTTTTTACCTGAAAGCATTCTTCATGTGACTTAGTGGAGAAACTCGAGATACACTAGAGAAAGAAGACAAACACCTGCCCACAAGTTGTCATGGCTGACCAACCACGGGCAAATCCTGCTTCAAGGCAGGAGGCAAAAGGCAGAACCACAGCTTTTGCAGTTCTGGGCAAAGTGTTGGCACTGGGTATTTGTTAGGAAAACAGTGGAGTGGCTTTGAAGAAAGTGACATGGTCAGACTCATAAGTCCACAATGAATTTCAGTGAAGGTATTTAATGCTGTGCTGCTGAGAGGCCCATCAGTAATGTGCAGTGCTATACATTGTGTGTGAATGTATAGAATAACTTCTTTTGAATTATTTTTAATACGATTAATGCTCACAGGAAGTGCAGCAACTAATTTCTCAAATGATCTCTTGTAAGGTAAGGATGTTACTCCCAGTTGGCAGATGGGAAACTGCTGTATGAGCACCACAAAGACAAATGCAAAGAGAGGATGACTGCCACTTCTTTGCTTACAGTTAGCATCACTAGGAGATTTTCTGAGTGAACATCCTCAGACTTTGTGTGAATACGTGCAGTGCTCTATGACAAAAGCACTTCCCTGGTCTGCCTTCCTGCTACCTTTTTACTGATCATCATTCCCCAAACGTTTTTATGGCTGAGATGTGAGGAGGAGACTTTCATGCACTGCTCCTCTCTGGAGCACTTTCAAGGAGGAACGCTTCACAGAATGATCAACAGGAACAGCTGAACAGAAGCTCTGGGGAAGAGAATTGTTCTGATTCCCCACAGGGCTCAGCTCCTCTTAGTGTAAACATCCCAGTTTGTGTAATGTACAGCTCCTGGAGCATGAGCAGCAGGCTCAGATGCATGCAGCTCCCCACATACTCCTCTCTCACCTCCTGTTGTGGCAGCTTGGCACTGACTGAAGCAGCTCTGCAGGCTTTAACCTTTTCCACCAACAGAATCTGAAAGGAATAACAGCAAGCTCAGCTATGGATATCAAGCCAAGGACTCACCATATGGTGTTTTTGTTTCACACAAGGGGAAAGATTGTTTTAAAGACCAAGGGCTGAATTCATGCCTGGTGTAAGACATTAAATTCAAGGGTGTTAGATCAAGCATGAATTCAGCAACAAATTAATTCTATATGATGGGGAACAAAAGTCAAGATGTTGGGGTTTGGGGTTTTCAGTTTGTTGGGTTTTTCTTGGTTGGTTGTTTTGGGTTGAGTTTTTTTTGGTTGGGAGGGTGGATTTGTTTGTTGATTTGTTTGTTTGTTTGTTTGGCTTTGGTTTGTTTTTAATATCCCAAGGAATAGGTAAGGTAAACTCAGCTGAGCCATTATTTTTTTTATGTCTAGCTGACATCTGTTCTCTGAAAGCCTCCAGCACACTGTCAGTATCCCAACCTTTTCCCCCTCTATAACCACTGTAAACTTCTGCGACAGCCAGAGATGATGAAAAGGCATGTTTTGTATGACAAAGGGCACCACATATGACCCAACAGACATTACTGTGCTAAAACACTGTTGTAGTAGTCCTATCACAAAATAAATATGACAGGGAAACTTTCCAACAATAAGACGTGATTTTTCTTAAAGTTCTCTTAGAGATTTATTAACACTGACAGCAGATGCCTTTTAGCAATTGTTGTCACTATACATATTAAAGAAATGAGACCAGGGACAATAGATGGTGAGCTAGCCAAGCTACTGACATGCTAAGCCCCACTTTTACATTTCTCAAGCATGTGATGTATAGATCAATTAGAGAGCTTATTTCAAGTCATCTTCTATACCATAGCAGCTATGACATGCAGAACCCCCATAATGCGGACATTCAGAAATGTGGACATTGGTACGTTTTTATCTTTACAGCATGCTATCCCATTTTACAGGGCGATGTTATTAGAATGAATTGGTTGAAATGTAAAAAGCAAAAGAGGAACCTGGATTTTAAGCTTGATGAATTAATAAATAGATGGGAAAAAAGTGTTTCTTAGCATGAGTCAGGATGTCTAACCTCACTACTTCTATAGGTTAACTTAGCAGAAATACCTGGGCATGATTTTAGAGCTACTCAAAATCCAGGATAATGGCTAGTGAAGCTGTACTCAATGTAATGTAAGACAGCAATGATTCACAGAAGCCAGTGAAGTTAAACAGCTATAAATCCAATAGAAATGTGATTAGAATTAAATCCAGTATATCTTTTGTTTAATAAAACAGGAGCTATTCTATAGATACCTATATCTAGAACAGAATTAGGGGAAAAACTGAGGAGTAAAATAACATTAAAATGTGTCTCTGTAACATCAATGAAGGATAATACTTGCCTGCAAAATTAAATTCTGATTGACAGAGTATGGACAGCTGAGATACATATTTAAAGAAAAATAGGCAGTCCTGTGACTCTGGCTATTTGCTTAGTGGCAGAGTAGCTCTACAAAACTGGAAGCTGAGTTCACAAAATAGTTTCATCATTCTTATAAATTCCTGAGAGACCAGGGAATGGTCCTGGTGGATATAAATTATTCATATACTAATCACATTATTGATTCTGCCCCTGAATTCAGTGTAGCCAGAAAAGGGAGGACTGCCACAGAAGTGAACGGAGATCCCCTGAAGGTGCAGGCTGGTACAGCAGGACATGCTGCTGCTTCAAGGAGTGAAGCCAAAGGAACCAGGGCTTTTATGAACCCTACACTCTCCTGATATTCTACTGAGAAAATTAAAAGAAGCACAAAGCATTTTAGCTGTTAGTGACTATTTTACCAGTGTCAGAGATCTCTTTAATTTGAGTTCCAGCTGACCACCCATAGCATGCCCATCAGTCTCTTCAATGGTCTTTTTTTGCCAAGTGAGAATTCAGTGTTAATAGTCCTTGACACTGATCGCATGCAATTATATACTTATACCAAACATAATAACTCATTTACAGAAACATTATTCCACTAGTCTGGGGAGCTGTGTGTTAATTTGGGGGGCTGCCAGCAGCAATAGCCACACTGCAGTCAGGGAGGGTGTGTGCATGTCCTCTGGTTGCTTCACTCTCTGGCCTTCCATCATTTCCTTCAGCCAGTGCTGCTGCAGAAACTCAGCCAAAAGACCCCAGTCACACAGCTCCAAGAAGTTGCGCTGCTTTCCTCACCACCATCTGTTGATGCTAATTGAGCTCTTTGGACTTGCTCTTTCCTCCCAGGCTCCCCTCCAGGAGATGGCATGGTCAGTGCTGTCTCCCAGTACTCACTGGCTTTCTGTATCACCCAGTTTTTCTTGCTCCACTATCATGGAACTTCTTGGTTGGCACATACAGTCTACATTACCACCACTCTCAATGCTGCTGTTCATTCAAAGATGAGATAAAGCATTACCTTCCTCCTAAACTTTTTAGTCTAGCAGAGTGCCATGTCTCAGAAAATACCAGTAAGATGCAGAATCCAGAGAGCCTGTGCCATGTTGCTTAATGAGAAAGGATAAGCTATTACAGTAGCCTTATGGTGACAGCATCAGTCTTCGTTTCAGGCTCTTTCCCTAGAGCAGCAATTGTGGCAATGAGTCCATATTTTGTGTGATTCAAGACAAATGAGTTTAATCAGACATGTCGTGAACTTTGCTCAAGTAGTTCTTTGCCAAATACCCTAACCAGCAACCAGCAACTCTTTTAAGCTTGCATTCAATTTGCAAACTGTACATTCACAGTTGAAATATCATCTCTGTATTATTGCGAAGTAGTGAATATATTTGGCACCATAAATATATTTGATTTCTTTCACACTCAAGGACTTAGAAAACCCTCCTCTTCTGTCTGAACTTATTAGGAGCATGTTTTTGTCAGAACCTCTAACACACAAAATTGCAGGAAAAAAGGTTGGGCATGGACATCAGAGATAGACTCTGCTGATATCTGTCTGTGTTCCTTCCTGTATTATTTTTTCTCCTAGATATGTTTTTTTTTTCTTTTTTTCTTTTTTTTTCCCCATGTGTTTTATATTTTTATCTGACTAGCTTTACTTCTAAATCTTTTCCAAAGCTTCTGGATGCTTTCTTGTGCCCTTCTCCCTTTTTTCCTTCTATTAGTTTGTTTTCTCTGTATTCTCTATATCTGAAAGATGTTAGAATTGCTGATAAATCATTTCAGGTACTGAGCAGAACCCAGATGGCACTCTGAAGAACAGTTTCTAAACAGGGGAGCTGAGAGCAGTGGGAAAAGAAGAAATGAAGCAAAGGCTTTGGGATTGCAGAACAAATACAAATGTGTGCTCTGCTTCCTTGATGGCATCTGCTGAGGCATAAAAAGAATACAAAACCATAGAAAAAGTTTATGCAGGAAAGCAGATACAAAAAATTATGTTTTAAAGGAAGGATTTTCATAGCCTGCAAGGAGAGAAAAAGGAAATTATCCAAGATCTTTGTATATCCTTTAATATGTGGTGTCACATTACTTTGTTTTTCCTCCTTTTTCTTTTCTTTTACAGTAACACGGTAGCAGCGTACAACATTAAAGAATACTGCCAGGATTCACTCCATCTCTCCTGTGACTGTATCACTAACAATTTGGACCAAATTTTTCATTCAGGAATGCTTTGCAATATACAGAACTGTGGCTCTAGCTAGTAGTATCTTGTTTAGAGGACATGGAATAATGTGGAATTTCCTGAATTGTCCCTAGGCAGCACTCACAAATTTTCATGATTGTGGCTCAAGCCAGTTGATTTCCATAGAAAAGCTGCAAGTTTGCTATGTTAAGAAATGGCTGCATCTGCGTCTCATATGCATTTCTCACCACATCTCAGAAATATCCTCATAGAAGTTCTTTCTGAGACAACCAAAATTCAGAGAAAAATCCTTGCTGCATCATAAATCCTGTGAAATTTATTGGAAATAAAAAGAAAATTCATGCAGTTTGGAAGTCACTTCTTGTTACCTGGGAAGGACCAGCCATGCACTGTACTTCAGTCCTCATGGATGTTGCATACATGCCCTTCAGTGCATTGTAAATATTCTGGGTTTAAATGCCTAGATCTTGTATAAAACAGTCACAAATCCCAAGGACATCCTGGAAGTGAGTTTATTCTTCACTACCCTACTCTATTCCACTTAGATCTAGAACTGCTGAGGCTGTATAGCCCAGATTTCATTCCTTTGGTGATGCTAGTGAATATATTTCAGCTCCTTGATGTAATTCTTGAAGATCTAAGGGATATGGTTCTTCTAAAAGGCAGAACATGATCAGAACCATCCTTCCTAGTACTATTATATATTTAATCCAGCAGCTGTAGTATTTACAAACAATTTAAGGAACTGAACTCACATTTTTCAGCATCCCCCACATGAAACTTTGGAGTCGGCTTTTCTTACACCCCTCCTTCCTCTGGCATCATAAGTCTTCTGGCCTGTCTTCAGCTATCCAAGGAGAAGAAGTGGGAAATGAATGAAAGGCAAATGAGAAACTATATCCTTAACTTGTCTTGTCCTTGACCTTGTCTTGTAAGTGCTCCCAAGTATCAGAGTGAAAAAGGTAGATACGTCTATGTTTTCTGACTGAAAGTAGGTGCTATATTTGCTTTTTCTACTTGCAGTGCCATCAATATGTTGTCATGGCTTAAGTACATATACTGGAATTTAAAAGTAGCCTAGGTATTAATATGCTACCTACTGTGCACATGTGGACCCTTATGAAGGATGTATTTATTTATCTAGAAACTTCTGTATATTTGAAAATGTGATTAATCAGCTTAGATGATTTGCTGTGTATGTTTCTGATTTCCATCAAAACTGTACATCAGCTGAAAGAATTATGCATAGCTTCTGATGTTTCTTTAGCAGACATATCTCTGCTGACTGAAAGAATTGTACCCACTAGTCACATCTGGGTAAATGGTCATTTTGGTTTGTCCTTATGAGTGAAAGAGATTAAGACACAGATATTTTATCAGCCTTTATTTAAGCTATGAGCATTTTATATAATTCATGCCTGTTTCAACTTATTGACAAACCTAACCTAGTTGATCACCTCATCTTTTACTGTGAGAAAATACTGTAAGAAAATAAATGTAACATAATGCTGTTATTTAATGTTCAATTCAAATAACAAATGCCCTACATACTACACATTTAACTGTGTCCTTTTACACTTATGAGCTATAAAAGCTATGCAACTATGCTATTTTCACTAAATGTCCCTAAAAGCAGTGGAATCATATAACACCATAGTTAACTGTATAGCTGAGCCCTTTCCATAGTTTTTTTTTTTTTTTTTTTTTATGTGGTACTAGAGCACTTAATCGTGACCTAAATCTTTTCAGCTTCTTAGGTCTGTCTAGAGAACAAGTTTGCATAACCAAAGAGAAAAGAGAAAGGAAAAAAAAAAAAGAAATGAATGCAGATTATAAAAAGTGTACGTTGGAGTTATTGAACGATTCGGTAATGGAAAAGAATGTAATATATACTTTCAACATCTTTTTCATCCTTTGCATCATTGCATTTCGTCCTGTGCCCTATATAAGTAAACCAGCTGCTAGATGAGGAAAAAATAACCAGCACACATCCATACATTCAGTCTCTGTTCTTTGTTCCATCAGTTATTCTTTAAAAAGTGATGAAAGTTCTGCTTCAGAGGATTAGACCAATTTAAATTGTTTCTTTAAACAGAAATTTTGGAAGATGCAACATCTGTGCATTCTCCTCTGAGCAGGAGGAAAAATAGATGTATTTTCTTCAGCCTTTGCTTCATTTATTTTAAAAACAAATGTGGTTGCTCAGACTTTTGTTTGTGCTTTGTAAGATGAATTTTGTCCACGGTACCTGATCTAAGTCCTGTTTTGTGCATGTCTGTCACAAAATCATGTTCTTACCTTTTTTTTTTTTACCCATTCTTTCGTTTTCAGACTTAATACTAGTGAATATTATGCATGTGATAGATGGGCTGTGGGATAAAACCACTTAATACTGTGCAAATATTACCTAGATTAGTTCAAGTTATTAAGAAGAAAATAACCAACTTTTATAGTATTATTAGCAAGTTGAGTTACCCTCACTTTCAGATTGAGATGAATTGTGTATCACTCCCACTTTACAGCCTACAGTAAACTACAGCTTTTATCTCCACTAATTGGTAGTTCATTCATTTCTATCATGATTTTCACAACCAGCTATGAATGAACTCTGTTAACACTAGTTCCAGTCTTATCTGCTGTATGGGAACTGTCGAATCATGGCTTGAACGACTGATTGACCACCTGAAACCAAGACTGAGTCAGCCATGGGAGCATAGATGAAGGCAATTCAGCTGTGTGACTGGAAGTCACAGGTGGAGCCTGGCTGCACCTCTCCTAGACCCCATTTAAGGGCTGACTGCCATGGGGACAGGATTTCTTTCTGGAGATTCTTCCTTTTGGAGCTTTCTACTGTGAGCCTAGGATATGAGTGAGTGTTTCATCTTTTATTGACTCTTTCCAGCACAGTAATCTTTTTAACTCTGAATCTGTAAAATACTATCCTAATCTCTTTTAACAGTACCTTTCTTAATTGTACATCTGTGTTATCATTGTTTTTCTTCCAATGGGTAGCAGTTTATATACCTACTAAACGATGTGTATTTCAAATATTGTCTGTTCTCTTGTATTAGCCATAGGTCCTCTACTTCTTGTCTCCTTTACAGGCTGTGCAATCCTGAATTCCCTTTGGATTGAATCAGTGAAATATGTGGCCCTGGAAAAGACGCTTTTCTATGATATTTTACTATAGTCACCATTTTTATAAATATATAAAACAGTGAACAGCATGACTGAAAACATCCTTTAAAAAGTACTGTTTTGTGTACTTCAGTGTTAAACATTTATGTTGTCCTCATTTGAAATGTCTCCTTGGCTCCCATAACCCACTAGTGCAGTGAAATAACATTCAAAATGTGTAGAATTTGGACTATTGCTTTCATTATTTGTCTTAATGAAGTTTGATTTGAAAACTATTTTAGTATAAACACCGTGAAAGCTTGCTGAATTGTGTGAGCATGTGATGAGTAGTTTATGGTGGCTGTGTTCTCAGCACCATGTTGTGTACAGCATAATGGTATGGCTTCTTCCGTATGTTGATAATCATAAATGAAGACAATATGAAAGATTTGCAGATATCGCTTTCCACTTAGAAGAGTTTTATAAAGCAAGAGGATTGAAAGAGTGTTTGGGCATATTTACCTACCTATGTACTCAGTAAATTGAGTTTTCATATTTTTGTGTACATACATATGCAATGTAAATATTTACATATAGATTTACATTAAAATATTTAGACGTATTTTTTATATTAATGTAATTAAAAATGCTGTAGAAGTTCTTTTGGATCTTCCTACAATGCCCGTAGTTCAGCGAAGTTGGAAGTTTTTTACTGTATTGCTGTTTTAATACTTCTGGTGGAAGAATTAGACAAGGAATTAATCATCTCAGTAAAATCTCCTTCTCTGGAGATGTTCAAGACCTTCCTGGATGCCCTGTGCGACTTAGTGTAGGGAACCTGCTTTGGCAGGGAGTTGAACTCAATGATCTCTGGAGGTCCCTTCCAACCCCTATGGTTCTGTGAAACAGAACTGTGGAACTTCCGTTTTTCCTAATCCTACCTGACAATTAAAGAAAAATAAACCACTATGAAACAGAAATTAGAAAATAACATTTTCTGAGTAGGTCATAAATTTTATAGAGTGTCTACCTTTAGATACTTGGCCTACAGGAATTAACGTGTAATAAAAGCCTGAACACTTCTGTAGAAATATTCACAAATTAAAATTGAATTTTTAACAAGCTACAAAACAAAGCTATTAAGGTATACTAAAGGTATTATCAGTTGTGTAAAGAGTTTTGATATTCCAATATAGTATGCTTCAGATACGCATTTCAAACTGAATCAAGTTTATGACTAGCTAATATACCTTTAAGGCACTAAATGGAGAAATAAACTACTCATACTGTTCAATCATACAAATTGCACACAAGAGTTTTCTAATTTCTAGCAAAAGTTTTGTTTCATAATGTGACTTAATGTCTCACATGTTAAGCTGGATAAAACAAGAACTAATTTTTTAAGTAACACTAAGTAAACAAACTTGAGAATGAGTGTATATGCACATTGAGGTTTTAGTAGCCAAAACTGAATGTCAAGTATAGCAAACTTGATTCTAGATTCTTAATTCTGGAAAGAAGATGAGTACACAGGAGTAGCTGGCAACTGGTATTTTACATTCACATTTATTGCTGAGTATATATTGTCTTATTTCTGAAGCAGATTTATTTCTTACGTGACAAACTTGCCTTGCCACATGCATACATGTAGAAAATAGTTTATTATACATAATATCCACTCATCATTTCAGCTGTATTAATAAATGGCTGAATCAAGGGCAGGTCCAAAAAATTTGTCATATGGAAAAATTGATACTGGTACTCCACAAATAATCTCTTAGGAGTGTCACTTGACATTATAGTTCATAACTTCGGAGCAGGCTGTTCTATGATCCAAACACTATAGGATGACAAATGAGTTAGGTATGAGTATGGTAAGTTGCTAACATCTGTCCCTTCCAGAGCACAATTTCTTAGTTCTCCACCAATCTGCAAGGCTGTGGATTTGTAACTCTTTTATCTGTCTCAGACATGTTTAAGTTGTGTGCACATATCTCTGGTAAGTTTGCTTACTGTTGCAGAATGGCTCAGGGAGCAGGGCCATGGCTCCCTGAGAGTATTGTACAAGTGGGGGCATGGCAGCTCTACATAGCAATGGAATAATACCAGATGCAGTAAGCGATGAGCTGACTTTGAGCTAAGTAGCAAACAACCTAAGCAGAACTGTTTTTGGGTGGAATCAGAAAAACAAGGTGTATGCTTGGGTGGGATGCACTATAGTCTAACTGCAAGGCTTTACCAACGAGAAAAGCACAAGTGGACAAAGGGACATAAACAATTCATGTATTATATAAGTGAGCTATCTGTGCAATAAAATAAGTTTTTCACTCTCCTGGAATTAAGTCTGCATTATGGCGCCGAGTAGCAATCAAGCATTTGGCGGGGCCTTCCCCCCCACAGCTTACTATCATTAACAAAAACTACTGTAGCAGAAGTGCAAGTCATGGCTTGAAACAGTGATTCTTCACCTAGTAAGAAGGCAGGGCCAACCCAGGGTATCTCAGGTGCATGCAATGTACCTGAGTGACCAGTATGCTTGCAGTGAGAATCCACCCCATCCTAGGCGTCATTTAAGGGTTGGCAGGGGAAGCAAGGGTATCTTGCTGGAGATCTGTGTACCTGAGACCTTCTGAAGGTATGCAGCTTCTTTCCTTTATTTCTGTGGTTGCTACATTTGAGCAAATTCTCACTTACTGTGGCCTATGGCCTTGCCACTCTGCTGTCATTGCTGTGCTTTCCACTGTGTTACAACTATGTTACATGCCACTGATGTATTTATGAAAGTTGGATGATTTATGAAGTTTTATAGGGAAATGGTGCAAAGAGTTTATAATATCCAATTCTTTGCATTGTTTGATTATTTTTCAAAGACAAATTAACTTGACCTGTATTAGTTTTTCCATGCTTTTCTATTTAACAGGCTTATTTTTAATTACTTTTGTATAATCCTGGAAACATGATTTTCTCAAAGCCTATCACTCCCTACCTTTATGAATCATTTTTAAAGGATGTCGTTAATTTAACTACTTACCCTTTGTAATGCTGTTGGAGATGCACAGAAAACAGATTCTCTTTACATTTTGTTTTTTTTATTTACCTCTGATTTGACAAAGAAGAAATACTACTTTGGAGATTGTGTCTTTTCCCTCCTGCTTCTCTCCCACGCATCTGTATTATGTAGATGCTGCTTACTACACTCTCCACTGGCACAGTCTACTTTTCAAGAGATGGTCAGAGGCTTTATGTAGTTTTTCAAGTGTCTGGATTTAGTTAGATAGCATAAAATCCACTTTGTCTTGTCACTGTAAGTGACGTACAAGGGTCTCATCAAGTCCTGATTTACTTATGGGTGCTATCATCAGTCTCAATCATGTAATCCTTGGCAGATTGCTGAATCTGTGATTAAAGCAGACTACTCCACTCAGCAAGGCACTGTTTGCTGCTGGAATTTAAAAAGTACGTGCCATACATCTCCAGACACACTGTAAAGTCATCAAAATACAGTTTGAATATCTGTTGAATAAAAATGCCCTCCTGACTTGTATCAGCCATTGCTGTTTTCTTTAGGAATGCTGCAATCATGGACAAATACACAGTTGTAGAAACCTAGGGACCCAACACAGGAACAATTGTTTTAAGTAAAATCTTACATAAAACTCCTTTCACCAAAGGGGCTGATGATAGAGCACATATATGTTATAGTAAACTTTTCCCTTGTGCTGGCTTAACCTTTTGGCTTCAGTCTACTGATGGCAGCACAAAGCGAGTGAACGCTGGTTCATCACATTCACTGTAGTAGTAATATCTGGGAACATTATCCTATTATTCAGTAACTATCACACTATGAACATCTACCTGAAGACCTTGTTTTTCTGCTACTGCTTAACAACTTTTACAGGAAGCTTGTATGATCACATGACATCTAGCTGTAGTTCCTGCGCTTTGTATAACTCATACAATGAACTCTTACACAAGTTTTAGGAAATTAAATAAACTGCATCCACTGAATTCAATATTTTCCTCAGACATGCCCATATTTTCCTAGATTTTCGTGATCTTTGTATGTAACTTAAAATGTAGAAATTTTTGATGGCTACTTACATTTATTCATGATTCCTGTCTATTTTCCTATGAGAAAGGGAAATCCAAATTAAAACTTAACAGGAAAAAAATAATTCTAAATTGAGATCTTTTTATGACTAGTTGGCCAACATCTGAGTGTTATTTCTTTCTATAACATTCCTACATACAATTTTGAAATATTCCTGAAAGAATAATCTTGTATTTAAAATTTATAAAGCTTCCTTTGTTAAAAATGTGAAAGTTATTTTAACTTTTCTCTTTTCCAGTATACAATTCATTTCTTGATGCACAGTATATTTTTATAACTTCTGATGTTGTCTTTTGTGAATGGAAGCTTCCAGTCCCAAAAAATTATTTTCAGGACTTACAGGAGTTTATGCTAGCTCCACTAAAGCTTTTTTTTATTATTCTAGTGCTGCATCTGAGAAAACAACTTTTAATTCCAGTCATGTGCACATGAAACGGGATCTCTTACTCAAGTGTTAATAACCTTTTTTTCCCCTTAACCGTACATGAAGAGGCTTGGAAGTCTTGTAGCAGAGATCAACAAAACTGACGCAGCAGGCTGGAGAAAAAGCCAGTTAAGAAAGGTAGCTGGGAATGAAAGAAGAATTTCTTATAGTATCCTGTATATGAGAGGTTTAGCAGGATTAGGATTCATGAACCAAACTGTCTCCTTTGTTCCTTCCAAATGAGAACAAGGCCACTCCTATTTCTTGATGGTGCTGCCCTCTCAGTGAAGGATAAGGGCTTATGACTGTGTGGGAGATCTGGGAGTAGAAGCAAGGAATGAGTCCTCTCTATTTTGTCCATGAGGTCAACTAGATGGTCAGATCATACTCTTCTCTAAATGGATCTATGAAAAGAACTAGACGGTAGATTAATAATTTATTCTTTCTGCTGCCTTCTCATAGAATATAGTACAGGATCCAGTTGGATCATACGTAGAAGTTTCACTATGTTTAACCAAAGATTTTGTCATCCTGCTGAAACTAAGACAAGACAGAGACTGGAAAGCACTAGACAGTTGATTAGATATGGTTTCTGGCTGGCTTGTTTGACAGGGAAGTACCTACTCCTGTTAAAGCTTGCTACAGCCTATTCCTTCAAAAACTGTGTGAACAAAGAAAATTAATTATTAATGAAGCCCATCTGGTAAAAACTAGTAAATATAGATGGAAGTTGGTGGATATTCTTTCAATTCCTACTTAAATTCTATTCTGGCTTCATCCTCAAAGCATGGAACTTTGGTTATTTTATTTTTCTACTCACTGGTTAGGCGCCTACTCTTTGAAGTTAGTTTATTTGATGAAAAGCATTTGACTTTCCCCTGATTTATCTGCATAAAATATGGAATCCTTGCTAAGACTTCTAAAATAAATTTTTTTGTTCATAGTAGGAGAAGGCAAACTGCTCTATTTTGTTAATTGGTAATTTGTAGAGAGCAGCAGGAAGCTATCACTTACTGGCTGTTCACACACTTAACAGACACTTGTGTTTTCTTACACCACGTTGATTCACCTTGCCATCTTCCCTGGGATTGATGGTGATATTCCCAATAAATAACAATGATCACTGATTGTCACTTCTGCTTACCAGCCGTGAGCCAATACTTAATTACAAATTCTGGTGCATAATTATTATGTGAATTATGCAATGTGGCACTGTAATAAGAACAGCAACTGCCAAATACATTCAAGGATGCATTTACAACACTAATTTTTGGCAGAAATATATCCTCTTATGGTCTTTTGATATCAGCCCAAATGCTGCTATTTACTAGCTGTGTTGAGAAGTTTTATGTGATACAAATTCATGTCTGTTCTGAAGTAAAATGGAACTCTGAGACGAAAGAAAAAGGCAACTTTGATTAATGTCTTCAATGAGAATTACAAAGACACTTCTGATCACATTATTATGCAACTGCACAGGATTTTCATTAATATTGCAGGGTCAATACAAAGTGTATAATGTGTATACACATATAAGGGAAACTGAAGGTGAATAAGCCCAAGTGATAGAAGTGATAGTGTTCAGAAAACTGGGAATTGTTTTGATATTCCACTGAAAAATTCAATGAGCATATGCAGAAGCTAGCTTATAATTCCTTTGAAAATTAGAGCATGTTCAGGTTTCAAATGAGATGAGAAATGTCTCCTGGATTTACATAGTAGAATCCTGCTTCCAAGACAGCTGCAGATATCAAACAGAATATAATTAGGGTGAATTAAATCATTCTAGGGCAATAATACCACATTTCCCCAGTGAAGAAAAAGAAACTGTTTTAAAATAGTTCTTCTAACGAGTTATTTGTCTGTACTGCTTCTTAAAGATGCCTATTTGGGGACCATTTATGTTGCAATATGGTATGCAGTGCTTTACCCAGAAATCATTTTAAACGCTATTTCTCTGATGAATGTATTTACAGGATCAATAGAGGAAAGTTTGACTTTAACAGGTAAGGATTTTTGTTAATACTATTTTCTTTTCTCTTTTTATGAAGACTATTATAGACACTCCCTTGGGAAACTCAGCTTAAAAATTACAGAAATATAATATTTTGTCGAGATGCAGCTCTTTATTCATTTTTTGCAGACATCTAGGACAAAAAGAGTTGAAGGGGTTTGTCAGATTCTAAATAACAAAAATTTGTCAATTTTTGCAGCAGTAATGGAATATGATTTCCAGTAAAGTAGTCCAAAAAGCAGGGGGAGAAAACAGACAGGGAAAAACAAACAAAAAAAAAAACAGTGGAAAGTCTACCTGTTAGGAACAGCAGTATCATTTTTATGGTATACCACTCTGTTTTTCAAGGCACAGTTTCTGTATTGCTGAATTCTCTGTGGCTTGTTACACTTTTATAAGAGGTGGTGCTTGATCTTTTATACTTGTAGTATAACTTGATAAGATGTCCTCAGAATTTTCATTGCTAGTCTTTTCCTGTAGATGTATCTGTCCTGCAGGTATGAAGGGTAACTTAAGAGTAGGGTCAAACTTGCTCTCTTTCCAATTCATTCCCTGCAGATGGCTCATTACAGCTCTAATTTGAAATGTACTCTTGCGCATAGGGCTCAAAACAAGTGCTTCTGAGGTGGGCTGAAAAGCAATCCATCCCACCAGTGTTAGCTCACAGCCCACAGATGTCTAGTCAAAAGGCAGGCCTAGCACCAACAGCTTGTCTCCTTCCAGTGCATGATTGCTGTTTTATAGTGAGTATAGACATCTGCATGGGCTTCAATCCATTTTGAATGACCATGTGAATAGACTCCTACTGAGTAGTCATAAAGCATCCTGTCCCTGAGGGTCTGGTTTATCTTGTTTATCACAGCACCTGAACTAGAACTCTGGCATGAACTGCAGTCTGCATCTGCAAGGTTTTCGAACGCTCAAAGGAGAAAAATTTTTTCCTAAAACAAATGATTCTAAGACTGAAGGAAACAGCCCAATGTGCTTCTTAAAAAGTCTGACCTTCACTACTAGGTCAGAGTACATGAACTGAAGATTTGTTGTCTCCTCTTCTTATTCAGTTAATGTAGCTGGAAGATTGAGACACTAAAACACCTATCTGCACTGTTAATACAGATAGCTATTCACAGAAATAAAGAATAGTTACTGCAGATCACTAGAGATCAATCTTGTAAAAACAGTATCTTAAAGAGACAACTGATTTTGCATAATTTCCTTGCTTTGTTTTCTCTTTACTGAATGTTGTGTTGTTTTTGGAAGGAGAATGTTTATGGATGGTTCTCTTTATTTTCTGTGTTGATAATTCTTCAGCTTTTACTGTTTCTTCTAAACTGTTTTAATATTAAGTCCTTTGAAGGATTTTTAAAGTGACTCTGCCCTCATAAGCTAACCACAATTCCTTCTGTCAGCATTCTTCATGATTCAATTTGTGCAGGAGATAAATTCAGGCTGTTAGCTTTCCCTCTCGCTTTATTTTACATGTGAAACAAACACCAAAGAGCACCAGAGAGTAGGTCAGCATTTGAAAAATCAGTCTTAATTTATTGTGTCACCACAGGATGCTCTGAAGATTGACATCAACTTTTGCCACGTAGCATAATCATGTCATATTTGAATATTATTTTACAGTGTTACTGCACTGGAATTCTTTTATTTGGGAATTTGATTTTCATGACAATTTTTTCATTGTTTCCTCTATGCACGTTCTCCACCATTACTACCACATCTAGAACAATCTCCTTAGAGAAATATGAGGGTTGCTCCAAAAGTAATGCCTCCTCCTTTATAATGTTGGCCCATGACATCAGAGGTAGATGGTACAGCAATAGAGATTGAACTTTTCCACCAATATTCCAGTACATTTTGTTGCTGTGCAACAGATGGTAATGGAGGGACACTCTGACATAATGGCTTCTGATATAAAAGTGTGTATGAGGCAAAAGTGTGTCACTGGCTTCACCTGGAAAAAATGGCCCCCACTCACATTCAGCATCTCTTGCTGAACATTTTTGGAGATTAAACAGTGGATACAAGCATGGTGAGGCACTGAGTGGTGGATTTAGCAGTGGCCACAGCGACGTGAAATCAAGCCACATTCCAGATAGCCATGCAGATTTTTGCAAACACAGCATGCAGGCTCTAGTTCATAGCATAGCAAATGCATAGCTAATGGGGCTGACTATGTTGAAGAAGAGGGGTTTTTTTGTAGCTGAGAATTTTCACTATCAAATAGGGTTATTGTGCTCTTTGTTGTAGTTTCCATGGAAATAAACAGGAGTTGTTACTTTGAGTGACCTACATAAATGTGAGAGAATTTACTTAACAGTAACTTAATACAGGCAACTGATACTGCTTGACTAAAATTGGTTTTGATCAATCTGTAATGACCTAAGAACAATGAGTCTGCCTGTGGAAAATTATTCAACATCCAGGAGCAGAAGCTGAAAATCCATTTAGGATCAGATGTATATATAGCCTCAGGTTAAGAAGAGCCTTGTCTACTTCTGGATCTCTTTGCCCAAGAATACATGAAACCTGCCTCTCAGAATAGACTTATGCACTTATCTTCATACTTTGAGTGTTTGTTTGCTGTCTGCGTTTTGACCTGTCACCATCCAGCAAAATCCATTAGTTATTCCAAAATTATCCCAATAATAAATTAAAAAAAAAAGAAGAAGAAACGAACTCTGGCAAGTCATTTTAATTCTGGAAAGTCCTTTAAGATTTATCTGATTGAAATGGCTAGGAGGTAAAAGGCTGAGAGAAAACCACTAAATTAAGGATATAATCAATTCCATTTTTTCTTAAGAATTAGGAATTGTATTAGCTGTTGGATAGTTAGAACAACTATTGCCTCAAAGAGTTGTGGAGCATTTAACATCCTCAGAAACATTCATTTGTCTAGCTGCACTAGTAATACCCATGTGCAGTGGCACTCACATGTGATCTGATGATATTTTATCAAATTGTAACCTGATCAAAGACTTTCATGATTCACTTGCACTTACTTGATGTTCATTTTATTTGTGTGAGATATTTTCATTATCGTTGTATAAATTGATGGACTATTTCCTGTGCCATCACAAGATTACTACTGTAGTTGATGGTAAGTACCTAGCTAAGTAAACCAACAAAGCACAGATTAAGATGCAGAGAGAAACATCAAAGTGAAGTGGTGTATTTGCAGCAACATAACTGATCAATATGCAGGCTTTTGGTGAGGGAGTTTTTTTTCCTGCTAGTTCACAAATGAAAACTTCAGTCTGAAAGCCAAAATGCTGGGAAAAGGAAGAGTTTACAATTCTTGAGGGAAGTGACCTCAGAAAATATATACTTTCATGTTCAGTTTCCATGCCTAGTGAGTACTAGATGAAGTATTTGTTTAAAGATGTGAGTGACATCTAGCCTTGAAGTAATGCAGAGGGAAAAGGTTAAAGGTCTAAAAGTCTGACATAAATAGACTTTTCCCCTTGGAGAAACCTCTTGACCCAGTTATTGGCTTTTTGCTTTGTACATAGCTTCATCACTTTGAAAAAGGGAAGAGTGAAGGGCTAACTAATTTTAGAGTCGTAAACTTTAATCCTTCTGTAGTCTGTACTGTGATTCACATTTAAGATAATTATGAACACAGTGTGTAATATGTACAAATATACCTGCATGCTTACTAGTGAACATAGCAAAGTAGTCAGGAGTTATACTTGCACACACAATAAAAATATTAGACTTTCATTAAACTCCTGTTTTCAAGCTTTATTATAGCAGCATACACATTCAGGCTGCCTTAGAAATCAGCTGTGTATGCATAAGACAGAACCCTTAGCATCAGTGGAGAAACTATGAAGGAATCAAAGTGCGTGTGGGGGTGGGGGGGGGTGGGGGCAGGGGAGAGAGGTGGAGGGAGTTGGATAAGGGGGGAAGAAGAAAAGGAGACAGCCTTATAGGTTCAGTCATTGCTTTGGTCAAAACTACATATTTACTTAATTTAGTAAAACACAAGCATTCTGAATAATTCCTGGAATTCAGAAGCTGCCAAAAGCATTGTCACTTCCCTGTGTTCTCCTGTCATCTTCCATTTCTGCCTTCTCTCCTTTCTATATATCTGTTCACTCCCAAAGGGCAGCAACCACAGCCTAAAACTGGTTTCTGCCATCCTGTAATCTTTAAGAAGAGAACAATAATAAGCCCAAGGTTTTTTTAAATAATAATTCAGCTGTTCTACAAAAGGACTTAGCCAGCTGTTCTCTTACCATATGCCATAATTTGTGAAGACCTCCATATTGTCAACATATTAGGCATGTCATGAGAATGCCTGCTGCCTTCCCAGACGATGAAGTACAAGGAAAATTGGTTTTGGTTTTAAGCATTCAAGTTTTACCTCATTCCACCTGTATGTTCCTTAGGGCTTTTTGTTTCATTTAATGGCTGACTATAGCCATTGGTACTCTGGTTTCAGCTGGGATAGATTAAATTTTAATCTTAGTAGCTGATGTAGCACCTTGTTCAAGCTTTAGAATGAGAGTAAGGTTAATAACAACCATGTGAATGTTGGAGTTGTTGCTGAACAGTGCTTACATGAAGTCAAGGACCTTTCAGCTTCTGGTGCTGCCTTACCAGCAAGTGGTGCTTACATGAAGTCAAGGACCTTTCAGCTTCTGGTGCTGCCTTACCAGCAAGTGGCTGGGAGCTCATGGGGAGATGGGAGAGGGTGGAACCAGAACAGCTGACCCAAACTGGTAAAATATCATGCAATGTCATGCTGGGATCAGTTGGTCAGGGTGGAAGGGCTGTCATTGCCTGGAAATTGGCTGGGTATCAGTCAGGAGCTGGAGAGTAATTGCACTGTGCATCACTTGTTTTCTTTATTTTTCTTGATAGTTTTTTCTTTTTTATTGAACTGCCCTTATCCCAGTCAAAAGTTCTTGCTGTTTTCTTTTCAATTCTCTCCCTCATTCCACTAGCATGGAGAGCGGTGAAGTTATGAAGTGCTTAGATGCCTGCTGGGTTAAACTACAACTACTGGTATTGATAAACTCTCACATTTCTTCCTTTTTAATTGGGGTCATGGTATTGGGGAAGTCATTATAAAGCGAATGGGAAGATTAGTGCATGTCTAAACTAAGATTAGAACAAAATAAGGCCAATAGTGCCTAACTTGTCATGCTCTTACTAAATACTTGTTAAGAAAATATATCTAACCTGTGTAACTGTTTTAACAGGAACGCCGGACTTAGGTAAAATCTACTTACTGTCTACATATTTTTAAAGATTAGCCAGCTATGAAAAAGCTAAAAATTCTATGCCAGGACTGTAAAATCTGATTAAAAGCCACTTCTTATACCATCATGCAGGGAAGATCTCACTGGTTTTTAAGGAATCCTTTAACATTTTGTGCAATCTCAGTATGCTAGTGTCAGACCTGAGTAAAATATTGTTAAAGAGCTGAGTTTGGTACCTAGATCTAAATTTCTGATTTGTAATTTATGTTTATCTTTTCCTATTGCACACTCTCTGAAATTTCCAGCATAACATTACTTTTAAAGACAGAAATACTTCTGCTGAGCTTATAAATTACCTTCAACTGTTTTCATTTCATCTGTTCCCTGAATGTAGTGTATGGAGAACTTGATTCAGAAATGCCACAGGGAACTATTGACTGCTTTTCTGTGACCAGCTGACCTGTTTGCTTAACTTTAAATGGATAAAACTCAGGATACCTCTGCATTTCATAAGTGAAGAAAGGAAAGGAAGAAACTCCTACTAGAGATAAGTCACTGTGCAGCCCTCAGTTTCATGAATGCCCTGTCACATTGTGTTCTGTATTTTATTTAGCAGCCTGGTCACAGAAAATGTAAAATATGTATACATGGTTGATGGTAAGAAGAGTGAACCCATTTTATAAGTCCGAACTGAATGTCAATCCTTTCCAAAGTAGCCAGCGTGGCTGAAAATCAGAGGTCAGAATCTGTCATTTTTTCATCTGTTTATCCCTCAGTGTCAAAGAAGGATCAATTGTATCCCTGTCATTTCCCTTGTTCCTATGGCTGTTTAACTTGTTCCTGTTGACCTCTATGAATGGTAATTAGTATATATTTCTTCTTTACTCTATCATAATCTTGGATTTCCACTTGTATATACATATCCCTGCTGGGGGGAGTTTTAACAGTGTTTATAAATATCTGGACGGTGGGATATAAGTGGGTGGTTCCATGATCTACTTGCTTGTGCTTAGCAACAGGACAAGGGGCAATAGGCACAAACTAAAACACCAAGGAAAAACTTACTGGTGAGGGTGACAAGGCACTTGAACAGGCTGCCCAGAGAAGAAGTGCGTCTCCTTCTCTGCAGATATTCAAAATCCACTGAGACACTTTTCTGCATAACTTTGTGTAGGGAACCTGCTCTAGTAAGGGGACTGGACTAGGTGATCTCTGAAGATCCCTTTCAACCTCTGTTTTTCTGTGATTCTGAGATTTCTTATGCTTCTGGATCTTTGATTCAGAACTGCTTAACTGAGACAATATCCTGGTAGTAGGAAATGAGAAGAGATACTGTCATATTCCTTCAAGGAAAAACAGAAAAATAGGCTTTTTCATATGATATTATTTTTCATGTAAGTATCTTCTATATCAGTAAGATGTCTCATATGGGAAAAGGTTCTAATTTGAAAATCCACTGTTATATTTCCAATACACAGCTGCAATGCATGCCTTTCTAAAGTTTATAGATGACATTTATTTTTGACAGATAAAATGTGTTGAAAGTATTTTGAAAACAGAAGGAATGATGAAATAAAAACTATTCATGCCTTAATGTTAGATTATTTTTGTTGCTAAATTTATGTCAGGACCTTATTGCCAATATTCTTGATCAGAGTCAAAATCATAAGTACTTACGGAGAAGCAAATTTCGAAAAGAAACAAGATTAAGAACATGTAAAATTTGAGATTCATAGCCTACAAGAAGGCATTTCAGGATAAAATTATTTTATGTTTCACAACCAACTGTGGACAGTAGTTTGAAACACAAATGTAATAGAAGAAAGATCACAAAAAAAGTCACAGATAGTGGAGGAAAGGAAAAAAGACAAAGGACGAGGAGAAATTTTGAGAAGTGAATTGGATTGAAAGTTTCTACTTAATATAATTCTCTGCTTCATTGTTGCATTGGCTTAATGATGCAAAAATATTTATTAAGATTTTCCATTTTATATTTGAATTGATAATATCAAGGCTTTTCCAGTTGTAATTGGGAAGACTTTACTGAAAGTAAACATTTTGAAATTACCACCCAATTTTACTGAAATTATAGATAGAGGAGATCTCTGACTCACTATTAGCAATTTCAGTTAAGTCTTGGCATGACAGCAAAATTACAAATGAATAAAGTATGCTATTGCAAATATTTAAACAGGGTGTGCCTGATGACCCTCGTGATTATGAGCAGATTATCAAGCCATCAGCCACAGGAAAATAATGAGAGCGCTCATACAAGATTTTAAAAAATTAATATGCAGATCTGTATTAGATACAAGATAAAGAATAGAAATAAAATCCTAGTAATCAATATGCTTTCCAAATAATGCATCTTGTCAAACAGTTTAGTTTAATTATTTGAGAAAATTATAGGTTTGATTATTAGAGGAAATGAGACCAGGCATTTGACTTAGAAGTGCTGAGCATTCAGATATTAAAAATAGTGTCATATTCCAGGTTTTAAAATGCCCTTATCAACTGGAAAGACATAACAGCTACAGGATAGGCAATTGTGAGCAAAATAATTGAGACTAAAATATATTTTAAAATTACATGGGCCAAAGAAGATATGTGAATGGTGGTCATCAGTGAATAGGAGGAGGAGGCAATCTGTTAGCATAGTACAGAAAATATAGAATGTTTTAATAAAATATTAACAGATTAAAAATAATGCCACCCCAGACTCCTTAATTCATGAGAGAGCTTAAAGAGTTTTGTTTATTTACTTTACCAGAAATAACTCCAGTCAGTGATTTTAGGAGGGTTTTGAAAGAGGATAACACGTCTTTTTCTTAATCAATGATAAATGGTTACAAATCAGTATGTGTTTGTTTATATCGTGACTGCAAACATGAGAATGTAATTAACAATATGTTGAAGAGAATGATTTCACCATTTTATGTGTTATTCAGTGAATCACTTATATCACACATTGCTGATAATTTTGTTGCCTGCAACAGTTATCTGGCCCAAGCAATAGAGAAGATCAGACTAAGTCTAAGTGTGTCATCTTAAGTTAAATTGCATGAATCAGTATGTAAAATTAGCCTCACTGACTGGACCTAGTGAAATTGCAGCAATATATAGACAACACATTAATTTGAGGAAGGAACTGTAATCCTCTTAGTGAGAAGGAAAATGAAATGGAGATAGTATAATTGAAATGACAGAAGCAAAATTCATAGCTTAGTGAATAGCTGAGGAAACATATTAACAATAGATATTATGTCTTTCTATTACTGTTACTTTGATTCTTTCGTTATTTTTATCTAAAACTTTCAGTGTACTATCATGAATTATCTAATAAAATTTAAAGGTACTGCAATTTAAATAATACTGACTTCTGCTGAATGATTATTTATAGACTAAGTATGTTATTATAAGAAATACAAGGAAAACTCAATCCAAAATAAGTAGTGTTCAGGTTCACATCCTGTTTTCTTCTAAGACTTTTCTAAGAAGGAAAGTAAGGATCTTCTAGCTTCTATTTTGCTAATGCTTCTTTTAGCACATATATAAGGTGAATATTATTGCACAAGGATACCAAGTTCAAAGATTTTTTTCATTTTTTGTGAAAAATTTTGACATTATTAAAAAGTAATGACCATGGTTAGCAAACCACTGAGTTGATGTTTTGGATCATACATATAAAATGGACCACAGTTGAACTTAATGTCAATAAACAGATTCAGAGTTTTCCCCTGGGCTAGTCTACAAGAAATAAGTAATTGACTATATGATTTTCATTTTCATATCACTCCAGAAGGAAGATGTTGTTTCCAGCTGAGAACAGGTAGTCTAGGCTCATTCCCAGACTACCTTACTGATGAGTATGCCTCCTACCATAAGCAAGAACAAGATTTTGTGATGGATAAATGCACCTTATTCTGAACAGATGAATGAATGATTATCACAGTGGCAGCTGAGCACATTCTACAGTCTACTTAAAGTCACTCATTCTGTTCTACATTATTTAATTTTTTGTATTTGTTCATTGTTATTCTGGTAGATTTTCTCCTTTTTTCCCCCCTCCTAACTCTCATTTTAATAACACATCACTCCACTTAGAAATGTTGAAAGGAAAATGTGCTGTAGTTGAACAGGAATAAATTTAGACTGTTGTAAACAATAAATAGCATCTGAACTGAACTGGTTTTGGCAAAATGATTCAATCTCTTTGCAGGATGATTCAATTTTGTGGCAAGATTGCAGATTCTGCTTCCTATCGACTTTATCCTTCTTAGTAAGGAGCTAAAACAGAGGAATGTTTCAAAACAAGGGCAGGAAATTCCATTACTTGTGATCATAGAATGACAGCCATTATACCATTTTCCATAGTTTACTTCTACTGCTTCTTAATTTTAATATCCATTTCAGAGTAAATTATGTAGAAGGTCTGAGTACTACCAGGGAACTGAAGAATAAAAGAATGCAGTAATTTATTATTCAGGGTTGACTTAGACACAATAATTGGTGGCATTCAGACAACGTCACTATGAGGTAAGGTGACTGTTTTCATCTTCAGCCACTTTGTAATTAAGTTTATGCTGTTTAAAAATCTATAATGCAAGCTATAAGTCAAAGCATTTCAGAGAAGTAGAGGCAGAATGAGATAGAAAGAATATAGGAGGGTTCAAGTTCTGAAATATTATTAACTGTACTAGTAAACAGTATGTAAGAACACTTGTTCAGGTTTTTGAGGATATCCTACCCTTTCAAATTGCTGCAGCTATCAGCTTATTATTGATGACTGCATGTTTTCTGCTAATATTTTCCAGATAGAAAATGAAAATCTAATATTCAATTCACATTTTTGTTCATACAAAAGCAAAATGTTGTTCTTCATTTATTGCTTATCTCCTTTATTTACAGAGTCAACAATTCCCACATCCATCAGCGTTTGTGATATGGCACGAAATCTTGGTGTTGACAGAATCACAGAATTGCAGGGATTGAAAGGGAATTTCTAGAGATCATTGAGTCCAACCAGGTTTGCTTACATTTTTTCTATATAACATTCTATGCAGTTTTCTAGCTTCATCAACATTAATATTTGCAAAATGCAGAACTATTTTTGTTAGTGTTAGAAAAAGTGGATTTTCTAATTTACAATTGGAAGATATGTTTTATGAGTGCTAAATTAATTTATTCATGCTCATAATCAAGGCAGCCAAAATGTAGTGGCTTGACTAAGATGATGTAGTTCAGAGTGCTCCTAAGCACTGCTACCTCTCAATACCAAAGGGAATATTATTTTTGACACTTCCAAATGAAGACAGAAGAGAACAATCTTACCTTTTCAGAAGGTGTCATCATATTTTTCAGATACGTGAAATCTCAGCATTTTGTCACATTCTCCTGAAAGTTTTAACACATACATAACAATTATTTCAGTTTAAAGGGACAGAGGTAAGACTGTATTGCAACTCCAAATTGTGTTGTATTTGTATTTTAAACATTTGCAACAAATTATTCTTTCAAAATAAAATCTCTGTGTTTCTCTGATAATCAATTGTATAGATACAAGAAAATGACATTCTATAGTGCTAATTAGCTAAATGGTCATTAAAGAACTACTAAAATCTCACTGAGAAGCTCAACAAATGTCTTCTGGAGTTTCCTTATTGACAGCACCTTCACCTCCTGTATGACATGAGCACAGAGTCTGTAAGTACAAGTAACTGCTGAAGATCAAAGCTATATATTATAACTGATTATCAAATAAATTTCATAAAATTAAAAATAAAAAAAAGCATTTTTTGTTGTGGTTGGCAGGAAAAATCTGCAATTTAGGCAAACTTATTAAAAGCAGTTTCTATAACGCATGTTGTGGCTGATATGTTTGTATTTAACATAGCTAAAAATAGGTGTTAACAAATCCCTTTACAAGACTGATTACAGGGTCAGGCCATTCTGCAGGAAGGAGAAAATTGTAATCAATCTGTTTTGAAGCAGAAGAAATAACAATAAATTATTAATTAGGAAATATGATGTTTTTTGTAGTTAAGTTTACACAAATCCTTTAGACTGCAGAGAGATAATATAGTGATGTTCCAATTGAAATCTTCTGAGGAAAATAGTGATATTTAATTAACTGTTTACCAGCCAAGAAGTATGATCTACTTAGTATTATGTTGAGTAACAAAGTCTTAACTTTCAACAGTAGTAGTACTCGATTCTTTACTAAAAATGTTGATTGAAAGATTAGGAAAACCAAATCTACTTTTTGGTGTTGGAATTCTTCCTACTACAAGCCTGGAAATGATATCTCATCTGGACTACACCCAAATAGGAAGTCAAGTATAGTGTACGTCCCACGTGGATGTGCAGGCAGGGTGGTAACAGGATCGTGGAAAGCAAGTGATTTTTTTCACAAGGCTTTAGATCCCATGAAAACAGAATCAGATGGACGCTATAAGCATTACAGCATGGAATAAGTCCACAGCTGGGAAGAATAACCAGATATAGAAGATGTCAAGCATTCCTTGGGCCCACCATAAACAAATCAGCCCAGATGTAAGGGCTACTCCAAAAGTAATTTTTTTATTATTTATTTATTTATTTATTTTAAATGTTGGCCCACAATTTGAGAGGTTGGTGGTATGGCAGTAGGGACTGAAACAACTTATGGCTGAATGCTGGTTGTATGGCAGTAGAGATTGAACCTTTCAGTTCTTGTTCCATTACATTTTGTTGTCATGTGACAGATGGCAGCAGAGGGACAGTTTAACAAAATGGCGTCTGACATGGTAGTGCATATGAAGCAAAGGTGTGTTTCTGAATTCCTCCATATGGGAGAAATTACATACAGTTGCAGCAGGTCAACTCCACTTATGCAGATTCTTATGAGTGTGGCATGCAGGCTCTTGCTCATCACTGACAAAAATGTATAATTAATGGTGACTGTGTGGAGAAATATGCAGTATTTTTGCAATATTTTTGAAGCAGTTCTCATGCATCAACATTGATACTGATATATCTAGATTTACGTTGGAAATAAGTATTTCCTATTTACCTTCTGTTTCTGTCCTGTTTTTAGAGATTTGTCATTTCTGAATCATTCCTTTTTTTAGGCTCAGAAGTCTTGATCTTTCTTTGCTTTCTTCAGTAGAATCTGTTCTACAATTCTGATCACCTTCCTTCCCTCTCTGTACCTCTTCTAATTTTTTTTTAACTTGATCTCAAAAAGATGTATGTAATTAAAGATTTGAGCCTACCAGAAGGCTATTCAGTGATACACCAACTCTTGTTTTATTTCTGTAACATTTTCTTATAACTTTGTTGCCTTCCTACAATAATGTTTTCGTCTTATCCAAAATAACCTAAAGGTCTTCTTTCAAGGTGGCAGTGGTTTCTTTAAAGTCCCTCATTAGGCATGTATAGTACAGTTTGTTTTTTTCTGAGGGAATTACTTTGTACCTATCAATGCTGAATTTCATCTGTCACTTTATCACCTAGTCACTCAATATCAAGAGATGAATCAATGTTTCATGAATTTAATGACATATAATAAAGAGTAGTAAGAAGCTCAATCTAAGTAGCATAAAAGACCAAGACAAAATTGCTTTGCAATTCCACTGAAGCAGAGTGAAACCTATTTCCCTATTTTGTGGCATTTCACATGAAGAGCCATTAGCTTTGCATTTAAACCTCAGAGAAGTTTTGGGGTATAAGAAGAAACGTTCCTTTCATTTGTGTTTTAATGGAAAAGATGATGTCAGATGGGATGTTTTAAATTGAAGTTACTAAGTCTGAAACTGGGGTAATAGGGCAGGATTCTTCTTGCCTTAAGGGAACCTGTGTGGTGAGCAACATCAGAATACATATTCACTCCATTGTTGTTAAACCTGCCATAGATGTAAGGCCAAGTTAGGGCAGGTCCTTTGATAATTAGGAAGGTTCCTCATCTCTTTTTACAAGATTTCTCTATTGTTTTTCTTGTGAAATGATACAAAAATGATGTTTTAGATTGCTATTGAACTTAAGGTGTGTGTGTATACATATATATAAATATATATATATATATATATATCTCCAAATTTTCAGATAGGATAAATTTGACCCCTTGGAATCAGTCATAATAGATGCTTAAAATAGTTCAGGAAAAAAAAAGTTGGTACAGACCATGTATCTTCTTATGTAATTTTGTTACATAAAAGGTGTGTTTTTAATATCGAATATCAAGATGACTCAAAAATCCATTATGCATGTGTTTCTGAGGAGATCTGAGGAATCTTTTCATCAGTCCAGTAGGGACTAGGGACCCTCAGTATTTCTTATGAGTCCTCAGTAACTCATAAAACCCGGGCCCCAAGACCTTAACTAAGTCATTCAGTTTTTCTCTCTGAAAAACATTCGGTCTATAAAATTTATATTCTGTGCTGCTGCAACTGTGTGAGGGGAAAAAAAAAACAACATGAGAAGAAAACTCTGTTCAGCAATCAATCGTATCTGTCTTTTTAATTCTCTTTTAGGAAGGTTTTATTTTTGCTAACCTTGTCTTCTATAGGCTAAGGAAAAGGGGCTGTTCTGACAAAATGTACATGGTGCATGGTTCCTCAGGCTTAGCCTGCAACTCACCTAATGATTGGTAGCTTAGCCAGAGGACAGGAGAAATGCACTCAAAGCTACTGAATAAAGAATCTGAATAAATTTTCTGTCAAGAACTTCAGGGCTTGGAAGAAAAGCAGGATGTCATTTCATGTAAAAGCAGTAATTTTAGCATTTTGTCATAAAATCCAAGGTCAAAATCATCATGATAATGAATAATCCTTGCTTATGTAGCTTATAAGTTTTAATCTAAAAATGAACAATTCAGCTCACTAGTACAGTGCAATAATATAACCACACTTAATTGATGCATCATTGTGAATGTAAATTTGAATTTTATTAAGTAAAAAGTCACAATAACAGCTTTTAAGTCTGTTTTTAAGAGAAAATTTTACTCAGAGTTTCATAACGCAGGATGAAAAGAAACAGAGCTCCAGCTGTGAGATTAGAAAGAACAGCTGGACAGGGTCAGAAAAAAACAACCTGCTCCATGCTCTGCAGCTGACCTTTGTTCCCAGAAGAAGCATGTTGTACCTAATTGGCAGATAAGATATTGCTTAGAAAATATGCACAAGCAGAGGGGACCTGGGTCCAGTGGTGTATAATCAAGCTGCTAAAAGGGAATAGTGAAAGAGATGATAAGGAATCCAAAAGTGCTCAGCAGTACCCATAATAACAGAAAGGTTTTATACTAACAGATGCATTTGAGTAATGAGCAGAAACAGTAGTAAGAATTAAGGAAAAGTGTATTATCCTCTAACAACAGTCTGCTGTACTTGAAAAGTAATGGCTGAATATATTAAGCAGAATGTATGTAAAATGGCAAAGTCAATAATATAAAACTTTTCCAGTATTAATAAGCCGTAAAGAAGACTTTATATAACATTGCAAAACAATTTTAATAATATGTGCTTTACAAAACAAATATTAATATTCAGGAAGGCATCTTAATCAAAAAGTGAAAGCTTTGACGCCATAGCAAGTTCAAAACTTTGAGATAAGTAAAGGCCTTGGTAAAGAGTGGAGGTCTTTAAAAATACCAAATGAATTGATATTTTTTTTAGTGGTTCTTCATGATAATCATTTTAGTGCTTTCAAAATGTTATTTGATTTGAAAAAAGGCTGTGGTGCAAATTTAATATCAGAGCTATTGCAAAGTCTGTTATAAAACTTTGTAACACATTGGATGTCATATAAACTCTTCCAGTAATCATTTGTCAGATGTCAATGTAAATTGTATTAAAAATCCCACAAGAAAACACAAAAACAATTTGTCATTAAATTATATTGAGAAATACTGAGTTTGCATGCTTAGATTTTCTCTAGGTTTGTTTGTATATTTTTCCTATTTTTCAACATAGAATTGTTAAACTTTTTCAGTTTTATCAACTTGTGATAAATACATGCAATATTTGCCACATGGTATTTATTTTCTTATCCTATTCCATGAAAGCATGTGTTGCACCACAGTCATGTGTACTGAAATGTGTTGGAAGTCGTTACCTAAGTAAGGCTGATGAAAAGTATTCTGTCAGACAGATTCATAACGGATCTTCCTACAGATTTTTATTTCCTCCTAAAAGGAGTTACTAGCATGGATCTCTCCTGAAATACATCTGCTTGTTGCAAGCCTAATGGCAGAGATCTATCAGGGAGAAGTGAATATGACTGGAAAACAGGTGACTAGACTCTGGAAAGGAACAGAAACATGGGTGATATGGATGCACCTTGGGTGCAAAGAAACAGATCTCAGACAAGACGCTACTCTCTGTGCTTCTCTGGGCCTGAAGTGGAAGACTGTCCATGATGCTGATCAGCTTGCTATCCAATTGAAGATCCCCAGAGTGATCACATTGCTGAATGGTTGGAGGTATTTTGTTCATGAACTGTTCCAGATAAAATGTCACACTTAGCACTAGCCTCAAGCTGACAATGTGTTTTTTTTGCAAGTTGTTGTAATTGGATTTGTTCAGACTGCCCAAGATAAGCAGTAGACTTGAGAATATACTCAGTATGAACTAAGTGAAGCCTACTCATGATGACTTTCTGGTCAATGGGGTTGGTTAGCAGAGCTCAGCACTGCCCCAGCACCATGTTGGACAGTTCTGGGGGAAGGAACACAGCAGACTTTGCCTTGCCAAGTGCTCTGCCATTGTTATCCTTTTTTATTTGCTCACAGAAGGGATGTAGTTTACAGAGTACAGAGGGAACTGTTTCTACAGAAAAATATTTGTTAACATGCTGCTCAGCAGATGCCACCTGGATGCTGAAAAATGTATCCTTCTAGCAATAACTTCCATTTGCTGAATAGGCCATTCAGAAAACTGACATTACTGTATCGTTGTTTTTTTTCCATTTTCATTCCTATATTTCTTTGTGTTGCCTTTTCATCCTTTGTTTTCTGATTTCACAGACTTTTTTTAATTTGCTTTTTTTTTTGTTTGTGAAGAGTTTTCTTATTTTTTTTAATTCCTTCCTTAATTTTTTTTCTTTTTTTTATTCAGTCGTTTCATATCAAGTTTCAAATATTATCTTGGCTTCCATGCAGTCAGATTTCACTAGAGTGCATCTTTTCAAATATCCTATCTCACTAGATTCCTCTAGTGCCAAAAGAACGGTTATAGCCTCGGTCCATTAAAAATACATTGACTATCAGCAAGGTCAGAATAGAAGCATTAGAAGAGTAGTTATTTGTTACTTATTCAGTTGCAGAGAGCAGGTGATTTTTTTTTAAAGTCATATTACATTGAAATGGAAAAAGCACACATCTCATCCCTGCTAGAGACGTAACATTCTCTGATGTTCTCAGTGATGGCCACCTCCACTGGAACCAGCAGAAGCTTCTTGGCATCATGTCCCAGAGGTCAGTACTCCACAGCTGCTTTGGAAAGGCGTCAAATAGCTTACTCACAGATACGTCCTCCTTATGAAGAACATTTAGCCATCAGACTCTATGCCAAAAAAAAAAAAAAAAAAAAAGGAATCTAGTGAGAATATCCTGCTACTGAAGTGTTGCCCTCAGGAGAAACCTTTTCTGACAGAGTGCAAATGTCTTTCTTTTCTTCTTCCTTTGAACAAGAGTGGACAGAATTTCTGGAAAGTGTGCATCCAATACCTACACTACAGCATTTGTTGTGTTCTGGTAGATATATTAAAGAACCCGTAGAGTAATTTTGGCTAACTGGCTCATACAAGAATGATGTAAACTACGTTGAAAACAGCAAGCTGGGAACTTCTCCCCGTGTAGAAGTGTAATATAAATAACACAAATTCTTCTTTGTAATTGCATTTCTGTAACAATTCCTCTCAAAAAAATGCATTTGCCCTATTGTAAATAACTGAAGGATACCACTCATGATATTTCCAAAATATTTTATGTTGGAAAGTGTTTATCAAGGATCATTTGGGTGGCTAAAACCAGAATGTTACATTCGTTTACATTCATGTGAAAATTCCTAGTGCCACCTATTGGCAGAAATAATAAAATGTTAGTTAATGTGGTGCTGCTCTTCATGAAACATATTTTTCTTGAGAACATAGGGGAAACAAGTGTTTGCATTTCCTATTTTAAAATACTAATAATAGTATAAATGCTAGTATAAATGTTTGCACTCCATATTAGTATTAAACTCTTATAAGGCATGCTAATAATTTTGCGTTCCTGATGAAGATATTTACTTTCCAGCTGCTTCTTTTGTGAGGTGGAAACAGTGATGGCTGATGCCCAAACCACCTGCCTGCAAAGACCCACCCAGCACCTTGACAAGACTTCTGAATTGTATCACATACATCAGATAAACAGCAACCTTTTTTCCTTCCTTAGGTAATTTGTAAATGAAGACGACTAAGGAAGCCCTGCACAGCATACATTTCTTGCTAGAAAATAATTAACACTTATTTAAAGAATTCTGGTGATTGTTTGCTTCTTCATGGCAATATAAATAATCATAATGTTTGAGCAAAATTCTATTCCAAGCTTTTTACCTCAAAACTTTGACATGGGAATGTTTCTTTTTATTCAGGGGAAAAGAAATATATTTTTTTAAATAAATAATTGTACCTTCTTAGTAGTATTTATGTACTTAGGACAAATATATGTCAGAATAAGTTACAGAAAGGAAGCTCACCAAGCATGGTCAGTGCTTTCTCCCAAATCCCATCTTTCTCCTGCTGGAAACCAAACATGAGTCCTTGCCATGGCAAAAGAGAGAATAGGAATAAATAGAATGCTCAAAGTGCACAGGGGCAACATAGCCCGGTAAGACTTGGTCACACCATCCACGCATATCACACAAAGAAATTAAACATTAGTTCAGCTGCTGAAAATGAGAGGAGTGAACATTTTCATGTGGTGTAGTTTGGACAGTGTGAGGAAAGACAGACAAACAGAGGGGATCTGGCAAAAGATGGGTACGGATGATGTAAAATTATATTGAAGTTGTTGAAAGACTTTAAGACTGAGAAGCCAAAATTTTTTTAATGAATTTAATGAGTTTAGCTGCCAATAGAGACTACTAAACTTCAAACTCTGGCAGAACTAATTGACATTAAGAGAGTATTAGTGAGTATTTACATGTCAGTGCTTTCCATTTATAAAATATATTAACTGGAAAATCATATATACTTTAAAAAAAAATTCATTTACTGTATGTTCTTACTCTGAATTTAACTGCTTTTCCAAATGAAAGTGAGCTTTCAGTACAACTTGGAGATTAATATGAATGCACTTATCATTTTTACATAATTAGTTTTTAACAAGTATCAAGTTAGAGATCCATTTAGTACTTTTTTATTGGTTTGCATTAGCTCTCAGATCCTTTCTGAAGGAAAATTAATGAGTAAATATGGAGTTTCTGGAGCCTGATAAATACAGAAGATGAATGATAAGAGGTTAAGGTGCTCCATTTTTCCCATGATAAAAACTTGCAGATAGTGAACACATAAGTACAAAGTCACATCTGTTGATAACCAATAGTCTTTCATTTCTAAATAAGTTTCTCCTTAACACTCTGAGATATTGCTATAATTGTGCATTTAGCCAGTATGCACAGGTATTGAATTTCCAAAGAGCATTCTCATGACTATTATAGAGTCTGGTGACTCTTATAGATGCAGTAGTCCCAGGTTAATAACAAACTTAATGTTGCAATATGTGTATCATTCAACATTTTTGCAGCATTCTCAGAGGTGACATTTCCAACCTGTCAGAGCTGAAACTTGCTGGGCTTTACTACTAACCAGTGAAAACAATCTTTTAGCTCTCATTGCTTAAAATTTGTAAATAATTATAAGAAAAAAAATTGTCTGTAACCTTTTTTTTGTCTCCCAGTATCATTAAAGGAGAAATGTAATTCACTGGTATATGAAAAATACAGTTTGTAGTGACAAAAGTGAGTACTGTTCTATTTTTTTTCTAAAAGACACCTGTTCTTACATGCATGAAAATACTCAGTTTAAAAAAAAACAAGCCCTGCTTGTCCAGGAACATAAGAACAACTGGTGTAGTTACAGTTAACAAAATCTTTGTCATTAACTGATAGAGAAACACCATGAATAGTGCTGAGGTTTTTATCTTTACCATCATTATTGAAAAGAACTCTACTTGAACCTCTCTCAAATGAAACTGTAGATTTTTTAAGCTGATATTTAAATTCCTAGGTGAAAAAAAATAAATAAATGCATTTTAAATTCATTTGATAGGGAATCGTTTTTGGAAAGAGAAGGGGAGTGAGGCAGCTAGGTAATGGTACTAACATTTTCACCTATTTGAGAAAAGAAATGGGCAAGACTAATCTGTAATTTTGCTCAGCCAGAAGAGTGGGGGGGGGAGGGAAAGAAAAAAACTTTAAACAACTTTGAATATGAGACAGTGTATTTCGTATTTCTCAGGTGTAAACTACGTGACTTGCACCTTTTTTCTGTCAAAAACTGCAAATTTCTGGAAGAATTTTTCTTGATTGTGAATTCATGCTGTTCTTGATGATCATTTAGATTACCAATTATCATTTAGATACCCAATTTCATATCTTAGTATGATGCTTAAACTTATAAAGGAAAGCTTCATAAAGGACTTCAAACTTTAGAAACATGGCAGAAATCAAAACTTGCAGAATTAATAAGGAAGGCAACAGAAATCACTTTCTATTTGTGTTTCAAGCCAGCCATATACTTTATCTGTTGGGCTCTTACCAAGAATGTGTTTATTTTCAGGAGAATTTCATAAAGCTTCATTACAGGTGAAGTTCAATTTAGAGAACTGCTTTTCTCAGTCTTAGTCATGCTTTTATTTTCCAATGTGCAGACAATCTATTTGTTCAGCATGTCTTTTACCATGGTAATGGAACTTCCAAAACAGTAGAACATCAGTGATTGTCATGGTATTACATCTGCAAATGCTTAATGAGTAGTGCAGCTTGCAAATTTCAATACAATTTTAATTATGTTTAGCAGAAAATAGAAGTCATGACCAATCTTCAAACACATCTTTTTCAGATTACAAGCAAGAAATCCCCTGACTTGAATACAAACATTCTCTGATTATTTCAGAGAACTTGCATTAGGATTATGTTTTCTAAAAGCTCACACTGTGGATACAATAATTCTCAGGTTTTTAATTCCTTTTTTATTTTTTAAGTGAGGACTTTTGCTGTTACATTATCTGAACGGGAAGTCCACTGGAAGTTAGGACATTGTATGTTAGTGATAGCTAACTTTGGGGATTTCAACTGTAAATTTTTAATGGTAAGGGACAATTGTAACTATAGTTAGCTGACATGAACATTCTCACATGATGTCCTCTAATGAACTGCAATCCTATTATGAATCACATATCCCCATTGCTTGCTTGACACTCATTGAAGTGAGACTATTTTTATAGACCCTATTGTCTATATCTAACAATATTTTCCCCTTTTCTACATGGAACTCCTTCCCACTGTGCAGTGTTCCTCAAACCAGACAAACTATTGTATGCATATCTTTCACTATTAACTTGTAGTCTATTTCCTTATGTTTGTCTTCTACAAAGATGAAGACACTTAAAATGTAAATGCATTCAAAGTGCATGCCTTTAATAATTCAGAAAAATATGTTTGGGTTAAGTTCACTCATGTTTTCATTTTCCTTTCCATGTGTTTATTCCTTAGTTGCAGTTGCAGACAGTAATTATATACCCCACCAGCTCTCTTTTTTTGCCTGACTGAACAAATGAAACTTTCTTTGGCTCCTGCTGTACAGCAAGGTCTCCAGTATCACCCTCCTAGCAGTCTCAGTCCACCTATTTAGCTCTGCATTTTCAGTGTAAAATCATAACATGTGAGATACCCAGCCTGTTATAGTTTAACATTAATAATTCAGTATCTTTACTGAGCAGGTATATAATTTCATATTAAGGATAACTCTTCTTAGGACTTAATCTTCCTAACACATAGCCACGTTCTACTGGTGGGTTGTACTCATTCCAAATTGTCAGTGTACCCTCGTCCTTCCCATCAAATGTTCGAATTTATTGCATCTAGTGTGTTACTATTTCATCAAAAACTCAAAAAGTGGACAGCACTACAGGGAAGTGAAAGCACAGAAGGACTGCAAATCCTGTAGTGTGGGTGTGGCTTATAAAACCCTGGGGAAACACAATCAGCTGGGAAAAATTAACATAAGCTGGTGCATCCATGTCAACAACTGGCTGCAAAACACATTTGAAGCGAAACATAATAATAAGACCGAGACACTGGATATACCTGTTCCAGCCAGATTAGGAGTATACTGCAACTTTGATGGAGGTCAGCTCATGTTTTACAATGCAGTCTCAAATGTGCAGCTACATACCTTCAGTATGAAGTTTACACAGCCATTGTTACTAACCTTCATGATCTGGTGTGGTGGTCTTGCAGTAAGTACTGGTTTGCAGGTGCCAAGTGTTTTCACTGCAGGGAAATGAAAATGGATTAAGCAGATCAACTAGTAGTCTAAATAATATTGCCCAGTAATGTCCACTGAACACTTGTATTGTTGAATGTTTTTTTCAGTGCAGCTGCTATGCGCTGTAACTTGAGAATTGGTTTGAAAAATGAGTGGGAAAATCAGGAGCTGTAGCTATGTACTTTTCTATTACTGTACACTTAAGCATTTTGTTATGGACTTGAATATTAATTTTGTTACAAATATTTTTATATGAAGAATATAACAAATAGTATATGTACTTAGTGTTGAGTGCTGATATCTGTACAATTTTTATCAGCTCTCATTTTCTTCAGCCTTTGAGAGTATCCAGCTCTTCCTATATAATATGATAGTCTTTATTTTAATGATGTTTTTCAACCCAGTATCTCAGGCAACTTTTTTAGCCTAAGTCTTGCTTCTTCTGATGAAGTCATTAATACTAATTGCATGGTTTTTATGGGAAAACAGATTTATTATGCAACCACTATTCTCTAAATAGAATGCACAGTGCTCTTGATTTGAACAACAACCTGCATCTAGCATTCACAGTCAATAACAATTTGCAGATAAAAATCAATCAGCCATACTTGACTGGGATATATAATTGTCCTACCATGCTTAACTAGGCTTGTAAAATCTCAGCTCATCCAAAATTCCTGCTGCTTTTATCTACGTAATCTTTTTCCCTTCTCTTCTTTTAATGATTTGAATAAGTAACTTCTTATACCAGAATTAAGATTGAAACTAATCTTCTGTTATATGTCAAATTTTCAATCATTATCCCTAGGAGAATGAAAAAAAGGAGCAGTGGAGAACAGTAAAATGTATGGACTGCCTTTCAGAGAATGACACTTTTGAGACTTTCAGATGTTTTGAAAACTATTAGAAAAAAAGAGACTTATTTGATGTTATGTTAAAACCCCTTTATCATTTACATCCTAAATTATTTTATGTGCATGAAACTTGGCATATAATCAAAATGTGGAGACCTGTGCTGGACTCTGCTGTGATAAGAAAGAAATATTTTTAGTATTTTGCTTTTGGCACAAGAAGTCAGGATGTTTTAAAAATCTATAAAATCAATCACACACTTTTTGTAAAAGTATTTTGAAATACACAACTGAATATGGTTGTGTAACAGTCAAGTAAAGCTGTATAAATCCCACAATACGTCAGGGACAAAAGTTGCTAATTTAGCATTTTTATTAGAACAAGGAGGTGGAAAACATGCCTGGAAAATCCAGAAAGGCACTAAGGAAATGACCGATCCTTGACCGATTTCCTCCCAAGCTCTGTCTGGAACTAGGAAGCATTTGAGAAAAACAAACAAGCAAACAGCATCCTTCTGTGTTATAAGCCAAGGCTTGCTTATATATACTCAATTGGTATATTATCAATATATTGATATATACTCAAGAAAGATTTTCTTCTGTCATATGTCACTATGCAAATGACGTGTTGAAATCTGCTCTCTCACAGAGGTGCAGACACATTTCACCATCTTCTTTCTCCCCTTCCTCTGGGGTTATCTTCAGATTCAAGGGATGAATAACATGGATATCAAAGCAATATATGTCTGAAATTAAGTACAGGTTAAATTACCCTGCTAGATAGGAATTAGATTACACAGCCCCTGCAGAATGGCAATTTAAGAGGATTTTTTTTAGAGCAGAAATGCATCTGTTGGGAAATGCCTGACCACCAGATACTTACTTCTCACTACACCAGCATTAGAATTCAGAATTTCCCCTTTTCACTCTGGGGTCTTCAGGTAGTTGAGGAAGATTTTAGACTAAAATTAGTTTCAGAGGAAAGTATAGTTCACAAAAATATCAGATTTTTTTGCATAACTATTTTTACTTGTCAAGGGAGATGAGGAGTTAATATCTTAAACAGTAAGGAAAGTGACAATTTCCATAGTGAGTTTTACAGATTAATTATACTTCACACAAAAAAAGTATCACCTTGAAATTTTGCAAATATATTACCCTTACTGCCTGTAAATGCTTTCCCATGCATACATTACAGGAAGAGCATAAGACTGTTTTAGAATTTCTAATTTAATGTATGCCTTTAACTATAGAAGTTTTCACCAAAAAAATAAAAAAAAATTGAAAAAAAAAAAGAGAAGAGAGAAAAAGAGAGATCCATTAGTCAAATAACTCCTATTATATTTTAATCTTTTTTTTTTCTGGAAAGTTCTTCATCTTTTTTGCTCTAAAAACTTTCCTATTTCTTCTTATAACTTCATCTATATGTGAGAATTTTTTTATTAATTTGTACTGCTTTACATTTCTCCATGTTGAATTTCTTCTGCCATTATATAGAAAAACGCATAAAAGATTTAGAATGCCTTTTCTCTATTTGCCCAGACTTTGAAAAAATTGAATAATTTCATCTTTATCAGACGACTTCACAGCAGGGTTGTTTTGTCTTGATTGAACCAATGAGAAACATCAGAGAACTGAAAAGAAGACCATGTCATTGATTACAGTGTAAAAAATAATCTTAGGATAGTAATTTTATTATTATTGTTATTATTATTATTATTAATAATAATAATAATAATAATATTTTTTCTATGCAAGAAAATACAAAAGCAACTGATAGATAAAATATATGCACGCTGTAAATGAGTGTTCTCTCCAGCCAATAGTCTCATTCTCCTCTAATTTAGCTTGAAAAGTGGATCCATCTGAACCAAATGAGATTCAGCAAGGCCAAGATGTTGCACCTTGATTCTGCTGGATGAAAAACTTTCCATGAGACAGTAATGTGCTCTCATAGTCTGGAAGGTCAACTGTGTCTTGGACTGCTTCAAAAGAGCTGTAGCTAAAAGGTAAAGGGAAGTGATTGTTCCCTTCTGCTCTATCCTCCTGAGGTCCTATCTGGAATACTGCATTCAAGTCTTGGGCTATAGCATAAGAAAAATGGGGAGCTGTTTGAGTGGATCTAAAAGAGAGCTACAAAGATGATCAGAAGGCTGGAGTAACTATCCTGCAGAGAAAGGCTGAGGGAGGGTTGGTGGGCTGGTTCAACCTGGAGAAACCTGCTGAGATAGGTCTTAGAAGGACTTAGAGGGAGCTCAAAAAAAAGGAGGGAGACTGAATTTTTTACACAAGATAGTGATAATAGGAGGGGGAAAATTTTTAAGCTAAAAGAGGGGAGATTTAGATTGGGTGTTTGGAGGAAATTTTTTGCTTGGGAGATGGTGAGGAAATGGAACAGGCTACCCAGAGAAGCTGTGGATGCCCCATCCCTGAATGAGTTTAAAGCCAGATTGAATGGGAACCTGGGCAACCTGATCTTGTGGGTGGCAGCCCTGCCTCAGCATAGGGGTTGCAACTCAATGGTCTTTAATATCCCTACCATGTATGGAAACAGTTTATCTCCCTGAGATTACTTTTTCCACCCCCACCCCCCTCTTACTGAAAGAGATTACTTACTTTCCAGTGGTTGTTTCAGAAGTCTGGATAAGGAATGATTCCTCCATCCTCCATTCATTTTTCCTTCAACTGTTCATATTTTTGTTAATCACAATGTGTTTTTCTAGCAGATCTATTTAAACTAATTGAGATCTATTGGAGAAAACTTATTTAAACAAAATAACCTCAGAGACAAATCCCAAGAGCAAATCATCAGGTTTACTGTATGTTTTGTGTTTTACATACACAAAATTTTTGCTTAAAGAAAAAAAAAGAAAACAAACCAAAACAAACAAACAAAAAACCCAAAACAACAACAAAAAAAAACCACCCACCATTAAAAATCCTTTTGACTTCAAAACCCACTTAATGCCTTTGATAAATATAGTTTCAAAATATGAATGATATGTTATGCATATCACATTATGACAACTTCATATTCAGTGGTTAAAAGCTGTAGCAAGGAAACTTGAATGAAGAATGGGAGGGAGATTAAAATCATGGAATGATTAAGGCTGGAAAAGACTGCTAAGATCATCTAGTCCAACCATCAACAACCAAACTAATTTCCAAGGACAGTTTTGGACTGCTTACCCACAGAAATTTTCAGAATTCAGTTGAACTGAACACTGAGCAACTTGCTCAAACTTCAGAGTCTGCTTACTTTTATCAGCAGAGTACCACTACAATTTTAAGCACCCACAAATTTTGATTGACCATGAAAACTGTATTGAAGTCTTGCTGAACATTTTTGAAGTTGCACTATAAAGTTTCTGTGATGATCCAGAATATCAGCTGGGCTGTTTTCATTTTTATGCACATTGTGACACTGTTTATGTGGTATGGTTTTTGGTTGGTACAGAGAGTTGGTGAAATGTGTTTGGATTTAGCTGCAAAAAAAAGCTCTTGAACACCAACATCCAATTTGCACCAGACTGAAAATCCCATAGGATTGAGAAAGTCGAGAGGACTGCATACACTCAGAGTCCTAGAGAGGCTTATGAGATACCTGTCAGCTCAGGTCAGCTGTTTCTGAGGCTGTGAATCTGTACGAAGTTGAAAAAGCAGTGCTTTCAGACATGAAATTTAATAATCTCCCTAGCTAAAAATGAGTGATGTGTAGCCTTTTGAGACTGTACTTGTCACCTTGGATACCTAAGAACTTTTTCCATTTAGCAATTGGTTTCAGAATAAAGATTATAGTAATAAACTGAAAATTGTAATTACGTACTAATATATTCAAATGCATTGCATTTCAGTTGCCCTGCCCTACTTATTTTAATCACAAACCATATTACTGAAAAAGTGCAGTTCCAGTATGAATGATCATTACCTATTCTACTTTGCAAGAATACAGGTCTTTAAAATCAGTGATATATATATTTATTTATTAGAGAACTCCAATCTTTGTCTACTCAGAATACATTTTGTAAGGTTATGAAGAAGGAGGATGTCTGCTCATTTAGGGGTGTCTGAAGAGGCAGTGATGGAAACCAAGCTTGGTCTGTCACACTAATTTATGTGAGCATGTGGGAATGTAGAAATGCTTATTCCACTAAAATTATCTGATGGAGGACTTCTAACATGGGAGACAGCAACGAGAAAAGGAACTTCCAGTCACACTAATCTGTGGGCTAACAAGCTATAGGTACTACTTCCAGGAAGAATGGACCTTGCAATTCATAAGATTGTGAACCAGGGAAGGAAACAGACTGAAAGGGCTCAGAAATGTAAAGCTCTGCATAATAGAGGGGATATGCAAGAGGAGGGGGGAGGAGGAAGAACAAACTAGAGGGATAGGTACGTATTTCTTTTCTTCATGTTTTATAACGTCCAGTATAATTATTACATTCTTCCAATCACAATGAAAATTTTGTGGGTTAATATTTATGAAATGATCTGTTCCACATTTTGAAAAATCCAATTCATTTCTATTGAAATAACCAAAGTAATATTTGAGGTAGTCTTCTATGGAAAAGGATCTACCCTTTCATAGATACATTTTCTCATGTACTTGGACTGCAGGAAACCCTCAGCATTCTTTTTCTTGTTTCACCAAGAACCACTTGAGCTCTGGCTCCATAATTTTATCTTATTACTTTTATTTCTCAATAGACTTTCACCGCCTTCATGAATTTGTTACTTATGGAAACAAATTCCTCTTGCAAAGCAAAAAAAGAATTCTAGAAAACAGCCTACAATATCTTTTCTGGACACTACCACCTGATGTGTTCAGAGGAACCATGCTGTAGCCAGGCTGGTAATAAGTATTTAGATTACTTGAGAATCTCACTGGTTTTAAGCATGTGCGAGACTTGGCTGCTTGAAATCTCAGAAGCTTCTTTCCTGCAACAAATTTTATTTATTATAAATTTATTTATTATATTGAAGTCTCAATTGGTAAAATGAAGGATATCTTCTCTACTGCTACTGTTGCTGCAGGCACTTGAGGGTATATTTGCCTCTTCTGGCTGATCTGAACCGATTGTCACAAAACAGCTGCTCAAAAATTCTGTCCCTGAAGAACAAGGGTAGCAGATTTGGACTTCCTAAGGAAGTTTCTGAATTACAACCTAGGGGTTTTTACAGAAAATATCTCAGAGCACTTTGGAATATGGAATTATTGAGTCCATGCTTTGTGGAGGTGTCAGAGTGGACATTTGAGACTGGTGTGGTGTCATAATACTGACTTCTCTAACTTTGAAGTGATTTAGCCCCAAAGCAAAACTTCACATAGAAGCTTCTCCAGAGGTACAGGTTCCTGTACAGTAGCTTCTGGTATAAGATGAATATCATCCAAAACAAAGATTAGGAGAGAAAATCTTACATGTTCAGCAGCTGGACCATGCAGAAACATTTGTGGTTTCTGAAAAATTTCAGTCCTATTCTTACCTCATTCCAACTTTTTTCAAGCTGCCATTACATTGTGTTACTGAGACTTACCAAAAAAAGATTATCCAATGGCTACATTAATGCTTTTTGTTTTGTTCTGTTTTGTTTTACAATAAATCTGTTCAAATATGTAAGACTTTGCTGGTCAGTAAGGACCACACCAGTCTCGTTCTGATTTAACATATATATCTTCACGTGAACGACATTTTTGAAGACAAGATGGAAACATGGGGGTCACAATTATGCTTGAACTACGATTTTGATTTACAGGCTTGGAAAGGTATTCTATGAACAGTATATCAATACATTAAAATAAGGATGTGTATTTAAATGTTCCTTTGTTAAATTGAGTTTCTAACTAACTCTATCTGCCTATAGGATTTTGTTCCTTTTGTCTTCTAACCCCACAAGAAAACATTATTCAGGTTTCTGCATTGCTTTGGGATTATGCTTGGAACACTTTTTTAATCCATATAAATACTGTACTTTGAAATTTTTGTTTTTTGAAACTGTTCCCTAGCAACAATATATTTATCATTTTCAGGCAATGCAATGACTTATTGCCATTTAGCTACACTAATTGTGATTTTTTTTTTCTTTCCCAGACAAGGAAATAGCATGCACTCAAGGCAATATTAAATTAGAAGGAGCAGAGTAAAAAAGGTATATTGGCAAACTCAATTTAAAATAAAAAAAAAGCTAATCATGTTTATTTCCATGTAGTGACCGAGCTTCTTCCAAGTGAGGCTGATGGTGATATGCCAAAACAGCTTCCAGATACCTATAGCTGACTAATGTTCATTGTTTTTAAAAAGCAAGAAGATAGAATACAATAAATTTAATGGTTCTGTACTATAACACTGAAGATATTTTGTAACAGAAATATCTTTCCTTTTAACATTAACTAAATGCCTTCTGCTTGAATCTGGTGCACACATAAAGAGCCCCTCATCTTACCAGCTAGTGATTATAGTTCTTTAATTTCAAGGATAGATGTCATATGTCAACTTTCAGAGGGTCAAACTGCCAGTAAGTTCACATGGGAGATCATTATTTTAGCATTTTGTCGTCTTTCACTCTGTGCTTCTGGTAGATAACCATTTTAAAGTATGTTCTCAATGTGAATTTCAGTGAGACTTAATGAATTAGACAATAAACCAATCTTAGGTAATTGTTTAGTATTTTTACTGATCAGAATAAGATTACCATATTGTCTTATCTTCAAATCAGACCACTTTGCCCTTCTTATAACTGAAGATGCTCAGCACAACTGTCATCCTAAATGATTTTATAAAATTCTGTTAGTGTAGGTGGATGAGTGCTCATATGGTCTCAAGAAACAGAAGATAATCTCTAATGCAAAAACACCACCACAATGGGATGCACAATGGGAATATTCATTCAGAAATTATGCATTATATAGTAGAATCCAGATAGTCAATAGATAGGATGAACATTATTTGAAATTATTTTATCTTAATGATCAACATTGTCATTCTGGTCTTTGAAGTTTGTATATCCTCTTTCTACACTGAGCTTCCCTTTTCTTTTACTGATCAATGAGACAAAGAGATGTGTAGACATGGGATTGTGAGAGAACAAATCAATTTTAAATGAGAGGAAAAACAATTAATGGTGAAAGAATATTTTTTTAATATATATTTCTTCTCAATTACACAAATCATCACTTACAAACTGTTCAGCATGTTAAACAGGTTGCTTCAAAACTACAACAGGTAAAAAGTGCACCATAACACCTTCTGTCAGAGCAAATTCTCAGCTACAAAATGCTGTTTTTTAATGTAGTCACCATCATTAGCTGTCCATATTAACCAGCAATGCACAAGAGTCTGCATGCCATGCTCATAAAAGTCTGCACGTTCATCCAGAACACAGCTTGTCTTCCCTTCCCTGTCATGACTGTTGAAACGTACCACACACCACTTCACAGTACTGACATCCACTGTTTGATCTCCATAAAAGTTCAGCAAGTACTGATGAATGTTACTGGATGCGATTTTTTTTTTTCCTCATAGTAGACTCCATGCCACACCTTTGCTTCATCTGCTCTTCATCTTCAGATTGACCCCCTGCTGCCATCTCTCACACAGCAACAAAATTTAGTGGGACTGGGACAAAGGCTCAGCCTCTGCTGCCATACCAACATCCGCCTGTGATGTTATGGACCAATGTAATAAAATAAAAGGCACTACTTTTAGAACAGTCCTCATAGTTTTATTCCTGCATGAAGTAGAAAATGTTAAATAACTTCCATTAAGAAGTGAAAATTTTCATTTAAAACCCCTCGTGTATTCTTACAGAGCTCTTTTTGTAATTATATTTTTGATCAGAGAAATAGGAAGAAAGTTAAAGCAGAAGACAGCTGTGAAATTTGAATCATGAGAGACATCCACAAATAGCTCAGTTTTAAAAATCAATATGAAAAATTATTTGCTGTATCTTTATATTCAAGCAACTGGTGTAAAATATGGAGAATATTTACAATAAAATTGTAAAAATAACACAGATTTCTTGTTCATGATGCTCAATAAATAAATAAAATAAAGCAAAATTTTTCTGTTGAAAATACAGTGTATAGTGTTGATTTAAAGCATCTTCAGTTTTTTGAGTTGGGAAGCAGTAGTTCTCAGGTGGGCCCAGCTTGATTTTCTGCAACTTGTCACACAGTTTTGCAGTTTTACTTTCTGCAAATCGATGTGAAGGTTATTCCTTGTTTGCTTTCTCTGTGGGTTCAGTTTCACATTGTTTTCTCTTTGTCTGTATCTTTTCAGTCATCTGTTAATTTTTTACACCATGGCAGAGACGCTAATACCTGGGAGGACTTCTTATCAGTAACCTGTCTCCTTTTCATTGTACTTGAGCCTCAGCAGCAAATTTCACAAGCAAGATGGAAGAAGATGACCTCAACAGGACATTCGTTTAAATAAATATTAAAAGAAAATTTCTATTACAAGATTTGTTTGGGATATTTCTCTTGTATTTAACATTAATCAAACTATTTCAAAAGAGAATTAGTGAACTGTGTTCCACATATAATTCCACAAATAATCCTTAAATAAGAAACTGAAGCTGCTTTGAGATTGTCATACTAACACACTTCATTTCTTCGACTGCTAACTGGTACTGTCAAGTTTCTGATCCAGAACATCAGTCAAAAGTTTCAGGTCTGCTTTCTGGCTTTGGAATGCTCACAACTCAATCTTTTGATACATAGTATTTCACCTGTTAGATAATTCATGTGAAAGGGAAATCCTGATCAGAGTCAGAATGAACAATATAAAAACAGGGTTTTTATGAAATATCTTGTAATGCTCCCTCATCTTAACCTAGGGTATCACTTCAGATTCTCAACAGTATTGTTAGATATTCCTGTGGGGGGAGGGGGAGGAGGAAAATCCTTGTTCTAACAAAAGATGGCACTGAAAATTTGGTTCATTATAGAAATTGCCACATAATAAGCAATTAATTTTATAAAATCTTATATCAACCCAGTAAACAAATAAAAATGAACTAACTATGAGTTCTAAATCAATTACTATCAAATTTCTACTTCTATGTGTGAAGTGCGAGAAACAATGCTTTTACAGAATAAGTAATTTATGTAATTGAATAGTCTTCATTAGAAAATATGCTTAAGTATATGTATGCAAAGTGAAGGGAGACTAGAGAAATACAGGCAGTGTAATGTAATGGAAACTGCAGTCTTTAAAATCCTAACAATACTTGGTTTGTGGTAAGAATAGAACAAAAGAGCATGTGGCAGAAATACCTCCTTAAATTTCACCCTACACTTAGAAGGAAATCCCAATGGCTTTCTAACAAATTATGCCAAACTTTTATTATATTATATCACCACATTCATTTTCTTGTCAGCTGGGAGACATAAATTTTTCTGGATGTGAGATGGTTAGGCAATCAGAAGTTATGAGCTGTTGGGATGGAATAGCAGCTTGTGGAAATAGGTTGTATCGTGTCAACTTCATGACTTTCCACCCTCTAGAAACGTCAGTATTTCATCTTCAGGAAGCTGAGCATTTGCCTGGAGATACCAGCTATCCACAGCAGGGAGGATCTGTATGAAAGGTAATCAAAATCTCTCAGGATGGAATTCCCTTAAGGATTGGCACTAGTAATTGCTAAAAATGCCTCTTTGAGAGCATCCGCTAGAAGTGCTTTCTGGGAAAATAGATGTTTAATTCAGTATTTCACCACACGTTAAAAATAAATTAGTTGATTGGTCCCAGTAGATTCAGAGACAAAGCAGGACCTGTTCAAATCATTCAGGGATGAGCTTGAATATACAGAATTTCTCAGGAACTGGGCTGAGTTTTCAGATGAAAATAGATGTATTTTGGGAAACTTGTCTTTCAGTCATGAACTTCTAGCTAGATTACTTCTTAAATTCAAATTTAGAAATCTACTCAAAGTTTTTCATTTTTCTAATTCTTAGTTTGTCTTAGTTTATCTATCTTATCCGTTTTAACTACCTTAATTTAACAAGCAATTTATTCTTGTGCTATGTAGACAAGATTGTGTGCAATTGTTTTGGTTCACTGACAACTTTCCAACAAAATGAGCAATTAAACAGGAAATCTGAGCATCTGTCAGTATATGTATACATATATATATATGTTTAATACTCCAAGTAACATCAGTTACAGATTTCTGAGTGCTGAAACAAGGCTCCACATGAAAAGTTTTACTACAGCTGTGATTTAAACTTACAGCTGATATTTTAAAAAATCCAGGAGGTGCCACAAGCAAGAAACCAATTAATGAACAGGTTTCTTGATCTGTTAGTAAGTATACTTTATATCTGTTCATTATGGTTCATCTGGGCTTAAGATCCATCCCCTCTGCAAAATGAGAGAGCTTGCCTACCTTGATCAAACTCAGGCTAGAAAAAATGGCAGGCATTTTCACACAACAGTTGGCAGCCACAGGCAGTGATAGTATCCTTGCATGGTTTTTAGTATTCTTGCAAATAAAAGTATTCAGAGAGGGTGTTTGTTAAGACCTTTCAGTGTTGGCATTAGAAATGAGATCTCCTTGTTCTCAGCTTTTTCTTCCATACTATCTCTAATACTTTTGATCAGAAATCCCATTCTAAGTCAGAAGTTGCTAACTATGCTAAATTGTACAAGCATATGTGTCTTGCCGCACAGATTATTTTTGTATACTTCAGGTCTGTCCTTCTCAATACTACATGATTGCATCTATGTCTGAGATTTGTAATGTTCTCGTATGACTTTTTCTAAAAAGATAATAACATTAATAATTTACTTAAGTTAACTCTGCAGCTAAAATCCTGCAGTAATTTAGATTGCATTCGTTTGTTACAAATTATTGTTCCTGTAACTGCACAAATCCTCTGGTAATCTGAGCTGTTTATTGTTAATACATGATAGTAGTACATTAATATTTTCAAACTTCAAACTGGCAAATATATATGTAATTACTGCTCGCTTCAGGACATTTCATCAAAGATCTTAAACTTAGAGATCTCAAAAATGCTTCTAAGCATTGTTGGCAGAGCTATAAAATAACTGGAAAAGGAACAGAATGTGTACCATTTATGACAGACATGAGAATAAAAAGTCCTTGATTTCATTTCATTTTTTAACTTGATATACTTTGACAGTAGGTTTGCAATAAACTTTAGGTCTATATTTACAATTGGTTACTTCTGATGTGAAAGCTATTATCATCTCCAGTATGATTATCATCACCAGGTACGAGAGTATTTTATTAGGTATTATATGAGAAATGAAGTCATTCCAAGTTCTAAAGAGTTTATAATTCTGTCATACTAACTTGTAGTTTTGGAGTCTCTTCACCTGTAAAAGAGAATGCTAGTACTTATGTAATATCATATTAGTTCCCATAGAAAAAAATACATGAATCCTTAATGTCTTTCAAGAGCTAGAAAATAATTCATTCAGCATTATGTAAATATACTTTGTGGAAAAGCTGTACATAAGACAAGAACTGTTTTTATGAATCTGGACCTAAAAAGTAAATATATCTCTCAGATGCTGTAAAGCAGTGTCTGCCTTGCACACTATGGAAGAATAGTCAGATAGGAAACTATGAGGATTACTATGAGGATTTAACAGCAGCTTGACAACCTGTGACTAAGGGCCAATAAAAAGTACTTTGCATATTCTAGTTGCATTGGGAAAAGAAAGGCAGCATGCCAGTTGAAAGAAGACAATTTTTCCCTACTTCCGTAAACCTATAACCAAGTGCCAATAAGCAGATTAAACTAGCTCAAAAACCATGAGTAAAATAAAGGAATGGGACACATCTGTAAAATGAATTTGTGATTATCTTTTAATATATCTATTTCTTAGTGGGCTCACTGTGAAACAGTTTATCCCAGGTTCAAACTCTTTTTATGAAAGCCTTGTCCAAACACTTGAATTCTGTCAGGTTGGTGCTGTGTCCACTGCCCTAGGGAGCCTGTTCCATGCCCATCACCCTCTGGTAAGGAACCTTTTCCTAATACCCAACCTGAATTTACCCTGATGCAGCTCTATGCTCTTCAAAAGACTAAAATCTGACACAGATTATTATGGTTATACTTCATGTTTATAGGTACTCAAGAATCTGCTTACCTTGTTTCAGTCACATGCTTTTCCATACCTAAAGCATTAATTTTTAGCATGTATGTATGTGGCAGTATCTTTTAGTTGGTTACTATAGGCATTTGAGGTATGTAATAAAGATAAAACCTTCAATATTTTGAGAAAGCTAGAACAAAAACATAACACACAAGATTCAGCTGCTTAAGATATCTGCAAGTCCCAGTAAAGAATAAAAAAATTAAGCAGTTTATATTTAGAAGTAAAAGATACCCAATCAACACATTTCAGGGAAAAGAAGCTTATTATATAAGTGAATATATGAAAAAAGAAACCTCACATATTCTTTCCTCTAGGAATCAAAACTAAGAATGTCCATTAAATATTTCTTCTGAAAAGCTAATTCAGTATTACAAAACACAGCAAAAGAAAAAGTATTGAACCTTTGCTATTCCTTACAAAAATAACTATCACCAGCAAGAAACAAATTACCACAGTTCTTAATCTGTTAGTATCCTTCACATCTGTTATGTAAACTGTCTTGTGTCAATGAAATAACTTTTTGTTATTAATTCATTAAGACTTAAAACTAATGTTAGTATTAATAATACTGCAGTCAATTCATTTTTATGAAAAACCTAACTAATAGATTTGATGAAAACTTGAATTAACACATTCTGTGGAAATCTGTAACAAAGGGATAAGTTTACTTAATATCTTTGCATAACCTGTGAAACAAGTGTATGCACACACGCTGCTCATGAATCAGCTGACACGTGGTAACTTGATAGTGTGCTTAAGCACTCGTACCTAAATCTTACTGCATGATTCATTAGCTTTGTTTCTGCATGAGAGCATTTTATTCATTCCAGTTAGTGTTCATACATGAATAATAGAAGAACTTCTGGTGAGCTATACTGGGGAAAAAGTTTTTGTTTATGTGCAGTACGAGAAAAATTGAATGTTTGGCAATTTATAGTGGTGAGATGCTCCTATCATACAGATATATATCATTATTATGTGTGGTCTAGAGTACATGTGATCTTTATTGCACCGCTAGCATTTGTTTTATCATCAACTTCTTTTTAATCTTCTTTGCACAGCAATTCTTTGATCCACAGCATTTGTCAAAAGAAGGGGAAATGTTCCATGTGCTGTGCTGTGCCAAGTGCGCTCTGTAGCTGGAACAGCAACAGACAGAAGGTTGAGGCACTGGAGAACCAGAGCGGATGCTTCTTGTATGACTTTTTTTTTATTTTTATTTGTTGTGAAGTGGCAAATATTTCCATAATTTTAATGCAGATTTAGCAATTTTTGAGTTGATAATTAGATTGAAAGACAAAGATTACACAATAATATACAAATACCTGCAAGTTAAAAAAAAATCTCTAAAACAAACAAACAAACAAACAAAAAATCCACAGATTTCTGCTCAGAATAGGATTTGTCTGTCTTTACAGGACATAGAGAGAGGAACTGTGTGCTGTTTAGTTGGGCAACATATCCATTTGATCAACAGACTTACCCAAAGCATTGTCACTGAGACATGATGCAAAGCAGGGTACTGCTAATCCTCTGTTTTTCTTTTATTCTATAATTTTCACAAAGACTTTCTGAGTATCATACATTGATGTAAGTAAGAAGTACTGTTCTCTACAGAGATAAACTTACAAGGAGCCCCAAGAAGAGAAGTAGAACTTTCAGTTCCTTTGGTTGTATCATGCAAGATCAGATCTGCTGCCCCAGCACTAGTCTTGTAGCCCAGTCTGCACATATATCCCTCCTGGGCTTGACTGAAAGCTCACCACAATTAGAAAGGATGTTCTCTGACTTTGCAATGGCTGAGGATAGGCACACAATGAGCAATTTACTCTATATTTGTGTATTTATGCTCTCACTAAATCTACGGCCTGAGCAGTAGTTATTTCTCAGATGCCAATCATGATAATTTTCTTCCCAGTACAGCAGCATGCTGCAAAAACAACAAGCAAAAAAAAAAAAAAAAGAAACCCTTCTGAAATAACAGATTGATTTTAGTGATATTTTTCTGATACTTTTCTTAAATCCTCCAACAAATTCATGCAAGTCTCAACTATTTTCTCACAGATTATTGCTAAATATATATGCCATCATCAATTGCCAAATATTGCCAGAGCAACGATCAGTCTCATCATAGCATAAATCACTGACAACAAAACTGGGTGCCTGCCAAAATTCTGCATACATCCTTCTAGCTGCTGCATTTTGTGCACTATGTCTTTAATGATTATTGCCAGACTCCTTAGAAAATCGCAAACATTAAAAAACCTGAAACAAACTGTTTTCCAAATGCCTGAGACGAAGACAGCTCTGGGCTAGCAGCTTCTCCTCCCATCTTGCACTCTTGGAAGTCTCTCCTGTCTTTTTTTCATTGGATGCAGCAATTCAGACACCCCAGAGACGTAGGGGAAGTAGGACAGGTCTTTCAAACACAACAGAGTAAATGGAGCTGGGTAGCCCAGTGGCAATTCTCAGTGTCCCAAAGATGAGAGAGCAAACCTTTCTGAACTGGCACAGGAGGAGGGGAAATAAACAAAAGGAAAAATTAAATGTGTATCTGCAATTAGTTTGACATGGCCTAAAGGCATTGCCATGGGAACTCCCCGCAAAGGAGAAGGGCATTCAGCCTGGCAGTTTCTGGGATCCATTCAGGCACAGCTGCTGGGGCAAACCTGTCTGTTTCTTGAAATGTTTGCCTGAGGAATTAAAATATAAGAAATATTTTATTCACTTTGCTTCCAAAGGAAAATTCCTTGAAGCCCCCAGTTGTCAGCTCCGCCTGCCTTGATGTCTGTTATCTCCTGTTGTTAACAGATCAGTGTCACCGGGAGAAAAATGGAAAAAGGACAAAGAGAAACTAAAAGCTTTTGAGCCACTGTTTGTTCTCTGCACAGTGAATCTGATGGCTAAACACAAGGTAAATATCGGTATTCCTGAGAACTGGCACACAGTCCTGCTGCGGCAGCTGTTAGATGGCCCGATGGATGACATGACGCTATATTTTATAAACACAGCCTGCTAGAAATGCACCTGTATGTGTAATAAGGGGAAAAAGCTTGCCATTTTTTCCAGGGATATTCTGCAGTGGTACATCTGCCCCAAATATAATCCAATCAAAAATGCAAGCAGTGGTACAGTTATTTGTGTATGAAAAAGCATTCTCACCTTGCTGTGTGAATTAAGGCACAAGCAGAAGACTTGAAATTATTAATTCATAAGATCAATAGGAGATGGAGCCTCTAACTATTAATATCAAATACTGTATTAGCCCAGTCAGGCTGCAAAGTAAATTAAATATGTAACATGAAAATTGTTTTGGTGGAAACTAGTATAAATGCATGACTCTGCAAGTGATAACTAGAATCAGCTACAGTCTGGAGGATGGGCTTCATAAGCATGTTCTATGTGTAAAATGTTCTGGTAATTTTATTCAAGATCTACCAATATTTTTCCTACAAAGAGAAGAAGCCTGTTCATTTCCAAGGCTATCCTGACTCTCTCTGTGCTCCTTCAGGTTCACTTTTAAAATATAGAAGACTTATTTCAGAGAAGGAGAAAAGTTGTCATGTGGGAGTGTTTTAGTTGCTGTGCTTTCAATGCTAGCAGCTAAGATATCCTACGGAAAATATATTTTTTTTATTTTTAATTTTTTGTCTCTTTAATTTGTCTGCTGTGGTAAATGAATGATCTGGTGGTATATTTTGAAGTGTTATTCTTTTACAAGGGATACTCTGTAAAGTTTGAGTTCTAAAACTTCAAAGGAAATTGAAAGGATCTCAGAGTCAATTAAAAATATGGACTCCATATTTTCCACTTAGTTATTATATTAAGAGATTTCCTGATAGGGCTACTTTTATTTCAGAAGACAAACTTGTGAGAAAAATAAAAATAAAAGTTATGCTATGAAAAGAAACTTGTGCATATCTACAGATTCCATTTTTACCTCTGTGATACTCATACATCACACAGAAGATGTAAGTCACTTTCTAATGGAAAGAAATTACCCTGCCATAACGTTTATGATGTTTTCTTAGCTCAAGGTTTATTAGCAATAACTGTCATACTAGGAATCACCGCTATGAAACTATTCAATCTACTTCCAGTCTATAAGGAATGTTGCTTAATTAATTTGGTACCTTTCCCTGACTTCAAATTAAAATAGGAGCTCAAGCATGAAAAAGTAATGTGAGGAGCAGTTAATGTATGCAGTCAACTCCAGATTCTCAACAACATGTTTCCATATCCCATCAGAGAATAGAGAGCTTATTTCTCAGGTAAATAAAACTTTTTTAGAAGTTTTAAAAGGAAATCTCTACATCTTTGCTGAGGTACAGACTTTGAACTTGAGATTTCTCAACTCTCCTGAGCATTACTAGTTTTAAGATTTTATTTTTTTAGCAGTCTTCAAGTAGAAGAAAACCAAAGAAGATCTACATTTCAGATTGGCATACATATTTGAAAGTCTTATGACTGCCAAATGAAGATGGCTAACTTTTCAGTAACTAAAGCCACAGTATGATTTGTCAGGCATATAGCTGCCTTGAAAAAAAGGAATTTTTTGCAACTACTATTATTACCTTAAAGTAGGTGATAAAGAAAAAAAAAGTTTTAGAAAAAAGTGGGAAAAAATCCCAATATAGTTTTATATTCTGATACATAGACTGATCTATCAATTCCAGAGTTATGTTCTGGTCACACTATAGCCTCACAAAGACAGTGGTAACCATGTAAAGATGAATGTTTGGCAACAAACAAAATCTCAAAATTTATCACAGATATGGAAAATTCTATTCTTAAAATATATGTTGTTCATACCCTATTGCAGTGCAAATAGGAGTTTGTGACATTGCCCTATTACTGTTTATCAACTAATTTGTCCCTACTATTTCCCAAATAAATATAATATTATTTCAATTTCTGAGAGCTTATCACAGAATCAGAACAAAATATATACTTCTAGCTTCTGATTTTCATTCCAGATGCAGATAAATCTTGCTTTCATCTCTCAAATATTCCTATATGTATTTTTATTCATTTTTTCTTACTCAGGGACAAGTCTTTCTGAGAGTTGTAACTACTGAACCCACACAAAGGAATTTAACCAGTCTATGATCGAAACAATAGAATAAATCAAACCTCTCCATAATAATCTCAACAACTGCAATTCTAAATTCATTTTTTAAAAAATTATGTATAGGAATCACTGAGTATTTAACTTTACAAGTAACAATTTTTATTTCTGAATGTTTTGCAGATGCAGCCAGAAAAGAGTTAAAAAGCCTTCCACGGAAAGCTGTAATACATAAACAGCCTTAAGGTCACCTGTGAGATGCATAACAAAGCAAAGAACAAATGACATTGCTTCTAAAGAAAGTAGAACACCTTTAAATTATTAACAAGAGGTCTGACTCATGTCTTTTGTCTCTACTTTAAGTCAGATGAACATTTATTTCACCCAAATCTCCAACATCAGATAGAGCTTTTAAAAGTGAGTTATTTATTACAGAAAATAATTTCTTTAGAGGTTTTTGGATGGAGCAGTGTTGAACTGATCAGCCATTGCAAGATTTTATTTTTGCTGGAGGAGTGAACTTGGCTGATACCTTGCTTTCACTTCTAGTGTCAGCATTGTTATTCTTACTTTACCTCACGTGTCCTTGGCAGCAACCTTATGAATTACTAATTACTTACATTTCTTCTGGAGTGATTTATTTTTTATTTGTCCTCAAAACTGAAAGTGAATGTTATTAAATCTAGTTTTAAATCTAGTTATTAAATCTAGTTTTCTTTCACTAATCATAACACACAAATTCATATTTGAGTATTCCCCACTTTACTGAATCAAGACTTCCACAATTTGCAAGCCAAGCTTTTCTGGTCTGGAAAATAAGCCTGTCACAAGAAAGATGATACACACTTCATAGCAGATTATTCCATCAAGTCAGTCAGGCTCTCTAAAATATTCCAACAAGTACAAATTTTATTATAGAAGGAAGCTATAATTGGTTCAAAATTTCTGAAGCATCAGTTCAGTTTAAGATTGATCTCAATGTGCAATACTGAATTGTACTCATAGAGGTTGTGCTGTTCAAATAGCAGTTCTTTATAAAGTACAATAAGGAATGTGTGTTTTAGGTGAGATTCAAACACATTTGCTTTGAGTGATTTTTCACATTCCTGTGTGAAGATCTCATCTTAACAGAAAGGACTTTAAAAGAATATGTAGAGGAAAGGAAGGAAAAGGAAATTCATTGGCTTCGATGCAGGGCTGATACTTCCTTCTGCCTCTGTTTCTGGTTGGGAACTGGATAGGCTTTCCCTTAGCGATCAGAACTTGGATGAAAAAAGACAAAAAGTAAGTTATGGGAAAAGTGTTTTTTAAAAGGTGGTATATGCTTAGTTTATACTATTTCCTTGCTCTTACAATTACTGTTTTTAATGCTGGAAGCTGTATTCTTGTCAGAAGGTTTTAAAATTTCCATTGCTATAGGAAAACATGGATCTGGCTTTTTATTTGGAAGCTTCTACAGTAATATCTACCCAACTATAAAGGTCAGGAGAATTACATCTTCCCTAAGCCAGCAGTTCTGTATGCTCAGTTGATCTTGAGGACAGATAGGTAAGGGAAGGTCAGGATGCAAAACAAAACGTATGAAAAAGGATTTATTTTTAATTTTTCTCAGTATCTAGTAAGCCCTTTGCAGTTTATTTTTCTCATGCTAGTAGCAAGTTTAATTTCATAAAGTTCTTGAACCCACAAGTCTATTCATGATCATATTCAAGAAAAAAAAATGAAGATTCATGCTGGAATATATAAAAAACATTATGGATTTCCCTATTCTCCTATCTATTTTCACACATTTCATACCTTTGTTTCAAGATATTGCCATAAAAGGCCTCTGTTCACCTCCTCTGTTATTTGATCTCTTGGGTCCTGATGGGTGGAGTTAAAAGCCAGCTGGACATGATTGGGATCAACGGTCCTTACCTGGTGTGAATTACTAAAAGTACACCAAATGAAAGCTGATAGAAGCTATATATTGCTTGTAGTCACAGAAAATTTAGATGTCACAGGATTGATTTTTTCTGAAGCAAGGTAGGAGAAAGAAATAAGACAAGCCTTTTCTTGGCTGCTTTTTTTTAGCCTAACTTTTGTATTTTGGTTCCTGTGAATTGCCAGATTTTCTGTTATGATGAAATGTACTGTTTCATTATGGGGAGTGGTTCATAATGGGTATGATTTTCTGTTTACTTCTGTCTTGCTTAATCAGGTCCTTGCTGTTAGTAGAGTTTTTAGTTTTATGACTTGTTTGTGGCTTGTAGTTCAACCTTATAATATGGTTTACTGTAAAATACTTGTTTCTTGTGGGATACGTGGATAAAAAGTTATATATTGTAGAATAAAAAGATTTAACTGGATCTCTGTTCTTGTTGGGTCTTAAGTTCTAAGTAATATTTTAACATCCAATTTCAGAGCAAGATTGGAGGAACTATCTCCAGTATTTTAAAATTATATTATAGAGATCTAGAATCAGTTGTGAGCAGCTCTTTTCTGCTTGTGTACGGCTAGTAAATGGGTGTTGTGATGGATATGGTAGATTACGGATATATTGTTACTGATTGTGTTCTGTGAAACCAGCATGAGGTGTAGGCTGTGGGGATGGAAAAGCATTCTCTGTTTTCTTTACAGAAAAATGTACCTCAGATCAGGAATATCTATTTCTATACTACATTCTACTTGGCTCTCTTTGTTGAATTGTCCAGCTTCCTGATTTTTTCCTGCCCTTTTGCTCTTATGTTCTGTGAGTTAGATTGGGAAAACCTGCATCTTCTCTTGGGAAATCAGCAGTGGTAAATTAACCTCTGTTTGGCAGTCATCCACATATGGTGCCAGCAGAATTTCAGCCTAAGTCAGTAAGAACAAGACAATTTAAAAACATTAAAAATGCATTGACAAAGGAATAAAAGCAGTCAACTCGAGTGCAGCCAGAACAGTTGGAAAGCACTTAAGGATACCCTTTTTCTTATTTCTCCAAAGTATCCTATTCTACACAAATAATTTTGTAGGTAAGAAAAAGCTCACTACTGCAATTGCTAATTAAAATAGTTATTGGGGAAGAGAATTGAAACATTTTAATTTAAGAACTAGAATTAAAAAAGAATTAAAATATTTTGAATACATTATGAAGTTCTGTTTTTGCTTATGATTTTAGATCATGTTTACCATGTGCTAGTCTTCTGAAAGTTATTGTCTTAAACACAGAGGCACATGATCTTCATTCACAATTGCAGTGTCACATAATAAATATTAACAACCGTACTGCTATTGAGGAAGACATTAGAAAGAGAGTGAATTAGACAGTGAGGTAGTTTTACAAATATTTTTTCATAACTGAAGCCTTATAACAATGTTTGCTACAGCCATGTTAAATACTGGGATTGCTGCCCATTGGTTCCTTTAGGAGTGCATTTACTGCAGGTCTTAAAAAGTAGTTTTATTTTTTTAGATTAATATTGTTCTAGTGTGGGTATTTGGTAAACCCCGTCTTCCAGGAATGATACCATTCCATCAGCTAAAGATGTACAGAATACATGAATATGTACAAACTAGAAAAATGATCTAATATCCATAATAGATATGATAGAATAAGATTTGATGGATCATTTAGAAATAAATTTAGCTTTCTTGACAGTTTAGCTGGTATCAATGTTTTGAATTGCAATATTGTTTTCCTAAATGGGTGGTGGCAAGTAATATAATAGGATATTTATTCTGTGTTTAAAGTTTCAAAATTTAGCTGGGTCATCTGCTATCTTTGATTTGACACATGTATTGAATTGATAAGATGAAATCACTCTTCCCTGATCCCATGAGAATTGTATCAATCCCTGGTGAGTTATATGAATGTATTAGCTCATAATTCTATGTCTTTATGGTTACCTAAATCTTTTATTTTTTATCACTAGCCAGCTCTGGTAGCTGTACCATACAATAAGATATTCTGCACAAATAAAGTGAAAGAAGATTACAGATCTCAGGTGCAGGAGAATGGAGGGCAATCGTCCATAAGCAATAATTACTGATATTCCACACAGAAAGCGTGTCATTGCATTTCAATATTTAAAATACATTCACTACTAACCCTGAAGTCAATGTTTTATTTCATGTCATGGGATCTGTTATCCAAGACTGCCGTCCTTAAGCCTAGAAATTTCTCTAAAACCACAACTCCCTGGGTACATACTCCTTGAACAGCAGAATCCTTTTACTCATAGATGATCAGCACTAATGTAAAGGATTAATACTGCAAATCATAGAATGGCTTGGGTTGGAATGGATGAACTTTAAGATCATTTACTTACAACCCCTCTGCTATAGGCAGGGATACCTCCTCTTACACCAGGTTGCTCAAAGACTCACGTAGCCTGGTGTTGAAGAACTCCGAGTGGGGGCAGACATAACTTCACTGGGCAACCTGTTCCAGTGTATTATTCTCACAGAAAGGAATTTCTTCCTAATGAAACCTATGGGGTTTCTGATCACTGTCCTACAACAGTGGCTATTGGTAATGCAGAATTCTGAGCATTTATCTAATTTTCAGACCTGCTAGTACAGACCCCAGCAAGCATATTCTATGTCATTGTTTTTAAAAACAGATTTCTTTTTGGGGACCCACTATTACTTATTGTTAAATTCTTCCAGGATCTTATTGCTCTGATGATAGGATAGCAAATAACTTCATGGATACATTGTCTCACAGTTCTTCTTCATGTATTCTTTTTTCCAACTGTTTTTTGAACCTTCCTTTCCCTGAAGTTTGTTCCTCACATGTTCATAAAAGGATGCCCAATATGTTTTCTCAGCTGTTACTTTGCCAAGCTAAACAAATTGTGCCCTTTGAATTTTGTCTTTCTATGTTTCACCATTTTAGGTGTGTGGGATTTTTGTTTGCTTTGTTTTTATGGGTTCTTTTTAGAATCAGTTCTGGTGAGCTCTATCCTTCTTTTATTTAGAACCCTTAATTCATGTGGTCTTCTAAATAAGCTTCCTCCCCTTTATATAATAACATACCATTGTATAATATGACACAGAAAATACTACACTGTGTCCAGCCAGTCTAGAAGAGATAAGAAACCTTATCTGTTCAGTTATATAGGCTTCTCTGCCATTTTCTCAGCGTTACTGGGCCACAGTCATACTGACTAATCAGTTGCATTTATCTTGTAATATACATCTGATACTTTCTGCAGGCAAACCACTAGCTTATAGCAAAGTTTGTATCAGCTTTTAATGTATGACCTTTTAATTGTCACACTCGTTTTACATAACTCTTGCTTACATAGCATTTTGTTCTTCCTGTAGGAAGCTTTTATCTTCTTGTGTACAGGCCATACTGTAATGATATTAGATTGAAGCCCTTGTTTACTTTCATTCCAATTTTCAACAGCATTGAGCAAGATCTTGAGCTATCTCTAGTTTTAAGGAGAGTCCTGTATTTCTTGAATATGTTGAATGAGCTAGAGTAAATCTGTATCAAGTAGTCAAACCCAGTACTGCCTAATTAGGTAAAATTGGCATGGATGAATTTGATACAAGTATGCATCTAAACATTAATAATATTCCAGGGAAAATCATGTTTCCTTAAAACATCCTTTGCAATTAAATTAAAATCTCTCACTTCTTATTGGTTTGTTTGAATGTCCCCTATATCTACTTAGGTAAAATAGTTATATACAAGTATTCCTGATGAAATTAAGAGCCATTTTGCTAGTAGCTCTACAGGAGGTGAGCTTTTCATCCAAATTTGCTCCGCAATCTGACTTTTAGTACTATGTCAAAATAAAGTCTAGTCATGAGAAAAATAAGTCCTTTTTTGGCTTGCTTGCATAATACTGATAAGATATTCTATTTTGTTTTCAAAAACATTTGCACAGTTTTCTCTTTTATCTCCTTTGATAATCATGTGTATTGGCTTTCATCTCAGAGCATCTGAAAACCCGATTAAGATGTAAAGCTAGATTCAGATGTAAATTATCTGAATGAAATTGTGATTTTTTTTTTTGGTAGATATTGCTTTAGGGAAACACTGGGTGATTTAACCTGGTTAACATTTATGGTTCTGTCTTCTGAAACTGTACAAGTGCACTGTGGATGCTATTACAAATTAATAAATAGTTGTAATATGTATCCAACTTAAAAATGTATTGAGCCAGACCGTCAACTTTTCAAGTGTCATTTGCTTGGTATGAAATCAACAGAATGCAAAACTATTTTGATTTAATTGCCAAGTGCGTTTCAAGTGAGGTTTTTTTACCTTTGATTAGTCTCAGACAAAAAAAAGTTCCACAATTATTAAAAATTATATAATTAAAAGCTCATCCACTATAATTAAGAGTCCTCATGCCTAGATAAAAATGAAGTTTACTTCCTGCTGAAAATACTCAAATCTAGAATGTTTAACGGTCAGAAAGAAAAATTAAGTTTACATTAAAATAACTCTATCCTTCAAAATATTCTTTTTTTCACTTTGATACTGAAAAAATATTTGTAAAGATACTAAGGTCTTCAAGAAGTACATTAAATTTGCTATTAAGTGTACTTAGATTTCATAATAAAAGCAAGAAGAGAATAAGGTATTTAATCCATGATGTTTCAAGTAATACAATACAAATAATGAAGGGAGTAACAAGTTATCCATGCTATTGCATCACCAGATATAGTGTTTCTGTTTTCCCCTAAAAGAGCTATTTAATGGTTAGCACAGTGAATGTATTCAGGAGCATATCAGAGTCAGGTCCTGTGAACTCTGAGTACATAATTCCTTCTAATTATTGCTAGCACTAATCAGAACATACCCTTAAATTCCCCTAATGAAGAGCAAACCAGTCTTGTTGGATGATACCTTCTTTTCCTTTTCTTTTGAAACTCATCTCTTAGTGAAGTTTAAAGACTAAAGCCATCAAAAGACTCAGTGCAATTTCTTTCCCTCAGGCTAGATAATCCCTGTACTTTTATGCCCTAGTTCTCCACCTTCCTATTTTATCCTGAATATATTTTGTATTCTGTCAAAGATCATTCAAGATCTTCAGACAGTGTTTCAACACAGTAAGTGAAAGGAATCTGTATCAGGCTACTGTATTTTCTTAACACTATTTTTTGTGCCAGAATCTCATTTTTGTGTGAAGTTGAATAAAGTTTTGTTTGAAGTGTTGCAGCCTTTCTTCAGAATATGCTCGGAAAGAGGAGGAAACCATTATCAAAATATAGTAGGTTTTCTCTGAAGTTAGAGTAGACTTTTTTCCTCTTCACTAGCTGCCTTCTCACCAGAGCACAAAATATGTGCTTTTTCCTTTGTTGTGGTAATTTGTGCTTCAAAAAAGTTTGTTTTTTTTATGCCTTCAGATATTACTTCTTGAAATAAGAGAAGCTTCATGCTTTTTTGCTTGTATTATGATCAGGAATACTGGAGGCTTTCAGAATCAATCACTTTTCTTAATAAGATCTTCTTCCTTCTAAGATTTACATCCAATGCCTTTGAGTTTTATTGAGTGCTGTGTATAGTTATGCACAGAGCAGACATGCCTACAGTGTTATTGGTACTCTTATAGCCAAATTATGCAAAGAATCTGACTTAGCATATTGATATGCACATGCCAATGTGCTTGCAAGTCATTCATGTCATTTTGATGCAGTCAGGGACAGGAAATTGAAAGGGAAATAATGGGCAAGCCTCATACAGCAGATATATCATGTGTACTTCTGTGCTATCACAGGGCCAGATATGTACAGTGCCCTTTCTCTACCTCAGCTCAGGTTGTTGCAGTCTTTGTAGGTGCAAAAGTCAGCTTGAAACATCAAGATAAAATGCTGAAAGTAAGAAAGTGCATCTTCCCAGTCCCGATTCCCCAGAACTGAAGTCATTTGTTCCTCAGTGCTGTGAGTTGTAGGCTTGAATGTGTTGAAGGGCAGATTCTAAGCTCAGAAAAGCAGAGCATTTTCATTAGCAATGGCAATGTATGTCAAAAAGCATTATATATATTCTTCAGCTGCTTTTATGTCAGCAGAAATACTTACCTGATATATGTTCACTCGTATCAGAGAAAATGATTGGAAATTTCAAAGCATGTGACTTTATTTTCCCAAAAAGGTATGGATATCCAAGAACAGTTTTCTTATAAAATATTTAAAACACTGAACGCATACCTACAGAATCATACTACTTGCAACCTTCTTTTCTGTTCCACAAAGCTTTGAAGGCATAAAAAGAGAAAACAATGCTCCTTTTTTCTCTTTTTCCATAGAAACATTTAATCACAAACTGAGGAAAGTGAGACAAGCAGACAAAATAATTAGGGAGGAAATAGGCTGAGATAGCTTGTTTCTACAAACAGAGGTGTCTGTAGCTAATTCAGGTTACCTAAATTTCACAAATGTAGGTACGCAAATCATTATCTGTTGTCTCTCCAAAGGAGTATTAATTAATAGACTTATGTTCCATTGTCTGAAAAATTGTCTTGCAGCATTTTTTAAATAAAGCTACTTGGTTAGAATGCCAAACAGAATAAAGAAAGCAACAGTTTTATAAATTTGCAATGCAAATACCTTTAGAAAGTAATGTTATGCACAGAGCAGACTTAAAATAATGTTTTGGGATTATGAGCATTCAAGTATTTAATTGGTCAGAGTGTGATCCAGAACACATGTATCTTTTACATTTAAGAATACTCACATTCTTCTTTCCATTATGACGGAATGACTATTGATATATACTTATGCGGAGCTAGAAAGTATTTAGAGAAGAAAAAATTTCAAGAGGTGGTCTATTGAAAACATGCAAAGGTAGAGTCTAGCTAAGATTGAGTCATTATTTCTTCTAGTTGAAGAAGGATGTCACATCTGTGCTTAATCTGCTGATAGCAGATACAGACAATACAGTTGGGTGCTGTCTTCCTTTTATATCTCTAACTTTTTATTTCCCTTTTTCAAAAGGGGAATAACTAATTCTTGATCCACCTTTGTTTTTCTGTATTTATGCAATGCCAGGTCTAAATATGTAAGTTTAATGCAGTGCATATAGTTGATTTAATCTAGAGCCTCTCTAATTTAGTTCCCTGAGGAATTACCAACAATAATTGTCAGATGTCATCTTCTCTTAATTGCGTCTGTGTGACTAAGGGCTTATATCAGTCTTCAAGTGTTTCTTTTGTTAGTTTTCTGTTCTCTGCAGGATCTCTCTGTTCCTCTCTTCTCTGTCGTGGGGCTTATAAGAGTAAAATGAGAGGGAATTGCAGTATCTAGGCTTTTTGGCTAATATTAAAATAGATTTCTTTTTGCAGGACTGAGCTGTTTGTCTCACTGATGTGACGTATTTGTAACCTGTCGTAACTCAAATCTGCTTAACTCAAACTTGATTTTAAGGGTGGGGGGAGGGGGGGGGAATCTCGCTCTTCCTCTCAACCTATGACAGCTAGGTGAGAAACTTTTTTTTTTTTTTTTTCCTCTTTGACTATATCTTACAGCTGACTCCCAGACTAGAGTCCTCTTTCTTATCCGTGATTTGGAGGCTAGGAGCTGATTATAGAGAAGCACTTACCTAGGTCAATTGTCCTATGTACTTCTACCTAGAATTACTGTATATGAGCCTTAGCAGCTTATTTAGCATCTAAGGAGATACCTTTGTTGCACCTGTTGTTTTGTCAGGATGGTAAATGGTAAACCTGTAACAATTATCTTTATTTCAATCACTTATTCAAGATGATTATAGTAGTATGTTCTACAAGCTAATGCTTACTTAAGTATATCTTTTCCCTCTAGATTTTCCTCATTTCTCTTACATCAATCTGATTTTTTTTTTCTCTGATTTTACGCTGAGTTAAAGATTGGAATGTTTATTTGGGCTATTCAGGCTGGCTAGCTGTTAGAATGAGAAAGCAGGCATTAAATTCACTAGATCTACCACAGTTGTACTGTAGCAGTGGTCAAGTTGCTGGAGCTTCCCACCTTCTGGGGAAACTGTGTCCTGTGCTGACCTTTGTAAGTGCCAGTAAGGCTATGCCTACATTTAAACTCAAGAATCACTCATCTGCTTCACAAGGGTGTTGTAAGGATTAATTAGTTACTGTTTAGAAAGTACTTTATAAAATTAAGTATTAAACATTATAAACACATTAAAGAAAATTTTCTACCCCTTTAACATTTACTGTGCTATACAGGCTCTGCATAGATAATTATACGTGATAAGATATTCATAATTATATCAATAATTCAAGTTATTCAATCCACCTTAGAAAATGCTCATCAGATATCTGATTTCTATTATGCATGTCTTTAAAGCACCAAGAGTTATGTGATCCATTAAATGTAGGATCTTGAATTCAGAATAGAGTTTCAAAATGCTCAAAAATATCTGACTATAGCACTAGGTCCTCATAAATGTTTAGGTATGATTTTTTTTTTGTGTACCACCATCCACAACCTGTAAGGATTTCATGGAGTGGGAGTTCTAAATCTACTTTCTTACTGTCAGTAAGAAAGACATACCAGTAGACTAAGATGAAAAGCATAAAACTACTGACAGGATATGTTGAAGATAGGTTTGCTCTTTTTTGTGAGTGCCTTTACATGTTGCTTTCTCTATTCTGTTTCATCCCTTTGGCTTTAAACAGTCATCTTTTCATGAGAAAACGCTACAGCTTTTTCAAGGAGTCTGTAACTGAAGGAGAATGGAAGGACTAGGACTTCACCTCTGGTTTGCAGTACACATGTTGAGTCTTTCAAATCTAGTAAATGGTTTAAAATCAGCAGCATTTTTTTTACTTTGTATCATATTTACAAAGTATGTTGCTATTGAGAATTTAAGTATCTGCTGTAGAAAAGCATAATGTAGTAAGCTACCTTGAATTATTCATTTATTCAGCTGGAATGTAAACATCTTACAATCCTTGCTCAGGAGTTTGAACTGTCAGAAGAAATATAGTTCACACCATGAACGTCTTATTCTCTTCCCATGCTAAAAGCTATTTTTATAATTACAGTATTGATGCTAGACTGTATTTCCTGAAACCGTAGGAGATATGTAGTGTATAATCATTTGACACTTTTCAGAATATTGATAGTTTATATATTTCCATCACTTTAGTTTCTATAACAACAGCACAAGGCAATTCTGGGAATGTGGAAAATCAACATGGAAGTAGTATAAAATTAGGACTTATAAGACAGCTTAGAGCTTTTTCAAACATACTCCATCTACAATCTCCTGCACTATGCTATTCCAACTGTCTCTTCATTTCTTGATTGAAACCAGATATCAGATAGGAGGGAAGAGGGGGAAATGGAAAAAGGAAAGGGTAGAGTAATATGAATAGCAAGGGAATGGTGCCCTGCCTTTACCTAACTGTATATTTAAGCTCTTAGTCCCAGGGATGGAAATTATATTTCACAGAGAGAAAAATCATAACTCAGCCTCCTTTGGCTCTGTTCTTTTCCTCAGTTTTCTTTCACTGTTTTTTTTTTCTTTTTCTTTTTTTGCAATGTGGTTCTTTGGAGGAAACTATATAGGGATCCTCTGCAATATATTTGTAGAATCATAGAGAACTGGAATGGTTTGAGGTGGAATGTACCTCCTATGGTCCAAAGAAGGTTCTCAGGTTGCTCATAGTCCAATCTGACCTAATGTTGAATTCTTCTCTGAAACATCCACAGTTTCTCTGGGCAATCCATTCCAGTGCCTCACCACTGTTATCATAAAGAATTTCTTCCTTATGTCTAACCCAAAACTGCTCGCTTTTAGTTTTAAAACCATTACCTGTTCTTCCATTATGCACCCGAGAGAGTTTTTCCCCATCTTTCTTATAAGCTTTTTTTTTCAATAGGAGGGATGCAATAAGGTCTCCCAGGAGCATCCTCTTTTCGAAGCTAACCAATCCCATCTCTTTCAGCCCCTCTTCATAGGAGTGGTGCTCTGTCCCTCTGGTTATTTTTGTGACCCTTTCTGTCATGTCTGTCTGTCTTGTGCTGGGGACCTTTGAATGGCAGGTATGCACAATGGTATAACACTTCACCTGCAGCCATTCTATCAATTTTAACAGACAACATATAAGAAACAAAAATGGTTGTTCCTTGACAGGAAACAGAGGTGAGAAATAGCTGTAGGAAGTTTTTCAATAGTAAATATGTCAAATTGCAATAAGACTACAGTACATAGAACCTCTAAGCATCTGAATTGCCTCAGCTTTTATGGGAAAAGTTAGCAGCTTCTATGATTTTATAGTACAATGTGGGTCAATACAATGATGTTTTTAACAGATTCATAAGAAGTCAAAGCACTCACTTGTTTAAATCTGCTTCAGTGAAAGTTACATAATTTAAACTTGAACTTAATTAGAAAGCGATTTAATGTTCAATTTGCAGTAGGATCTCTAACTTTTCATATTAATTCAAAATAGAATAAAAATAAGCCTTCCAATTTTCAAGTTGTGTGGTATTTCCCTGAGACCTCCATGAGGCAATATCAGCAGGATTCTCATGTTCCCATCATAATCCATCTATCATCCCACCACAAACAACACATCAAGGCTTGCAGTAACTAGAGCACTATATATTAGAATGGGCCAGGTATGCAGGTGTAAATAAACCTTTTTCACATCAAGAAGGAAAATCTTAATTTTGAAAATATCTTTGTCTTTCAAAATTTTTTTTTCTGTGAAATACTTGACTTCAGTGAGATAATTAATCACCATAAATAAGGGAGGTGTTCCTTTTAACCAAAAATAATAAAAATTATATATGTTGGATGAAAGAAAAACTAGTGGGAGATGAAGAGCGTGGAGTTAAATATATTCTCAACACTTCAGGATGATTCCAACTGGATTATGGCAAGATTGACCTCAGCTTTTTGCTTTCTGAAGACATACAAAATGTCCTGAGTACTGTCTATGATACATTTTCATTCCTACAGTTGTTATTAGAACTATCTTGCCCAAATATGACTGTTAGTAGATATATTTTTCTCATTAGATCATTACCAGTGATGTAGAATAGTACCTATTTATTATTCCCAAGGCTATATCTGCTGAACTTCTCATGCTGTTAATTTGCAGTTTATAAAAATTGCTGTAAGAAGAATCAATGGTTTGTTTGATCAGCACACTTCAGAAAATGGTATTCACTCCCTTTCCTTTGTCACTTTTTTCAAGAATATATTTTACAAGTTCCTACAATGAGCATCAATTAACATACAGGAACATTACACTCCTAAAACCATGAACATAATTTATTTTGTAGTCTCTGTGAATGGGAGCAATAAAACTTATGAATAAAACTTTGAGTAATATTAGAAGATGCTTCATCAGCACTTTTCTGATTATATACCATAACCTCTAGATAAATAGCCAGGATTAGCATCTCTAATATCGCATGCTGTAGAAACAGTCCAGTTCCATATAAATATTAATGTACTCACTGCTATTAGCAAGGAGGAAGATAAAACCTGTCAAATAAATGTTACTCCTTACAATTTGTACAGGAGTGATTATTAAAATACCTGACAAAGAATTTATAGGCTGGTGTAGCAGGCTTTAGCCAAGGACTGATGTAGTACTAATCTGCAGTTCTGTACCTACAACTTAGCATTGGTTGTATTAATTAGCAATTGAATAACATTGTGTGCTTTTAGTGTGCAGAAGGGACTTCATCTACAAAAAAAAAAAAATCCAACATTATTTACTAGGCTGTTACATGTGAAATTCAGTAATAACTAACTTTTTTTAGGCAGCACTGCCCAACAAATGGGGGACTCTGTTCTACCAGCTCCCAGACTATTACAGATCTCAGATACTGAGTATCTGGGATGTCTTTCCAGCGAACTGTCATTTTTCCACGGTTTTGGTATGGCAAATTCAAAGCAAGACCTGAGCTTTCATGTTGATCTTTATTTTGAGGCCTGACTTAAAAAGAGATTCAGAAAGGTACAGAGTTCCCTAGAACTACTGAACAAATGTAATGAGATAGTAACAGAGAATAGAACAGAATGCAAATGAAGAAAAAAGTTGGTTTTCTGGTAGAGATTTTGCATAAGTCAGATCAACAAGTACTAATTTAGATAACTGAAATACTTGAGGACTGAACTAGCGTGAGAAATGTTGGTATAAAACCCTTGTACTTTGCAGGCTGTCAATCTTTGCTCTAAAGTTAGGCTAGGAGATGTCCAAGATGGAGAAAATAAAGAGATGATTAAAATGTATTAAACAAAACTCTGATAGTCAAATAGATCAAGTTCTGTATTCCAAGTAATATACTATTTTCCAAGTGATAAAATTTTACATGGTAAATCTTTTATGACAGGAAAGAAAGAAGAATGAGGCTAAGCGAGCGACTAAACTATACTTTTCCCCTCTATTTCTTTCTCATTTAACTTACATTCGATAAAGCTATAGCTGTGGCTTTGAAACCATGAAATAAAATTTACAACTTTCTCTGGATCCAATCCTAATTTTTTAATGAATAATAGGTGGAGTGCTGCAATACAGCTTCCAAGAAGTGAAAGGTAGATCAGAAATAAGAAAACAAATATAAAAATAAAAATAAAAAAATGACAGACTATGAGAGTCCTGAGTCCACAATCATCTGTTATAGGAAGTCCTTATGTGAAAATCTCTCAGAACTCAGACTCAGTAATAGCAGCCAGTCTCTCAGTTCACATATTATTCTCCTGAAAATATCAGACTAGTTATAGTACAGGCTGAAAATGTTATGGACATTACAGGATTAAGGTAAATAGGTGCTGTAGCCCATAGGCAACTTCATATAATCTGTAGTGATTCACGTAGAGCAATAATAATTATGTACTTAAAGATCCCTAATTTTTGTATTTTGAGGTATAATCTACAGAACAAATACCAAAAGTACACTGCAATCAGTATAGACATTTAGAATAATTTCAAAATGCTTTGAGTTATATTTCTTAGAAAAGTCAAGAAGACACTTTAGGTAAATGAGAATTTAAACTGATCCTGGAGATTAAAGATCACATAGTTGTAATCTTGTGCGCCAACTGTTGCACCAGGCATTGCATTCATCATCTTTGGGTTTTTAGGAAATTTTCTCAGGACTGTAGCCCTGACTATGTTTTGAGACAGACTAAAGGATGTAAAAACCTGGAAGTGAGCAAATCATTATTTCTTCTAAATCATACAGTAAGAAAAACTGTGACAATACCTTTTCCCTATCCCTATTTATAGCATTTGCCTGTGCTCAATTTCCTCTCAGTAACAGATCCATAATTCCACCAGCCTGGGGCAATACCCTGACCTCACTATTCCTGATGAAATTCTGACATTGTGTTGGAAGTGGTTCAAAATTTATAGCATTGAGAAGTACTTGAAAGTACAAGATCTGGTGACCCTTCAATGAATGCTCTCACTGCAGTGAAGGCATTAATCCTCTGATCCCTGCTTCTAGAACAGGTTATGCATTTAGAATCAAATTTTAATTAGATAAAATGTATGCAGTTCTTTTGAGGTTGTTTCCAAAGACATCCTTGCCCTAGCAGATCTCTATAAATTCCTGGTGAATGTATAAGGCACTAGGCATTGCGAAACTAACATTGTATGGAATATTCATCACAGCTGACTAAAATAACCCTTACCAAAATACCTGTGGTATATTTTGATGCATAGAAATATGTATCTACTTAAATTTTTGCACTTCTTATTTCTTTATATTCAACAGTTTCCTCAAAATATTTGTGTCAAAAATTCCAGATTTTCATCAGCTTCTAAAGAGTAGAATATTAATGTTAACAAGGATTTTAGGAAACATTTAGACATTATACAGTAAATTCTCTTCCTTGGGTATGGGCTCTAATAAATACATCAGAACACAAACTGAACAGCTAGATGAGATGATAATTTTAAAATGTCTCATTCAAACCTCAGCTTGATTTATATGCATATTAAGCATGAGCTTTTCTGAATAGTATGTTTCTTGTAAGGCAATGTTTTTTTCAGGAAACAACTAACTTTGAGGTTAATATGAATATTGCATCATGTTCTCTCTTTGCATTCTCAAACCTCACAGGGAATTTGGCAATAAGTAGCAAAAGCCTTTAGGAATCTTGTTACTTGATGAAGAAACATACTGTTGTCAAAGCATCAACATATTTAAAAGTACATAAGGCATATGAAACATAGTGTGATACTAACCAACAAAATCACTGCTTTCTTTGTGAGCACTTCAAAATGATAGCAGCAGGATAACTTTTTGCCATACTCTGTAAGAAACTGGCCTGGTAGAAAAAATACATACTGCTGTGTCCAGTACAAATCCAGAGGTTGGTTTGTTTTTAGGCTTTGTGCCCTTTTTAAGCTACCTTTTAAGAAACCTACCTATTGTCAATGGTAATATATTATTGGAAACACAGATTTCCAATTTTCAGCTTGGGAAACAATGATCTTAAGTACAGAAAAGGAACAGTGCATCCACCTTTAGTTAAATTGATGTTTTCACCAAGTTTTTAAAATTATAGCTATTGCAGTGTATAGAAAAATCTGAAGACTTAACAGACCAATGTAAGTGGAAAGTATTTTCATGCAAATGAACAGCTTGAATAATCGATGGAATGCTATGCATAAAAATATTTATTATTCAGAAGAAATCAGCAGATTTGACTTAGCTACTTTGCAATGTAAAGCCATATTCACTGTGGTATCTCTCAAGTGCACAAGCACAAAAAGGTGAAGAATGTGCTATTAGCACTGCAAGTTAAAATTTACTTACTGAAATGTAAATACCTTGAACATATTAATAACACAGATCCTGATGCTGAAGTATCATCTTCATTAGCTGTATCTATGAAATACATGTAAAAGCAAACAATAGAACAAGGGCACATTACTTTCTCAAATCCCATCTCTCAGCTGAGACATTCAGTCTTTATTAAAATCTCAAAGGAAAAAAAGTGAAGTACAGTATGTTTTTTGATAAATTATGTATTCTTATATTGTCACCACAAAAGTATTATTTCAGTATCACCTTCTTTTATTCTTATGCAGTACTACTTTTCCTACAAAGATTAAAATAGTAATGCATAATTTAGTATTATCTAAAGAGACCTTTCTTGTTTTGGCAGGATAAGCCCCCCCTTTTTTCCTATGATTTCAATAATATTGATATATCTAAGGCCCTGCTTTAGAAGACTGCATCACCTCAAGGTTTTCTATGAAATTAGATTGACTTATTGCCATTGGTGCAATAAATTACAGAGGTGCACAGAGCAGCGGATAGACAAGTGAGTGAAGAAGGACAGGAACTAGTTCAGCTTCAGGAGCAGTCTCAGGGAGAAAGTACTGAAGATGTCAGTCCATTGTGTTAGCTTTTTTTCTTGTAGGTTGTATCTTATCTTTGGAGTCGTGTCTTGCAGGAACGACCTCTTCCCCAGCAGATCATTCTTGATATGGATGAGATGTATCTTTCAAACTTTATTCTTCCAAAAGAAACAAGATACCACTAAGGAGTATGAAAATTATTCAACCCACTTGAAGAGTATTTTAACAGAAACCTGAAACAGTCATGTGTTTTGGATTACATTTAAAATCAATTATGATATCTCTTTTACAAAACACAGCTAAATTACTTTGGCTGGTAATTGGATGCTTCAGTATATAACACTCGCTGAGATATTGCAGATGTTGAAGTATGGATGTATAAAACTATACAATGTAAAGAATAGACTGTGTGTGTATAATCAGAGCATTTTTACAATCTGTTCACATGCTGCCATAGAGAAGAGTTATTCATTACAATAGAAAAGCTGAGACAAAGGGGAACAGGAATGCCTGAATAGCTGCAGGCATAAAATAGTGACAAATCTTGTGCAAAGAACAATCCAGATTTTTTGTGTTGGGGAATCTAAAACAAGAATGAACAACAAATGAATTGAAAGACACTAAAGTGTCTCTTGGATGCAGTTCCCTATTAGAGTGCAGAGGTATTTCCATGTCACATAAATTACTAGTATTTTGCTTTATTTATAATAAGAATTTCTCATTCTTGGTAAGGTGTTCTGTCAGACGCTGGTAGCAAAACACTACTATTGTTAATAGTAATTATTATAATTTCTCATATTTCCCACAGCCCTCTTCCGCACTGCTGTGTTTCCTCAACTGTGCAAGTCATATAGTTATTCTGTGTTTTTCAGACTCAAAAAGAACAACAAACCAACCTAGAGTAGGAATTTCTATAAATAAGTACATTTATGTGTGAAAATAGAACCACTATTTATTTTTTGCTGACGTTAAAATTATGATATTTGGGGTAGATTTTGCACCAAGACATCATAGTTTCTAACACAGTTGGTCAATAAGAGGTATGTCTCGCAATGCTAGCAAGCTCTGTGCTTATTGTTTCCCATTGTTCCTGAAATCATTCCACTAAGCAATGCCTGGGGGAAAAAAAAAAAAGACATTTGATCCCAGTTCCACAGGTCTGTCTTATGACAAGCATTAAAAAAAAAGTTTGTGATGACCTGTGAATCAATCTTTAGCTGACAACTTCCCTTAGCTGCCTGCTGACCCTGAGACACACACTGCATTGAGGTATTTCTGAGACACTGGGAAGCAAACAATACGACAGCCAAGCCCAGTCCAACACTTAGGAATATGAAGCCTTTGACTCCAATTATTGATGATTTATGCTGTAGTTTCTCTAATGAATATAGGAAGTGCTCAAGTACAATTGTGCAAAATTTATGGTATCATACAGGCAGGAAACTATTTTGCAAGGATATGTTTTAGCCAAAGGTCAAGGATGTCAAACAATACACTCACAAGTAAATTGGTATTTGGTATTGTTTTTTGCAGTGATGGTAGGTTCTGAGTAGTGAAGGCATGTTCAACGTATGTTGGAGCAATTCCAAATAAAATGATGACCAAGTTTTTTTGTTTTTTTTTTCTGTTTTTTTTTTTCTGTAATGAAGTACAGTCTTTCTACCACCTTTAGATTTTCCATCCTTTCTCTAATTCCTTCACATTTCCTCTTGAACCTCCCCCTGTTCTTCACCTCTCTGCTTCAATGCAGTACCCTGGAGTTCTTGACTCCTCCCAGACCACTATTTTACCAGCATGCCTTCTCCTGAATCCTGCTTTCTTGAAAGTATATTTCATATCTCTAAGTCAATAGGAGAACATTAATATCCATTAATTAGGAAGCTTATTCATGTTTATGGGTAGCAAAAAAGCATAAAAGGAATTTTATTGACAGAGTCAGTACATTCATAACACAGCAGGTAATATCTCACTTTTATACCAGTGTCACTGGATATATATTAAGTTTCAATAATTCTTCCTATCTTCTCCATGAAAGGCTTTCCTAACTTCACAGCAAGACCTTTTCATACTCGTGTACCGTTACCTGTATTTAACTCTTCCAACTCAAGATTTCCATTAGCCAACTTCTTTGCCTGAATATTGTACTGATATAATTAATGACAGTAACTTATAAAAATGAAAAGTGCATGATCTAATCACTTCTGACAGGATCGTATAACAATATATTTTGGAAAGCTCATCAAAGTTATAAAGCCATAGAAAAATGAAGTCTTTGCATAGCAAGTCAATATACAAATACACAAGTAGTTGAGGTTTGAAAAATGGTTGATAATGACTATAAAAACACAACAATGTAACTCTTGATTTGTATAAAGCTTAAAAAAAAAAGTAGAAGTTTGGAGAACGGATGATTCAAAATTGTCAGTATTTTATTTACTAAAATGTCAGATTTTTTAATTCTTTTAAATATGGTCAATTAATTACAAAATTAATACCTTCAAAGTTTTCACATTAAGGTCATTTAACTTAAATCATGTGTTTATTAATTGTACTCAGAAATGCTTCATTACTTATTCAGTTTTAACTAATGTACTTGATGCAGCCTGGATAAGTGTTCAGGTTTTACAGAAAAAGAATCTATGAGTCTCAAAAGCAACAGTCTAAAATAAACTGGTGTCCTGTTGCTTCATCTTCTATTAAATATCTAACTACATTGTAACATCCTTTGGGAATTTAAATTGGTTTCCATTTGAAAGGAGGTTGCTGTGCACTTTCAATTTCATTCATAACTAAACAAAATATTGGTATTTAGAAAATTGTAAAGATGTGAGCTGAATGTGGATGCAACACAAAGGAAATTGTGTTAACGTCTCCTGCATGAGTAAACAAAAACAAAATTGCACTTCTGTAGACAGAAAAATACTGTAATTTCACTTGTATCTTCTCTGAATTTTTCAGATATTTTTTATTAACATTCTCCCTTTCAATGTAATACACGCCCTTCATAATGTTTTTATAATTCTGCACAGTGTTTCTGAATTAAAAAATCCTTTTGTTTGTAAACATCTCTTGAAGAACACTGGTGTGTTTTTTTTCTTTTCAAAAAGTATACCAACTGTTGGTAAGCCATTGACATAGTACTGCCATGCATTGTGTTATATGCAGTTCTCTGAACCACAGTGATTTGATCTTAACAAGGAATAAAAAGGGGTTAGTTATTTTTGGCATTAAATTCTCTTTTTTATGGAATCTAGAGGTGTTTCAGTACCCCTCCAATCTGGAGAAAATTTTAGATTGAAGAAAAAGACAAGGATTAACAAATTACCTTTTATAGGGTGTTTCTGCATAAGTGAAATACTTTGCAAACAAATATTTTACTGATATATGCCTTTACTCAAGATGAAGAAATTTCTGACCTTATCATAGTTTTTCAATCTTGAAAAGCTTTGCTACAAGTTGAAATACATGTGTCATTTGGTGTATAAAATTAAAAGAAAGAATAAGAATGCAGTGCTGTTGTGACATTTCTGTCCATTAATTTTCAATATCCTCTCTGTGAAATATTTCAGAAATTTCTTATTTCATCTTAGAATAAATCCCCAAAGTCTAAATCTCTGATTATGCTATGCAACATGATTTTCTTCTTGACAGCTCTAATCCTAGAGGCAAAGGTATTTTTCAGCGTATTGTGAACTTCAGATAAATACACTTCTCATGTCCACGCATCAGTTTCCTTATTTAAGAAAAGAAGAAATTTGCTTAAAAGATTCCCATTTTCAGTCCTGTTCTATAGAGGCTGTGGGGGAATATCCTTGACTGTGAGGTTTTTAAAGCAGTTTTCCAGATCAGAGTAATTTGGATGATCTTTAAAACTTGTGGATAGTTTTGAAATTTAACTATTATCTCTTCAATATTTGCAACTGGGGGCACTGCTCACTTCTGACAGTATCTAATGGATATAAAAATTTTTTAAAATAGAAATTAGCTGATGATGTTTAGGCATGGCTGCTAAAATTATTGTTATAATACACATTCCACAGAAGTATATGTACTACCACAAAATGTTCCTGAAAAGTAGAGTTATAAACACTTTCTTAAAATAAGAGGATAAAATAAGGCATAAAGGGTTTTTTCTACTGCAAATCTTTTTAGACAATTTCGGATTAATTTTCATCCCAGCCTTTATTCCAGTCTTAAGCCAATTCATAAGACTTTAAGGAGAAATGTTTGAATTCTTTTGTAGTACATTAAATCCCATTTCAAGCTCAGTTAGTTTGAAGGAAACAATATCAATGTCTTTGAAGCAAGTTCTGCAATAAACATCTGGGTTTCGGTGTGATCCTCAACAGGGTTTTACCCATCACTGTGTTTTATTCTCTATCGTTGAAAGATATTACACAACTTAAAAAAAAAAAAAAAAAATCTCCTGATATTTAGTCAGCTATAGAGATCATTAGGTAAAAGTTACTAGCACTTCTTCATAAACATCTAAGCATTTTATAGTGGTGCACCAGTGGTTGTATGACCTTGGAACAGCTGGAGCTCTGAGATGTATGCATTAGTAAAGCGGGTCAGAGAAAGGAGAAAAGTGCTTCCTGAGTAAAATCAGTGATCAAGGATCTGGGTGAAATACGAGAGCAGAAGATCATTGTTTGAGTGTGTTCCCTCAAAAGGCTTTACAGGTGTAAGAAGTGAAACAGTTTGTCTGAGCTGGGAGTTGACCAGATGATGGAGATGAAAGAACTAGCATCACTGACAAAAAAAAAAATCACCTAGTGAAGGAGAGGATGTTGAAAGAGTTGAAAGGCATGAGTGTTGAAAGTGAAGGACTTCACAGGGGCAATCAGAAGAAAAGGAAGACCCAAACAATAGAGTGGCAGTGGGGTCAGAAACTGCATAAAGGATGTGAGAACTCAGAGAAAATGAGGGGTGGGAGATCGGGCAGTGAAGTACAAAATAGAGACAATGTTTGAAAGCTGAAGAAAGTAAAACCTGAATATACAGTATTATCAAAGCGGTTGTCATCTGCTAAAATCCGACAGCATCTGAGTCACAGCAGTAGAAAATTTGGAGATGTCCCAGTAGCAATTTCAAACCTGGTACTGCTTCTTCCAGAAGGAACAGGTAGCAAAAAATTGACTGCAACTCACAGGAATTTGCTATGCCCTGGATCAGGTCCCTGACAGCAGACGCTCTAGTTTAAAGGGAAAACAGAAAGAACAGAGGAAGGTTACAGGCAAGAAGAAGATTATGATCTCTCAGTGAGGCAGAAAGTTTGCATAGGGCAGAGGGGAAAAATGATGAAAAATAACAAAACCCTTCCACTTCATTAGCTTTTATTTTCCTTCAAATCTCATCTAAAGGAGAGGTTCTTTTCTTACAATTTTTTTTGGTGTGTATTAAGTTCCTTCACTTTTTCAATTTTTTTAAGGTACATTCATAAGTCACAGCATTAAGCATTTTCCTGGATACAATCTGAAACACTACCTATGCTTATTTATGCTGGTTTTCGCACCTTGAGTACCGTGTTCAGTTTTGGGCACCTCAGTACAGAAAGGATGTGGAGCTGCTGTATCAGGTCCAGAGAAGGGCAACGAGGTTAGTGAAGGGCTTGAAAAATCAGCCCTATGAAGAGAGGTTGAGGGAGCTGGGGCTGTTTAGTCTGGGAAAGAGGCAGCTGAGGGGAGACCTTACTGCTCTCTTCCAGTACCTGAAAGGTGCTTACAGTGAGAGCGGGGTAGGTCTCAGTGGTGACAGGTGACAAGATGAGGGAAATGGCCTCGAGTTGCACCAAGGCAAGTTTAGGTTGGACGTTAGGAAACACTTCTTTATAGAAAGGGTGGTTAAACACTGGAATAGGCTCCCCAGGGAGGTGGTTGAGTCACCATCCCTGGGTGTGTTTAAGAGCCATCTGGATGTGGTGCTGAGAGATATGATTTAGTGGAGGGTTGTTAGAGGTAGGGTGCTATGGTTAGGCTGCAGTTGGACTTGATGATCTCTTTTAAGGTCCTTTCCAACCTGATTAATTCTATGGTTCTTAATATACTTATGTTGAACATTTTTTATATTAAAATTTAAAATATTTTTATTTAAAATACTTAGAACACATTTTTTTTCTCCAGTATATTAAATATTTGTATATGGTGACCTAAGTTTCACAGTTCTATTCTCTTCTTCTAACAGCATCTGTACATAAAAGAGATGACTAAGGGAAATGGGGATTATGTTAAAACAAATTTCTTAACGTTACTGTTCCTTTGGATTTGATTTCTTCCTTTTATAACTACAGTTAGAATTACCAAAGTAACACCTATGCACAGTTTATGCAATTGCTGCAATGAGATGATTCAGGTGTAAAGTCATGTACGTATGTCCACCAGGAATTTCAGCAACTTTGAAAATATAGGCAGATTCTCCCAAATTCCTAGAAAACATCTACAAGCATAATAATGCAGGGAAATGATGAGTGAATTTTCACTAAAGCAGAATTTTACCCTCTTTTTTGGATAAGTATAGTAATAGCACATGCCATGACAGATTATGAGTTGTGCTGATTCACAAATAACACTAATATATAGCTGTGTAAAAATCCATATGAATATATATATATTTATATACATATATACACACACACACAATTGAGGACTCACATTTCCAGTGTTGCTACTTTTTCTTCAGATAATTCCTCTACTAAATTTGCTACGACTGGACTTATAAAGATTCAATTGTGTTTTTAATCTCCTTAAAAGCATGATTAAACAGATGCTTCCAAAATGCCACTGTTGCACACAAATATAATCATTAGCCGTTTTACACATCCTGTCCATAAAAAGCTTTAGACCATGTCAAAAATCAAAGACTGTATTCAGTACCAAAGTACATTAATAAAAGCTGTATGTCATAAGAGATTCAATCATCCTAACATGAATTTCTTAACCCTCAAAGATAATTGCATAAGATCACAAAATTAATTCCATTTTTCATACTTTGTTAGTAACTACAGTCCCATGCCTAGAGAACATTCTGTAGGTCAGGAAAAAGATACTGGAGTATTCAGTTTTTGGCATCAGTGTGTTCTGCTGTTTCAGCATTGCATCCTATGTACTACTTGAGTTTCTCAATGGGAAAACCAAAATAGATATAAATATTTTTCTAAGAACAAGAGCTATTTTAAGCATAAAGGATTAGCACAAATTTTGCAAGTGGTCACATTCAGGGATTTTATGATGATGAAACCAAAAATTCTAATGTAAAAACTGTGGATTTATTTTTTTATTTTTAGAATTTTTCTCTCATTAGTATGTTTTGTAACACTAGTAATTTTGTGAACTATTGTTGGTGATATCAGAAGCTAGTTCCCCATTGAAAAGCTGGGTGATTGACTGAGTGACAAGCTCCTCAAAACTACAAGACGCTGCTTCCCAACAGCGCAGAAAGTGTATCTTGGATTTCAGCTGCCAGTCCAGCTCCTGGCTGACAGGTTCATGTAATCATCATTTGAAATGAAAGAACCCACCAATCCTACCCTATTGAAACTCAGCAGCATGGAGGAGGAACTGGAATAAACTAAATCCAACATAGTATGTGAATTTTAAGAATAGTTTATCATACCTTTGCTAATGCAAGCTTCTTTCACCTTCAGAAAGTTCCTGTGATGGGCAGCATGAGAGACATGACTCCAAGTTAAATGGGTAGCACGTTTCATTTCCTATTACTGATAATTTTCCAAGTGGTGTCAACAAATCAACATTAGAATTGGGAAAACATCTCTATAAATAAACTTGATGAGCACAACAGTTTGTCATATTGTAAATAAAATGTCTTCATAGATACGTAGCTTAAGTGATAAATTATATCAAGAAAATGGTAAAAGTGTTGTAGTAATATTCTAGTTATATGAAGAACATGCCATTACTCTAGTCGCTACTGTTGTCTCAACTGCTGTGGGGCATCTCTGACAGATTTTCCCTAGAGCTGTTTGCATTCAATTGCAACTTCAAGATGAAGTTAGAGCAGAAAAAAATTTGAGTTTTGCAAATACCGATTCCTAAAAAAAAAAAAAAAAAAAAAAAGGATATAATTCTATATAGGAAATAATTCTAATATGTCTATATCAGATACTTCACGACATAAAGTGTTTGTGTCCCTTTTTCTGAGATCTTCGTGGATCTTATAGGAATAAAATTTATTTATCAACATAGCAGTTTATAAATAATAGGTAACAACAGTATGCTTGGAAAGCAAGTTTCCAGTTCATGTTTCATACTGGAAATCTAATAATTAAATTCAACTAATCAAATGATCAAAAATATACTATGTAACACTTCTCCAGGATGAACAGCACAAATTTGGAATAATGAATACTTACAATAAGCTTCTAACAGGCAATCTTCAGAGCTAAATGTGCTCAGAAATAATACAGTGAATAATGAATACATCAGAGAAAATAACGACCCAGATATGAACAACTCTAGCACAGAAAAAAAAAAGATAAAATATGATAAATTAGTAAGTGCTTTGTTATTAATTATTCACCTAACTGTTCCGGCCTGTAGAAAAGAACTTCTTTTCATCGCAGTTCTACCACAGTAAATCTTGAATTACTTTGGTTATGTCCTTCCTAATTCACAACTATACTCAGGTAGTTACTTCTATTTTACCTGACAATTCAGCATAGCTGAGTTTCTCAACTGGTTTAAAATTATTGAGATTCTGGATTATATTTCTCTCTCAATCTATCTGAGATTCTGAATGGGCCCTGCTAACATCAACAACTTAAACTTCACTATCTCTGTAAAGTGTAAAATTATTCCTATATTCCTTAAGGTTAGAGAAAACTATTTCACCACCTAATCTGCTCCCCATTATGAAGAGGACCATGAGGTTCACCAGTTTTTCTTCTGTTAAGCTTTAAATACACATAGGTATTTTATATTTTAATATAATCATTATTTAAAAGAAAAGGCAGAGAAAAGAACTCAGAGTTTAAACTCTTACCCTAGGTCTCAGTTTTCAGAATTTTGAGTTTACCATATAGAACTGGGAATGCATAACAATTTTACTGTTGTCATTAAATCATAGCATCCTTCACCAGATTTCCAAAAATCAGAGAAATGTTCCCACTTCATACAGAAGAGAGCAAATTTAGTTGAGGATCTTGACCCAGGGATTATATCGGTTCCAAAATGCAGTTGTATGTTTCACACTAATGAAACCTTCTTGTTTCAAGCTAGAGAATCACTCTAAGTCTTAATGAGTCAATTAGCTGAAAAATGGGGTAAGATGAATCATAAAATCATAGAATCCTTAGAGTTGAAGAGACTTTGAGAGGTCATCTAGTCCAACTCCCATTCAATGGATAGGGATATGCACAGCTAAATCAAGTTGCCCAAGGAATGCTTTCAATACTGTGAATATGGATTCATAAATTTATTTACTTTATGTGTACAGGACTTGCTTTGAAAAAATATTAAGTAATTTGATTCTTTTCATGAATTAGGGATTAATAGAATGCTAATCTAAGCAAACATTTATCTTTTCCCATTCTTGCACTTATTAGTCATTTATGTGACTGACTCTTTGATCCATACGAAAATGACTAGCTCATGTTATCTTCAAGCAACTTGAAAGTCCAGAAACTATAAAGTCAAACTCAAATGCCAGTAAATTACCATGTGGTAGATAAAAAAAACTGTTAATACTCGTTTAACACAACTGCGATGTCAGATTATAAAGGCTTATACTGTGTTTTTTCAGTCATACACTTTGTCTTCCAGAATTTACTAGTGCACTGTGTCACTGGTAAACCTTTGCAAGTTTGGGAAGTTCTAATAATGCAGAAAATACATATACTTGAATTTACTAACCTCACTGACTGGTTATCAAAAATAATCTGGAGACATTACTCAGATTCTTTCAGCCTTTTTCTTACTGCATGATGTTTTAATCCAAAATGTTTTTATTATAACCAGAGCCTTGCAACATTAGTAAAGTTGGCAAAACATGATCCAGTGTAAAAGAGTTTCTGCTACTCTGGGATGTCTGACAGTAGGACAGACAATAACACAGAGAGATGAATTTCTCAAGAAAATATATAACGATACCAAAATACATTTAACATCGCATATCCTGAATTATCTTATTCAAAGATGTGCTTATCATACTGATCCCTCAAATACCTATTTTTTCTTCCTTGTGGCAATAGTGAGTGTTAAAAGAATTACCCAAGACATCTCTGAGTATCTCATACCCAGCACATTCACTTAAGGTATTTATATGATTTGCAGAGCATAAAGCATAATTCCCTGTTCATGTTGACAAAAATATTGAACATTAATTGAAATGATGCCATAATCCCAGGTTGAATGTGAGACTACAAGTGTATGAAGTTAACTGGCAATTGTCTTATTTTCTATATATTTACTATATACTTTGCAAAGTATGACGCTGTCTCTGATGCAGAAGATTAACTGCATAATTAAAAATCATTATAGGACAAAACATTCATCATTTTGATTTTCACTTCATGCTACAGAACTTCTGTACAATTTAATGCCTAGCATAGGCTTGCTCACCTCATTTTATTGACAATAAATTTCTATTCATTATCATTACCTTTAGTCCTGAAAATCTTTCTTTGTTGCAATCTTTCATGATTTTTATCAGGATGGGACTGGAGTTCTTACTGCATGGTGGGGATAAAAACTGTAGACTGTTTTCTGTCATTAGCATTGCTAGGGCTAATTTTGCTCTTGTGGACAGTTTTTTTATTCTTTGCACGACGTTTCCTTTTCAAAACTTTTTCTTCTACCTTTCTACTTTCACTGTTGGTGCAGATTGAAAAAAAATGATTATAAATAAAACTTGGGTTAACAACCATGGAGATGGCTCCATTATTTTAAGCTAAGCTGAGAATGAAAAAAACATGATGCCATAAAAGAAGTTGTTGACGGACATCCCCAGCTATTTCAGGAAGGGTGTTCTCTTTTGAATCCATTTGGTCTTATTGAAAGGGTAAAACCTTGCATCCCTCCGCTGGGATCTTTGCTGCACTTCTTAAAGTTTTTGTGAAGCACTGTGAATAACTGTTAACAAAGTGACTGTCATTTTTCTAAAATTAAGTTTAATTTTTTTGGCAATTTTTGTCAGTAAATATAATTTTGAATGTTGATTATGTGACTAGAGACTACACTTGATTGGAACAGGACTTTTCTGAGCTCATACTGGACATTTAAACTTAGAATAACCAGTACAATAAAACCAGCAAGGTACATTGTATAACACTAAGTGCTGAGCATTAAAAAAAAAAAAAGGAAGAAAACAAAAAAAACATTAATCCAGGAAAAAAAATTGACAATTCAAATCAATTTAATTTGCATTTAGATATAATCAGTTCCAAGCATGAAATGTTACTTAATCAGGTAACAGCTTCATTAGCAGTAGTTAATCACATACTACCTTCAACTCATTTTCAAAACTTGGAATTTGTTATTCAAATTACAGCAATTAAAATATCTTAGTCAAGGGTTTAATTCATCTGAAAAAAATACTTTGAAAATTCACCATTTGTGATACTGATCATTTAGAAATGCCAGACTGTGGACTGAATATCTAATTCTAAAAGGAAAATACATGTGATATTAGCTATAAGGATAGCATTCTTCATGTAGAGTAACTGTAGACTTAAAGAAAACTGGATATTTTTCAATTTGTAGGATTTCTGGGATTTTAGTGTCACTTTACCTGTGTCCATTTCCTGAATCTATGAAACCAAAGAGCAGATTAAAGATGCCTCTAGCAATTTTTTGAGTTACTTTTCTTAGAAAACACTATGATCTCTGAGAGAAATCCTCCAAAAAAAAACAACAAAACAAACAAAAAAAAAAACCCACCAATGTGGGTGTGTATGTGTCCTGTATGCAGTGCAGTTGGTCAAATCATCCACTAGCGTTCTAAACACAGCATAAAGAAGCAGAGAAAATGAATGAAGATAAGCTGCTTTCCCTATATGTTATACGATTTATAGATATGCTAACTTTGAGTATTTGGCATAACATTATATTTTTAATAAATATAGCTTCAACTGTTATGTTCTAGCAAGTTGTGTGCTGGCTGAAAGATAATTTTTCTTTTCACTGAGGATTTTAAAGAGTGGAACAGGTGAGATATGAGACACTTGTCATGTACATTCAGAGTGTTTTCATTGGCTGTGTGTGATGCATAGTTTTTCTGTTGTGCAATATATATATGCTCCCATTTAGTTGTGGTAGTTTAAATTTCTAAATGTTGCTGGCTGACGAGGATTTTTTTCTAAAGAATGAAATAATAAAGAGCAAATAGTATTCTCTCAGGTACATGGGGAAAAAAAAGTGCTACCAGAAATTCACCAGACTAGTCTTGCTTAAAAGCTTTTCATAGTATCCCTAGTGCCATATATAATATTTTTGGTGTTCATTAAATATTTGTTATACAAAGAATCGATGTCTCTTTGAAAGTTCAAACAAAGAGTTAGACAAAAGGGATGACTAAGAACTTTTCTAATGACTAATTTATAGTATTAAAAAAATTAACACTATTCTACAAATTAGAGAAAATTGTGTAAAATGGAAAGAGCCATAGCATTAGTACTGGTATAAGATGCTTTCTTACCATGATGCTTTCTTTGAACCCATGGTCAGTTTGCTAGTTTTTTCACTGCTACATGCAAATTTCTATCAACAGAAGAAAATTACAGGAAGTTTTTTTTAAAAAAAGAAGTAATGACTACTTTCCTTGGTAGCATAATGAGCAGCTGTTTCATAGCTCATATACTGTTTAGGTGCTATTAGCAGAGACATGTGATTCCCATTTTCAGTGAAATATGAAAGCTCAAAGAAATGATGAAACAGTACCAGTGCTGTCTCTCCCATCCTCACTCAGATGTTTGCATTTGAACCTGAAGATTGTCTGAGATGAAGTACTATGATGTGCTTCCTCTCAAAAATAAGCAGGAACATCAATTTTTTACTAGGTATTTCAGAATTGCATCCTGTATTTACGAGTTCATTTCTGATATTCAACAAAGCAACGTGCAAGGTTTTGCGCAGGGGTTGTGGTAATCCCATATACATACTGAGAGAAAAATTCCTTCAGAGTAGCCCTGACAAGAAGGACTTAGGGGTCGTGGTAAAGGAAAAACTTAACTTCAGCCAGTAGAGTGCACCTGCAGCCTGGAAGGCCAATGGTATCCTGTGCTCCATCAGAAGAGGGGTGGACAGCAGGGCAAGGGAGGTGATTGTTCCTCTCTACTCTGCCCTTGTGAGGGCCCATTTGGGGTACTGTGATCAGGTCTGGGGCCCTAACACAGGTAAGCTACAGAGCTGTTAGAGGGGGCCCAGAGGAAGGGCTGCAAAGATTACCAGTGGGCTGGTGTACCTCTCCTATGATGAGAGGCTGAAGGAACTGGGGTTGTTCAGCCTGGAAAAGAGAAGTCTGCAGGGAGTCCTCATTCTAGCCTTCGAACAATAAAAGGGAGATTATGAAAGGGAGGTAAATCAACTTTTTACACAGGTAAATAGTGGTAGGACAAAAGGGAAAGGTGATCTTAAATGAAAGAAGGGAGTATTTAGATTAGATGTCAGAGGAAACTTTTTCACTGAGAGTGCTGAGGTGCTGCAACAGGCTGCCCAGAGAGGTTGTGGATGCCCCATTCCTGGTGGTGTTCAAGGCCAGGTTGGATGGGGGCCTGGTCTAGCACTTGATCAAGTGGTTGGAAATCCTGCATGTAGCTGAGATGCTGGAAATTGATGATTCTTGAGATTCCTTCTAACCCAAGCCATTCCATGAGTCTATGAGAGATAAAAAGTAGTGACCTGAGAATCTTCCTACCCTGGATGCAGTTGCATGGACTGCACTCTTGCTGGCCTCAGTAAAGCCAGCAATTTAGCAGTCTACTAGACTGTGTGAACTCCATGTGCCCATAATTTAATCTTGCTCAAGCCTTTCTGCACATTTTGAATTACTCTCCATTGGTCTATATTAATATAACAAAAAGTAAACAGATATAACTCACAAAAGGATGGAACTGCTTGGTTTTCTGTGAAATCCAGATGAAGCTGTCTCACTCCAGTTTATAGGAGGGAAAGGAGGTTCTTTGATATATGTATATCTGTCGTGAGATTAAGAAACAATGGTTTAAAAGTTGATCCGACCAGTTTATTACAAATCTTAATCAAAGAGATGGGGAAGGGGAGGCCGGTGACTATTATGAATTAAAGTGACGGGGAAGGGAAGGTGGGCAATAGAGAAGATGGGAAAGAAGCAAGAATTGTGTAAAGCAGGGATAGTCACCACCAGGATCCAGCAGCGGTCCCATTGTGTGCCGCTCCAAAACTCCAAGGCAATAGTCCGAGCAGCAGCTGCGTGACCGGTCTTAGGCAGCAAGAAGGTGCAGGAAGAAGCCACAAGGAAGTCCGGGAAGAAGCAGCAGGATTCAGGTAGCAGACCCAGGATTGTCCATCAGCATGCAGGCATTCCTTAGTGAGGAATCTGATGGCAGACACCTTTCTTCAGCATGCAGGTCTCAGGTCATGCGGAATCCGTTGTCAGAAACCCTTCAGGGGAGAGCAGCAGAAGCATGGCCAGCCTTAGGTGGCAAGAAGATAGAGCACAGAGCAAGTCCAGGAGGGAGAGAGGCGGGTTGTGAGGCTTATCATGTCAGAAAAAACCCTTCTTCTTCATGAGGGATCTGTAGCCAGAAACCTAACCTCATAGTTGTAGGTCCCTATTTTATCCTTCTTCTGCCACTGTGGCACTCCTGGGCACTTGGGTAAGAGTCATGTGCAGTACCAGCTGAAAGGGCTATCTCCCTTGAGGTAAGTACACACAGAAGACTGCTTCCTTGCTATTAATCTGCCGTTTATCTCTTTCTCTTTCTCTCTCTCTCTCTCTCTCTCTTGTTGCCCCTGGCTCCTGTCCACTTGTGTTCTCCAAAGAATTTCTCAACCCTGGTCAAGAACTTGCTTGGGCTTGTTCATTGGTGTACTCAGCAAGCTTTGAGGCAATGGCATAAAAGAATGATCTCTTACAGAGGCACAAACAGTTGTTAGAGCACTTCTTACATCTGTCTTCATTTCCTTGTGTTTTTATACCTCTTGTTAAAAATTCATTGCTGTTTTAAAAAATAATAATAATAAAATAATAGTAATATGGTAAATACTATTATCAGGTTATTGCTCAGTAAAGCCTAAGAAAAAGTTCAGAAATTTATTTGCTCAGTAGTGGGAATTTCCAGATCTATGAAACTTTTACTTTTAGCACCATGGTCTGGACTTCAAATCTATTAGGGTTAGAACAACCTATTTAGATTCTTGAAGAAATAGTTGGATATCAGGATTTTCAGACAAGGATAGTCAATACCTACTCCTTAGATACACTTAGATACTCCTGAAAAATATAGATCTGTTATTTGTTTTGTTTTGTTTTTCTATCAACTGTGTAATCACCCTTTAAAACCCTAGCACTTGACAGAGAAAACATTACCCTATTTTAAGAAGCAGAGACAATTGTCTTCTTACTGTTTGAAGAATGTAAATCTCAGTCAGCCATAGCAGTCCTGAATATAACAGCACAGTATATTAATATGTACTCTGAATTGTATTAGCCACTCAAAGTGAATGTACCAAGATCTTATTGTAGTCCGTATTTTAATGTTTGTTACTATAACATTATTCAGACATCAAAGAATATCCCATTCTAATACAAGTATAAAATCACTGAAAATTTCTATAATTACCATACTTTTGTACTAAATAATACCCAAATTTTGAAAGAAAAAAGGAAACCTTTAGAGAAAAGGAGTGTGTCTTGTCTGTGTTTCTATAATGTTTTAATTACCTCTGAGGTATCAGCAAATTATTTTTTAAGCTGATCTTGACAAACATTTATTTCCAGTCTCATTCAATTGTGAAAGAATTGTGATGTAAGTGGCCATTGTAAAATTGTGATCTTCCTTTAACTAGACAAAGGTGTAAGAGAATCTGCTTCTCTTGTAGACTAGGAGAAAGGCATTTGTATTTCCTCTTATACATCAATTGTCACTGCACGTTATCTTCCAGTAACAGCTGGTGACATAGACGGTATACCTTTAGGAAAGTTCACTTTTCTCTCTTCCATCTGTTTCAGTCCATTTACCTCAGAGATAATACTCTGTTTTGGTTGATCTCATCACAATATCTTATCCATATCATAATTTAAAACTCTTCTGTTTGGGATACAGTTCATGTATTTTATTACTTCCTTTAAAATAGCTGAAAATTATGGTTCCTGCTATTTTTTTGTTTAATGCAACAGAGGTTGTCCAGCAAATTTTCCTGTAGAAAAAATAATAAATAAATTTGAGAAAACTGATTTCTCTTTTTGTATCATTCACAGCTTGTGCTAAGTAAAGAAATTTTTCCGCACATATTTCTCTTTTGTGTTCTTTGTGAAATTCCTTTGTTTCTCCAAACAAGTATTTCTTTTAATTGAGTTCCATTTTAAAAGCTTTATATGGCATGATTAAGAAGCCCCTCATCATCATCTCCTTATTCTGGAAGGAACAAACTTTCTTGTCTTTTCCTTGGTATCTTGACTGGGGTGACCTGGCTGTTGCCAGCTGCATAGTAAAATTCTGTCATTCCCCGCAGGCTGAACACTGGAGATTTTTTCTGGAGATTTGAATAGCAATTTTTGGTTATGATTTCTCTAAAATATTAGTTTCTACTTAAAATCCAAATTCAACACTGGGCCGACTTTGTTTGTTTTGTTTATATTAGTATACACAATCAATACTTATATTGTTATGAGTAAGGTTCTGAGGGTTTTTAAGACAGCATATTTTAGCTAATCTCTTATTTACAGTAATAGAGAAATCTTGTGATTGTTTGGCTCACTTCTACATTGGTTTGGGACTAATTTTCCTTTCCACACTTTACAAGGTTCTTTGTCTAATGGTTTTCTTTTTTTAAAATCTACTTAAAGACCTAATGAATTCCCAGAAAATGAGAGAGAAGTTTAAGATCTTACACTACTTAAGTGCTTTAATTAGATAACAGAAATGGAGGTGTACAGAAAATGGGAAATCATTTACTTTTTGTAGAAAATGTCTCCAGACACATTTTCCCATGACTTGATTTTTTGGAGCTGGTTTAAATATTCTTTTTAAAAAATAGAAAATATTTCCCACTGCCTTCTCTCTGAGCAGTTTATGACCTTTTCTATGAAAATGCAAGAGTGCAGCTATTCCTGCTGTGGGATGACAAAATGGGAGATGACAAAAATTAACTTCATTGGAACCAGAACAGGGCATTAAAAAAATCCCAGCAATCAGTTTTTCATAAAGTTGATATTGTACGAAGTCTGTCATATTAATTTTCTCCTAAAAAAAAAAAAAAAAAGGAGAAGAAGAAGAAGAAAGAAAAGCTGCTAGTGCAATACCTGCAGTAAGTTTAAAATCCTCAAAATTCTAATTCTGAAAATTGAGAGTGTTTTATAAATGTGTTATTAAATGACAAAAGCTGCTATCTGTCTCGCTATCCTGGGCAGAATAAACTGCAGATGAGAAGGAATATGAAATTTTTGCTTTGGAACATATTTATTTATTCAATACATTTATCTGAGGGTGGCCTCTTTTTTGTTAATCTGGTGGGAGACCACTCATGCAAAGCTACTCAAATGTGTTCAGTACACTTAGAAACACTGAATCCTTAGTTCCTGGGAATAAACAAAGACATTTCCAGGCACATTTTAAGATGTATATTATCCTGTCAAGTTAACAGGCAGAACATTTCTCAAATCTAAACACTGGGAGTATTAAAGATCAGGAGTGATTTTCCTATTTAAATAATAGCATTTGTAGGCTAGATGTTTACCTTAGAGCCTGACAAGCAGAGACTGTTAGTGAATAGAAAGAGTATATTTACTTCACAAGGATTTGCAGCCAAGTCTCAGCCAAAAACATCTTTCATTTCATCTACTTTCAGAAAATTTTCACGAATAAACAAAAAGTATTTGTTCATTTTGGGTTTCAGTGAATGTATACATGAGATCTGAAGTAAATTCTGAGGAAGTATATTTTCACTTACTACTAAAAGGACTGGAAAGACATTTAGATTACTTCTTAATGATTCGTTTTAAAAAAAGTTCACAGAGAGGAAGAAAAACAGGTCTGCTGGTAAAGGCATACAAATCCTTTAGTTGTTTGAAAGATGAAGTCTAGGAAAACAAGGCTGGAGGAACTGAAATGTACTGGATGGTTATAGTCTTTAAAAGTTGATATTCCCCAAATTTACTTAGAACAGACAAGAAAAGGGTTAAAGCCAAGACTGTGATGTACACACCTGCAAAAACTATGATGATGTACCTAAGGAAAGCTGAATTCAGCTCATGTGGATAGCTTTCTGCAGATAGTATTTCTGGAGTTTTACGAAATCCACAATTTTGTGTTATAGGACAGTCTGATAAAACTTACCATTAGGCTGATACCAATAAACACTTAGGACGTGGCTAACTGAAAACTGCAAAATGAATGTCAGTGAGAAACATTCATCAAATTAAATATTTCTGTGGGTCAGTACTACACCTAGTATGATTACCAGATTAACAAGTCACAGCAATCATTCAAAGACAGATTAAATATTACATTAGTTCAGTTCACTATGTGTAACTATAAAGTTATACACACATCAAACTATATGTACAGAGTGCAAAATGAGCACCCTGGCACATAGGCTGTGAAGTTCCTTGGGGTAGTGGTGATGCTGGCTAAATCTGCAGAGTCCTGGGTAATGGAAAGCCTAAACATTGTGAAAAGAGTGTAGGAATCATACTGAACCAGACAAGAAAGCTGTGAATTAGTTCTAGAGCAGCACTGCGTCTGAGAAGATTCTGGGATGTAAGAGGAGAACTGAATATAAATAGGATATTAACTTTCACATACAGCATTTTGAGGATATGCTATAATGCTTTACTTTGGGTTTCCACATTAGTTTGAGTTTTCACAGTTTTTTAAAAAAAATAAATAATGTTAGGGTAGTTTCACAAGAAGCTACGAAGATAAGTCTGCAGAGAAATGAAATGAATGAAAATCTTTTTTTTTTTTCAAGATACTTTTTACTGATAGGCATGGCTGGAATTTGAAGCCAGGCATAATGAATTGGAAATAAAGTATCTTCTTAGCAATGACAGTTTATTAACCAGGTATAAATTTCTCAGAAAGTCTTCTCCCTTCCTGTCTTTGCAGTGAGGTTCTGCATAAGGTCATAGAATGATAAAATCATAGAATGAATTGGGTGGGAAGGAACCTTTAAGATCATCTAGCTCCAACCCCTTTGCCATAGGCAGACTTTCCCCTAGACCAAGTTGTTTAAAGCCCCATCCAGCCTGGTCTTGAATGCCGCCAGGGTGGAGGCATTCACAGCCTCACTGGGCTGCTCCAGTGTCTCCCCACCCTCAAACTATGGAATTTCTTCCCAATATCTAGTCTAAATCTACCCTTTTCCAGATTAAAGCCATTTCCCCTCATCCCCTGCATGCCCTTATAAAAAGCCCCTCCCCAGATTTCCTGTAGTCTCTCTTCAGGTAGTGGAAGGCTGCTATGAAGTTCTCCCAGAACCTTTGCTTCTCCAGGCTGAAGAGCCTCAATTGTCTCAGCCTGCCCCCATAGGGCAGGTGCTCCAGCCCTCTGATCAGCTTTGAGGCCCTTCTCTGGATCCACTCCAACAGTCTGATTTCCTTCCTTGGGTCCCCAAAAGCTGAGTCTTTCAACTGACATCCCCAAATCCTTTTCCTTAGAGATGTTTTCAAGCCATTTTCTGCCCTGTATTTGTGCTTGGGATTGTCCTGATCCAGGTGCGGGAGCTTTTGTTTCATTTTGTTTTGCTGTTGGTTGGGTGGTTTTTGTTATTGTTGTTGTTTGTTTGTTTGTTTTATTTTTGCAAGATAGGTTTCATATAGCTGTGTCTGGTTTGTTTTTATACTGAACTCATTCTAGCTCTACTTAGTTGGTCTTGTAGCTTAGTATAACTGTAACTACAGCAGAATCAATCTACTGAAGGATGATAAATACTATGCATCATTTTCCCATCTCCTCTGTAGATTGGGGTTAAATAGTGTAGGGCCCCACAGCCTTGGGAAGGGACAAATAGAAGGGATAGAGAATGGTAAGTTTCTTTCTTACAACACAACTGCCAGCAAACCCAGAGAAATCAGCAAGCTCCACTTCTAATAATGATGCAATGCTTTTAGATACAATGTATTTAAACCAGTTTAAATGCTTTGTTCCAGAATGTTATGTCCTTTTTTATATACATATATATATATAAGACTATATATGTCCTTATATATATATAAAAAGACTCTTGGAAGATTAACCCATGCTGTTCCTTAACCCCATTTCTCAGATAACGTCTGAAATGTGTGAAATATTTAGTCAAACTGTAATGCCCTTGTGTGTGCTGTTTGTCCAGCTTCCTGAGCTCACAAACTTCAAGATCACTCTACCAGCTACAGCGCCCTTCTGAAAACCTACTTACTGAAACATTTTTTTTTTGTGATTTCTGCTGACCCTCACAGAACCTGAATTCACTCATAGTTACATCCAAATAAATTTTTTCAATAAAATTTTATCTATATACAGAAGCAAGAATATCCAAATGAGAAAATAGTCTAGTGTCTTTATGTTTAGGAGATAAAAAAAACTATTTATGCATCTTGGGTAAAAAAAAGAATTAGAGGAGACACAAGCTCTAGGCTGCTCAAAATGTAAGAAAAAAATTCAGTTTTAACCTCATTTCTTTCTGTCTTAGGCAACTCTAAGTTTAACTGTGATTCCTCCTTCAAAATTATATGATTGTAACAGGGTGAAGAATGCACTGCTTAGGCAAGATCAATCAATTGAATAAAATCAATATAATTAGCCTAAAAGCTCTGTCTAGCCTGTACATCATAGGGATTTAGAACAAAAAGTGCCCTTAAAAGAACATATTTACTACAGATTTCTCAAGAGGCTGATGAAAGAATTAGAAAGAATGATAAAGGGATACAAGTACTTTCATAGGGGTAGCATATTCCTGTTCTTCTTGTACCCCATTTGGAGAGAAAAGAATTTAAAAGCTGTTTCTTGCATTTGCTTTGGTACTTCTCTAAGATAAAAATTTCTGCTCCCTTAAGCTAGCATAAACTTCAAAACAGTGTAGTGATATTAATGATTTCAATAAATTGGAATTTTTTTTTTTTTTACCCAAAATTGATTTGTAAAACTCTTTACAGTTTGGAATTTACTTGGAACTTCATCTTAATGAAATTGATATTCATCAGTTTTCTGAAATTCTTGCAAGTTTGTCTACTTCTATTGCTGCACTTCAATGAAAATACAGAAATAAATTCAATATTTTGAAACAAAGCAAAAGTGAAACATAGAATGAGAAAGGAAATCGACTAATTTTCTGATACAAAATATATAAATAATAGGCACGCTCTATGAAATATCTCAATGTCCAGTATTTATCCTGAAATTAGGCTATGCTGAGCTTTTAGTATTTTGTTAGACTACCAATAATATTTAGCAGACTTACAGAAGTATATGTAAATATTTTTATAAGAAACATTACTTTAAAGGATATAAGTATACCTGATTATATTTTTTCTAGGATGTTTTTGGATATGTTTTAAAGTGATACATGATCTGAGAATTTGCTATCAATTATCAGTTATACTTTATCCTGCTGGGAACTCATTTGTGAGAAGCTACAGTACCTATACTTTTAGATAGTCATATTTTAAGATCTAAAATTTAAAATTAAAAAAAAAAAAAAACCTCAAAAAAATATAACATATAAGTAGACCTTGTAATATACAAAAGTAACTGTTGAGAACATGGAAAACAATTTCTGATCTTATAAAAACAGAATTTAGATATAAATATTTTGTTGTGAAATGTTTCAGTCTTGTTTTATATTCAAGACTGTCAAAAGGAATATAACCTGAAATTCTTTCACAAATAATGAAAACCCATCCCTTCTTTGCAATCTTTAAGAGAAAATGTCAGTTTAGCCATATTTTGTCTTGCTGAATTATGTACTATATGGACTGGGCAAATATTCATATTAATTCCTATTTTCTGCGGTCCATTAAACCTTACAGACCTGATATCTCCCTTAATATGCATCAATAGTCACAAATGAGAATGCACTTTCAAATCTCAGATAGTTCATGATTCTGAATTGTCATGGTTTTATGATTTTTGGTCATCAGTATTCCACACCATAACATCATGTGATGCATTGGGGGTGGGGTTTGGTGTCTTCCGGGTGTTCGTCCGTCGGAGAGGAGCTACGTTTCCCCAGGAGACTTAGCGGTCAGCAAGGAGATATAACTCCAAGCAAGGTCACCTGATTCCTTCTTCTTCGCCTGGTCTTCGCTGTCCGCGCTTCGCTGTCTGCGCTTCGCTGCTATCTGCGTTTCGCCGCCTGCGCTTCACCATCTGCATTTCGCCGTCTGTACTTCAGTCACTCAACTGGACTGCACTTCTCACCCCAGCATTGTGGTGAGGTCTATACAATTCAAACAGACTCTCTCTCTCTCTCATTGTATTTTGCTAATACTATATTTAGTAAAATCATTTGTTCCACCTCAGATCAGTGCTGTTGTTTTCAGGTGTTTTGGGGTCCCCTGCTTCCCCTTTCCCAGAGGCGCGGATCCGCAGATCCCTCTGCCCTGCTGGTCACGGAACTGGGCCGGACCAGCCCATAAACCGTTGACATGAATATTCTTAGTAGTGTTCTAACACAGTCAGGAAAATAATAGTATAGACAATGAATTAATTTGGAACAGATTTATAATGATATGAAGCTGCTATTCAGTGGGTTACCTAAGAAATGAAAATAACGTTATGGTATATTTTTGCTCTTTGTTTAGCAGACTTATTAATCAGTCATGTTCATACTGACTACCAAAAAACAAAGTTCAAGAGTTTTACTCATGAAAGCTATTCTAAAAATATCTTTAAGAAGAGTGTTTGTGTTATATCTGTCCTCCACGATCAATAATAAAACTTAGGAAAAAACTGCCACAAGTCTTGTATCAATTATTCTAATTTTCCATGGATGCTTACAGAGCATTTCACTTAATTCTAAAAAGAGCAAAGCCTATTCTAATTTGGAAGCATCTTGATTTACTGAGGAATGTCATCATCCCTGTCATTGTCAGCATCATAAGCCATGTCTGGATGTGGAAACAATTAGATAGTATTATGTCTATCATTAAGACTTGGTCACTTTCTGCATCGTTCAGTGGCAGTTCATTTAATAGAAGTATCTATCTCTAAAGCCGGAGAAGTATACAACAAAAAATCTTTGAAACCCAAGAGCTTGAATGCCTCTGGGAATTCTCACTGTTTCTTTCATGCAATATGGAGTTACATTGAAAATAAATTTTAAACTCTGAGTATTCACTGAGCTGTTACAATAGTAAATACATAGGCATATTTACTAATAGACTCTAATGAGCCTTTCTATATTCCTTTTTCTCTTTTTATGATATTTTCCGAACCCTAACCTGATTAGAAATACCAAACTTTGAGTAATATTTTCTTTTTAAAAAGTCTTAAACACAGTTGTATACATGATTTTAATTCTCACACAAACCCAGAGTGGTTTTAGGGGAACACAGTATATGGACTTGTTTATTTCAGGATTTAAAATTGACTTCAAAATATAGCTCTTTCTTTTTCTCACTAGTGAACCACAAAATATCAGGTTCCTCACCTGCCAGAAACTTACTGATATATGCTGCAGATGTTGCACATAAAAATAAATAAATAAATAAATAAAGCTAATATTTTAGTTTTTATAAACAACACAAATAGTTTTTTGATAGTGAAATAAAAAAAAAAATATGAACACAGATAGTTGCATTTGTACAACACACATGACTTTAAGTCAGAGAGGGACAGAGACCAAAGCATGGGCCAGGTGTGAGTGTTCCTACTGAAAAGCTGGAGCTGAGGTTACAAGTTATTTTTCATTATTGCAACATCTTGTGGTGTTAGAAATAAAAATGTCAGGTGATTAAGATTAGGTACTGAGTCTTATTCTGACCAGAAAGTCAGAAAATCTATGCTATTACATCTCACATCTGACACATTTCTGCCCTCCCTTTCATGTGTGTATTCTGCTATTTTGATAAATTTCTAATCTAGCTCATAAGATCGGACCGGGTGGTGCAATTAGGGAAGACTCACAGTCTTTTGGATGGAGAACATCCACCTGTGGATGTGTCAACATAAAAGATCTACTCTGAATTCAAGGTACGATAACGGGCACTCTGTTACAAATGCTGTACTACAGGAACAGAATAACATTCTCCTAAAGGCTTGAAAATTAAATTACTTCACACTCATCTTTCTTTAATTCTGGCTAAGAGTCTGTGTTAATATAAAAATATCAAATGGTAGGTCAAAGAATGGGCAAAGTGCCTTGCAGTATTTGCTGACTTTATCAAACATGAACATTTTGATGTACCTAATGATTTTATCTTTGAAATGAAGTGGTGAAGGATGATCGGGGATAGCAGAAGACTCTAATTACTATCAGTGAATATCTACTAGAATTATAATTCATTTGAGGGAAAAAAAAAAAAAGAATTAATGGAATTAATGATGAAACTAACACAAAATCTACTACAAGGAAATTACATTGTATTCTTTTCATTGCAATGAAAGGATGTTCAAGAAGAGAAGTAATGAGAATGAAATATCTGTAGGAAGAATTAATGTCTTTAGCTGTCCAGACTATCATTTCCACCTTGCAAAATATCATTGAGAACAGTCACTGTATAGAGATACAGTCATAAAATTTATAACAAATTTGCTAATAAATATAGCTCTCAACTTCATTAAATTGTATGACATTATCTTGGTGAAGGACAGAGGAGATCTTCAGATTTTACGTAGGCTGCTTCAGAAGTAATGCCACCTATTTATTTCCATGGAAACTACAACAGATATAAAGAGCGCAATAGCACTGTTTGATAGACTAAATTCTCAGATACAAAAGCCTGTTTTTCAAAATAGTCACCACCATTAGCTATGGATTTTCACCAGCAGTGAACACAAGCCTGTATGCTGCACTTGTGCAAAATCTGCACCAGCAGAGGTGACCCACTGCTGCTGTTGCCACTGCTGAAATGCACCACCCACCACTTCACTGTGCTTACATCCACTGTTTGTTCTCCATAAACATTCAGCAAGTGTCAATGAGTATGAATGGGTGCCATTTTTTCCATATGGAGGAATTCAGTGACACACAGAATTCAGTGACACACATACTCATTTCCATGTCAGTCACCACTTTGTCAGATTGCCCTCCTGCTGCTATGTGTCACACAGCAACAAAATGTAACAGAACAGGGGTGGGAAGGGTCAACTTCTACTGCCATACAACCAACATCTGCTTCTGATGTTATGGTCCAAAATAATAAAATAGGAGGACTTTCAAAGCAGCTCTTGTATAAAAGAAGAAGAGAAAGAGTAATGTTTAATGACAAAAGCATGACTTTGAAGGTACAACTGCTTGTTGTTGCTAATTGTTTGTGCAAAGATGAAACGCAAGAAAAAATGAGGATTCACTGGATTAAAAGCAGCTCTAGAATCTACCCAAAATATTAAAACAAGAATTAAAAAAAATATACAAACAACTTTTAGAATGTTTTGAAGTATTTAATTATGAGATACTTTTTATTTTTATAGAAAAATGAACAAAGTATAGTATCATATCATCAGTACAATGGCATGGACTATTTCTAGAGAAAAAGTAAGGCTGCCGTGGTGCACCACTAATTTTGTTATGCTTAACTTCAAGCTTGTAGTAACATGGATGATGAATCACTCATCCATCACCTTAGGAAGCAAGTCTTCCTGCTGAACCAAATTATAACAGACAGGAGCTTTAGCAACTCTGCTTAGCAGATTTAAGAGGCAGAGGGAATGTGATGAATAATGGAAATTTTGCTATAGACTGAACCCCACAGCACCATTCCATAGATGCATGCCTAAGAATGAGACTTACATTCTTAGACTTACACTGGTTAGGTTTCGTGGCATTTCAAAGGTATCTGGAAGAGGTAGGTACACAGTTCTTGTACAAGCACATGGGTAAACCTGGGCGTGTTCTTATTTCAGTGGCTTCTTTCTTCCAGTTAGCTTAGATAACCTTCCTTAGCTGCAAGGATATTTTTCTTCCTCTCAATGATTCCATGTTCCTAAAACAGAAGGCTCACAATGTGCACACGCTTCAAGATTTTAGGTGAAGTGACATGAAATAGTTAATCAAATCTAGGCTATTTTAATGGTACTTTTCAATGTTGAGTGCAAATCATAAGTTTGTCAAGAATATATCAAAGAAATTTTTGAAGAATGCCCAGAGCCTATTTTACCTTTGTTTTCTTGAAAGCAAAAAAAAGGGTGTGGAGAGGTTCTCAGCCCCTTCTCAGAACACCAAAAGCTTTGATTTGATTAGAAACCTTCTGATTATAAGTAAATATTTAAAGCTGAATCTCAACATGCAGGTAATTATGGGAGAACTAATCCTACCATGTTATACACAGAAAACGTAATTTATTAGTGTGCCAACTGTGTTACATTCAAAATTGATTTTACACAGAAATAAATGGAAATGTTTTGAGAAGGTGAGTTTATACTTCTGATAATAAATGCTTTCACATAGGTGGATTGTTGGACAAGATGATATTAGAGGTCTTTTCCAACAGTAATGATTTTATGATTCTCTGTAATCATCAGGAAGTCTAAAATAATCTCCAACAAAGCATCTTACTGATGGACTGCTCTTAGTCTACTTCCTCATTATGGTCCAGAACTCATATAAGCAAAATAGAAATGTCCATTAAATATATACAAATCATCTTCCAAAGCCTCTTTTTACATATTATTATTTTTTTTTAACCATTGCCTTAATTTTCCACCACCTGTTATCTCAGACCTTAGAAAAGAGAAGGTAATAAGAGTCATTCTGTTCTACTTCAGAGACCTCTTCAGACGCATTCTGAGATATTTCCCATTCTTGCATTAGTTCACATTAAAATATTAAAGGCCTATCAGTAAGTTCCTCTCACTTTTACATTAAGCTTGATTTTACCATGAGAGTTGTTTCCTCTCCTTATTAGTGTTTGGATTATACATGATATAGCGTGATTATTAGTCTTTTTCCATGATGAAAAACTTCACTGAACTTATGACTTATGAATTACTTAATTGCCTTAAATAATTAAAACTGCGCAGGATTGAAAAAACAAGATTGCTTGCTGTTTACTGGCATATGAAGCTACAGTCTTGTATGACCCTGACCAATTTGTATTATAGACTCTCCACAAAAGGGATATGTCTGTTGAACCATGAATATTCTCTTATAGCTGATGGAAAAAATAATTGGAAAGATGTTGACAAAAGGTATATTTCTACCCAGACAGAAGCATGAAGTGGTAGCAGAACTGCAAAGATCTTACCAATAGAAATCTAATTTTAACAGACAAAATAAGACTCAGATATTGTGGCATACACGCTAATATGAGAAAATCATGGGTAAGATTAGGAAAGAAAAGTGTAAATTTTTGTAATTCTGAAAAGATCCTGAAATCCTGAATAAAGAAAAGTGTTTGTTTACTTAAAGGAAAGAATGTGCCTTTTATACAATACATTATAGTTATACATACAAATATGAGAATGAGTGCATTGGGGGGTTACCAACAGTGTATTGCAGAAATATTTCAAAGAAATACTGTGGATTTATCTACAGAGTTCATTTTTATTTCAGTCTACGTAAATTCCTACACTTTTCACATCACTTTAATATTTTAGTATCTTACATATTCGAGTGCTTTGTGAGCAGAAGATATTGATTCCTTAAAAAATACCAGAAGGGAGAAAAGCCTTTTTCTGTTTTTCTTAATTTACAGATGGAAGATCAGATGAAGGGATTAAAGTTCCCTGAGGATTTAGAGTGAAAGTACTTCCCATATAGGCTTGTATTTTCTTTCAGAGTTTTGTTGTGTGGTAATACAAAACTATGGGTAACTCTATATTCAAGTGATGTTCTATCATAGATCAGATATTGTTATTTCTGTGTTTTTTAAAGTATGCATATCAGAGTCTGAAATGATAAAAAGAAATTATTTCTGTTGCTAAACACAGCCTTTCACCATTATAGATAACTTACCTATACATTTTGTAAGAAGTTTACTTTCTTTGTCAAATTTCCTTTCCCTTTTTATATATACTACAAAATATTCTTCAAAAATGGAAAATCCAGTCTTGCAAAGCACTGAGGTTCTTTGAGGGAGGCTCAGGATACTTCTCATCTTTACCAGTTGCATTACAAATTTTTCCCTCCATGAAAATTTTAACTGGATAAATGTTCTCTTTGACAGAAGTTAATTACAACTTCTCATTCAGCTTTGCATAGCATTAGTTTTCACTTTTTAGTAATGACCTGTGAGCAAACCAAAACATTTTTACAGTATTATGTTTTCAATTTATTAGCTATATTCTTAAAATTTGAGGCTTAAATCATCACTGTTTTGCTGTAAAGATAATGTTTCACCATCTTTCACAATATTCTTCAAACGGTATTCTGTATACAATTGTGTATATAATTTCTGGTTAAGTTTCTCATGCTTATGAGTTCAGGGATAACACTGCTGACTGACAAAAATGCAACTTCAGACAATTTAAATGTTTCACAAAAGCTCATATTAATTCAAAACTAAGTTCACACATGAATGAACCTATTTTAGTTTTGCCAAGCTCAAAAAATTGCTTCACTGCAAATTCACATTCTTCTTATGTATTACAGGAGCATGTAAGGTTGGTTTTTCTGCTCTTTCCAGAGAGTGTGAAAATACTAGAAGGAATATTGTACACATATAGCAGAGAAACAGCCTACAGTTCCTGCTGTAGATGAGTGTGTGTTATAATTTTTTTCCACAGCAATAGTATTTTCATTGATTCATCCAACTAAACATATGTTGTATTGCACAGCTTGTAAACTGGGTCTCTAAGAGATTAATCAGAATTCTGGGAAAGTCTGTATATCCTCCAGGCCGCAGCTGAAGATGCAAGATGAAGCTGCATGAAAACCCGAGCAGAAAGGTTTGAAAGCTTCACAGGCAGCTTCTGGGCTATGCCTGCGAGATTGCGCACATCCATCCCTATGTTGGAGGCACTCAGCTCCTTTGGTTTTGCATGGGACTCATGCAGGCAGCACCTGTTTTTGGCTGAGAGATGACTCTGACAGCCATCTGGCTCTCAGTTCTTGGTCACTGCTTGCCAGCTCAATGACACAGCTGTGTGGGTACAAAGTCAGGGATACTAGTGCTAGTTTGGGCTGTGTCCCTACACTCACATCCTGACCCAGCACACAGTGTTTGCTTAGTAGAGTTCTGATCCAGGCTAATCATTTGGAAGACTAATGACTGATTTGATAAAAATTTAAATATATTAAAAAGTGAACTTATTTTCTTACGTTTAATGTTTCAGAAGGAGAAAAAGGAGAAAAGAAAAAAAAGAGAGAGAACTTGATTCTTGATTTTTTGTATATGTATAAAAAATACCAACTTTTTTTCTTTCTGTTTTCTTTGTGTTTGTTTGTTTTTTTTTTTTTACTTTAAATGGCATTAAAAAAAAATCCTATTTCTGTTTCTAGCATCTCAATTTTTCATGTTAATGTCTGAATTTACCAGAATTTCCAACAGCTGAAGATAAAAACCCATGTCTTCTTCATTGCTTTCACTGCTAGAACTCTCAGTGTAAAATAATGCCCAGTAAGTGCAAGCAGGTGTTGACAATAAAATTGCCCATTATCACATCAGATAGATAAAAGAGAATTTCTGGTTCCAGCTCTGACAAAAGTCAATATCAAGCTCACAGCTCTGTGTGAACAAATAGCATCATAGTTTGAACATATATGACAGAGAGTAGAGTTCGGCTGTTGAGTGCTAAAAACTTCTATAAGGAAAGTGGGAGAAATTCAGTAAGAGTTTTGAGAAAGAGTTTTATACATCATCTGCTCTCTGTTCAACATCCTCTCTGTCTCAGGAAAGATGAGCCAACCAAAGAAACTCTCTCCAGGTGGCTGGACAAACTGACAGGGTAAATGCCTGAAGAATCATAGGACTTAACTATGGGAGAGATGGAAGAGAATTTTGGGATTTCATAAAATTTATTTGAGGATGTTTTAAGAGTATTGCTGAAAAGTGCAAAACTTACTGTGATATGTTTAAGGTACGGATCAAAAGGGGATATCAAGGTGAGGAACAAATATAGGAAAAGAGAAGGAAAAAGGGATAAATGCAAAGACTGACCAGATCCTGACTGGAGCAGATTCTGTGTCCAGCAAGGGCCTCTGGAGACACACTTACTGCGTGTTTATGCCATGTCCCAGCTGCTGGAATTCCCCAGCAGCTGGGAGGGACAGGACAGAGTTACTGTGTTTATTATGTCCATGAGTGCTATATGTGTATGTCTGGATGACAGCAGGGGTACCACTTTCTATCTCCGTGGAGCTCATGGCCATTTGGTGCTTGGCCTTGGTACTGGCTAAACCTGGAACTGATCAGCCTACAGAAGCCTGCACTGAAAGTACCTTACTACCTCTAGCAGCTGGCAGGAAGACTTGCCAAAGAAAGAACAAGAACTAAGAAGAACTGCAGTAGAACTAAGTTTCCATGACAACTTTAAACATTTTTAGGACTATATTTCTTCAGTACTACCAGTGATAACTAATCATTGCTGTGAATGCTTTTTCTCATTATGCCAAGGTTGTAAATAATACAAGTGGCCTAAACTGTGCTAGGTCTGGTTTTACAAATTTTGTGCTCAACACAACCTCTAAAAGCTATAAAACCCTCTCCCAATAACAACATTAATGCTATGAATCAAGACATATTTCTCACCTTTCCCAAGGCTGCAATCTGACGTAGTCTTCCTTCCAAATACGTTTCCAGCTGCATTAGGTTGTTTGATTTTCCACATGCCCAATCCTACATGGCTGCACTTTTTGGATCATTTCTAATTGCTGTATGTGGAAGTCACTCACTGTTTTCCTCTTGTGCTGTCTTTTATGTCTAAAATGTAAAAAAGACAACATCTTAAGGTTGGTCAGAAAGATCACTGCAAAGTGGCTCACAACTATAATTAGAGGTGGTTTTCAGACTCACCAGCTGTGTTGCATCCCTCTACATACACCTCAACTACAAGTTGCCATTTATATACTTTATGCTATGTACTTTCATAATTAATGAGATATCTTGAAAGGTGCTCCTTCTAAGTCAAGCACTATTACTTTTATTCAGGTTAAGTAGCATTTTGCTTAAATTTTTTTGTTGGCATCAGAAAGACCTTCAGGGAACAAAGAACATAATCTCTTTCTTTGGGAGCATTTTAGTCTAATTACCTTAACTCTCACAAGAAAAGAGAATGAGTGTAGGTTGGTTTTCTTGTTTCCTTTTTCTTTCCTCTCTGGAGTTGTAATTCTGTAGGGATATATAGAGAAAAATGGAGGATTTATTACAGTCTCTATTTATTGCCTAATAGAGATGAATGCCATTCTGAAGTTCAGCCACTGATCATTACCTATGACCAGAGGGATAATGTCTCTACTTTAGAGGCATACACACACGAAGTGCTAAGGTTAATATAATAATAATATTATATTATTATAATAATTATAGTATATTATTATTATTATTATATAATTATAAACAAATAGGTTATACTATTACAATGCCTTTATTTCAACAAAGCAAAGATTGAATTAATCAATACAATAAATGTTCTTGAACTCCTATAAAGGAACAGTAAGTGCATATATCTCTATAAATAATCTGTATCATTATGATACATGGAAATAATTGTGCTGCAGAACTATTGCAAATGTCCACTTGGGGATCGAATGCATCTCATGCATACTAATAAAACACCTGCATTCTGCTTTTTTATTTCTTTATAATGTTGATACACTTGCTCAATAGATTTTACTACTCTCACAGATTCTTCTAAAATTTGCAACTTTCTTTGAATGAAGTTAACACAATATTTGATTTTTCCTTTGAAAAGTTTTTGTTTGTTTGTTTGTTTTGTTTTTTTACCACTGTGGCTCCTGAATACTAATGGACAGATGAGTGGTGCAACAACCTAAAGGACCAAAAAAGGCAAAGAACTATGTGAGATTCCCTCTCCCTCTTATGTTTTCCTGCTCTGCCTGTTCTGATGCCTAGAAGTTAGGGAATAAGAATATACATATAATAGCTAGTATTAACTACACCTCTGTAAAGCTATCCCAGCTATCCCATTCATAGTCACTAAGATTTAGGTATTTTTATCTACCGTATGGCTCCGGAATCATTGCACATCAGAACAAAGGACACATTTGCAGGGCTTCAATCATTCTCATAGCACTTCATGAACAGGAAAACATTGAAATCCCTAAATGAGCTGCTTAACTATATGAACTGGAAAAAGAAAAATAGCTAGTAGTTCTTCCCTTGAAGGCTGAGACACTGATACTGGCAAAGCAAAAAAATATGAGAAGGGAAAAGCTGTCACTGCATCTCCCTTCCTCTAACCAAAACTATTAATCCTGATATTCACAACAGAATATGAACTCTCTGGGACTGAATATTTAACAAGAGACCTGACTTTAATGGAAGATGTGCATGTACTCTGGACTTGTCTGATGCTGTGGAATTTGTTTCTTAGAACCACAGCTGTGGTTCCAAGCAAAGTACAATGGAATGCTAAGTGAGCCATATGTCTTTACAAACTCTAATTGCAGTTGTCTGGGGAGAAGTGTAATTTCCAGTAGAGAAGCGTGAAGAAGTTGTGCCATACATTTGAGGAGTAATATCATTCGTTGTTTAGCCAGTGTTGTACTCTAGCTTTTGCAGTGAATAAATGGCTATCACTACATTACAAATCTTTCAGGTCTTTAACCTAGGAAGCTTTCTTCTACTTCAGAGCTACTTCATTTCTGTCACTAATTGAGTATTTTATATGTAATAAAAGTGGTGTGTTTCTCATTCCTCTTTGAAAAGGCTAATATGTCATTCCAAAGTAAAGACAAGCACCTAAATATGTGATTAAACACCTAAATAATTTTAGTCTCTAAGTTAACTATCACTGTAAGTATCTGCACAGAAGTTGTGGATAGATAGCATCCTAAGATGCACTCAGGTCTTGCGACTACAGGTGCTAAAGCTGATTTTTTTTCATTCAAGTTTAGTGCTTTTATTTCTTCTGACTTGACTGAGATGTTGTCTGATATGTGCAAATATATGTGAACTAGCTAGTCAGTATTTGGCTCTGGTACAAGAAAACTAAGCTAAAGCTAGCAGTGGGTCTCCACTTAACAGGCCTCATCTGAAGTTTTACATTCAGCAGGAGTCTAAGTGCCCATTTCAAACCAATCAGTATTGCAGGCTGAAGATAAAAGGCTGGCAGGCAGCTGTCTGTGAATGCTGGGAAGGAGGCTCTTCAGCTCAGTGTGCAGATGTACCTTGCTCCACACTGAACTTCATCTCCAAGAGCAAAGAGCCAAAAATGAACCAAGAAGATGTCATAAATAAACTGAAGCACACACAGCCCCAACCTGGCCTGAGCTCCCCAAAGCACAAGAATTGGTACAAGAGCTCTCAATCTCCTGTCCCAGGAGAGCTCTAGCTCTTGCTTATTGCCCAGCCTGGGTGCACTTGTGCTGTGTATGCACAGTAAATGGTAGGCACTTGTCTGCCTGGAACCTTTGTTCTACAAAGCCCGAGGGGCTGTGACTGGCAGAAATTCTGGTAAAATAATCCTTTAGTGTATTGGGAGTTTGGAGTACACTGACTGAATGAAAATATCTCAGTTCAGGAGAATTTAGCAAATGTGAACTGTTCTGGAGGTCAGTTTCTGTTCTGGAGGTCATATTGTTGCTGTGAATGTGACTGATATGTGCAGCCATCAATTGGGACATTTGGAAGGTTTAGTTGGAGCCTATTCTGCTGATCTTCTTTAAATAAAGTCACCAAATCTGCACTGTTGCAGGAGCAAGACTGTCCCTTTCATTCCACTGCCATATCTCCCCACTCACCAATGAGAGATATGCCTCATGTGAGAAACCTTACTGTGAAAAATTCAAGACCATGGGGATCTAGGCTCCGTGAACCTAGTAAGAGAAATAATTGATCTGATAGGTAGTCTCTCTTGTGACATTTTAAACACATTACTTGAATATACTGGATAAAGTAATTATGAATGAAATAATTTTGTCATCAGTAGGCTGTAATAGATTGATTAGTCATCAGTTTAGTGTAACACAGGGAATGATTTAAGACAAGACCCAGATATCTGAGTGGTGTCATTGGAGTTAATCATTAGGAAAGTGATTTCTATTAATGCTGAAATTTCTATTAATGCTCTATCTGCTCTTGCTTTTAGACTACTGAATAATCCAGTCTACAGTAAGGGGCAAAATGTTCATAAGTTTGGGGACAAGCTTTCAAATGTAACTCCTATCTGTTGGCCTGCTGTTTGCTTTTTTAAGGCTTTTTTTTTTTTAGTTTTTAAGGCATGCTTTTTTGTGGTCTCACAATGTTTAAATAAATTTAAGAATACGCAGAAGGAAGTCTGATTTTCTTTTATTTTGGAAGTACTGGATTTTTTTCTGGTAACATTTCTATAACAACAGAAAGTCCAAAGAAAAATATTCCATGGTAGATACCATAAAACATGGAAATTAGCAAGTTGCCATCTGAAATTGCTTATAGAGTGAATATCTTTATTTATATAGTTAATAAAGAGAATAATATCACCAAGATGCTCTCCTAATTAGTAAATATTATCAACAGATCTTAACACCCTAATTTTCCTACTTCCATTCTTTGTTTCTGTTATTCTCTCTGAGTTCATTTTAAATTCTGCTCAAAGGCTTCTTGATTATGTGTCTGTGAACAGACTCTGGTAATGATTGCCTGATCTGACTGCTTATTCTGAGCACTAAGATATAAAGTATGATCACTTCATTACTGCATGGCACATTGTAAACTCATGATTATTTGTCCTACACTTAAAGACCGATGTTTTTTGATAAGGAAACCTTTATGAATTATATATGGATGTATAATAGAGGCTGATGAAGGTTCCTAATTTGGCAGCCAGATCCAGAGAGGCTAAAAAAGATCAAATAACTAAAAACAAGTTTCTACTTCTAATTTTATATAATTTACAACACCACAATGCCAGTTGAAGTCCAAATTATGGAGGTTATTACCCTGGTGCTCTCAGAGACCACCAGATGTCATGTCTTCTAATTTGTCTTATCCTCACACCATGGCTTGGGAATTTGCATAATTTAATCAAATCCCTTGATTCACCTTCTGTATAAATAAATATAAAAATGTTCTATATATTTATTTTGAAAGTGGAAAGCCACTGTCTGATTTTAAATTCTATTCGTTGGAAATGTCAATTTTTTTTTTTCAGACAGTGAGAGAAAAACATTCTTTTACTGATCTTACACATAAGTACTTAGCTGAAATAACCTCTCTCAACTGTGTTAAGATGCACTCAATTAAAACATATCTAGAAAAAGGGCAAAGAGCTTTCTTACTTTCAGCTGGCTGAGAATTAGGATGCTCTCCTCATCTATGTGATCCAGGATTAATTTCCCTCTATTCTATCTGGGCTGATCTGAGATTTGGACTGCAGTCCATCTCAACTAGCCCTGTCCAGCAAAGAAATTAGACTAATCACACCCTTTCCCAAATTTAAGGTGTTGAACAGCAATCAAACCCACCACTAATAATTCCAAGGGGAAAGATAAGATGGAGAATGATGGTCAAAAAAATTTTAGGAAATTTGGAAGATAAACTGAGAGGAAAGTGCATATGTTTTCTATGTTTTCTATGTTTCTGTCTTTTTCTGTATATGTATGTGAATAAAAGAATATTAGCATCACTCACATACATAAGTTATCATAACTGTAGTAGCTTCACAGCAGTCATTTAAGAATGTAAATGATTGACTATCACTTACTAATGTTTCCCTGAGCTTATGAGACATTCGAGTAAAAACTGACTTATGGACCACATTTTAGACCCAGACTGTGACACTTTTCTCTGTGAATACTACAAGACCATATCACTCCCATTCATGAGTGATTCTAGCTTGCTCCAGAGAATGTTCTGTGCTTTGGTTCTAGGTGATACACACTAGAGACAGCAGTGCTGAAAGAGGGAACACAAAGAGGGGACCTGTCAGAAAATGCCTTCTTATGCCAGTGGGCTTCCAGCAAGTCTCATCCCATAGTTCAGATGCATTGGGAACCAATACCAAAGTGCTGGTATGAGATCTGCTATGCAGTCTTCAGTAATGTGTGGTGCTGACTCAAGCAATGAGTACGATGTTGTCCTGGCTGAGTGGTATATTTGTTCATTTTGTTTTGAAGGTACCCCTAAGAACTTTGTAAGACATGTGTTAACACACAGCTTTTAAGTTTCTCTTGAAAACTGGGGTACCACTACACAATACAATAGCTAAGTATAGCCTTGGATGCATTTCCAGAAGAATTTGTAATGCAGCAATATATCAGCACCTTTATCTTCTTTTATCTTCTTTGCAGTATTTTGTTTCTATTTTCTCCCAGACCTCCTGTATAAAGTCTAACTCTAAAGAAAGTGCTGCACTACACCCTTTAATGTCTCTCAGAATACTTTCATGGTTCTGGCAGCAGCCAGGACCAGGTTCAATAACAGTAAATACTGCAGGTTGCACACAATAGGTATTCCTTTTCTAAAAAGAATTAACTGCCACTGTTAAATTTGAAATCGTTCAAATTCAAATTGAATGAGATCATTTGTCATTTGACCCATTTCCTCCATTCTCAGCAGACACTTTATTACCAATCTGAGCAAACCAAAGAACCTTTGCATCATTGTAATCATAAAACACGTTCTTTTGTCATTAATTAGACACAACTGGGCAGGAAATAACACAGAGGTCATAAAACCCAGTGATGTATATTCTGCTCAAGGCAATAGATTTTTCCTTCGATTTCTAGAATCCTTTGGCAGAACTGGAAAAACACGTATTGTGTTTTGCAACAAATTATTTTATATACCTCTTTGCTCCATCTTTACTACAGCTCTCTCTAGTCCAAGTAGTGAATGCCCCAGCTGTGGGAAGGAAGGCAGCTGTAAGCAGAAGCCTTTTTCAAAGACGCTTCCAATACATGGCAAAAGTCAAAATGACAACGTATATAAAATGTATCCATGTTTCAGATCTGTCCTTTTCATATCCTCTAATCTGCCAGGGTGGTGCTAGCGCTCACGTATGGGGAGATTCGTGTAAGCTAATGAGTTCAGCTTTGTGCTTGAATCTCACAGGAGAGCTTATCCTGTGAGCAGCCTCTTGGTTACAACAGCTGGATAACAGAAGGGCCAGAATTACAGAACGGGGCAGGGGGCAAGCAGTAAAATCCTCAATAAAGATAGTTCTACATGGTTTGGTGAGAATACCTCCATCTGGTACATTACAAAATTCCTCCAACTCTGGCTATCAAGTAAATTTCACTCTTGTACCTGCACTTAAACAGTTTGCAGCAATGGCAGAACCACTGTATTTTTATTACAGCAAACAGTATCAGGATTTCTTGAGATGATCCTCCTGCCAAGGCTTCCAAATTCAGGGGTAAAGTTATTAACAGACATGTATGCATGTCATGTGAGGAATTATATCAGAAGGAAAATATCAGTTGAACATTGCCATAGCAACCTTAGCATAGTAAAAGCGCATACCTTTCTACAGAATCAGAAAGAAAAAAAATATAACAGAAGTATGTAATTACATACAGGAGAGAAGAATTCACATCATGTTCAACTCGTATATATATGCAAAAGAACAAAATATATATGCAAAAGAATTACACTTGTGCATACTCACACACCTCAGATACAAAGCTACTATTATTTTCCCTAAAGTGACAAGCTTTTTTTTGAATTAAAAATATCTTATAATTCTAACATTATTTGTAAGGAAGATAGTATAGTGGAATGTCTTTAAAGAGTCTGGATTCTTTAAATGATTAACTTCATAAAACTAGATGAGAGGATACAGAGCAGCTGCTGTACTGTACTTCCTTTGTTAGCCTTCGGTGCTTACTGGAGGTAAGATTAAGTCATGACAGTAAGAAAGGTAGGCACATATTTAGTGTGTCTGCGAATAAGGTAGGCATGTATTTCAATAGACTCCTTGGAGAAATCAATTTTTTATGTATTTTCTCCTGTCCAAAACATCAGATTTTTATTTTTTACCAGCAAGTCCAGAAGAATAGAATCAAGCACAGTGTTATTAGAGGATATTTAGAGTAATTTTATACTGAAGTCTTTTGACAGATAAAACGTGGAAAACAACAAAAAAGGCTCAATATAGAAATCAGTATTTTACAGTAGTACACTATTGATAATTCTACATGGATTGTTTGCGCCTGTGATCCTTTCACTACTGACTGCTTAGGGTACACTGCTGATCCCTAGCATTACAAGAACTCTGTTCCTGGTCAGACTGAACAAGTAAAACTCAGATGAAATTTTCTAGACATTTTTATCATATTGATTTTGAACTGGAAAACAAATATAGATTATCATATTTCTGTTCGTTTATTTCCTTCAAGCATTTCCAAGTCTGTGGTTGATGTTTTTTTGTTTGTTTGTTTTTAATATATTTCCAAAGTAAACTATTTCAAAGGAAATTTCCTAGGGCTTTTTCTGCCCTTGGCAAAAATAGTAGCAACCTTTAAGGCTAAAATTTAAATTTAAAAATTACTTGTGTCTACTAATTTCTATAATTCTACTGACACACATTTCCTCTAGAAACTGGTGTAATAACAATATAGAATATAAATTGTGAGAAAATTTGCATTTTTCATTTCTAAGAGAGTTAGATTGCTATCGGTTTTCATGGTACATGAAATGCAGTGCCATGTAACACAAGTGAAACAGTACATGGGTACTGGTATTTTCTCCACTGGTGCTGCTTTTGCTGCTCTGGACCACATGTTTATCTTCTGAAATCAGAGTCTGTGTCATTGCTTCTCCAGTACTGTAACGGAAATACTAAGTCACAGCTTAAAGCAGTGACTGAGCACCTGGTATGAATGCAGGGCCAACACAGGGGAGCTCAGGTGCATGCAACTGGAAGGGGCTCAGTCAGGATCCACCTATTCCCAGACCTCATTTAAGGGCTGGCAGTGGAGATGAGGATGTTTTACTGGGGATCCCTGACTACCTGAGGCCTTCCAAGGGTGAGCAGAGTCTTTCCTTTGTTTCTGTGTTCACAGTTGCTGTATTTGAGAATATTCTCACTTGCTGTAGCCTGGGACTTTGCAATTATGCTGCTGTGCTTTCCATTGCATTTTAGCTTTATGTGTATTAGTACATAACAGATTGTATCTATAATTAAGCTTACAAAAAGCAGTGTAAGGGAAAGTAAAAGAAACAAGTGGGAACTAGGTGGGCATAAAGAAATAAAGGTAAGGATTCAAAGCTTCATCAGATAGTACTTAGGTACGTAGTTTTGTTCAATATTTGCTTATGCATGTTGAAAAATATTACTAAAAAAAAACTTTTCACATTAGCAGGCTTTCTTGCAAAAGTCAAAGTGTGTGTGTGTGTGTATTTCAAACTTTATATGAACCTAAAAAAACCTCAAAATAATAGTTATGTATTATAACTCACAAAAAAAGTTAAATTTGCTTTTTTTTTTAATTTCACTATACACAAGTGATAAACACACACATTTTTTTTTAAATAAAACTAACCACATTCTTCTTAATTCTTTTCTGCTCAGCATCTGAAGTATACTCAGTTTGCGTTCATAAATGAGCATTTTCACATTCATATGGTGCTAAACCTTTCAATTTAGTCACTTGATGAATGGTAATTGACAGTATGCGGTGAATAGTGCTTCTAAACTGTTCTGATCACAGCACTAAAGATCCACCATGTGAGAACCATTCTCAATCACTAAAAAATAGTGTTCTACTGTAAAAAGATGCAACTAGGTGTATGCGAACAGAGGTAGGGCGCAAAATGATCTTTACAGAAAAGTTGAGAAGCCCTGGCTAGAACTGAACCCTTTGAAAAGGGTACACAGATTAGAAAAGTCAATGTAAGGAGAAAAGAATGGAGGCATTTTTAAATAAGAAAGCTTGAAAGAGGAACAAAAAAATCTTTCTTTATGGAAGAGCTTTTTTGTAAGGATGACATTGACCACTTTTATTAAGTTCTTTAGTTGTAAGACAACTGATCAGATTGATTGTACAAAATAAGTGCTAGGGTTGGATTTAGGACAGATTTTTTTTTTTTCCAATAGGAATGATACTTAAGACCCAGACCTCCTTCCAAACTCCACAGTAATATTATGGTGTGCTCTTTATTGGACATGAATGCTGGAAAGGAATGATAAACATCTGTTGGACTTGAGCAAGGAGTATTTGTCCTTGCCAATAGATAAAAGATGCGTGCATGTATAAAGAAGTGATTCTACAAATTAAGCACGTAACAATATCCTATAAACTCAAGGCATTTGAACTTAAAACTGTCAACTTCTTTTCTCCTTCATTAATCTCAAAATATAACTGTTTCCTGCATGAAATTACATGCTGTAGATTCAAGTAATGACTACTGCCTAGTTAAAGAGAGATGTAACATATTTCCTGCTCATCAGGCATAGATAGAAAACAAAGCAGATATATTCAAAAGCTTAATTTATTCTTTGGTCAAATTCGGTGTTTGTTTTCAAACACTGAGGCTAATTCAGAATTTATTAAAACTTGAGTTCGCTTGTTCTCTAGAGTTTTGCAATATCACTGAAAATATGTTCTACAAGGTTGGCTTATATGTAAATCATCTAGCTACTGAATAAAACAGAAAAAAAACTAGGCATAAAATTAGTACTATGTTGGCCAGTTTTGGTTTGTCAATCGGGTTAAAAATGAAATATGGTCTCAGTGCCAGGGAGGAACAGTGAAGTTCTGTAGAGATGTGTTTTGAGATTTGTGTTGAAGAATGTACTAACCGAACATACTGTTGAAAAAGAAATTAATTGTAGAAGTCACAAAGTTTGTAGGCAACACGAAAATCATTAGAGCAGTGAAGAACTGAAACTTTTGAGAAGTGTCATGTATGTTCTCAAAAGATTGTAATATTAGGCAAAAAATGGGGAGGAAGAAAAAAAAAAGCAAAAAACTGGCAGACTGGAAATTGGTAAACGTGAAGGAAAAAAGCAGACAATACCTTGTCTATTTTCAATAGCAATGCACCAAGGAAATAAACTGTGAAATATACTAGTAAAAGAACTGAAAGTAAGTCTTTCCAGTACTTGAATAAACCTGTTTACCTACAGCCTCTGTGCTTTCATTCTTTGTTATTTCATCTGAAAATTAAGAAAGAACAAAAAAATGGCTGGAGAAAGGTTTCAAAGATGAGCAGAGGTATACAGCAACTTCTGTACCAGGAGAGAAAAATTAATTGGAACACTTCCACTTGGAAAAAAAAGGTATTTAAAAGGTGATGTATGTTAGTTTTTTTTGCTCTGTCCTCTCATAGTTTGGAAGGACAAAGAGCACCCAATAAAATTATCACACAGTGTAATTAAATAACTTATTGTTACAAAATGTTGCAGAGGCCAGAGTATAAATGTGCTCTGAAAGTAAATTTTGAAGCAAATTCAAGAGGAAACATCTACAAGAAACTGTTATGCACACTTTTCAGATGCAGTCTCCAGCTCTAGAAGTCCCTGAACTGTGGATTGCTGATAGGTTAAATTGCACACTAGGGCAAGTGCCATTGTATAATTGAGCTGTTTATGTTCTGCCAGGTTGTTCTCATTTGAAATCATGTCTTCCAGAGACTGCAGAATTAACAAGCTCAAAGATCTTGAGACCATAGATTTATTGGTCCTGCAATCTATAGTTTCTTCTATCTGTGTGAATGACAGCTTCTGAGAGTTACTTCCTTGCTCCGTTTAAGAGAATTTATCTTATGAAGTTATTGGTGTAAGAAGCTTATAATGCCTTCTTCCCCCAAAAATAGTTCAAATATTTTTTTTCTCTGTGAACTGATTATGACAAAAATATATGCTAAGTTTCAATGTAAAGTAAAAAGACAAGATGATATTTCAGCAGAAAGAATCTAAAAGATATTTGTAGCAGTCACATTTTGCAGAAGTCAAACTTTATAAAATACATTCCTTTATCTCCCCTGTTAGAAGATCCTTCAAGAGTGTTTATTTATCTACCAAAGTCAACCTAACAAACTTTCATCTTCAGCAGGCAAAAGACACATTTGTTTCAAAGAACAAAATATTAAATTCTTGATGTTTCAGCTATTTCACACTGAAGTGACTCCTTACTAAAGTTTAGTTTGCAGCATTTGAGAGACCCTTATCAGTGCCAATATTCTTACTAGGCAGTGCATCTGCTTCAGTTTCTTCAGTACAGTTTCTTGTCTAAGTAACCAATGCTCCTGCCTTTAGGAGCAAGTCCCTGCCTTCAAAAGTCCTCACACAGGTGCCAGCACTAGATAAGGTGGTGCAGAGTCCTTCCATCTGAGAAGCTTGTAAGAGCACAAGAAAAATGAATTGTCATGTTTATAAGTTCAAGCATTGTGGGATATAATCTCTTGACCTTGCTGTAGTCTCCATTCAGATTTGCCATTTCTCAGCTTGACCATGTGAACAAGTGTTTGTTGCATGGCATGTTTGCAAATGTCCTTGCCTGGTAGTCAACTGGCCTTGAGAACAGCCAGTGTGGCTCCCATCTGTAATGGTGACCTTACTATAATTGCATCCCACAATGATTGGCAGTTGGAATCCAAAGAAATACCAGCTAGAGGTGAGTAGCAGAAAGGGAACAAAGCTACAGCAGAGAGGAGGCCCTCTGGTTTCCTGCTACAGCACACTGAGCAACAGGAAGCATGGAGGGCCACAGTCCTAGTTTTTCCTGATTGAGCCTATTAAATCACAGTATTTTCCTTGACAAGGAATATGGAAATTGGATACATGTTTCAATTGTGAAAAGTTACAGAAGTAAGTTTTATTTTGGCCATCTATACTTACATCAAGAAATAAGATTTCTTACCCAAACCTCATAAGACTATGTCCCCATATAGTACAGCAATGTGAGTCCTTTTAAATAACAGGAAATATACCACTTAGCTTTCTGTGAGGCATGGGAGCAGGGAAAATGAGAGGATAGTTCCCATTAAAGGAGATCTCATTAAAATTTTGTAAATTCTGAGTGTACATGAAATAGAAGTAAGAAGAAAATAAGATTTGAGGCAGCTGATTAGCTCTCATTAGTAAGAAACACCTTAATCTTCTTCCTGTATGTAAATTAAAATATTGTTTAAATTTCTAAAAAAAAAAAAAAAAAAGGAACTGCTGACAAAGCTGTGTTTTATATTTAAAAAAAACTCTGTTTTCCTTCTGGTGTATTAGAAGTATTAGAGTACTTCACCAGTCTTTCTAGACTACTTGTATTAACTCTGAACTTGTTTAGAAGACTAGAAGGATTTTAAAAGCATTGACATCTCTGCAAAGAAAAAAGGAAGCCAACAGCTTTATCTCTTTCCCACCTGCCTTTGAGAAGCATATGTATTCAGACAGCATAACTTTTTACACATTATAAAACCTTCACTTTTTCAAACTTCATGTTTTACGCATTTCAAATTGATTTTACTCTTTACCTCTCTGGCGTACACAAATTAGAGTTATTTTGTGTTTTTTCAAATCACTGTACCTGCTAATTTATTTGGAGTTGTCTTTTAGAGTGATTTAAAGAAAAATAATTAATGCTTCAGTCAGAAACCCTCCTCACAATTTTCTGATTAAGAACAGAGTGTAAAAGCAACTTGGTATGCATACTGCTTATTTTGTTGCAACACTAAGAGTTTTGGACATAAATTGTTTGCAAATATGTTAACATCTCGGTGACCAAATAGCAAAAATGCAAGCTTTTAATTATCAAGCTCTACTTTATTCTACTTTAAAGTACTTGTAACTAAGGAGACAAAAAGGAATGTGAAGTTCCTTTTCTACTTTTTCAAGCAGTTTATTTGCCCAATTATGATTTCTTATCTACAAGGTGAATTCTGATCCAGTGTGCAGTTGAGGGCTGTGCCTTCCTTCTCATTTCTGTTAAGTTTAAGGGAAAGATAAGAAGAGAACAGGAAATGGAAACATGCAAGAAGTCTCTGCTAATCTTGGCTTTATACACATGAATGGAAAGTCCCACAGCTATTTCATACTTTTTCAAGCCAGGCTGATGTGTAGTTTCCTGTAAAGAAAGCTGTAATCAGTTTCTAGTTTTTCTATCACTTCTACATTGTAATCAGTTTCTGAAAAAAATATGGTCCAGTAATTACACAGATGGCTTTGATATACCATACAGTAAAACAGCACCTTAGCTCTCCACAACTGATAATCAGTTATAATCAATAGTTACACTGTTCATTTGTATTACAAAATAAACCAGCAGACCAACTGTAAGAGACTTCTAACAGTGTGAGACACCTTTATTAAGAAAGATAGTGGGAGTCTTTTTTTTTTTTTGGGGGGGGGGGGGGGGGGGGGGGGGGGGGGGGTTATAAAATTGCTAAGGTGACAAATACTTAAGTGCTTTTTGATTATATTTGTTGTAGTTAAGAGTGGAGTATATCTAAAAATGTTATGGCTTTTTTATGTCTAATATCAGCTTAACTGAAAGGAAAAATAAAAAGCCATGAAAAAGTAGAGAAATTTAGGTTGGAAAGACAGGTCATTTAATCCAACTCTGTGCCAAAAGCATTCTCAAGTTTATTCCAACTTCGAAGTTGTGCCAGGTGCCTCAGGATTATATCCAGTCCAGCACTGAATACCTCCAAGCTCAGGCATTCCAAAAGAACTTTGGGTGAAATTAACGGTAATTTAGAGTAAATACAAATGCGTTGGTAAATGCGAAATATAAAAGTGAGAAAGTAAAGTAAAAGCAATGTAAAACTGCTCTGAAGACCCTTCCTTTATTAGTTTTCACACCACTTGTTCTTTGAAGACATGGAATCATCTCTGGCAGATAAGAAATGGGCTAAAAAAATCTGTTTCTTTTCAATTAATTCTCAGTCAGTTTTTCACTTGTTCTGAGGATATTAGAATGCTCAGAAGCAATTTTAGGATTTCATCTCACAGAATGGTTGAGGTTGAAAGGGGCTTCTGGAGGCCACCTGGTCACCTCCCTGCTCAATTAGGGCCACCTGCAATCACAGCTAGTTGATAGAAAGGAATGAGCATTGTAATTACCATGGAGTCATTGCTGCTGGGGAAAAAAGAAAGAATTTTATAGAATTAATGATGGTCTTATGTGTTTATGCATTCTCAATATAAATCACTGGGAAAACTTCCATTATATTCTAGGAGAATGTATTCTGAAATTCTGAGCAAGGCGTTCTTGTGTTTACAACAGGAATCTGATCTTTGATTCTCAAATACATGTAGTGATATATCTCTTTTTGAAAGACTTTTGTTCAAAATAGTTTAGCAGACTGAAGCAAATGGATGTATGTGGTTATTAATGCATATTTTAGTTTGTAAAGAGAAAAATTCCTAGCAACCTTTGCCAGAGGTTCCATATCACCTTGCAAAAGAAATAGGACAGTCAGGAAACCTATGCAGGTAATGTGATTATATGGTCTATGCATTCCAGTTCTATAATCCAACTAAACTGTGAGGGAGTTGGCTTGAATTCAAAGAATGTGAAGGGAAAAACTTAAAATGGTGAAAAAGCATCACTTAGGTGTTTTTCTTTTTTGCCTTTTGTCCCAACAGAGAGTACTTATTTTTCTGAGACTTTGAAAAAGCCTTATTAAAATATATATATATATATACTTTTCCTAACACTTCTATTGCTGGGCATGAAGCCAGAGCTTCCCCAAAATGTAGCTCATGTATGTGCCAAGGGCTTGCTGCTGGCAGATGAGCAGGGGCAGAGCTTGTGATGTCAGAGCTAGAGGGATGGTACCTGGGACCACTTGAAATAGACTGCATTACAGTTGAGGAAAGTAGCATATAGCAATCAATGTCACACAGAATTAAACACAAATATTACCTTTTGCAAGGTAATTTGCTTTTGGAAATGTAGTTCACTGCACAAATAATTTGTGTAAACAATTCTACTACATATATCATTGCGTAAATTAGAATTCTCAAAAAGATTTCCTAGGGTCTCCTTAATTTTTTATTAAGAGAAAAACAAGAAAATACACCAGAATAAATAATGGCTGGTGATTGGCTCTTTGCCTTTAAAAAGAATAATAATACAATTTCTGAATTTAGATATTTGCCTGCTTTGGGGATGCAAACAATTTGGTTCTCAAACTCACTTCTTTGGGTTTTGGTGATTCTGACTTGAGAAGAAAACTGCCAGTTTGTGTGGAGAAGCATTTGTGGGGATGAAGCTTTAGCCATCTCAGAATGGTTTTGCAATTTTGTTATTGGAGGAAGTTATCTGAAGTCACTGTGCAATTTCTTGTTTTCCTGAGCCATCTTCTGTGGATGTACTTTATGAAATTAAAATTGTTTAATTACCCAGACTATATAGTTCTAATATGAGTTTCATTTTTGGGGGGAGTAAATTAATGTAGTATATAATTTTACCAACAGAAGGATACTTTAGACTGTTAAGAAATGGCTTAGAGAGAAATAAAGAAGACAATAAAATAATTTAAATATTCTGCTCTGAATTAAAATGATGCTAAATCATCCATTTAAAAACTACATTAAACCTTCATGTGTCTTCAGTTTTCAAAGGCAGTTTCACTTGTAATGTCTAAGCAGAGTTAGTCCAGGAATGCTCCCTTCCTACTAGCTCTGGAGGTTCACTCTGGAAGATGATACTGTTGAGCATCCTACCTCATCTGGTTCTTGGGAGTCCTTCTGGGCTCACAGGAAAGAAGTGACCTGAAGTCTCAGAACTTGAGGATAAAGGATCACAGCTGGGAGGACATCACAGTGAATAAAAAAATGATGGGAATTAAGTGAGAACATTCGAGTAAGTCTCAGATTGGAGAAATATTTCTGAAATATTCAGTCTTTGCTTATGTTTTATTTTTCCACAAGAACTTGAGTTCTATTCCTTTTATTAAACACTGTTTTTCATTATGTTCTGTCTTTATTACATTCTCCATTTGCAGGCAAAGCATTTAAAATACCTGCTATTTGAACAGAAAAATATCTTAAATCATGTAAAAATCAGTAAAACCAGTTAGGCTAGAAGATTAATATTCATTAGGAAAATAAAAGGAAAAATTGGAGAGCAAAACAAAAGCTTAGTAAAACCAAATACCTACCATTTCATTAGGTGTCACAGCTTAATAGAAAATCAATAATGTCAGAGTGCAATCTGCAGCTTAGTATATAACAAGTATATATCAAGTCTTCTATGTCTACAGGGAATGTAATTCTTTAGTATTCTGGATATATGATCCTAGGGCAGACAAACACAGGATAAGAGTGAAGCTGCATGTACTGGCTTCAGCTGAGGGATGCATTTTGGCCTCACAAGAACACACTAAGAAAACTGTGTTGAAAAGCACAGATGAGAAAATAGTGTAGTTTGGGGCAAAAAGGTGAAATTGCTCAAGCTTTAAAATCTTCAGAGTAGATGAAAAGAGAAGCAAGAGAACTGCTATCTCTACATCATCAGTCATTAATGTTATTAGCAACTGTTAATGGACACGGTGGTATAGTACCACATATGACAGGTACAATCATTGTTCAAAGGATATACTCATATAACTAAGTATTATGACTCTTTTTCCAAAGGAGTCTCAAACAAACCAGAGATTTACCATAATCTGGGTGTTTGGTTTTTATTTTTTTTTTTTTTAGCTTTTATCTCTGCTAATCTACCCTGAGCAGAGTGCTCATGATTTTTATCAATTCATGGTTTGTTTGTTTTTTTTCCTCTATTAACATATGATGATTCATCAGCCAGATATTGTTGGGTTAAATTACAGAGAATTGGTAACCGCTGGAGGGACTGTATGATCAGTTGCATTGTCTCTTCCCACATTACAGGCAAGGGTCAGGGGAAGCTGTTATATAGTAGGTTTCAGATTTGAGCTTTTGACTTACAAATGAAACAGACAGGAGAGGGATGTCAAGATTAATTCTGCATAAAGTTCAGGTAGACTCCCTCAAGTAAATTCCATCTTCACTCATGTATCAAATAGCAAGGTGTCTGTTTGCCATAGTTTTTAAGCCCATGCTGAAGGTTTCCATATATTCCCCTGGAGTGTGATCTCCATGCAGTTATGCACTGTCTGCTTTCTGGTAATATTGCTTTATGGAGACATCAATCAGCTGCTGTTTTTCTATGGAGAATAAACCTCCAGAGAAAAAAATACGACAGCTGCAACCAGCCAATTTGCCTGTGTCAGGTGCCACAGTACTCCCATTGTGGGCAGGTGCCTCTGAGAAGAGAGTGATCTCCTTCACCACAAGTCATGTGTGGAGGTAAAGACAGACTGTCATGGAAGAAAAAATGAGTGACTAAAGGAGAAGTCAAGTCCAAATGCAATGATAATTTGGTACTAAATTTTCAGGGGTGTTATTTTAAAATCCAAAATATGCCACAGCCATCCACATGTAGAAACATGTAGAAAAAGGAACATATACTTACGTTCTTCATTAAATTACTGATTATAATTGTATTAGTTTCTTAGGAACAGAAGTGGTACAATTCCAGGGTTTTACTTCCATAAGTTCCATTCTTATTTCATTTACTGTCTGTGGCTATGGAAGTAAAACTGCAGGAACTTACAAGTGCTATAAATTCTGAGCTGTTCAACCTTCCCTCAGCATGTGCTGAGCCCTCAGTAGCTCACCCTTTCATCTGGTATCATCCTAGAAAGTGCAGAAGTGTTTCCAGGAGACGGCATAGCCCTGAAACAGTTCTCACCTCCCTCATGGAATTTAGACATAACTCCTTAATTGTTAGATGATATAAATATGGCAGAGCAGAGACTTTTCCTGTCAGAGTGGCATACAGCAGAATTATAGTAGCATATAGTAGAAGTATAGTAGAGTATTCAGCATTAGGGAAATAGTATTTTGGCTCAGAAAGGTGATTCAATGAGTATAAGTGTATGCATGGGTGTGGAAGCTGAAGACTGTTCTGCTGAAATTAACTTCAGTAGCAATGGTTTGTTTGAGATCTTGGCAAATCATGTGATCCAGAACCCTTCCAGCTAGAAGTAATTTCCATGATTTACTTATAGAAATCAGTGAAAACAGAGTTTAAGGTTGGCAAAATGGTTTTAACCAAACAAAATGGTAAAGCACTCCTTAGTGTATCCTGTGTGCTGTACTCAGCAGGTTACCTAAGTAACAGGAGACAATTAAATCCACTTTTTGTAGGTCAAACAGCTGCTGAGAGCACTTCTCTGAGCATTTCTCCAAGTTGCAGTGGTCAACTACTGTATTCTTATCTTATAATCCAAAGTGTGAAGACTGATGACCACTGAGAACTGATACATTTCAATTCATCCTCATGTAATCCTAGGTACTTGTTTAGAAAAAGTATTTTTCCTTTCCTGAAAGAAATTCAGCTTCTTTTCAGTGCTCACTTGCTTATCTCCTTCTCAGAGGTATCCTTACTTGAAACACAGTTCTCTTTGCAGTGAGACACATGGTTAAGAGCTCTATGGCAACACTGCTGTCACCACTTTACCTCTTTCACTTTTCTTTTGAGCATTTTGATCCCACTGGCTTCTAAATGCATGTAAACATGTAGCACTGTAATAACATGTGTGATTGAAAAGCCAAAGAGAAAAAAGAACTGATCTCCATGGGGAATATGGACATATTTGTAAAATTTGCCCTTAAGTACAATTTCTTAAATTGTTTAGAAATTCAAGTAGTATTCAATAAAATGAGAAAAAAAAATCGAATATAACAGAAAGGATCAAAGCATACTCTCTATACTGTTATACAGAATGTTTTACCTTTCATTTTCTAATCAGATTTTTCCCTTCCTATCTTGTAAGAACAAAAATGGGATTACACAGTCAAATATTCTAAGGAAACATCAGTTTCTTGTAGAACTAAACATTACAGGTTGACTCCTGCAAAGTACAACGAACAACATTTCTGGTTGGTCCAAGCTGAATCCTATTTTATTTTTTATTTTTCAGTCACTAGACCCAAATCCTATAATTTAACACGTGTAAGTAAAGCTCCTCTTTCTGCTCTGCTTGAGGTACATTGATCAATGAAAGCTTTCCTTAGCTGTCTTGTTGCCAGTTTAGAATGGGTCTGAAATCAGTTAAGTAAATTGTCTTCACTAAAGTTAATGTCAACAAGATCTTTAATCCATATGTCATCATCTTTAATTCATATATTTTCTTCTAGACATTCTAAGAATTTTACAAATAAGTGACTTTTACAAGGAAAAATTGAGTTTTAATTATAAAATTGTTTTTTTATCCTCTACTATTTCTTTATTTACTAGATTTTTATTAAAGATATGAATCAATAGCAGTGTTTTTAAAAGAAAATACAGCAACCTTACAGTTGTCAAAAATTGATGGAAACAATTCCCCAGTATATAACACACACTTTAATGCAAAGTAATTATTGTCAAGGCTATGTTCAATTTTAAATGGTAAACTAGTTATAATTTGTTTAAAGATGGCAAATAACTAATAGCCTGTACTCTGTCCTTCTAACACTCATATTTCCTCTGATTTACGTGAGTAAAAGCTTGTTTAATACAGAGGTATTTAATCACAAATTCCAAGCAATACACGTAATTTCACAAAAATACACACCAAAAAAATTGTACCAAAGAATCAAAAGTTTTCCAAAGTGAAAATGTCATTATTCTTGTTCAACAGAAAGCTAGACAACGGAAAGCATATCGGCCTTTTCTCAGAGTAGCCTAGTACAGAGAGATATGACTTAAGAAGACCAAGTTCCTTTTGGACAGAGATGCCACGTGGGGAAAAAACAAAAAGCTGTACATCTTTCTGCAGCTGGCTGGGGAGAGAAAACTATGCTCTGGTGAAAGAGAACTCTGGGCAGAAAGTGCAGATAGAATCTTTTGAAATGTCAGTTACAAGAGAGAGATTCCCACGTTCCCCTGACTTCTATCTGGTGAAGAGTCCTTTCAGATCTGCTTTATACTCCTAGAGGTGTTTGCTGCAGGAAGTTTTTAGCAGGCTTTTAGGCCAATAAAGCAGAATAATGCATATCTTCCACAAACATAATAGTCAGAAGGGAAAAGGTTCACACAAAGCTCATATTCCCTTAAGCAAGGGGAAAGTGAGACAGCTGCAGAAGTAGTGCCTTTTGCAGCTGATATGTGTGATGACCTTTGTGAGATCATTTAAGATCTTCCTTTTTAAAACAGGAGTAAATTTCACAAGTATCCCAAAACATACTGTGAATTCTCTTGTTGTGAATTGCTAAAAACTGTGGTAATGATAGTCACAGACTTAATAGGAGGGGAGGGACAGGGAAATAAGATATAAAGGGAACTATGGCTTTCCCCTAATGTTGCCTGATTTGGCACACCCTGCCAATGGCCTGACACTGTACAGCTGTGCAGCCTCCCTGATGCATCCCTGAATGAACATCACATATAGCAATCTAATGATGTTCAGAGATGGCATTAGATTCTACATTCACATTGATTCTATTATAATGTTATAAGAAACTTTCAAAGCACAATTAGGATGCAAGGGGAAAAATCTATATAATGCATTAATATGCATAGCATTAAAGCCTAATAGAAAGTTATACTCATCTGCATTTTATGCAGAAACAATATAATTGCAAAGTGACTAATCATTTCTAGCTTCCAATGAGACTGAGCAAAATATGAGTCTATTAAAAGATTGAACTGGCCAGGCAGCAAAAGTGTGCCATCAAGACCTTTCACACTTCTATTTGGGATTCACAGCTGTACATCTCAGTAACAAGTATCTTCATTTTGTTATCCACAGTCAGAGAAATACCAAATATGTGAAAGGCATTTGTGACCTGACAATCCCCAGGCATTCTGCTACATGACATCCACTTTCTTGGGGGCATCTGCCTACAGTCCATCATAATAATTTTTGTCAGCTCCAGTTGGCTTGTGAAATATTTCTTGCCTCAGAGATGCCAGATCTATTTAAATTAAATTGTCAGGAATAAATTGGGAAAGGAAGGCTATAGGAGATCATTTCTTCACCCCTTTAAAAGTTTTTAAAGCAAACTGGACTGTCCTTAAAAGCAGATGATAGACCACAGAACTCTCTTCCTGTAAAATAGAGACAGCTATGTGATGCTACACATACACTTTCTGTATATCATGTGGCATCTGATCCTGCACCATAGTTATGCCCATAGTTAAGCCCATAGTTATCTTTCATCCCTATTCCTTATGCACAAATTAATTTGTGAACATAGGCATTGGGAAAATTCCGGGTCACTTCCCAGAAGGGAAAGTCATATTCAACATGGCATATTCTAACATAATTCCAAATTCACTTGTACGTAGCCTGGATAAATCTGGTATGAACCAAGAAAAGCTGAAAGCCAAATCCTCTTATTCACCAGTACACACCTCCTCTCTCTTTCTCCTTCCCTCAGCTAAACTATTAAGCTTGAAGTACAGCTTACCCAACAACAGTGAGAATTAAAGCATTCATTGTGCACATTTTTGGCATACTGTCTCTTTGCAGTCACCAAAAACACCTGTTTTTCTTCACCTAGAAAGCAGCACAGAGAATCCCAGCAGCTATAGTATACTTAGCAGAAACCAAACCAGTAGCAGGCTGCGCATAAATCTGAAGCAAGTTTTTGCCAGTCAGGTACAGCACACACATTCTCCAGGGTTTCTCTTGCTTGTCATTCAGATATTTCAGTGATGTTTTATTGCTTCTCCTCCCAAAAAACAGAAGGACAGTCCATGCTCCAAAGTTGGCAGTTCAGAAAGGTTTGCTGTCACACTTGTTTAGGCTATTGTGTTCCAACTCCCCTTCCAGCAGGCCACAGATGTTCTCTGTGTGTATTTATTCCTGCCTGAGTATCATCCACTGTTCCTATTTCCAATCTATTAAAAATCCTTGAAGGAGATGACTTGGAGACCATCTGTAGTATATTGTGACAGTAATTAAGAGAGTGCCAAGTGCAGCACTAAGCACTGGCATCTAAGCTTGACCCTTTCCTAGGTGTATGAGTTCAAATAGCATTCAAAGGGACTAACGCATTAAATATGTGTACTCTTGAGCGTACCACAGATGTTACACCATTCTTCAGCAAGCAGACATTTACTGATCTGTTTCTTATGACAGCTTTGCCACCAATACTATATCCTGTGCTGTCACACCATAAATCAAGAACTAGTGCATCTGACTGAAATTGTCAGTGGCTAATTTGTTGAAAAAAAAATATGTTAGGTACAGAATTCATGTGAGCATTTTCTTTCTGGACCATGGAGCTCCTTGTCTGAAGATTTGGCATCTCTTATAGTTTAGTGCGGCATCTTGTTGGTCCTGCACACAGTAAGGCACTCTGAGACTCATTGTAAGGAGGAACAAAAAGTAAAACTATACCAAGTCTCACAGTAGCTTTGATTTTCTGTGTAATTTTCGTATTTTATACAATTTACAACCGAGAGTGTAGAAACGCAGACTTTCTCAGACTATCTGACATACTGGTCAAAGCTAAAGAACCTTATTATGTGAATGTGGTAAAGGTAAAATTAAAGAATTCAGCGAGTTTCTTGGTACAGGAGTTCAGGGGATTGGCATTCACTCTGTTACAGATTTTGCATTCCCACAGATCCCAGTTTCATTCCACAGTGTACTCACCAGTTAATTTTAACTACCTCACACTGAGAAAACCCATCTAGTCTCTGAGTCCACAACCTCAGCTGTAACTATACCATAACGTTTCCTTCTTTGTTGTATTTCCAAAGTTAAAGTAGATTTGTTGTTTAATCACTAAAATTCCTTCCTCAGGCCATGGCTGTCTCCCTCCCAGGGCACTGCAGTTCTGTCTCATTTGGCTAACACATACCTTACTTCTCCACTGAGTTTCATAGACACAAGGCCACCCCTGTCACTTCTGCTCCATCCATCACTTAACATTCACTGCGCTGTCTCCTCTTTACCATCCAGACAAAAAAATAGCTTTTAAAGCTCACAGTTTGAAAAACCATACCTTCTCTTTCCTACAAGGAATCCAGTGAGAGACAGGGACTTACCTGTGAGGATCATCTCATCACTATTTGTAATAAAAGTTTGCACAAAACTACAATGTCAATAACAGTTGCTCATGAATTTTTAAGGGAGCCGTGATAGAGAAAAAAAGTGAGAGAGAGAAACAGAAAGCACTGCAAGTTAATTAGGCCTAAAAAAGTTCAGCTCTGTAATTCCGAGACCACCATCTTGCTTAAAATCTGGTTATAACACACAGCACAAGCGGCCAACTACACCAACTTCCAAATACCTTCTGTTTACAAGGTATCTGAAGCTTCCTTGATTACCTGTCTCTCTTGTTTTTATTGAGGGTTTGGAAGGATTGAATGAATGATTTCAGTAATAAAAATGATAAAAACAGATTAAGCTAGGGGACGACAGGAAAATCTCTTTCTGGTGTTTAGCAATCACAGGTGCATGACCTCAGATGGGTCTTCCCAACACAATCATGTTCCTTCAGCCAATTGCAAATCTTCATGAAAGAATCTTCCTGCTTGTTCCTGATTTCACTTGCCTTGATGAATCACAAACAGCTCACATTGACACATCTTCTATCTGAGCAGCTCACCCAAACGCCATTTGTTACAATTCCATGGTTGCAGTTAGGAGTCTGAGAGATTGCAGTCCACAGAGGCAGGAACAGGTGCTTCTGCACTTACTGGCAATAAGAAAGAGAGCTGTAAAGCAAGAGAGACAGAATGCAGCATCCTATGGTAAAAATAATCATTATTGCTTTCATCACAAAGAGAAGAGGAATGCAGGCTAGCAGAGGTAGAATTTAGGGTGTTACCAAAACTATGACAGGAATGTATGTAAGAGATAAGAATTTGAAAAAATAAAACAAAAAATAAAAGAAAGAGAAAGAAAGGAGAAGTCTGTGCTGGTGCTGTCACCTAAAAAAATTCTTCATCAGAAACAGAATAAAATATTCAATCAATTGTACATCTCCTAGAGGGATAAATACTTAGAAACCAAATTTAGAAGGGAGATAAGATTGCAGGAAACTCATTCAGCTGCTGCATTTAAGACTTTTCTGTGACATTAAGTGCGCAACCTTGCCTTGTCCTCTCCCAAACTCCAAATTTACTGTCCTTTCCCTAAGCAAGCATAGAAATGAAAGGCAACTGGAGGTGAAAATAATCCCTTTTCTACTGCAATATCTTTTCTACTGTTAGTAATATCCTTGTATCCTGCCATTACTTCACCCAGTCTTTCTAATTCTCACACATAAGCAGTAATATGCACAATGCCAAAGTGCCATCTGTGAGCATGGCTATGTCACCGGCTGCCAATTGTTTCATGTAAGACAAATTGAGGCTGCCACATGTTCTTAAAGGAAAAGACTTAAATGAGAAAATAACATTTTTTATATTCACTGCTGTTGTCTTTACCTGCTGACATACAACTGTTCCTATTTTCTTAGCTTTCACTAATCAGAGCGTGTATCTGTAATTCTGGAGATGGTTTCCCTCAAATGTTTTATGCTCTTTTTGTGCTATTTTTCTATCAACAACCTCTTTTGTTTCACAACCCTTTTTACAAATATGGAACAATCTTAGGATTTTAGAGGCAACAATTCCATGCCTATCATGCACATTTTAGCTTGTATAGTAATTTGGGGGAGCTGCAAGAAGTACTTATTTTGAAGAATAACTGTTCTTTCTTTGCTAGCAAAAGATATCTAGCATATTGGCTTGTTTTTATGGTTACACAAAGCAAATATAAAATTTAAAATTGCTATTCTAAATGGCTCATATAGAAGTATCCTGCTTTTATAATGCATGAAATCATTAACACCTTATTTATATCAAACTTTTTTATTGCATTGTTTATGGGTAGCACAGTAACAAAATTGAGAAAATCTTTTTTTTTTTTTTTTTTTTCCTAGCAGAAAGGTTATCCTTCCAAAGATAACAAAAATATATTTGGAATAAATAAAAAGACAGAGCGCATTTTGAATCTTAAGCAACTTCTTTAAATTTTAGCAAATTTTAGGTACTAGCAGGTGATCCTGTCATTTTCTGTATTAGCTAGGGGGCATTCTACTGATTTATTCCTTTTCCTTGTAATATATTCTCATCCTCTGTGCCTCCATGAATTTTATGTCTTTGTCTTGTGTCATCCAAATCCAGATGGTCATCTCAGTTTTCAAAAAGAAATTGATTATTCTGTGTGGTGGTGTTATTTCCACTTCATTTCCCTTTTTTTTCTGCTTATGTCAAAAGAAAAAAGAATAGAAGAGGAAACTATGATTTATTTTCATATGTTTCTGAGCAGATTGTTGTAATTTAAAATCAATTAAAATTTAACTCTTTTCACTCTGTTTCTCCCAGTTAAACCAAACACATTTTGTACAACAAATAAGAAATGTAATATGCTAAAATAGCCACGGATCCTTGCAAGATCTAATTTATTTTCAGAGGGGAAATATGTATCTTTCTCATCATCAGGATGATACTTCAGGATGAAGAACACAAGCTTCATCTGTATTTTCTGTATTTGTAGGCATTTCATTTTGGTGGGGAAAAGCATAGACAGAGTTTATTTGTGTTTCAGGTTTTTTTCTTTTGATAGGATTACAAATTTAAAATCTATTACTAACATACTTGTAAATACATTAGGTGGGTAGTGATCTCAGTAGTTCTGGATCTAGCTATCATGTGGGTGGGATATAATCCAGAAATCCCTTCTGTCTAAATCAAGAAATTGTGGTTCCAGTAATGCTTGGAAAGATTAACTGTTCTCCATTTTGCAGATTGGCAAGAATTCATAAAACAAAACCAAGAATCAAAGACAAACTAAGAAGCAAACTGGTGACCTCACTCCATCCTAGAAAGATTTTAAAACTTCCAGAATTGCCAACAGAAGTAACTTCTGTTTGCACACTCACTTCACTTCAAAGTGTTTGCATCACCTCTTGAAAGGCAAATATTTGGCTAGAAGACAAATCTTATGCTCACCGCTGATGGTGTACCAACATAGTATGTTGTAAATCAAAAGTTAGTAGACAGGTATCCAGGAACTGTTGAGTCACAGCCTGAGCCACTGATTGAGCAGCTGGGGAAAGGACCAGGTCAGCTCTAGGAGTACAGGTGAAAGCAATATGACTGGGTGACCAGAAGGAGTGGAGTCTGGTTTCTTGGTGGAGTTATCCCCTGAAAACTTGGAATCTTTTGATACTGGTAAGCAATCTTTTTTCCTTCCTTTATAACACCTTTCCATCATGCTGATCCTTTGGTCATTACACCTCTGGTGAAACACCTTTTCCCATCATACAGATCTGTCCATGCTACAACAGGCTTTTGGTTGATGAATCTCTGTCTTCTGCCCCATGACACCAGAGGTATAAAAGCTGTGCAAGATGGTTTGTGCTCTTCAAAATATTTTCAAGGCTTGAAAGAGATTCCAAATACACACACTTGAACCTTTAAAATCTAAAAACAGACCTTTAAAAGGATCTTAATTACTTTTTGAAATAGTCATGGCTGTTTGTTAAGTCTCTTGGGTCATGGCACTTGATCTCAAAGCACTTACTGTACTTTCATTCTAGCAAAAGCAAAGTACAAGAATACTCAAGAATATTCCTGGAATGGGGGGAAGGAAGGGAGAGAGGGAGAGATTTTGTTTCAATATCTGTGTAGTTGGTGTCCACAGGAGGAACTTGGATTTTACAACTGTAAAATGGTTTGGGAGGACAGTGCTATCTGATAGAGTCAGGATTCTAGACTAGCTAGACAAACTAGTGAGGAGAACTTTAAGCTAGGAATGCTGCAGAAGGGTGACAAGAATCCACAGCCAGGTGTGATAATAGTGAAGCTGTCTGGCAAGCAACCGTTCTTTATGTGCCTCAAGACAGGCAATCAGTTGTGAAATTCACAGTAGCCATTTTCTCTACACTGACCCAAAAAACAAACAAAACAAAAAACCTTTAAATAAGGTGGGGGGAAAACTAAGCTAACTGTCTAATTTCTACCAAATTCTGATTACATTATTAGTTCTTCCTGCTAGCCTAAGCTGGAAATGTGAAACTAGTCCATATATATATTCTCTATATATATTCTAATTATATATATATAAATGTGAAACTTCAGGCCAGCCTTCTATAAAACATCATGCCTGCACCTCAGTCTTGGAAACCCTCAGAATTACTTCATGATCATGAGGTAATTCTGAAAGAAGTCTGCTGGATTTAAGGTATATCTACTGCACCCCCCAAAAATGCACTTTTGCAATCTATAAGTCTTTTTACTTCAGCTGTAAGACAGTCTCCTATGTAAGTGATGTCTTTGTTGGCAGAAAAATAACTTTCTGCAGAAAGACTGCCAAGAAACCCAAACTAAATTGTTTCTGCAACTCTACAAAAGCGCTGCACATGCAGTCCTGGGGTTTCCATGGGAGCACTGTGCATATGGCTATAACCTAGGCAGGATGGCAAAGCACTTCTTAAGTGCTGTATCTGCAGACCTAGGACTGCTGGAGTGTCACAGAAAGATAATTGAAAGTGGTGATGCAAAGGGATGCTGCAGTCCACTAGTGAGCTCAATATGTGCTACAAACACTGAAGTTATTTAATGCAGCAGTAAGTTATTTAGGTTACTCTCAGGGACAGCTAACTTTCAAAGATAAACCTAATGCTGCCAGTGAGTCTCAGCAATACTTCTGCAGGACATGCAGTAGAAGTCTAAATTTCTCAGCTGAAATTTAACAGGGAGTTATGTTCATAAATTCACAGTTTTGCTATAATAATATTGAGTGTAAATCTCAAATTTACACTACAAATTGCCTGTTTGGAGCTAAGAAAATTTTCAGTGAACAGACACAGACGCTTTCATGTGTTGGTATAGTTTTTGTAAGTATTTCTTCTAGTTAGTCAAAAATCTGAGATCTTTTCATGTTAGATATCAGCAATCCCACCAAATAACTCAAAGACTGGATGGTAGTCTGGTTCTGAGATATTATGATTGTTGTTAGTGAAGTCAAATCAAGAAAGAAAAGGGAAAGCAGTGTGACTAGATGTTTGTGGAAGAGTAGACTTTTCAGCCTCAGCAAGAGTCATATGAATGGACAGCTTACTCCCTGTCTCACCTACAAGGACACATCCACACTTTTGAAGGCTCTTAGTACGGCTTTGCAGGCTCCACAGATATCCAAGTTAGTTCTTTTTATTTAAACCAAGACTGGACAAGGAATACACACAGTCATTTTATTCTGGTGGTCACTTGCAATGATGTGAACATTTCCAGTATTGGTTTGCAAGCTGTAACTAAATGTTCATGCAATATGTATCTATTTCACAGTAAACTGTGATTCGGCTTTTCCAGTTTGTTATTTTTTTCTCTCTCCTAAAAGGCCTTTAAGTAAACTGTAGTTGTTTGTGGCTTCTTTGTTTGTTAGTTTTTCAATCTATGTAAGGACCTTTATTTTCATAATATCTCAAAAATTAATTAAAATAATTACATAAACCTCCCACTAATTATGTTTCCATTAGATGGTGAAATTTGCATTTTGGAAATTTTAAAGACTTTACATAGCTGTACAGCTATGCTTGAGAACTAAATAAGGCAGCATATCCTAATTCCTAAAATAGAGACTAATCTTTAAGGCAGAAAAGATCTTCAGTAAGAAAATGTTAATTAATTCTTCTGTTCCTAAGAATAAATGTAATACTGAGATCAGAAAGTACCTAGGATACTTGTTAGCAAACCAATATATGACTTCAGGGAAACCTTTCTAGCAGGGAAACCACAGCAAGACTGTTAGGAGCACTGTCAGCATTACGAAGAATATTGTTACAAGGAAAAATTTGAATGTTAGACCATTTGGGCTCCACCTGTTTCCCTTTTCTTTTTCTGTCTGTATATAAACACGTAAGATACCGATCCACCTAGTGCCATCCAGAAAACATGTATTCTCACAGTGTCACTTCTCTGCTTACAAAAGCTCAGTGATAAATTCACTACTTTTGCAAACAGTAACTTAAGTTTTTGTTTAACACATGGTTTTCTTTTATTACATATAATTTTAAAGTAACTTTAATATAGTTACATTTTAAGATGCTGTGTTACAGGCAAGAGGTATGCAGCTTTGGGAAATTTTGCTTTTGTATTCCAGTATATGTCATGCTTTATTAGAGTGACGATCTTCTCTGTGGGAAACAGACTGTGTGTAGTAGGATAAACTGATACTCTTTTCCTGCAGATTTTAAGTGGGAAGTTTAGTGGGGCGAATATTAAAAAACAAACAAACAACAACAACAACAAAAAAACAGAATTTAAGAAGTATTGTTTCTCAGCAAGGGCACCAGAATATTGCCTGAGGGAACTACAGTTGTTGGACAAGTTACTACAGCTAAACGCTTTGCATGTGCACTTTATTTTTCAGATGCTTGACTTGCAATATTTGGCTAATCTACCCCCTGACAGTGTTTGAAGTCTAGCTCATGTCACCTTGTCATTTCTGTAAGATTACCTCCCATTTTAAGCAACATGTGTGTCATCCATGGGGATTATTAGGATCACAGCAGAAATCAATTCCCTGTTGATAGGTGTCATGTGAAAATCCAGATTTACAGCTGCAGCCCTGAGCATGCCTAATTGCTCTGTGAGATAGCAGATGTGCAATCTAGCCATATGCAGAAATCTTGTCAGCCATAGGGGGTTTGAATTCCTTGAGTTTTGTTTGTAAGACCTTATTTTTTGTTGCTGTTGCTATTTTAGTTGTAAAACTATATAAACAGCTATAATCTGCAGTTGATAGAGGCTAAAAATATTTTACATTTGATTTACACTGTGGTACAGAAGCCAAAGTGAAATGGGAGTGGCTGTGTCCCAGCCATTAAAGTATATTAGCCTCCAAACAGGGCAGAAGTGCAAAATGCCTTGGATGTGTTTTAGTTGACACAAGCCAAAATCACAGCAGACACTGTTCTGAAGTACTGGAAGTCAATCATTAAAAATAGAAGTCCCCAGAGCTATTTCATTTATTGTCATAAAAGTAGCCCTGCTGCCCAGATTTGGACCAATAATTTTTCAACAATGGATGATAAATATAGCTCTACTTCTCCTCCTATATCAATCCTTATCCAAGATTATAAAAACTTTACCTAAAAATGGGAAGCCCAATCTGTCCAAATCAAAATTCAAGTGTTATTTGTAACGTTATGTATTGAACTCTTTTTTTCTCAGAAGGAAGTACCACAGCCTCATCAAATGCCATTGAAGCAATCTCAAAACCTACAGTACACAAAATTGCAGTACAAATATTTTAACTTGTCAAGAGTTTCTTTTCAATTGAAAAGAAAGGTTTATACTAGACGGGGTCAAGCAAAATTAATAATGAACAATGTTACAGTCTTGCAAATTACATTATCCATCGTAAGTCAATTATTTCTGACGATTATTTTTCTTAACAGTTTTCTTGGGCTGCTAAAATTACAAAGATAGGGTTTAACTTCATATGTCAATAATGCTGTCACTTTATCACAAAGATGAGATCTAAATTGTTTAAAAATCCCTTGACTTCTATTTACTTACCAATAATAAACAGGCTTCAACACCAGCATCTGGAATTCACCATTCCCTTGTGGTATTTTTAGTCAGATAAATTGATTAACCTTGATGGAACCCTGCAAGCATTGTCTGCACATGAAATAATAAATTAATTAGTTTAATTTATTCAATTAATTTTGGTTATTGCTTCAGCAGTGTCCTTAGATGCAGCTTTGACTTTTTTGTCTTTTATTACTGACACCTTGTGAAATGTAAATTGTGAGCATATAAAAAAGCAAACCATGAAGTGCTACCTCACCTTATCTCCTTAAAAATCTCTTTAGGTTCAACAGGAGCTCTGTGTCACATCCATTTGATGTTTATATTTTCAAGTGTGTCAAAGCAAAAAACATACTTTTTTTTTTTTTCTTTTATGGTTGAGCAGTTTTACTGATTTGCTTACATTGCAAAATTATGAAGAGAGCACAGGATTTCTCCTGTTTCAATTTCAAGTTTAGGTAGAATGAAATCATTTCAGTTATATGTGTTTTGACAAATGCCATCCTATATATTGTGCTAAAGCACATGAAAAAATTGACTCAGGAGACTCAAAGTAATTATATTATTTACACAAATTATTCTTCAGAATAAAGTCAAACTGTGAGAAATGTATATTTTAGTAACAACATTCCCAAGGAAAGGAAACAGAAAAGAAACTACTAACTGAAAAGTAACAAGCACAATCAGAATCTTTAAGTTCAAATTATTTTAGAATACTATTAGTTGTGATAATTTTGGTTTCAGAGTGCAACATAATTTCTAGTTTGCACTTTTATAGATCCCACAATTTTTGGTAAGTGCTTGCCTGGAAGGAAGTTTTCCATAAGTTGTTAAGTGTTTTTTTTTCCACAATTTCAGCTGCAACAGTAAAAGTTTAGTACCCAGTAGGAATTTTTTAATAAAAGAATATTTGAATATTATCACATAAGCAAATGCTTTTAATATGACTTTACAGATCTGCTGAGGGACATGTGAATAGCTATAACTATAATAGGACAATGCTTGATATGCTGTTTTCAGTAAACTACAGCTGAGTTTCTACACGCACATATGACTGTATGAATGTAAATTTCTGTTCAAATCAGTAAACGCTTCCCTGTTGGACTTGCACATGCCCCTTCCATGCTTAACCTATTGCTTTTCAAACTGCAACCATCATTGTCACCTCTTTTTCAGTGCATCAAATCATAAGTTTCATAAAGTCTTATTTTACCTTGTTAAACTCAGCAAAAAGGAAGTAGCATTTTTAGACTCTGCCATTTCCTACTGAACAGAATATTGGCAGATTGTTTTTCTTTACAGTTCTGAAAGAATGGTAAATTGAGTATGGGGGTTATCCCAAGAAACAACGAATGAAGAGTTATGGAAGAGAAAAACTAAGATATATTTCTGACTTTATTGCAATGCCTCCATTCACTGGAACTTGTCCAGCATCTGTTTTCTGTTCTTGTCTGTCACACTCCCTGGAGATGAGTGGAAAAAAAGACATTCATTAAATAAAAAGAGTGCTTTGTAAAGCAGTCTTATTAAAAAGTTAAATAAAGAGGGTATTAGAGAGAGTATAGTGGCCCAAAACAGAATAATCAGTGTAGGGACAGCATTCCTTTAAGGTTTAGAAGGAGATATGGGAGCTCAGCTTTGAGATTTGCCAGACAAAGCAGGACTGAAAATCTGAATCTGATTACTGACAGACATGACCTGGGGACCTGACTAAAAATCTCACTTTAGATTTGAGAATTTTTCCTAATAAAATGGATTAGTTATTGCTGACAAGGAAATAAACATTCAAAGAGTTAAAGTGAAATATGAATTTCCAACGGAATGTATTTTAAAACATCACATTTGTTATCTGATTTAACCAGTCACCCATGTTTGCGAAGAGCCATGAGTGAAAAGTTCTACAGGAGCTAAAATCAAGGAGAGAAAAAGGTGTGACTATGCAATGACTTAATAATCTCTTTTTTTCCTTTTTGGAATGCACAACTGTGGTGAAAATTTTCATTTTGAGACTCAAAATAAAAAAGAAGAAATACATTGAAGCATGTAGTAGTTTTGCCGTGAATAGAGATGGTTTTTGTTGTGAATAGAGATGGAAATAATCTGCTGAATAACAAAACAAGGCAGCAGACAGGGTCTATTTTAGTTCAAATTTTCTGACACCCCCATCTGCGGACAAGTCTGTGATTCAAAAATTTTTTAAAGTTTGTGTGAATCTTAATATTGATCTACATCTTTTGTTGAGATTTTACATTTCCTGTCTTCTTTACACTGATTATAACTCATTATATATTCAGTAAAGTGTAGGTGAATACTGAATGGGAGAATTATCAGACCATCTGATTGCTTCCATCTGCATTCTGTCACATTTTCTTGGTCAAAAAGTTTGCTGCCAGTTGACTGTGCAAATTTTTATTGAAAAATTAAAAATCATTTACGGAATTTAAGTAATAATGAATTAAGCATAATCTAGACAGCACAAAAAAAAACTTTCTTCATTTTAACTTGTCTGAAAATCAATTTTATTTTGAAAAAAACATTGACTATGACTTTTAACATCAAGATGGTCTATCAACAAAAATTTGAAATATTAAAAATAGTGAACTTTTTTCACATTGCTAGGGCCTTGCTTTCTATATCTGAACTTACTGAGTAAGCCTACTCAAATCCACATTTAGTCAATTTTATTGCAGCAAGCCAATTATCTGGAAAGACACAAACTTTTAATTTGCATGTGACTTTCCTTATCTTTCCAGCTGAAACCTATGCCAGACCCTCAGTTTTGCTCTCTAAAATTGAGGAATATTCAGCATAATCTGTTTATCACAACTTGTATATAATACAAACAGGGAGATGATAGACCAAGAGGGAAGGATGCTGCTGAGTGTCAGATAAGAAAAAATCACTTGTTTCAGAGCAGCAGCTCATTCCCGTAGGAGATTGCTTCATCAGCAGTAAGTAGTTATCTCCCTAGTCACTATCGGATGCAGAAGTTAATGTGCTAGTTTAGCTTCTGACTTTGTTCGTTACTAAGTCTCATTCTTTAACCTGAAAGATGATTATTCCTTTTCATCCCCAGTATGGTCACAGATCATGCAATCATCATGCAAATATTAGTGTGCTTTCAGTTTGTCTACAACAGCAGTTCTATGTTAGGCTACCTGTAAATGCCATTCACATAAATACATTTTTAAGAAAAGGAAGTGCTAAAATAAGAATTCTTTTAAGGTGAAATTTTAAATATTTGTTAAGAGCTTATTACAATTGGAAAGGGGAAAACAAAAAGGAGAAAAGACACAGGTTGATTAACCATAGTATATTCTCTTGGTAGTATAGAATACCTAATTATCTAATTAGTTATATTTTCCATATAATTCCAATTGAAATGGATGACCCTTGCTAAGGATGTTTCTGCAAAATCTTGATTGGTAGGAATTTATTCTTTTTACTAATAACCTGACATTTATAATTTTCTTGATACAGAGGTACTATACAATACAGTGCAGTAGTATTTTGTGTATTTCATCAATCATTCTCTTGCATATCACTAATTGGCCAAATATATTGAAGAAAACTGAGTACTAAAACAGTTTTCCAATCTCATCTGTGTGGGTTCAGGAACCAGACAATTTAATCTGATTCAGTTTTATACGGGAAAATCTTCCAAGAGAAACATCTTGACTTTTAATTTCTCCATCTTTACTTTTCTGAGAAGTAGAAGACCATAAAATGAAGCAATGGATAACAGGGCATTTCTATAGTGAGCTTGGACTTTCAAGTTCAATAACACAGAACTTCACAACTTCTTTGGGCAGTTTGTTCCAGTGCTCTGCTACCTCAGTTTTTCCAAATGTTCGTATGAAACTTCCTATGCTCCAGTTTGTGTCCATTACCCTTAGTTCTGTTCTGTCACTGTGCACCACTGAAAAGAACCTGGCCCCATCCACTTGACTCCCCCTCCACCCATGCCCACACTCCCCCTTAGACATATATATATATATATATATATATAAAAGTGTTGATAAGATCCCCTCTCAGTCTTCTCCAAGCTGAACAGTCCCATGTCTCTCGGCCTTCCCTCACACAGGAGATTCTCTAGGTCCCTCATCATCTTGGTGGCCCTCTGCTGGACTCCCTTCAGAAGTTCCCCGTCATTCATGAGCAAGAGAACCCAGAGTATATAAAACATAGGTTGTGTAATAACGATAGGAAACTATCCATAGACGTAATTAAACATATAGAGTTATCTTTAAACTTTGCCATTAACAACAGGAGGCAGTGTTCCTGAAGAGCTGAGGACTTAGAGCAGCTGCCTTCAGGCCACTAGTTACCATTAAAAGGACTGGGGATGTACTTTATGTTATGAATAACCAGAGGAAAAGGAGAATTAAGACTCCAAGCCCAGGAGAACTGTCCTGATTAAAAATTTTAAGTTCCCATGGAAATGAGCCAATAGATATGGGCTGAGGATTTTCACAGGTGAAAAGACACAGGCTATTGAACTTTGTTCGCTGGCAAAAAGCCACCCTCTGCTTTCCCCTTAGCAATTTTCTATAAACACCAATATGCCTTTGTAGCTTTGTTGCTGTTTTTATTCTCTTGAAAGTAAACACAAAAAACTAAGTGAATGCCTGCTGAGTGCTGTGAAGATTAACTGACCCACTTCAAAGCCTCAGCACTTTTCTTTCTCAGCAACACTTGTGCAACAAGAAACTCTCCTTTTAGCTATTTACATCAAAAGTATACAAAATACACTAGTCACATATGACAGCTATTTGTATTTCCTGCTTTTTTCCTCATAACCACAAAAGAATAAAAATATTTTAAAATAAAAGCCCAAGAAAGCTGGAGCCCAATGAATTATATATGTTAGCCAACTAATGTTTATTTATTTAACTCAACAATGAAATATTCTCATGTGGAGTTAATGGTGAATGAAAGCTCAAGAATTTAACATTTCAACACTATTCCATTCCATTCTGGTTGAAGTATTTTTTGTTGTTGTGGTGGGGTTTTTTTGTTTGTTTTTGTTTTTTTGTTTTTTTCTCTGTCTCTGTTACCATGGTGAATTTTGTGAAGTAAAACCAGGGGTTTTGAAAGACTTGTGAAGCAGCCTGTTATTATGTATTTTCATATCTGAAATCTCAATCTTCAAAATCCAAAACAATGTAACTTGAAAAAGGATTCTGCAAATGTTGTCAGGGTGCATTTTAATAGGAAATATCAATAAATAACACACTGAGAAAATGTTGATGGAACAGCCTGGAAAACTGCAAAGATGAGTTTGTATGGTAATTGCATCCTGCTATAGTTACAGTACTCCTTGTACAAGGAAAAACTGTTTCCATTAAATACTCTCCAGCTTCACTGTTTCTAGGGTGTACTACTATCACTGTAAACTATCTTATTCTCTTTGAGACTTCTTTCTACCTGTGGCATTAGGTAGTAAGTCAAATGCCATTTAAATACCTTTTTAATAATCTGCCTCTGTCAGTAACCTGGGGAAAGTCAGTGTACAAATTGTGGGAAAAAGATGAAAGAGAACATCCTGGAAGCCCCAGGCAAGGAGAATTGATACAAATGCTCTTTCACAGTTAATGATCATCTTTCATGACTTGCTACTGAACAATACAGTGTTAATCCATGTGGCATCCCACACATGTAGTTTTAGAAAGAAACTTCAATTTGTTCTGTCTTTTGACCCTTCCTCTGCCCTGCAATCACTTTCAATATTCTGCATTCACCTTCATTACTATCCCCAACAGTAACAGCTAAAAAAAATTTCATGTGTACTACATTTCATGTAGCAGTATTGGGCAGAGTAACCAGTCTTTCAAATCTGGCAAAGTAACTCAAAGCTTAGAGGTGCCACAGATCAGTGTTTAAAACCTGACTTGCAGCTATTTAGCAGTCTTTTATGAAGGCTACAATTTTAAGCAAATGTTTTTGGAATTCTACAAACGAAGTGATAATAAGAACATGGAGACTTTTTCTTTTTGTGAGAGCACTTGTGGTTTGTTTTTCAAGGCCCAAATGCCTCTAAGAAGTTATGTGTGTCCCCTTATCACAGCATCTCAAGATTGGTATATATTTGTAAGTGTCTCATTAAGCTGCCATATATTTCCTGAGCACAAATGAGGAATCAGTGTTTTTACAATGTGAAGTCAGTAAAACAAACAGTGAATCATTATCACAGGTCGTGTTTTGTCAGGAAGATGGGCTACACATTTAATGCTAAGGCAAATTACTCTAGCCAGGGAATGTAGGAAAGGGCTCCACCTGCAACATCTCCAGAATGAGTGGTAACAACATGATCTGATTATATTCCCAAAGCAGTCAAAACCAATTTGGTCCTACACTCATGGTTTTCCACAGCTGGAAGATGTGGACAGCAAGCTCACTGGTATCATCTTTCTTGTGAAACAAGAAAGAATTGCTCTTGAACTACATCTCCGAGGGGACTCTGAGATCATTGGGACTAGCCCTGGCATGCATGCAGAACTTTTACCCTTTCTGATGTCAGTATGGCGATCATGATGCATCAGTTGCACCAAGGAATTAGAAGTTTGACTTTTGGACTGGGAGAAACTGACCTTCACTCAGTGGTGAGTCCCTACCTCCCCCATTCATCTGGGCAAGGCAACCATAGCAGATCCCAGATCTTAGTGACTTCTGATGGAGTAGGTCATTGTGCCTGATAGAGAAAGGGCTGTCCCTCTGAATAACTGCTTCTACCTGCACAAATCTCTCCTCAGGTCTAGTGCACATTACCACTCATTCCTCACTGACCAGCTTCAGCATCACTAGCAATATCTCTCAAGGATATAATGAAGCACGCACTAATCTAAGAAATAAGATTTGTGGTTATATAACTCAGTATCTTTGTCATCCAAGTCACATGGCTTGAGCCTGTGGACATTGCCCATATGTACATGAAAGAAATCATCTCTTCCAAATGCAGTTAGCAACTTGAGAATGGCTACAAAAGAAGCATCTCGCCTCCAAATCCACAGGGACATTTTCAGTGACTGAGCTGAGTGACTTCTTGTGATTTCTCTGCTATGTATTACTTTACCTTGTTCCAATAGAAACAGTGTATCCATAACTTCACCCTATAAATTCATGTACTGTGGATGTAATTGAGGCTTACGTAAATTTTTATGACTTACTAATGGCTTGAATATAGCTGAAATTGAATACTATCTTATTCAGGAAACTGAGTGCAGATAATGAAAGGTCTTACCAGAGACAGAATGGAGAGGGGCATGATTGACTTTCACAAGTACTAACCCAGACTGATCTTCTCAAAATATAACACTTAGAAGTTTGGACATTTATTTATATATATGTATATATATATATATATATATATATCTACTGTCTCTGGTCTGGACTGGTGGTAGGAGGAAAGACATCAGTAAACTCATTTTCTTCAGTGTTATGAACTTACTCTCTTACCCTGTCAATGCTCAGATTGTTTGGCATCTTAATATCTGGAAATTATGTATTTTAGGAAAACAGTAAAGAATTTCAGAGAATTAGCTCCTACTGGAGGAGGAGAGAATACAATACACTTGGGAAGGACAATACAGTACCCTTGGGAAGGCTGATGTGTAGCAGCCTTTTGCCTTTAGGCTGATCTCTGCTTTATAGGTAAGAAACCCAATTGATCACCATATTAACTTTTTACTATATTGTAGCTAGTCCCAGAAATTCTTATTCCCATGCTTCATGTTGCTTCTGAACTGAGCAAAGATCAAAAGCAATCACTTTTAAAGGAATTGCAGTCATTTCACTCCCACAATGCTTTACCTTCTCTGATTATTCTTTCTCTTTTCATCTCCCATTAAAACCCTGTTTTTGTTGGGTTTTAAATTCATCAGCTTTCAGCTAAGTAAAGCTGTATCTTTCACTGCATCCATCAGAAGAGAGGGAGAAGATGGAAAGTTTTTAGATTTTTGAAAGCAATTACACTGTTTTAAAAAAAAAAAAAAAATTCTCTTCAAGGATGCTCAGTGGAAAGATTTTCTCTCTAACTTCAACAAGTCTTGACTAAAGCCCCAGATGGGCAAAAAGTATGTGGTGTGTATTTCATTATTTTCTAAGCCAATTCTTGTTAGAATAAAAAACTTCCCTGCTGCCTGCCATCACTGAAGATAGTTGATGAAGTTAACATTGACCCCCCAAAAATAGATTGACAGCTGTAAGAGTACTCAGTAAATATATAAGTAAAACAAAGATAAAACAGAGCAAGAACCATCACTGAAGGAGTAATTTTGCAAAGTAGCTAAAGTTCCCCTTCTGCTAGGAGCATTGAAGAAAGCCATGCATGTTCACAGCACAGAAAGAGGAAGAAATGGTCTTGAGCATCCCGGAGACTTCTAGATTAATAACCAAATATTTGTGACCTTAATGGGACCACTGCCCCCACAGAAATCCTAACTCTGCACCAGAACAGAACATTCTCAGCTAGTCTTAAAACCTATCAAGCCTTTTCTCTATTTATAGTTACAGTTAAGCAATTTTCCCTTTAAAAAGAAAAAAGAGAGGAAAATATGATCATATAATTTGCTTTAAAATGTGTGCAGCATGAGGAAATCCAGATTTTTAGAAAGGAAAATCTGTATAACCAGTATGGTTAAGTCAAATATTTTATAACAGACCAACATGGGGTCAGATAAGAGGTTTGGAGTACCTTAACCTTTTTTTTTTTTTTTTTTTTTAATAGTTTTATTAATATCTTCTGTCACTTTTTCTAGGAAGAACTGTTTTTTTATGGCTGGTTGCCTTCTGGGGCAATTCTTACATACATTTATTTTTTAAAATGTTGGCTTTTGTTTGAGGATTCTCCTCATAAAGAAAGAATTGTTCTGTCCCTTATTCACCAAGAGAAATTAATTTAATATTTCAGTAACTGAACAAGATTCCATTCAGTGAAAATATTTACTCTCATTTCTACCTTAAGCAATAAGCCTTTCTCACACCCCTACATGACAAATCTGCACAGTGCCAAAACAAGACTGAGGATTTCCCAGCTTTCTTAATTAAAAATAAGTTTCAGTACTGACACAAGGCAAGTGAAACCTCAAAATTCCTGTACACCCAAGGAGTTTTCTGAGCATAAATACAAAGGCTGTTCAATTTCTTTTAAACTTGAAAACCGAAGCTCAAACTGAAGGAACTTTCCCTTTGAGCAGTTCTGTGCACTGTATCTGTAAATGCAGAGCACAGAAGTAATGATATCTTACTATTTCAAATTTTTAAGGTTATTAAGGTTTTCCTTTGGGATGAAGTGCTCCCACATGGTGGAGTTTTGTCATTAATCTAGACGGACGAACTGGTACTCCTGTGCTATCCTATGCCTTAGGCAAATGTTTCATTGCTTCTGTTCCTAACAAATCCCACTGAACCCTGAACAGGGCTGTAGGCTATAAACTTCTCAACAGATAGAGCTGGCTGTTTTCTCAGAAATTAGTTGGTCTACTTGAATCAATTCAGGAGCTTTTCTTTGCCTGACTGGTGTGAAGTTGCTACTGATTAGCAGTTAACCTGAATGCCCTGAGGAAAATAAGTGCTGGAAAGTTCTTTCAGAGTCACACTCAGTTATGCTGGTGTACTTAGAGTTCTAGTAAGCATACCTGAGCTTGTTTAGCATGTATACCTATGCGCTTCAGTTCTCTCTGGTTTTCTGCTCAAGTCTTTCTTCACTAATTGGCAACTAATAAACTTTTTTTAAGGCTAATTTTGCAGTTTTTATGCCACGAATAAAATACATTCATGCAGATTTGGGGGAAAAGAAAAAGAACAGACCATGTGATGACATTCCAAGAACCAAGGGCTACAAAGTCTCACCAGGAAAGGTTTGCTACTAAGGAACCTGACAACTCTCGTCTCTCTTTTGGGTTGGAAATCTAAAGGTAGTATGTGTTTAGAGAAGATTAAAGAAGTGTAGGATATTTCCTTGACCCATATGGACAGAGAAACCATTTGTCAGTCCCTTGCTGAGAATATGATCTAAATGCTGGGTGAGCAGAGATAAACAAATATAGCTCAGCTGCTGGTAATTATTTTGCCCCTGCTGCTTACAGTTTTCAAATATCTCAAATAATAATCAAGAGTCTCATCTGAAAGCACACAGGGGTTTCTGAGCCTCATAAAGTTAGTTATTCTCATTGCCTTGTAGGTTCTGGATAAAAGAACAGCTGTGAGTTTACCGGAGGAAAGAAAAGTATCAATGCAAATTACAGGTTGTGTGTAAATGCATGTTGTAAATCTCCTTCATTAACAGTAATTCAGATCTTTTGGCCGTGAACTTAGTGGAATACAAAAAAAAAGAAGGAATTATAAACCTCTAATGTTGCATTTAATAACAGTTTCTTTCCAGTCCAGAAAGGTTTCTGCCATGTATTTATGATGGATTTGTTTCCAGCAATTAACCGTCTTGTTAGATTTGCAGAGAAATGTCGGACCGATTCCAGCCTATGAGCACAGGTTTGCTGGTGATGGGAGGGGGAGTTTCTTCAAGGAATTGTTTAGTATTATGTCTAAAATCAGATGTAGAATGAAAGTACACTCTTATAGTTTGAAATTATTTTGGCACAAAAAAATCGGAATTTGCAGATCCTCACTTGATGCAGGGTAGGACTTTAGTTCTCTGTTGTCACTGCTATGCTTCCATGATGTTACAGTGTTATGCATATTCAAACAGTAAAACAGTCCTTCAGGTGTAATGGGATGTTATTGCAAAGCATATATGTTGGCAAAGAGGAGACTATTTAGTAAATGCCACCCAGAGCACTGGGTCTCTCACTAGGACAAATTAGAAGTCAAAGAGGCTGTTATATTCAATTAGCTATATAAATTGAGTTAATTCTAATAGTGAAAGGTAAACAGATGATGTCATCTGAATGCATGAAATTCTGCGTTGTTCCTGTGTTTTGAAGGCTAGGTGCTCACAAGTCAGCTGCTCATGGGCTTCCTGGGGGAAGAGCTTTCTTTGAGGTTCACAGGTGAGAGGATGGAGATAGATGGCCCACAGCCCTATTTTCTTGAAGTTGCAGTGTTGTTTGGAAGTGATTGAACACTGTGCCTCCTGCTGGGTGGTGAGCCAGCGACTAGTGTTCAGGGTCACCACAATCACAGCCTTGAAAATAAGCAGAGTAGCAGAGTCCTGACAAACTTAGTGTTAAGACAAAGGCTACAAGATTATGTGAATAATGCAAAGGTATTGCCCGGGTCAGTTTTGCTGCTGGTGATGTTTGCCTGTATCTCTGTAAAATCATTTCCTTAAACATGACTTACTCTCTAGAGTCTCCATGATTTTTCACAAACAAATATGGTCAAATAATCCATGCTTTTGCCACTGTGGGAATGACACATGCAGGATACATCTGGATGCCTGGATAAAGCTGTGATTACTGCTTGTATAAGCAGAAATCATGAAACGTGTATTTTCAGTTAGCACAAGTGATATTAGCAGCAAAGCTAGATCTAGCTTGCTGTAGAAACCAAGATGTTTTCCTGATTCCCATGGAGAATTTACTTTCTTATGATTTTGCACAAAATAGAACTAGTGCTGTTGTACCTTCACTGCTATTCTTTATTCATATGCCAAGTATCACTTAGTGATTATACCATACAGGTACAACCAGAGTTCATCTAAGTCAAGCAGAAAATACACTCTGAACTTTAACTGCAGCTACAAGTGAGCTAACCGTGTCTCTGCACCACCATTTTCACTTGCAGATATTAACATCATAACTGTCTTGGAAGTGTTTGACTTCATAGCTCATATGAAACCCAAGCGAAACCAGACTGTGCTCTGCCCTGTGTTCTGTTCTTGGGCCTATTTTGTTGTTTACTTGTTTGTTTTGCTTGTTTGCAAGTGCGGGATGATTCAAAGCTTCTAACAAAAAGGCTAGATGAGCAACTCTCCAGTTCCAGGATGAATCATCCTTTCCTCTAGCTGTAGATTAAAAGTTGCTCTGTGTAGCTCAATAGATTCATTGGTGGGGGTTTTGTTTGCAAAACTGGAAATCCAATATATAAATGTTGCTAATCAGAGACTGTTAAATGGTGCATTTGCAAAATTTAAGTGCTAATACATAACTTAGGAAAGGTTGATTTCTCTAAGAATTTTGTCACAAAATATTAGCAATGACTGTGACATCAATGAACAGTTCATTGGCCTTCTCCAGTAAAATCGCTCTAAGCATGGCTTTTCTTTACCTAGTATAAGAATACTAGCTTAGATTTGTGAAAGGTGTTTACTGGCCATATTTCCCTTAAAGGTATGAAAAACCTTAATAAAAATCAATGTCTAGCCACTTATGCTGATGGATGCTATATTCAAAATTCCACAGAGAAACTATCCAGATATGCTACATATCAAAGGGGAATAAGGCAAACTGAAGCACAGTCAATTTCTGAAAATCCATCTGAAGTGTTCTGAGGGACTATACTTCTGATTACTTCTGCCATTTTTTCTGTTATTATTGTGAGTTTGTGGCATTTTCATTGTTTCTATCACACCTACAGTTTTATGAAAAACTCTAGGGGAAAAAAAAAAAAGAGATGGGATATTGGCTGACATACCACATAGGTAGGAGAAAAATTGATGGTATTAGATTGTTTAGTCGATTTCATAAGTGAGCAAAGTGAAATAATAGACTGGTAATGTCAGAGGTTGTGTGGAGCAGAGGAGAAAAAACATTTCAGACAAAATTATGATTGTTAAGTTGGTGGTTTACAATTGACGTGTTTTTTCAGCTTTGAAAGAATATTCCTATTTCAATATAACATCAAGAAGAATAGGAACAAAGAAATATAGTTATTAAAGAGACAAGAATTGGCTCAATCTTGCATTTTGAAGTAAGCTGATACACTTATTGTTTTCCTGATTGCACAAAAAGTACAATAGTGTATTATTTAGATTAATTTTGATATCTTTATTTTAGTATCCACATAAATATTTTATTATTCCTTTCATTTTCTTTTTGGTTTCTTCTCTTGTTTTTTTTCCCCATCCTGGTATATACATACTTATTTTTCATTTAGATCAAGGTACTCTTTTGGTATCAGGGACACATTAGAGGAGTGGTATTGATTTCAGTTTCATCACCAAATGTTAAACCACTGTCACCCAAATAGAATGGAAGTAATTCAATGTGCTGTAGTTGAAATCTGTTCTAAAATGGTATCTTTTTGCACAACCATACTTTACTGGCAGTGAAAACAGGTAAATCTTCTTTCTATACTTCCCATATTTAGATCTTAGCATAATTCAAATAAAATACATGCAAACAAGTTTATGAACTTCCCAGTCTTTTTTTTTTTTTAATTTTTCCAAAAATTATCAAAAATATTAAAAAAAAAGCTTCTTTTTTTTTTTTTTTTTTTTTTTTAAGAGCAAAAGGTACTTTATTCCAGCAAAAAGGTCAAACCACCAGGTAATTTACCAGGCGACCATATTATGGAGGTTAAATAATCAATCATTAGTGAAACATAAGGATGCTCCTGTTGTTTTATTTCCTCATTTAGGGATATGCTCAGCATTAAATAACCAGTCTGCTAATGATTATGAACCCTGTAGATGACGATTGTAAGCATAATTAAAGAACAGAAATTTAATGTATCTCGTTTTCTTCATGGAAGCAGAAAATTCCTTCCTTTAAAAAAAGATCATTCTTGTGCCTCTGAAATGATACAAACTATTTCTTAGGTTCTCATTTATGTCTGAGACACCCTTCCAAAAAGAAAACTATTCTGGATGATTCCAAATCTTAATGTAAGCATAGAAAATTATACAATTTTGAAAGTTACTTTGTGAGTTGCCAAAGAAATTTTGTAGTTTGTATCTATCCTTTTTCATATGAAGTGGACTAGAAACTGTATCCTGAGTTACCAGATTCAATATCCAAGTTCGGCCAAGTGTTAAAAGACCGTACTTCATCTCAGAGCTCACCTGGCTTCTTGCCCAGTTATCCCTTGCAGTGCTGACCTGACACACTTCTTTCATACCACAACAACTTCTGTAGGCAAAGCTGAAACAACACATCTCTTTTGTCTAGATTCGTCTATAGGCCCATTACATTAAATGGATAGGAATTTTTGGGTATATTGGATTTGAAATAAATTGAAAAAAGACTGGTGTAGCTGAGGATTGAAAGGAGAGCTCTAAACTAGTTCACCAACTGGTTAATGAGAACATCAGGAGCCAGCAGTTGGGGTCAGATCTGCCAAATGCCATAAAGGATGGTGTTAGCTTAAAAAATAAATTAAAATGAGAGCTTTTAAGAATAGCAGAGGCAGAAAAACAATATGACATTTTCAAAGGAACCACATCAACATCTAACAGAACCAGTACTCACTTTTAAGGGAATGGAACTCATTCCCTGGTACTAGTGGAGGACTGTTCTAAAGGCTTACTTAATTACAACTTTAAAATTCTCATCTACGCTTATTTACATCTGTTTAAAATATTTTGTCAAAGGTAGAAGTATCTGATCTAACATTTTTTGTTCCCTCCCTAGTGTTTATTTCTCCAAGTTATTTGCAGGGAGTAATCTTTACTTTTGAGGGACTAAGCCCCTGCCTCTGTTTATTTCCTTGTTTATGTAATCAAGATCACCTCACAGCTCTTCTGCAGCTGTTGAGAGCTCCCTCTGTTCTTTAATGACTGCAAGCAACCACAATCAGTTGCAGTAAATGAGGTTTGCACTAGTGGAAGGTACTTTAATATCTCCCTTATTTCTGCTGAGGTATCCCAGCTGAAATATTCTAGGATAACATTTGCCTTTCTCACAGCTGTACAGCATTGAGGGCTCATAACCATCATTGGATGGGCTACCACATGAGGATCCTTTCTCTCCAGAGATCACTAAAATGCTGAGAAACAGGCTGAGTAGAGCACTGTGGCAGCCTTCTGATTTTATGACAGGTATGTGTAGCCTGGGAGAGGAGAAAACTTTATTAAGACAATTTTTATGGAAATATAAGCATTAGTATAAACACTATGGATTACAGGGCTTCAAACTGCATGCCCCAATTTTTTCTCCTATAATTATTTCTAGATGCTACCTTATTGCTAGTTGTTACTGTAGGTAATGTAAATTATTCCTGGTTTGTTGTTGTTTTTTAAAGTATTGCTTAGCTATCTTTTCTGCTAACTTTCTTCCAGCAGTGTTTCAAAGCATACCAGAACATCTTGCTTGGAAATTCTGAATAATGTGCAGATAGAGTCCAATGAAAGTACCTCTAACTGTATGGAGTGGAGCCAAAGAACTTTGATTTTAAAAGTTCCAGTAAGTAACACCATATAATGTTCAACTGTCTTGATTAACTGAAGTCAGGAAATTTGTAACATTCCATTATCATACGCCTTCACGGTGCCAGTGACAAAATACATTTTTGTAAGACTAGAATTTAGTTTCTAGGATCCCTTACTTTCAAAGGGAGCCCTCAAAAAGTTGGAAGAATTGAGAGCTTTCTTTTCTCTTACCTTGATTGAAATAGATGAAAAAAAAGTATGAAGTAGAGGGTAAAAGCTACAAGGGAGAACTTTGCCCACTGTCCCAATAGGGGCTTGGATGTTTGAAAATTTTGCTTCCTTCACATTAAAGTTAGAAGTATGGGCTTTTTGCAAGTGGTCACTCAAATGGTCCAAACATTCACCACATAGTCATACTTCAGGCTCTGGCAAAAGATTGAGAGATCCTTCCTGCTGTGTTCAGGTTCAGAATCCATGTATGGATTCTCAGAGATTCTATGTACAAGTCACATGCAAAGCAGAATTAACTTGGTAAGCTTTGTGCAAAAAACTATTGATTCAAACCTCTCATATACGTAGCTTTTTTCCTTCCATGTCCACCATGCCCCTAATGGGATACTAATGGATTCAGGATACAGTGGTTGTCACAGCTGATAGAAAATATTCTGAAAGATATAAACAGGAAAAAAAGAAAAGAAAAAGAAAAAAATCCTCGTCTTAACTCTTCAAAGACTTAAGTTAAGGTGACACATCAAATAATGTGGAATATGATCACTGATTCTTTTTCCTCCATACTTTCATATGAAGATTCAGCAAACTTCCCCTTCCCATTTTTCTTCTTTTTCTCATTCTCCTGGGCAAGTGGAGATGATTTAAGAAAAACTGATGGACTGACAGAACCTTTAGATATATTATACTATTTGTATAACATTTGGATACTTAACTCTAAAAGAATCAATAGCACATTTGAGTCTTAGGAATAGAAATCTGGACTATAACTGTTTCATTTTGGCATTACGCAGTGTTAGAATAGATTACATCTGGTTGAAAATGCTACCAGAGCACAGACCATCTACCACAGTAAGCAAGTAGTATTGTTGGGAAGCAGTCTAATAGATAGATCTCTTTTTTAAAAAAAAAAAAAAAAAAAAAAAAAAAAAAACTAATTTTGAGAAACTATAAAAAAAAATACCCTACATCATAGATAGTTACAAAATAAGTGACATAGAAGTTCAATAGCATGATCATATCGAAGAAAATTAAATGAGATAATCAAGAATGAGAAAACAAGATAACATAACCATCGCACATGTTTCATAGAAATGAATGGGGAAAGGTCACTGAATTAATACTTAATAAATCAAGCAATATTTTTTTCTTTCTTCCAAGTATATTAATCAAAATCTCCTTAAAATTGTATCTCTGAACAGTTATCTCATTTGACTACATTCTTGTTCCCTGCAGTCATGCTATGCTATTATAATTTCTTATGAAATTTGTTATTCAAAATTGAAGTGAGACTTTCTTTCTTTCTGCAATATTTTTGTCTTTCTAATTTAGCAACAGTTTTAGAATTTTTCAGTTATAAAATGCTTATAATGGAGTTCTTCCCCATCAGATTTCACTGCTTATGGCCAGGGCTTAGGCTTTTGATCAGTTTTAGTGACAAAAACTTGATTATAACAGTGTGATTTAAATAAGCCACTGTATAAATAAGAAGATGTATCTGTGTCAGATCATTGTCATTCCTTTTACTTTTAAATGCTCTGCAAAGTAATAGGTTGTTGCCTTCTACTGTCCCTGAATATAAGAAGTGCTACTAAATGACTTACCCATAATGCTCAAAGCCCCATAAAATGCAAAATGGCTGAGTGAGGAATCTGCTTAAAGGTATTTAGAAACCTTTTAACTACTTCAGCTGATTTAAAAAGCTATGGATTTTATTGTCTTCATGGCAGTGCACCTCCTAGTTCTGGATGAATTTGATATTGAGAACTATAAATATGATAAAATCACATGAAAATTGATGAAACGTATGTAAGCATACTAAAATGTCATTGTGTCATGAGAAGTTTGCCTCTGTCTTTTAGCAGCTCTCTCAGATAAGACAGAAAATGCGGACAAAATATTTTCCAAAGATCTCAAGTTCCATGTTTTTAACCCATGCTTCAGTTCACTTTAATTGAAAATACGCAGTATCTTCACTGCTTCTTCCTATGCAATTTTAGCCAAGAAGTAAGAAAAACTACAAATAATGGGTCGTGGTTGCCAACAGAACAATGTTTCAGCCTCTGTTCAAAAGATTATTATTTTTTTTAATATTATCAACGGCAAATATTTAAAACAAATTATGATGAAATCCTCCAGTTTTTGAGATATGTTGGGATTTTTGGTTGGTATTTTGTTTGTTTTTGTTTTTTCCAAATCCCATTAGGATTGTAACTGCATTTTAACCTTGTTAGTATCCTTGTATCATAATTGGTATACCTTTTCTTGCTCATAGAAGACCAGTTGGACTATTGTGTGTGCTTTTGGCACATGGCTTCAAGCACAGGAGCTCTTCTTTAGAGCCCATCACTGTGCAGCCTTATCACAATCATCTCACTGGCTGCATGCATTTAGGAATCTGCTGGTACACAGTTCAGGAGTACATCAGCAGTGACATTCAGACAGGGAGCAGAGGATCAGCACCGCCTGTGTTACTCTTTTAACCAAAAGATCAGGCAATGCATCCTCATAAAGCAGGAAGAAGACTGTTTGTATTAACAAATGCTGATGGACACACAGAAAAAGAGCAGTGTCTTCATCTCACTGAGAACAGATAATTTTGTGACACATAATCACAGCTAATCCTTTTCTTCACACCCTTTCATGTATACAGGCCAAATAAAAGCATATGTAGATATTATGAAAACACTGTTACTGTATGCACTTTAAAAAAAAAAAAAATCAGTATCCCCATCATGGTTTAATGTGTGCTTTTTATCCCCAGTGCAAATGCAGAGCTATGTGGGTATGGAGGCGGGGAACCTCTTGCTGCTCTCCCCTCTTGGACTGGAAAACAACTGGAGTGATCACGGCAACACAGCAGAGCAGGAGTAAACAAGATCTTACATAAGGTCAGGGTGTTGAAAGCTCTGTACTGTGTTTCATCATCAGTTGGCCCCTGTGCTGTGTGGGATAGATCTGATGCAATGATTTTTTGCAGTTCTAAGTTGCAATGGCATCTAATCAAAAGTTTAGAGAAGGCTTGTATCTAGCTAAGAAAATAAATTAACCTATCTGACTAGGAAAAGCTGTCTTTGCTAGTAAGAAAGAGATGAGGGAGAGCTAAAATGTACAGTCTTCAGTACAGTGTTGGCCACTGAAAATCCATATAAGAAAGGTACTTTAAGGCTTCCAAAGTTACCAGTTTTATTAATGCAGCATTCTGAGGGACCACCTATTTTATTTGTAGAGCATTAACAATGGGCAAAAATGAATCTGATGGGTGAAGAGGTGCTGGCTGAGTAGGGATGGGTGGGTGCTGGCAGCAGCAGGAGCTCCCAGCTGGGGTGACAGCCCCTATCCCCACACGAATAGAGCACCTGCCTGCTGGTAAGTGGTGCTGGTGTTTTTTCACTTAATGTTTTCCCAGGAAAAATAAGTCACTTTCAAGCCTTGATTTGTGTTCAGTTCATTGCTTATGATTTCTGCAGGATCACCATTAGCAATTCTGTTTATACAGTTTTGTTTATTAAATATTTGCACTGAGGAAAATTATCTTCTTTTATTCACAGCCTGGACTCAAGGCACTATAGACAGATGTCTTACTTTAAATTCAGGGCATGGAAACAATGCTTCTTTGTTTTATGAGCAAGAAAGCCCCATAATTTTCAGATGACATGTACATAACTTACTTCTATTTCTGAAGTGTCTTATTTCAAAATAAAATAAACTCAGTATCCCTTTGAAACCCATTAGGAGGTTTCTTTATAATCTGAGAAGTTACTTTAAACATCCTAAATTCAGTGTGGCTCTTATAAAAGTGTCTGTGGCACTGAAGTACTAAGAGTCTGCTGAACCATGGCTGAAGGAAAATGGGGACACTGCTGTCAGCAGCCCTAGCTAACTTTAAAGTAGAATTCAATTATGTGTGGCTGATTCGCCCAGTTTTTTTCCTCCAATCTGTTCCCCTACATTTGATTAACAATTTTTTTTTTTTTTGATTGCACATCTCTATCCAGGAGAAACATTTAACTCTTATTTGAAATCACTGTAATGCAGATAAGTAGAGTATAGGACAACTAGCAAGGAGTTTTGCTAAACAGCAATGACTTGGAGCAACAGCTGAAGAAATTTATTTGCTTGAAACTAGAATTTGACAGCAAAATGTATTTTTGCTGGGAAAAATATGTTCATCAATAACTGGAAAAATAATCCATACCCCCATGGTTTGTAATGGAAAATGCTGCTGTGGTATATCAGCACAGATAATGCTTAAATGCTCACTTTTCTTCTTTTCTTGTATTGATCAGATCTCTCAATCAGACTAAATTTCTCATGAGACATCCATCATGCAGCACTCCAGCCAAGGATGGAGTCCACGCTTAATCCTATGAAAAGCAGAATGTCAGGACAGTGCATCACCACCTCGTAATGGATAGGTCTAGTTTAAAACTGCAATTTTAAGTACTTTTTTTAAAATTTATTTTAGGAGAAGGATCATATGTATGTATATGAATCCCAGGTCTACTGGGTATTGAAAATTATACTCTTTACTCAGGACGCATAGATTTGATTATGCAATCCTGCTGGAACAGTTTTCTAATCAATATAGTTATTACTTAATGAAAGTTAAAAAAGAAAGGACAAAAGAAAACTGACGTTTCTAAACAGCTCTATTATCAGCTGCTAAGAGGAGCAACCACCTTTTTATTTAAAAGCATGGTTGGTTGGGGATATAACTATTATTTGTAGAGCACTGGGATATAGGAGGGAGAACTTAGTTAAACTGAGTGCATAAAACTGTGCTGTGTTCCTTGCTATCACCTCACAGACTGGTTTATTTCCAGAAACCTTCATTGTTTTGTAATCTGTATGCATAGTGAATAAACTCTACATCTAAGGAGTTGGACTTGATGATTCTTAGGGGACACTTCCAACTCAGGATGTTCTGTAAACTGATTCTACTTTCTTTGAAGTGCATCCATGACATTTACCTGCAAGGCAAAATTGCTCTTCTCTACAGTAACCTGACGGAGGAACACCTTAAAATCCTTAGAGTCCAGGCACCTGCAAAATGTGGGGAGTACGTGGTCACTGCCTGCTTTGTCTTATTAGTGACCAGACTTGAGCTTCATCGCTTATGGCCCAGGTAAGCATGTAGCCAGCAGCAGCAGCTGGGTGCCATGGTGGGCTTTTTCCAAATATCCTACAACTGAAGTCTTCCACCAACTGAAAATCAGCCCTGGACCACAGAATGACTAGCTGTAGGCACTTCCTAGGATGTGACTCTGGACTGTGAAAATACAAGAAATTTCACCCTGTGTAATCAAATAACTCCTAGATCTGGAATTTTATTTCAGGTCTCATACAACTTGATTATCTTCCCCCTTAGGGCCTTTGGGAGCACAGTGAAATGTTTTTGATTCCTACTTCTTTTGGAGAAATATATGTAAAATATCTTTTATCCTAATTAAAAACTGATTTGTTTTTTAATTTCTTGTGTTTCTTTGGACAATCACATCCTTGCTAGGTCTTGTCAAGTCTTACTGAGCTAATTTCCACTGGGACTAATCAAAGCATAGCCTGAGCATTTGATGGTTTGGCTCCCTGTCAGAAATACATGACTATTTTTATATTGCCAAAAAATATATTGCTAAAGAGAACTGTTTCCTGTATTTATATTCATTTATGCTTGGGTGAGTGTCTTTTTTGTGGCATAAATCATATGTGATGTTCCTTTTTTTTTTTTTCATGCAAGCAGTGGGAAAATATCCTCAGGCAGCTTGTTTTCCAAAATAATCAGCCCAGGCGTCTCCCACCTGGAAAAATACTGCTGCACTGCTGTGGCTTGAAACAGTGTGAATGGTGGAATATGACTGATGTGAGCCAGTCTACAAAAAAAGTGTTTTTGTTTCAGACATTATACCTGCTCTCAAATCTAATCCCAGTTTCAGAGGGCAGACTCAAGGGCAGACATCAAACATCTGTTCTGTCCACTCTCCTTCACAGCTAACACCATTAATTTTCCAAGTAAGTCGGCACATCTCTATTTATTCTTTAATTGATTGGTAATGCCTGGTTCTAACTGATATTGTAAAATGAAACTTGCAGATTTGATTGTCTGCTTAGAGTTCAGAGCTCTTCAGTGATCAGAGCTATCAGTCTTGTAAATGGTATAAGCAAATGCAAAACAAAACAAAAAAAAAAAGTAAAAAAAATTCTCAGTGCTGCAAAATGAGTTCTCTCTGTGCTTGCTTCCCATTTTGGCTATAGCACAGGCAAGAGCAAAATCCATCTGGAAGAAGAAAAGACAGTCAAGATGAAAACAAAATCTTTCCAACGTCATTCCTGTGGTGGTAAGTCATTGTGCTGAGAGCAACAGATTAGATACTGCCACAATACATCTCAACCTACATCCTGAAAACAAGCTAGAATGGATTTCCAGAGTGAGAAATACGTAGATATAATTTAGGGAAAACATTATGCAAATATGTATTCAGCAAGAGGCAAGCAGCATGAAGTGTTACCCTACATCAGCCCTTGTGTTGATATAAGCACTTGTTTCAGAGTCCCTTTCCCTCTTGAGGATTACAGGTAATGGATGAGTGGTTTTGTCTTCATTCAAACTATCATTACCATAGTATCAATTAAAACATTAAGAAAATGAAAGACAAAAAATGTAATTCCTGTGTAACAACAGTTTTGACTCTTAATCAAGGTTCTTTAGGAATATAACCAGGCCTCGCAATGTAATTCTGCTTTGAAACTTGTGTACCTAAACACCTTTACATTAGTCTGTACACCAGACTCAGAAAAATGGAGACACTGAAGACAACATTTGGTTTGTTAAGGACAAGACAAGAACTCTTTCCTTTTAAGTAAGGTCTTTCATTCTTCTTGCCTCTTATGTACTCTATTTTCTATATTCCATTCTTTCTGTGCTCTTTGGCCCTGAGTCCAACCAGTCCACTTCATTTTCATTGCAATTTTTCCTTTCTCTTTATGTAGTATTTCTTCTGTGTGAGATGTTTTGTATACATTTTTATTCTTGAAATGAAAAAAACAGATTAACTATGGAAAAAACACAATTGCGTATGACAGATACATTAAAGAAGTTCCTAGATGCCATTGTATACCAGGAGTTCATTCCAGAACTCTAAATAAATTTAAAAAGTATAGCCGTAGGTCATGGGACCAACAAATAAAGTGGAAAGTTGCATTGCATTCCTGGGATCCACTGACTGAAGAAGGATGTGATCTGCAAGAAATTAGTCCTGTTGACCTCGGTGAGATGGAGACAGAATCCATAGGAAGCAATTCTAAAGAATCTCAAACGAGCTGCCAAGATAATTATGATACCTTAAGTATAATCCTGCTCTTGACAGGTCACCAGAACCTATCAAGGATCAACAAAAGGATTCCTTCTGATTTTTTCTGCTTTGTGAAGTACATTCAATGGTATTGAGCAAAGGAGCATCATGTGAGATTCAGGACAGAGCTGTAATGCTGCATTCAAGGGCAGAGCCTGTATGGAGCACATTATAGAGAGTTTTACTGTAACACATTGATTACGTGTACTTAAATGTCTACACTCCACCTTCTAAGTTTAAATCCAGAGGACAGTATAATGGTTTAATTTTATAAAAATCCATATTCTTTTTGATTATCATACTAAATTTTTCTGCATGGACTAGCACAGTTTTCTGTTGCAGAATGCATCTGACTATTAAAATGCACACTTCCAAATGAACACAAGTGTGAAATACCTTTATTTGTCATGAAGCAGAAGCATGAGGTTGTACCTTGCAAGGATGCTCATATTTCCTTCTCATATTTCCTTGATATCTCAATGGATTACTTTTTAAGAGAGATCCATATACCTGACCACTGTGGGAAAGAGTCCTTCTGTGCACAAGTAACTACTTGAGGAAGGAAATGTAGGAACAGGTGCAAGGAGCAGTGGAATCAGCTGAATCCATACTGACTTTTACCAGATGTATTTACTGAACTGTGCACTCATTAATAAGTGATATGAAAATGATACTATGCTTTGAAGTGACAGCCTTTGTTGATGAAGTACCCGGCAAGGTGTTGGTGGCAGAGTGGCTTAACAGGGAAGCCATTGTGAAAAGAGAACAGGGTACCCCATTCTGGACACAGCAGAAAGGGTCAGTATTTTAAATAATTGCAAAAATATGAAACTCATTTTCCCAAAGTCAAAACTGTTTCACCACCATGATAACTAGTAATTGATTTCCCTGTCTTTTTTGCTTGTGTTTTTTTCCTTGTTTTCTCCCTCTACCCCATTCCATCCTGCTGAGTAAATAAGTAGATGGGTAGGAGCTTTACATCTAACCAAAGCCAATCCATTGCGAAGATTGACTCAGGTTAGTCAAAACTAAAGCTTGATATTGAATGACTTAATGATAAAATTAAAAGATGAAATTCAGCATTAGTACTATTAATTAATTAATGATTGTGGCAAAAAGAAAAAAAGCAGTTACAATGCTGTTGGAGCTGTTCTCTACAGCTGCAGTTGTTCAGCATTAGAGCCAAAGGAATAACTAAGAAATTAAATGTGATTTTTTTTCAGTTGTTTTCCAATAATTCACAATGAACTCTTTTGCAAAGACAGTTCTGTCACGTCAGCCATTTTACTTTACCAAATTTTGATAATATTCTGGAGTATAAATACACTTTACAGAGTGGAAGTTCCAGAAGAAACTTTTAAATTGGAAAAAGGACAATATTCACTGAGCTCTCGTGTATGAAGATATTCTGTCCTATGAGGCCTGTTTTTTATCTAGGCCAAGCTTGACATAGAAATCATCTCTCCTGAAATGCATCCGTAATATGTTTCTTATGATTCACAGTGCAAAGTTTGGTTAGAGCAAAACCACACTGCATAATGCGGAATAAAGTGCTTCGGGGAGCATGGCTGATAAGGTAGAAAGGAACCCAAACTACTACTGGACTGGCAATGAACTAGGGAAAATTGCCTATGAATATTTTCTTAAACCAATTTGAGTTTAAATATTTTATTTCATTTCACTGAAAAGATTTATTTTGCTTCATACTGGATCAGATCTACCATATGTTTCCTTGCTAAATACTGAATTAATAAACGTAATCGTTTTAATTACATTTTTAAATTAATTACTAAGTATTTTGAAATACCAAAATCAAGATTTTCCTGAGAGGGAAAGAACTGAAATCTTAGTAGAAAACATCTGACCAGTTTTCATATTTCAGTATATAGTTTTGTACAGTTTGGTATTCTGAGAATTTAAAGACAAAGCTAAATTATCTGTTTCTGGTTGAGAGCTAAAGTTTGCTATCTTTAGCTACAAATCATCTCCATACTGCAAATTATCTCCATACTGAAAATCTTGCCCCTTTCCCTCATACACACTGATTTATCTGTGGTATTACTGTCCTATTCATTCTTCAAAAAGGTTTAGGTCAGATATACACACAGGAAGCAGTCATCTGAACTGGGAAGGGAATATATCCTGGAAGCAGGTAAAAGAAAATGATGATATACTGAGGTAATTAATGGGATGAGATGGATTAATTCATCTGACTGCATAAAACTTCACTAAGTGCTGTATTCCTTTTTGAAGACCAAACATAAATTCCTAATTCACTCTGGTATACTTGAATATATACTTATGGTCCAAATTCTAGACCACTAGTTACAGGCATCCAAATATAACCCTCCAGAGCTAGACACTCATTTACTTAAGATACTGTTTATCTTCTCAAAATTATAATTCATTGTTTGTTTTACTTGCTATTTTATCTCACTTGAAAATTTAAGTCTTCCAAAATAAAAGAATATAAAAATTTCCAAAATCCTGCAATGAAGGAAATTCAAGTAAAGCAGTATTGGTCTGTGAGAGAGAGTTGTCAAGGGTAAGCTTAGTGAGTTAGTACAATGTCAGACTGCGGTTTAGGAAACAGACAGTAGAAATTAATGACAGCTGTGAATGTATCAGATTGCAGACTGATCCTCTTAGTGTTTTCAAGAGGTAAACACTATTTATATCCAAAGCAGACTACAAAATGCAAAGGGAGAGAGTTACTGTATTCTAATAATCATAGAATCACAAAATGGGTGGAAGAGCCCATAGAATCACAAAATTGCATTGGATGAGCCCTTAAAGCCCATCCAATTCCAACCCCCTGCTATGGGCAGGCTTCTACCCACCAGATGAGGCTGCACAGGACCCCATCCAACCTGGCCTTGAATGCTCTCAGGGATGGGTCAACTACAGCTACTCTGAACAGCCTTTGCCACTGCCTCACCACCCTCTCAGTAAGGAACCTCCTCCTAATATCCAGTATAAATCTTCCCCTTTTTAGTTTAAAGCCATTACCCTTTGTACTATCTCCGTCTACCCATGTAAAAAGTCTTTCTCTGTCCTGTTTATAAACTCCCTTTAAGCACTGGAAGGCTGCAGTGAGGTCTTTTAAGCCTTCTCCTCTCCAAGCTAAACAAGACAAACTCCATCCATTTATTTTTTTTTTTTCACAGGAGAGGAGCTCCAGCCCTGTGATCATCTCCTCAGCCTCCTCTGGACCCACTTGAACAACTCTGCATGCTCCTCCAGATCTGGACACACTACATCAGTTCCAGTACAATGTCCAAGACCAAAAATATAGAGAGAGACTTCTGTGAGTAAGACTCATGATTCTGAGTACTGTCATCAGTAGCCTTAGACTTGGTAGGAGAAACTTGCTTGGTTTGCATTTTAAAGGACAGGACAGGACATGTCAAGAGTGCAGCCATGGCGCACACAGCACACCATGGATAGAGACATTGCAAGGACTTGAGAAAGTACCATGTTCCAGATAGAAAGTACATGTGCCCTTGGCCACATCAGGGATATACAAGGTCTAAGAAAGGTACCAGAGATGAAAGCCCCGTTTGGGAATTCTATCTTTAATGGTAAATATGCATTCCCTCTCAAAACACATTTGACCATAGCCATGATGTCTTTGCGGTAAACATAGAGATATGGCAATATTCATATATTACACATGATTTTTCCTCAGGTGTGTTTTGAAAACACTCAGAGTGATTTTCCAGTTCAGTTCCTCTGACAGAGGAACTGGGTAACACACAGAGGGCTTCCTTTGTTTTCCTCTAGTTTGAATATTTAGTTTAAAATACATCCTTCCAGTGCAGGGCAAGGAAGAATGTCAAGTGGATTTCAATTGTGCTTGTTAAAAATACAAATTAAAGTGGAATTAAAAAAAAAAATCACCTTCCACCAATAATGAAGCCATCAAGAAAAGTAACACTAACGAACAGAAATAGGGTCCCATTATGTAAGCGTGTTGCAGACCATCTTAATAGATGGAAATTCCCCTGTCTCAGTCTACATAATTAAAATGTACTGTATATAATTAAAATTAATGTAATTAAAACAGTCTCGGCACTAAGTTCAATTATGTCACTCAAATGTTGCTTCTAGACACACCAAAATCAGCATGTCAGTAATAAGAAGGTAAATCTCTACATTCGTTTTGATTAATAAACAGATGGTACTAAAAAAGGAAAAAGGGCTAAAAAAAAATTAGCAATACTGAAATAATTATTTTATTCAACAAATAGAATGGAGCTTTTTCTCCTAAACTGTTATTCTTATGGGTAACCTCACAGGGATCTCTGTTTTAATGCACAGATAGAAATAGCCAGTAGATTAAACATCAGAGAAGCCAAACCCAACAATTTAATCCTCTGTTGTAATTCTGTATCACTTATAAAGAAGATAGAACACAATTCCAACAATTAGTTGAGTGAGAAGGAAAGCTCACAAGACCTAAGGATTTTCTATTCACAGGTGAACCTCGCTACCATCAGTTTTACACCACTGCTTATCTCAGCACCCACCCATGTCACTGATGTACCAGTTTGGTCTGTAGGCTGGACAAAAAGTCCATGTAGCCTATGGTTGTGGGTGCACAAGTGTTGATGGAGAGAGAAATGAAGACCTGAGACTTTCTGTGCAGTTCTGGTCATATTGGTCACCAGATCTAAGGATGCAGCTGCATAAGTATCTTGCAGTTGAGAAAAAAAGGCTGAGAAAACAGTTGAGATGGCAAAGAGAAAGTTTATACTTGTAGAAGTTTTCCACGAGGGAAAAAAAGTCCTGCAATCTGTTGTTTTACAACGTAAGCTGTGGGCTAACAGGATATATAAAGTTATGCTGACAACTGCAGATGTTTCATGTTTACCATTTCAATTAAATATTCCTGAAGTGGTTATTATATACCAGCATTGTAAATGTGTTTTTTGATGTTGTCTAAAAAGCTTCTGAGATTGGAATGTGATGCTGTAAGAATAACAAAGTTTTTGCACAAATAATGATGATTCTGAAGGTCGCGATACATGTCCTGGTCCTGAAATTTTCTCTCAAACAGGATTAATGTTAGGTAACTAAGCTCTCAGCAACCATAAAAGTCTGCATCCCGTTAGCCCTCTCAAACACCTCTAGTTTCCCCAGGTCCCATACTTAAATTACAGTGGTAATCCTTAGTGCTTCTACAGTGCCTCTTAAGGTGTTTTGTTGGCAAGTGTATGGCAATAATATTGCTTTCCATCCATCTTTGAGGCTGCAGTGTAATACCTTCTATCTACAAGATAACTGGAAATGGATTAATGCGATAAAGTTGAACCTTATCAACACTAAAACAATTTTTCAGCGTAGTTTTGCTGACCTCTTGTCATAATAAGATGAATCGATTCTTGAGTATGAAATGAAACAATTTCACAGGAGAGTTCATCATTTCACAGCTATTTTGCCTCATTTTATATATCCATAAATTAAATTGTTAATATAGCCTAGTAGGAGCTCTATTAACAATATATTTAGTAGAGGCTAAAAGATCTAAGTTTCACAGAATGGTTTGTATGTAGAATGTCTGGTCTTCTTTTAGCTCTAATCATTTATACATTTCCCTGTATTGTTTGGGGGGAGGGGAGAGTGGTAGTAGGGACAGAGAAAGTAAAGAAACAACCGGCTTCAAGATACTTATACAAGTTAAATATTTTTGAATGAATTTGACTCTGTAATCCTAAAGAATGGAGTCAGGCAGTCTCAGATACATTATCAGTTTTTCTGGGGAGGGTAAGTGAGATATCTGATGATACAGACTGATCTCTAAACATAACTGTGGGGTGGAAGCTGGGAAGCCATCAACCATTGTAATGTCCAACCAACTGAAAGAGCCCTGAAGGTAAAAACTAGAGGAGGAAAAGTGCATATGGGTCTAACAGAGATAAAACCTCTTAAATCAGTTTTTCCAGTAAGCTGGCGAGGTTCCCCAGAAAACTCTTCTCAGTAGTTAATTTCCTCTCCTTTCCAAATAGAGTAAGATTTTGAGAATTTCTTACATGGCATTCTTATAAATAGGGTATGGAAGTAAGGTACAGATAAAACTATTACAAAATAACTTACAGATGGCAAAAATGCTTGTAAAAATCTTAGATGATAGAGAATATCACTGGTTCATGATCAGAACAATACAGAATGTGTGGTTTTGCAGAGTTCTTCACTTGGTCTAGTATTAACTAATATATTTATTAGAGATCTAAATGGTGGAAGAGAGATTATTTTCACTGAACCAGCAGGTGATATCAATCTGGAATATACTGCCACTACATTAGATAGCAGCATTAGAATTTAATACCATCTTGACAAATAGGCAAACCAGACTGGAAAAGGAATAATAATATAGTTCAGCGGGGAGGAGCACAAATATATAGCCAAGAATAATCAATTGCATGACATGGGATCAGGAATGATTGCCTATACAGCAGTTCTGCAGAAGAGATATGCACTTGTAATGGATTACAAGGGGAACATGAGGCAAACAAACACCTGTACAAGAACAAGCACACATAGGTAGATCCTGCCTAATGCATGATTTATTTTTCAGACCTTTTTTGTGTGTTTATGAACTGCATTTTAACATCTATGAATGCATTTGAAAAAAATATATAAAAATAAAATAAAATATATAAAATATAATATATATATATAAATATATATAAAATATAATATATATATATAATATATAAAATAAAATATATAAAAAATACCCCTTTCTAATCACAACAGTTAAAAAGAGCACATGAATGTAAAAGGCACAGATTATTTTCTGGCTTATGTGGCATCAATGAATTTGTTCACAAATCTCCTTACAAAAAAATTATTATAGACAGTATGCTGAAAATTAGAAAATATTCCCCTGTTGAATTCCAAATCTGATTAAATTTGCATAGCTGTATATTTTAAAAATTAATTTTCCTGATACATTTTAAATAGAATTCATTATGACGTTAAGAAATAAAAACAATTATTGACATTGTCCCCTCCCAGCCATTTTAAGCAGCAACTTCTCAAAATAACATTGCACTTCAATTAGAAATATGAATGATAGAGATTAATTAAAAATGTGTAATGTGCAGATTCATTTGAAAGAGCCATGCATAACACTAATTAGAATTTTTGTTATTAGTTCTTGGTAATAGGAAATATGTGAAAATAAATGTATTTTCCTATTAATAGAGATTGATTAAAAAGCATACAAACATCTCCTCTCATTTTCATCTACCCTTTGTGTAAGAAACAAAAAAAAGAGATAAATACCTACTTTCTTCTATGGAAATGAAAAACAGTGTCTTTATTTTATAATGTATTAATCAAAGTAAAAGTAATTTTACTTCTTAAAAGTAGTTACTGAACTAAGAGTTTCAAACGCTAAACCCAAACTCCCCTAAAGGACAGGTGGTTTATGGACATTCAGTTCTCTTCAGCAAAACACTGTCAATAATAGAGGCTGAATAAGCAAAATATATTTGTTCCACAACCCTGATTGTTTGTCATCATAATCTACAGATATGAATTATATGAACTGCACAGAACAGAAGGCCAGGGAGTGAACCCAGAGAAGCATCAGACAATTATCATTATGTTTGATGTGTATTTATTTAATTGATGTGGCAAAGACAATACTTTGGAGCAATAAATCACACCCTAAGTTATTATTTATGAATATCTGTGAACAGAAGGAACTAAAGGGGAAAACAGTTCCCAATATACAAACCAATCTGCTGGCAAGATGCAGTCATTAAAGCAACCTTGGAAATTCTGCTTTTGCATGAGGTGTATCCATTATAATATAGCAATAATGGCTCAAAGTATTTGCTTACAGTGTGGCTTTTTTTTTTTTTTTTTCCAGACAAAATCATGCTTGTACTTGTTGAAAATGAAAGGGAAAGAAATAAAGCTCAAAAATATTCTCTTTTTGCCACGAAAGTCTTAAATTCTCAGAGTTACCTTGCAAGTCAAGTCAATACAGTCATCTTCTCCTATAGAATGAAAGGTAAGGTCCTGTGGAAGGAGGGACGGGCAACTGAGAATGAATACAAGGAAGCCGTTAGGATGTGTAGAGGTGAAATCAGAAAGGCAAAAGCCCAGCTTGAATCTAACCTGGCCGCTGGGGTGAAAAGGAATAAGAAACTCTTTTATAAATACATTAACAGTAAGAGGAGGACAAAGGAGAATATCCACTCTTTGCTGGATGATGCTGGGAATGTGACCACTGAGGATAAGGAAAAGGCGGAGGTTCTGAATGCCTTCTTTACGTCTGTCTTTAAAGGTCAGACCAGTTATCCTCAGGGTACTCTTCTCTCTGACCTGGTAGTCTCGCCTGGGGAGCATGCTAAACCCCCTGTGATTCTGGAAGAAATGGTCAGAGGCTTACTACTCCAACTGGACTGCCACAAGTCCATGGGGCCGGATGAGATCCACCCGAGAGTGCTGAGGGAACTGGCGGGGGTGATAGCCAAGCCGCTTTCCATCATCTACCAGCGCTCCTTGTTGACTGGTGAGGTCCCGGAAGACTGGAGGCTTGCCAACGTGACTCCCATTTACAAGAAAGGTTGTAAGGAGGATCCGGGGAACTACAGGCCTGTTAGCCTGACCTCGGTTCCAGGGAAGGTTATGGAACAGATTGTCTCGAGGGAGATCATGCGGCATGTGCGGGATGGCCAGGGGATCAGGCCTAGCCAGCATGGGTTCATGAAAGGCAGGTCCTGTTTGACCAACCTGATCTCCTTTTATGATATAGTGACCCATCTGCTGGATGAGGGAAAGGCTGTTGATGTGGTCTACCTAGACTTCAGCAAAGCCTTTGACACTGTCTCCCACGGTATTCTCCTGCAGAAGCTGGCAGCCCGTGGCTTGGACGGGTACATTCTTGGATGGGTAAGGAACTGGCTGGAGGGCCGGGCTCAGAGAGTGGTGGTGAATGGAGTTAAATCCAGCTGGCGACCGGTCATGAGTGGTGTTCCCCAAGGGTTGGTGCTGGGGCCTGTCCTCTTCAATATCTTTATTGATGACTTGGATGAGGGCATTGAGTGCACCCT
>JAPSGF010000002.1:14607349-14658182 GCA_035772895.1 Perdix hodgsoniae | reverse complement strand
CACCCTCAGTAAGTTCGCAGACGACACCAAATTGGCTGGGAGTGTGGATCTGCCTGGGGGTAGCGAGGCCCTGCAGAGGGATCTGGAGAGGCTGGAGAGCTGGGCTGAAGCCAGGGGGATGAAGTTCAACAAGACCAAATGCCGAATCCTTCACTTTGGCCACAACAACCCCAGGCAGCGCTATAGGCTTGGGGCGGAGTGGCTGGAGGACTGTGTGGAGGAAACGGACCTGGGGGTGTTGATTGATGCTCGGCTGAACATGAGCCGACAGTGTGCCCGGGTGGCCAAGAAGGCTAATGGCATCCTGGCTTGCATCAAAAACAGTGTTACTAGCAGGAATAGGGAGGTAATTGTCCCCCTGTACTCTGCACTGGTGAGGCCGCACCTCGAGTATTGTGTTCAGTTTTGGGCCCCTCACTGCAAGAAAGACATTGAGGCCCTGGAACGTGTTCAGAGGAGGGCTATGAAGCTGGTGAGGGGCCTGGAGCACAGGCCTTATGAGGAACGGCTGAAGGAGCTGGGATTGTTCAGCCTGGAGAAGAGGAGGCTCAGGGGAGACCTTATAGCTCTCTATAACTTCCTGAAGGGAGGTTGTGGTGAGCTAGGGGTCGGCCTCTTCTCTTGTGTAGACAGTGATAGAACTAGAGGCAATGGTTTCAAACTGCGCCAGGGGAGATTCAGGCTGGACATTAGGAAATATTACTTCTCGGAAAGGGTGGTCAGGCACTGGAATGCACTGCCCAAGGAGGTGGTGGAGTCACCGAACATGGATGTGTTCAAGAGACGTTTGGATGTTGTGTTGAGGGATAGGATTTAGCTGGGGAGTATTGGTGATGGTTGGACTGGATGATCTTTTAGGTCTTTTCCAACCTTGATAATTCTGTGATTCTGTGATTCTGTAAGATTTTGTCTCCTCCCATACAAAAGACAGACCTGACCACACTAGACTGACAACACGCATATCAGAAGCACTGGAGTAAAAAACTCCATAGGAATGACCACTCCTCTATAGAGTTAAGCACAGAGACTCCAGGTGCACTGGTACCTTCACATGAACAAATATGTCCAGAACAAGAATCTCTAAGCTCAGATCTCAGCAATATCCTGGTTTATGGGCATCTCCTAGCATAGGTTTTATATTATCATTTGTGCTTGAACCTGCAGAACTTGCAACAGTATTGTTCAAACCTCATGCCAAAGAGAAGATTAACACACCTGCTGTAATAATCTATGTGTGAAAGAGGCTTCAGATGAAACTTGGCTAACAACCTGACCCTGCTATCTCAGAATATCCAGCTCACAAACCAGAGACTTACAAATGCAAACTGGTGATGCAACAGACCCAGCTGTGTGCTTGTACCCAGGAAAACAAATTTCACAGCAGCCCCCACCAAGAAGTAGAAAGAGCAACATCTTTTTTAAGATGTTAAGTAGAATCACAGAATATGATGTGTTGGAAGGGATCCAACCACTCATGGAAAAGAATGCCAAAACAAAATTATCCAAGTTGTTCATTGAAAACCTAAATTGGTGGGGACTTTCAGAAGATTTCTTCCCTTCTTTAAGCTGCCCATTTCTGGTTGTAGGTGTAACCAGGCAGGCTTTGCTAGTTGACTACATTCAGGCACAGTTTCTGGGAACTTAGTGTCTGGAAGAGGAAGCAACAGGGTTGCATTCTCCTCTTCCCTACACACTGGGAATGCTGAGGTTGGGCTACAGAGGTAGCCTTATTCAGGTTCAGATTCTACAGCTGCAGAATATGTTTCTGTGTTCCAAAGAAAGATCATGACTTCCTCTCACAATTTATAAAAATTGTGAGTCATTCATCTCCACCTCCATCCAACATGCCAGATGCATTTCTTAGCAGAAAAGAGCAAATCCTTTCCCACATAGCTACTTAGCTATCTGAATGAAACCTACTTATTTATGATCTCCGTGAATTCTCTTTAAATATCTGTTGCAATTTTTAAAGCTCCTTGGTTTTATTTTTCTAGAAGCTAATTTATGTGAATAGTTATGAGTATTTTGCTCAAAAGAAATGGGAATCTGAAAGGCTTGATTATCACCCTCAAAGTAAAATAAGCAGTCAAAGCACCACAGACCAGTCGCTATTTATCAAACACAAGCTCTTTCATAAACTAATTTGACTTTCAGTCCTACAAGGGTTATTGAAAGTTTTCTCTGGAATGTTACTTTTTATGATTTCATGACTCCATATCTGCAGGTCAACATGCAATTGCATTTATAAAAAAATTAGAAAATGTCTAAGGGGTTTCCCTTTGAAAATCTGCCATTACAGCAGGCTTTCCAAGGACATTATTTCATAGATAAATGTGTATGTTAGTTAGTAAGGGCTATGTTCCAATAATACTTTCCAATTCATTAACTTCCTTTTCCTAGTGTCAAGATAATTACCTTCTAGTTGTGTCACTAGAGTGGTGCCTAAGGCAGAAAGGAGGGCAGAGTCACCCAAAAAAATCACTGAGGTTAATTTTACTGTCCTGAGAATAAAGACCACATGCCCGTTTAATCAAAATGTCCAGAGAAAAGAAGATAATGTAAAGGTTGAAGTAACATTTCTTACACTGATTGAGTGGTTGAGGAAACATTTATTAATGTTGCTTTAACACAATATCTTTCTAATTCAAAACTTTTTCTCATTAAATAAAACTTGTATTTGTTCTATTTGTGAGAAGCTAAATACTTCTGAAATGTTTTTATCGGTATAAACTCCTACCATAAAATATTGTATCTCATTCATTTAGAATGTGTAACAACCATCCTGCAAAGCACTTTCTTTTGGGGGGGTTGGGATACAGGGCATCAAAAACTCACATCAGGTTATAATTTTGTTGCTGCTAGAGGGATGAAGGGCCAAGAAACTACCTGTCTTTAAGTTACCAGAACCCTTATACAGCCTTTTTTTTTTTTCCCCAGCCACTTATTGCTAAGACACATATTCTCATATCTGTTTATACGACTAAAAAGACTTTAATGACAAAGCAATGGTTGTTACCTCTCTGAATGAAACACAGACACAAAGATTATATTGCAGTCGAGAGGGAGTAGGAAGGTCTTGAGTGAAATTTCACTTCTACAGAAATAACTGCTGTTTTTGCTACTGGTTTCACTGCAGTGCAGATTACAAATCTCTTACTGATATTTCTACTAAGTGACCTTCTTCCATTGCCTGAACTCTTAACACAGATATTCAGGAAAATAAGTTATACTTAGATAAACCATACATTTTACAAAGGACTTTAACATCAGGGGACCTGAACATCATTTAGTATTTCTTAAAGGGTAAGCTGTGCTGTACTGGATGCTTCATCAAATGTGATCTTTAATAATCTAGAAGTAACTTCAGCAATTTCGATGAACCTCATTCAGTCATGTGGGTTATGTTCCTTTACACCAGTCTGTCACTACTTAACGTGTCTTTAAAGGGATATTATCTAACCTCTCTGGAACAATCCTCTCAGTGATTGTGTTTACATATTGCCCTCCAGATGAAAGCAGAGGTCAATTCCCTATCAACTCATTAAAGGTGTATTTAATTTAGTCTCTTTCCTCTATACAACCCACAAAGCCCTGATTAATCAGCTACATAGGAAGAGTAAATACTCTGCTTCACTTAATTAAAAGTTAAATTCCTCTTGAGGGATCATTACAATAGTAAGCTGTTACATGCTTTTGTTAAAAAGGTGTTTCTTTGAGGACACACCTTGAGGTAGACTGTTGGGAACTTAGTATGAATAAGAACAGAAATTTATTCAGATATTCAATTAGAATAATATAATGTGTTCATTTTCTAGAAAGAGGTGGATATAGAAAAGCCAAGGGTAGTTGGGAGAACCTGGAGAATTACACTACTATATTTGGTGTAGTCTGCTTCTGGTACAATTTTTAAAATGCATCATGTAAGTTTAGTGATTCAAAGAAGACACAGGAAGAATTGCTTTGCATAGAACATACTTCTTTGTGGAAATGCTTTCAGTCCTCTGAAACATCAAATTAAAAGAGTCAAACTGACCAGAGATGCAGAAGCTAGAAACAACTCTTAAGAAAATGCTGAAAGAAAGTTCATCAATTTCCCATCCCCTGATAAAATTAGGAGCAGTGTCGTTAACACAAAACAAATCAGCTGTAGCCAACAAGCTACATTTTCACATGCAGTGTGATAAGTACATATGACTGGTCTGGAGCTCTGCCCACCATTTCCACAAGAACAGCACTCAGCTAATTCTTACCATAGCTTCTACATACAAGCCACAAAGTATTGCTGGATGCATGTGCGTGCTCTTTCTTCTCAGTTATTAAATCCTTGCACTGCACAGAGTGGCATGAAGACATCTCCGATCTTTTTGTTGACCTTCTCATACTGCATGTTGCAGGACAGAAGAAAATATGTCTTTGTTCAGATTTTCTTCCTTTTGATCAGGTTGATAGCCATAGCAGCCAGCCAAAACAGTCACATTACCCTTCATCAGACAGCATGCAATACAATAGGTCTACACAAAGCATTGTGTTCTTATTACCTTTTTAAAAAAAGGAGTTGAAATCTAGGGACAGCTTCAGGGGGATTACAATTTCATTTTTCATCTTTCATAATCAAGGATTAGAACAGCTCAGTCTGAGGTCTTGCACTCTGGGTCTGAAGGCAGGCGCTCAAGTGGGAATAAGCATTTATACGTTGCATCAAGGATTTATCTCTTCTAAATATTATATTCTCATGGTCCAGAAATGCAAAAGTTATCTTCTCTGTGACATAATTGTTAACACGGAGACTCTTATTTATTTTCTCAGCTACAATGCATGTAAAGCAAATAGACCATAGCGATACCATTACACACATTCCTGCACTCACTTTAGAAACAATCAATATCAATTATCAAATTCTCAACAGGAGAGAAAGGCTGTGAAATTGCCCATGAAACAAATTTACAAAGCCATCCCAATATCTTCTATTTTCTTTTCTACAAAATCTTCATGAATAATTATTTCAAATGTACTTTTATTTATTACCATATCACAACTTATTCATGATAGCAGTGATGATGGCTATACCCGTGTTTTCATGCAAATCAGGAAAATGAGTTGGATTCTTGTTTCAGTGAAGATACTTGTGTAACTGAATCTACTCATCAGATGTTGGTATTCCAACCTTACAATGCCAGGGGTGTCCATTCATTTTAGTGCAAACACATGCTGAAATGATCATCGTTTAAAGACTTTAACACATTACAGGGTTTCCTGTCTACTAATTTCCAAGGCAATTATGCATATCACACCCAGGCATCATTTAGTACTGTGCACTCTGTCTGTCCATAGAAAGCATAAAGACATCCATCATTTTACAAGGCACTTCCAACTTAAAAGTATTACGTTCAGTATATTTATTCACTGTTTGGTTCTTTAAAGGTCTCATTCTTAATCCTTTATCTCTAACTTAGACAACTAATTGCTTCAGACAAATTACATTATTCCCTTTTGCATTTCCCTATATGCTAAATACTGATAAGTAGCCACCATTTATCAGTGATATTCAGCTTTACATTAATTATATTTTCAATGCATATAAAAATCATTGTGCATTGGAACTATTTAGTGATGTACAAATGAGCCAAATGCTGAATACAAACCAAATACAAAGAATTAACAGAAACCAAGTAAAATATTTAATCCTGGGTGAAGATGAAAATAATACGTTCAAATTAATTCAGACATTCTTGAATACCATCATTTTTACTGCTGCCTATGCCTTCAACAGTCACTATCTTTGAACTACGGCAACTGGGATTAAAGATTAGGATGTATGGAGCCTACCTGAATCTTTCTGAATAGCTGCAATTATCTTATGATTTGTAATGCTGTGCTTCTGCTCTTGAATGTTAACACCACACACTGTCTTTTTAATGAAAACTGCAAATATACTAATGCTTTTTAGAACATTATTTTAGCTGTTTTTATGTGCCAAATTGCAGAGACTACAAATACAGAATAAAATTAAGGATAAAATATGCTCTAATCTAACTGTAATTAGGATAGAAATTAAAGGAAATGGGTTAGTATAGAAGAAAATAAGGATCGTAAAGCTATTACTCCAGGCATATTTGGAACCTTAAGTGTAGAAACTTAACAAGCAATCTGAAAGCAAGTCAAAGAGTCTGAGCTAGATGCTAATAGATAGACACCTGTGTCCTTCCAGTACTCTGGAAGGTCTCATTAGCCATGTGAGGCCATGAGTCTTGGCTCATATGTAAATTTAGCACAATAAAGACCTATGATATAGTGGGCATTTCATGCTAATGAACTCTCCATTCCACGTGGTACTCTCTTCCTATTAAAAAAATAACAATTTGTAAGAAAAGCTTGTTTTTTCCAACATAAAATATTAGTCCAGTAGTACTTAGAGCAATTCCCAATGCAAATCTAAGAATAAAGAAGTAGGCAGGGCTGTTTTCCTGGACTGCCAAATGCTATGTCTATTAAAAAGTTCTCTATGTGACTGTAGACTTCTGTTTGAATGAGAACAATAGGAACTAGATCAAAAGCTTATTTCATTTTGACTACATCAGACTCAGCAGGGTTGCTGCAAGAAAAAATCAAAAATGTTTCTGATAAATGATTTCACAGACCTCTAGTGGACTGAAACTGAGATACTCAGACTTAATATGCTGTTTAGAACGGCAACAAATTCCCATAGTTTATCTCTAGTGTCTTGTAAAAACTAAATACTGCTGACAAGTTTTATTCTCTAGCAGTTCCAGGAGTGTTTTCTGCTTTTTGTATTTCTGGTAAAAGTAAGAGCCAGAGTTTGTCTCAGAAATACAAAATCTTACTATAAGGCAACTTTTGAAAGACATCTAATATACTTATGTATTATTTACAGATCAGAAAATCTGTTTTTGTATGATTTCAGGAAGGTAACTACTGGAGCTGCATGTATCCTGCTCAAACACGCTGTTTTCCCCTGTCTCATTTTCCACTGCCAGCTTCTCTGTTGAAAAACACTAAAGTTCTCGGACCTTTCGACTGAGCTGAAGACCTCAGATATCAAGTCTAGTGACTGGATTATACTCGAACCCATGTCATTCAGAGTACTGAATATCACCCTGGATTTTCAGGCTTTTTATCTCGTATCAACAGCAGAATACCAGGGTATCACATGCATATCATTCTTGTAGATTTGCCTGTAATGAGGGTCCTTAGAACAAAACTAAACAGTTGAAGCTGACGATGTCTGTCAGATCTAGAAATTACTCTTGCCTGCAGGTCTCAGACAATGGATAAGAAATGTTGACCTAAGAGGAAGGCTGAAATAAATGGCTGAAGGAGTGCAATCAAACACATATATATTTTACACATCATTCGATCATCCTTTAGACAGAACAATATGTATTACTACATACCCATTGGTGATTTTTATACATTTAACAGAAAAACTAAGTAATAGCAAGAATAATGATGACAATACAGGTAGAACCAAGTAACATTTAACAGTCTATGGGAAGATTCTGCTGAAAGAAGTGAAAGTGCGCGTATCTTCTAGACAACTCTTTCCAAATACAGTTACCATTTAGGAACAGTACTAACCACAGGTCCTTTCTGAATCACGGAATCCTAGAGTCACAGAATGTCCTGTGTTGAAAAGGACCATAAAATCTTCTAGTTTCAATCTCCCTGCTATGTGCAAGTTCACCAACCATCAGACCAGGCTGCCCAGAGCCACATCCAGCCTGGCCTTGAATGCCTCCAAGGATGAGACATCCACAACCTCCTTGGGCAACCTTTTCCAGTGCTCCACCACTCACTGAGTGAAAATCTTCCTCCTAATATCTAACCTAAACCTCTTCTGTCTCAGTTTTAAATCATTCCACCTTGTTCTATCAGAATCCACACTTGTAAACATTTGTTCCCCTCCTGTTTATACGCTCCCTTAAAGTTTTGGAAGGCCACAATGAGGTATCCCCGAAGTCTTCTCCAAGTAAACAATCTTGGAATTCCCCCCAACCTTTCTTTACAGGAGAGGTGCTCCAGCCCTCTGATCATCCTAGTGGTTCTCCTCTGGACTCATCCTTAGAGCTCTGTGTCCTTCTTGTACTGGGGGCTCCAGGCCTGGACACAGTACTCCAGATGGGGCTTGACAAGACCTGAGTAGAGGGGGACAATCACCTCTCTTCTCCCTGCTGGCCACTCCTCTTTTAATGTAGCACAGAATATATTTGGCCTTCTGGGCTGCAAGTGCACACTCCTGGCTCGTGTATGCTGAGAGATTAGATGAAAGACTGCAATACTGGAGTAAGCAGAAATATGCACTACTGAGAAAGCATAGTCTTGTAATAAAGGAATCCACAGAAATAATTAGGGATTAGGAGTAGTTCCCTCATGAGATTTGTAAATGGTTTGTTCAGTCACTGATGTCGACTGAATTTGTTGAAAGTTTCAGAATTCACTTCAAACTTTAATGTCAGTTGGGCAATGAGCCCTCTACTACAGTCTTGGTACTACAGTAGCGCAATTCTGGAGTGAATTTCCTGCATTCTATACACAAAGTTTGTATTAGAGCAATTAGAACAACTTGTTGAGATAGATCAGGCAGAATTAATGTGAATTTTTTTTCTCATTATTCCACAGTTTTACAGAAAACTACTGCTCCAGACATTTGAGATGCTTCTGCTGATTACTGAGTATTGCCTCTTAGTAATGTTGCAACAGAAAACACATGAGATTTGCTCTTCACTGTGCTCTAATTTTCTGGGTGTTTTTCTTATGGTTTCAACATGAAATCTCTTACTAGTCACCTGGGACATGCTTGGGAATGCTGCAGCCAGGCAGCTCACAGAGGAGGCATGAAGACAAGAGAGAAAGAAATATGTAGAGTCAGAAGGGTTTAGCGATGCAATCAGCTTTCTGAAATATCTGACCACCATCAGAATAGATGCAAAGTTTCAAGAAAGCTTTCCCACTTAAAACAGCTTGGGTAGGAAGGCCTGGCTAGGAAACAGAATGAAAAAAAAAAAAAAAAAAGGGATTTATCTTGAGCGCTGTATGTCTAATGGGAAAAGAAAAAGAGCAGATGACTCAACTGAAATGCATTAACGCCTCCACAGAGCAGACCTAAATTTACTGCGACATTACAGTAATAAGCACTACAGGATACTCTAATGCAGGTGTATAGAACAGTAAAAAAAAAATAATTTATTTTTAATATCTGCTTTTATCCTGCCACTTTATTTCAACCTTTCTACCTCATTTAGAAAAAGCAGCAAAATTATGACAGCACCTTCCAAAAAAAGTGGTGTTCAGGAAGGGGTGACCCTTTCTCCTGCTTTACTCCAATCACATTGACTCCAATTTATCCAAGTCTTTGGTAAATCTCACTACAGTTTTTCCTACCAGATATTAGAAACATGGTATTACTTGTAAAGTTTATATTAAATATGCATAAGATGTATTTTTAAAGAAGAAAATCTGAATTCTGAGTATTATAGTACCAAGGAAAAAGCATCTCATCACCATGCTCTGACCGCAGCCCGCTAAGGATATTTGGTTTCAGCCAGAAGACTGCCAGTTTACATTCCCTTGTACCAGCTGCAAATGCAATGTTCAGGCGCAGATAACACTCTACAGATTCGTACCTCCAACCTTAATTTTCGAAGCAGTCTCTATAGAGCCTCTGTGTAAGTCTATGTACAGTCTACAATTTTAAGTTTAACAAAGAAAAGACATTTTAGTTATGGGAGAAAAAAAATAAGCATTAACTACTGTGAAGCAGACGGACCTGTTTTTGAGTTATGAGAGAGCTGGTAATCTCTCTTAATCACAGACAAGAGTGATGAAACACTGATAATGCTGAATGAAACTTAAAAGAAGTCTGAGAGCTAAAGTAGCAGTTATCAAGTTCGTATTTGTCATTTGATTCCATAAGGAAGAAAAAAAGATTAAAGCATCTTAGGGCCCAAAGCTGTGGACTGGTTTGTTTTCAAGTAGCTTTTTACTTTATTTCAATAACTATATAATATTAAGTAGAGTCAAAATGATTTAAGTTTTAAAATACAGGGCTGATTAAAATGGATAAATAAAATATCATCAGTTAATAATGCTTTTTTCTCATGAATATTTATGAAATAAATAAAAAAATAAAGCCTTTTCAAGTCTTTCAGATCTGCATTGTTTTGTGAGCAGCATGACACGTCAGATAACATCAAATGTTTGCATTCACTGTGCTGAAAACATTACTCCTTAATGTTGGACATTAGCATGTTTGGCCTTGGAGAGGCTGAGATTACTCCAGAAACCAAGTGAAAAGGATCAAAGGCAACCAGCCCTGCTCCTCCTCTGCTTTTCTCCTAGGACAGGGAGAGCTCAGCACACTGCCCCTGGGTCACATGCTGAACACAGAAAATTACACCAGTCCTTCCCCTGCCTCTGGTTCCACTTGCTTGTTTAATGTGTTCCCACAGAGCTGAGACAGCATCCTGTTCTTTTGCATTTTTTTAAAAGAAACAAGTGGAGAGCACTGAATCTCCTAATTACATGTAAACATTATATTTCTATGTATCATTGTTTTGCATTTCTGTCATTTTGTTGTGGGCTTTTTTAAGTCTGAGACTTTGGGTGTTGAAGCTTCGGTATTTTTTATTTTTTTCCATTGCATTACTGGATTTTTGTATTTGCTTCAGAAAGTGTAAATGTTCAAGTAACTTTGCTGTGCTTCTGCTTATGAGACACAGGATTCAGTGGTGTACCAGGGAATTATGCCCGGTTCTGGGCCCTCCAGTGCAAAAGTGATGTTAGCTTACTGAAGAGATTCCAGCAGAGGGCCAAAAAGATGTCCAAGAACCTGGAGCACCTGTCATGTGAGGAGGGACTGAAAGCTGGGACTGTTCAGCCTTGGAAAGAAGAGGCTCAGGGCCATTTCAACAATGTTTATAAATATCCGAAGGCAGAGTGCAAGGCTCTCTGCAGTGGTGGTACCCAGTGCCAAGGCAAGAGGCAATGGGCACAAACTGGAACACAGAAACTTTCATGTAAGCATCAGGAAGAACTTCTGTGCTCTGTGGTTGACAGCACTGACACAGGTTGCCCAGAGGTGGTGGAGTCTTCTTGGATACCTTCCAAAGTCACCTGGATGTGGACCTGGGCACTCTACTTTCATGTCCCTGCTGGAGCTCAGGTTAGACCAAATCACTTCCAACTTCAACCATTTTGTGGTTCTGGGATTCTGTGGCATACATGAACATTTCACACCTGATCATGAATCACTCACTCCTTTGGCTCAGATGGACCTCTGAATTTATTCCTCAATGTCTCTAAGATTTGTTTGGACCAAACACAACACAAATAAGATAGTTGCGGAAGTCTCCATGAGGACTGTGTGAAAACTGAATATCCCTGAGAAAACCCTGAGAAAAGCTCAACCCTTTAATTTGCCAGCAAAACAGAAACTCAGCTAAAAGACTGAAAGGACAATATTCCCTATTATTCTTCAAACCTACCAATTCATCCAAACTCATGAGGATGATCTAAGGAACAAACAGGTGCTTATTCATTCCATTCATCCTCCAGGTTTTGTTTCGGTATGTCACAACCTCCAGTAAAGCAGTAATAGGTTGTTTTTAGCAAGTGCACTGTTTTCCTCTAAAAAGTATATAGCTCCAAAGCAGGGGAGCTGGAACTCACTGTGCACGTTAATTGGTTATCTCTTTAGTCCAAGGACTCTCTGGGCCCTACAGCCACATCCACACAAAACAACAGGTACTTCATACTGCAGTTGTACATGATATCTGCTTGCTGCTCTCACTTCCGTGGAAAACTCAGAAAGCATCATTATTTTAGGATGACAAGACAAGAAAGAAGAGGTGCCAAAATGTGGAACAAAAATTAAAAGAAATACAAACCAAAAATTTGACAATATAAAACAGTCTTTTAAAGAAACCCCTCAGGGTAACAGTACCTAAAGAAATACATACTGAGTCTTCACCCTTTACTGATATATGTGTTTGTTTTAAACTACTGTAAAAGCCATTTCCCAGAGCCAGAGCTAACAACATATTTGGACATGTTCCATTGATTAATTTATTTTTCATGAGGGACTATTACATATCTTTGACTTGGAGTCATTGCTGCTTTAATATTTTCCAGGATGGAAGAACAACCAATATTCATTATGCCCTTTGCAGGAACAAACAAGCAAACAAACAAACATAGTAGTGAAGTTATTGAGTCCTGAACTCAAATACATCTATTTTCCCATCCATCAAACTTAGAAAGAAATCCACTCTCGATGTAATGGGTAAAATACTTGAGTAAAAGTATGTATGTAAATAAAATAACTACAAATGTACACGTTTTCTCCTATATAAATATGGGGGAAAAAATGTGTCTGTACATAACTGCAGTAATGGTATCTTTAAAATGGATTGGTACCTGCTCTCTCTGATTGGAGACTTGAATTTTCCTGGCTCATTTATGTCTAGAATTGGTGTTCTTTGAGCTGTCATTAATTCTTGCCCTTAATAAAATCTTTAAAGTCTTCCTAGTGACTCAGAAATTGTGTGCTAGCAGTAATGGGGCTTTTCCTATTTTGATATTCTTAATCCTTATAGTAGCCTATCAATTGCAGAATCACTGCTGTAATAAATAGGTCTCAAGAGAGGAAGAGGTGAATTCCTGATTATTTTTTATTTAATTATTTTTTCTAGAATACTCAAAGAAGAAGAGCATTCCATAGTCATTGGTCATGTATATAATCTGACAGCTATCCTGAAAGCATCTATTTCAAGTGTTCCCCTTTTCCCCTTCCAAAAATAAAATTATTCTGAACAGACAGACTGAATGGGTATCAGTCTCAGTTGCATCCCACCTGCAATACAAGAATTCAAACTGTTTTGCAGATGCAGTATGGTATATACAGACTTTCTGCTAGGAGATTTTGGTGTCATTATTCAATTTATGGTTGACTGGCACTTACACAGCAGATTTTTTTTGCTGATGCTTAGCAGTAGCATGAGTTTAAAATTTATAATCAAATAGTCTGACCTAAAGTTCTCATTGGCTTGCCACAATCTCAGAGTGGCTTTATTCATATTTGTATTTAAGGGTATTTGTTCACATCTGGGTGTAGTGGAAATGCTGTCATGGCTTGAAGCAGTGATTGAGCACCTGGTGTGAAGGCAGAGCCGACCCCGGGGATCTCAGGTGCATGCAATGCACACAAGTGACCAGAAGGTGTGGAGCCAGGATACACCCCTTCCCAGACCTCGTATAGGGGTTATCAGTGGAGGCAAGTATATCTTGCTGGAGTTCCCTATGCACTGGGGGCCTTCTAAGGGTAAGTAGAGTCTTTCCTTTATTTCTGTGCCTATGATTGCTGCTTTTGAGCAAGTCTTCAGGTGTTGCAGCCTCAGACCTTCCTACTATGTTGTCATTGCTGTGCTTTCTGTTGTGTTACAGTGTTATACTGTGCGTGGTTTGAAGAGCAAGCTTAAAGTTACGTGCTTATCTGCCTGCAATCACTTGGAAGGCTCAGGTTATAAGTTTCTGTAGAAAACAGTGAGTTATCATTCATGTTGTGTTTTTGCTTTCATAGGCTGTTTTAGGTCTAGAGCTCTACCTATGTATCTGGAGTATTCCTTGGGTCATGGGGAAGAAAAAAAAAAAAAAAAAAAAAAAACAAATTCTCCTTTCCTAGAATTGCTACTGAAAGAGCACTGAGATCTCTAAGAAAACTGTAAGGAGCCTGGGATGTTTTAAATCTATAGTTGGCTCTTATATCATGAAAGGAAAATCTTCTCACCTAGTTCTTCCTTTGCTGTGTCAATACACTTCTACAGTACTTTTAGTTTTCCCTTCAAAGGTTTCATACAGGCAATTAGGGAGATGTGAATTTCTGCTACCTCATAGCTTCTGATGCACTTCTGTGATATGAAAAAAGCTGAAACTGAAAGCTGACTTGTGCAGTCCTAGTCCCTCAAGGATATTTTTAATCCTCATTCCTCTTTTGCAGATATACATCTAAATCTTCCCAATAAATAAATACAGTGAATAAATACAAATGAAAGTTTATGTATGGCTGGACACTTAGTCAATGCTGGATGGATAAAATGTACAGTAACAATAAAATGAAATCTACTTCATGTTTATCTATGGAGGAATTTTTTTATATACAGAGGCTTTTATATAATTGCTATCAGCTTATTACATGCTCTGCTTGAAGGAGATGTGCCATAGAGTTTGCTAATGAATGAATCAGTGACAGCATACAATGTCTTCATCTCCAGATTCTACATCTTTTGTTCATAAGTGCTACGACACTTCTTCCTCTCCACATCATACGCAAGGCACCATCTGCTGTGACACAAGTGAGAGATGAGCTTCCCGTGTGTTGTTTTCATCAATAGTGTAGCAGTCAGAATAGTTACTTTTTAATCAACGCCCTTTTTGAGACTTTAAAAAGCAATGAGGGCCTCTGAGACTTTTTCTGTCTCCACAGATGAAAAAAGCCTCCTTCTCATCAGTATACTCTTCTGGCACTATGGGAATTTGAGCATGTTTTCTTTTTTCCTATTGAATCTGCTTTTCAACATTAGAGCTGATGCATTCTATCAAGCATTTTTTGTGAAGTTGACTTTCTGAAATGTAAGGCAGCAAGAATGGCTTTGAATTTCTACGTTAGGCTTTTTTTTCCCCTTAAGTTCCTACCTACTTAGGTAGTCCTGTTAGTCTCTATCCGTATCTTTTTTTTTTTTTTTTCTTTCTGCAGTGTAGCTTAAATAGTGTTTAATTATAGCATCCACAGTGCTACGGCACCAGTTCTTCCCAGTCTTGTGTTTTCTGATATCAGACTTTTTAAATGAATTAATGTTCTTGATGGGAGACATATAAAACAGTAAAGCTGTGACAGGATTAGAGGGAGGCTGAGTTTTTCAACATCATTAAGGTCCTTCCAATTAAAGAAGCATTTTCACATGAGGCTTTATCACCAGAGCTGGACACATGGGGTTTCAGAGTGTTCACAGACCTCTGACAAAGACTTGGACAACTGCAGAGTGACAAGGGAGCCAAGCTTGGTGTTACATCACTTATCCTGCCTTTTAGGAGTAAGCTTTGGTGTTACGTATTGGAATCTCTGCACAAGTGGTATCTGGAGAGCCTAAAATTCTATAAGGCAGTTGGAACCATTTTAACAGTTAAACAATTTATGTGACCTTAGTATAATGGTCAACATCTATCTAACATTGCCTCACTTTAAAAACCGCTGCACAAAAATCATTGTCAAACCTAGCAAAGAGAAGACCTGTTATTAATGTGTATAAATGCTGGAAGGGAATGTTTCATGTTTATAAATACTTCTGGAACAATCTATGTAGCTTTAAAGAGAAGTAATGCCTCCTATTAATTTCAGTGGAGAACACAGCAGAGACAAAGAGCTAAATAATGCTGTTTGATAGAGCACATTCTCAGCTACAAAATATTATTTTTCTAAATTGTCACCCTCACTAGCTATGGAATTTTACCAGGGATGAACAGGAACCTGTATGCCATGCCTTTAAAAGATTGTATGGCCATCCAGAATGGGTTTGTCCTTCACACTATTGTAACCATTGCTAAAGCATACCACCTGCCACCTCCCTGTGTTCACATCCACCACTTTGTCTCCATAAATGGTCAGCAAGTATTGCTGATAAATGTTGATGGTGCCATTATTTCTGCACAGAGGAGTTCAGAGGTGCCCCTTTGCCTCACATGTGTTTCCATTCAGATGCTCTTTGTCAGGCTGCTCCCCTGCTGCCATCAGTCTCACAGCCACAAAATGTAATGGAATATTGGTGGGAAGGTTCAACCTTTACTGCTGTACCACCACCATCTGCCTCTGATGTTGTGTGCCAAAGTAATAAAATAGGAGGCATTACTTTCAGAGCAACATACTTGCTCTGTTCATAGTTGTTCATAGTTTACTGGATACTGTGGTTTTGGTAGCCTATGTGGGTTTTTATATAATGACATTAGCAAGGTGCTATTTCGTTTTAATAGTTGTATCAGTTGTAAATTTACAGTAATAAAGAACCAAAAGTACTTCTAGTTTTATTGTTATAATTCAGAAAATACTTCTGTATGTTACTTATTTAAATATTCCCTGGAAGTATCTGTGTATTAACAATGCCCCAGTCTGAATGCAGACTCTTTACTTCTGGGACCCTGATTCCCATTCTGGAAGTTTTCAGGGAATTGTTAAGAAATCTATCACTTTGGCTTGGATACGTGGCGAAATCAGTGAGTACTGTGAGTCAGGGAAGGTGAAAATTGAGTTCTTTCATGCAACTTCTTATCTGCCCATCACAAAAGTTAACCTTATGTAGGGAGGACAGTATGCTACCCCTTCTACTAAGAAATGTGAAGGGAAAGCAAGTGCACCTTCTGCTCTCAACCAGTTTCTAGTTATCACTGCTGGTTGCAGAGGGAATCTGGCCCCATGGGTATTTCTCTGAGAGCTTGTACAATTAACTCCAAACTCAACGTTTGTCTCAGAGGCAGTGGTGAGGTGTGAGAGTGAGAGAGGTATCATGTCTCTTGAAGGAGAAGGTAATCTCTTCAGACTCTATTTACAGCCACAATGGGGAGAGAGTTTAGAGACCACAGCACATTTGCTATACATGCTTGAAGTTTTCCCTTGCAGGGCACCCATTAGTAGTGCAGAAGCCTGGGGACACCTGAAGCCAGATGAGATTGATGGCTGGGAATGTTTTGTGGATAGAAGTGCAATGTTAAACCCAACTTTCATAAATCACTTTCCATTCACTAATTTAAAGGAATTTACAAAAGGCAATTAATGCAAGTACTGCTTTAGAGACTGTGACAACAAGCAATGCAAGGACTAGTCATTCAGAAATACTGTCAAAGACCTGAGTAAAAGTAGTAAAAAATCCTTGTTTCTAGTTGGGATTCATTGCCATAGCTAGGAACTTATACCAAACAAAGAAAATTCATCAACATTTTGCAATGTTTGCTCCTTTACAGGAAATAACACTGTATGCATAATTAGTGCTGGATATGTGATGTATGTAAATATCAGACATGAGAATGTTCCATTCCTAAGTACATTTTACACTACATTCCTGGTATCAGAGAGCAGTAAACTTCAACAAAGATTCAGAATAGTCATGGTTTTATGGACATGCGGAACAAAGTATTGAAATACTAGCAATACATAGAAATCTTCAGAATGGAATCTTTTAAAGTCAACTAAATTCAAATTAGGTAATAGAATCACAACATGAACTCAAAACCAGGACTTTAATTTTATGTATGTGTATGCAGAACCATATATTAACACACAGTTGTTTCTGCAGCAAGTAGTTTACAAAAAGAAAAAATAAAATAAAAATAAACAGAATTGTCCTTTCAATACCAGACATGCAGATGACAGTGTAATGCCTTACTTTATACCCATTGAAACTTTGCTTATGAATTCAGCAGAGCCTGGAGTCATTAATTTACAGAATCTGAAGACCTAAATGGGCAACAAGGAGAGAACAGTGTAGCAATAAAACCTCTCTTTCCATCAGTTGCTTGTCAGTGTTATGCTGCTGTAACAATGACCAATGACAGCTCTGAAACTCTCACACAGCTCTAATAATGCTCTACGATAAATCACAGTGTAAGAACCAAAGAGCTGTAGAGAAGGTCCAGCCTGATAGTGCCAATATTAGGTATTAAATTTGAAAATAGCATAGCTCCTTGCTCCTCAGTGTCCTGAAATAAAGATACTGGGGGGTGTTAATAGGGCAAGTTCTTTCCCCATACAAGAAGACAGGGCATCTTCTAGCTGTTTGGACAGCTAGGAGTCTTCATTCAGTGACAGGTCCCATCACAAGATCACCCTCTGGATTAAAGGATCTTCAAAATTAGGTTGGAAAAATTAGAAAATGTTGTTATGGACATGAATCACAGAATGGCTTGGTTTAGAATGGACCTCAAGGGTAATCTAGCCATAGGCAGGGCTGCCACCTTCTAAATGAGGGCTCCATCCTACCTGGCATTGAATGTCTCTGGGGTTGGGGCATCTACAATGAACTATGGGTGGACCTTCACTGTAATCTGTGTCCTGCCTGCTGGGGAGGTGAAAGGTACATCTGGAGACAGGAAGTGTGGACTAAACTATTGAGATTCATGGTTTTAAAAGTGGATTTATTAACTGGTGATGGTTACTAGCTGGCAAGCATCTTACTTGTATTCTGCTGGGAATAGGGGTGCTTCTAACATCTTCCTACATTAAGGTATCTATAAATGCCAATAGCCGTGCAATGTCCTTGTCACTGAATACAACTGAATCTTCAGGTCAGTGCAGGTTTGCAGCAATTGGCTTCAGCTCCACAGAGACACCTCCATGTTCGCTATTGTTCAGTACAACCAACGTGTTGCATTAGGCCTAAACAGTCAGCCACATGTTCTCTGAATTAATTAATATTTAATGTCACTTTGTGAGTGGAGTACTACTGTGTGACAGGATCAGTGAAAGAACAGGGTATCATAAAACCTTGGGAGACATCTACACTATTTTATATACCTCTCAGATTTTTCCTATTCTGAAGTAAATTATCTGTGTCTCACTGCTACACTCCTCATAGCCACCAGTGCTTAAGAACGGATAGCTAATTCTCTCTACTTTTTGCTACTTTTTCATTAAGCTAAAAGAAAATCTTCACCATGCTGGCCATGACAGATCCTAGAAAATCCTGCGTACTTCAGTGCTCATCTTTTTCATGGAAGGTGCAGCTGTCAAAGATTAGAAGCACACTAGCTCCATCTGCTGAATCTATGTCAGCAGAGCCTTACCCAAATACCAGTGTTAGAACGTTTGTTTGTATCACCCAGTTTATATCAAGAGATGAGTACTGAAAGCGGATAAGATGACTTTTTACTAGAGAAAATAACGTGATGTACCTATTAAATATGAATTTTGCATAGAAATCACCAAAGCCTGTATTAAAATACAGCTTCTAGCAAGAAAATATGGAGACTTAAATTGATAAATAAATAAAACTACAAAATAATCAAAACAGACATGAGAAAATTCCTTTTTAATAGAAGTCAATCTGGTACATAGTTGCTAACTCATCTGACACTGAAGCAAGATCAACAGGTGGAACTCCAGAGAATGTGTAGGTATTTTTCTTTCTAGTAAGTCCTAGCAGTTTACAGATATGTTTCTCTGCTATTGAACTTGCAGAGGCCAGACTGAAAAAGGACTGTTTATCTTTAACAGAAGATCCCAAGACCTATTTCATCTGTGAGACAGTAGGCAGTTGCCTGGACCAGGAGGTTACTGGAAGGGTCACTTCAGTCCTTGTCTTTACTGTGTGTGCCTTCTGCTTCGATTCTGGTAGGCTGCTGCCTCAAGAGCATCAAGGAAGCTCCGAGGTAGCCTAGAGCTATAGAAAAAACTGTGACATCCACACAAAGTCAAAATAAACAACACAGACACAAAATATGAAAGACAGATATTTGTACAGCTTCTGAGCAATATACTCTTTAAACAATATCTCTTGAGGCTCCCAAAGCACATCCCCAACTAAGGGGTCATGAAGGGGTTTGTTCAATCCAATGGTCTATCTATGAACTCACAGAGGCTTGTATTAAACAGATCGTGCACGTAGAAGGTCATCTTACTAACTGCTGCTGTACTTAACTCAGGCCTCTGATTATCAGCATTTCTGCTCATCATCTCTTCTGTTAGCTCTGAGGGTTTTGTCCCTCAAGGAGTGATGAGGAGTCTTTTCCATACTTGATATGCTCAATCAAGTCCAAATTATCAATTTCTGAGACAAGTAAAAATATAGATATATATGATACAGATATTGGAGGAAAGGGGGAGAAATAATGTGTTGAAGTGTGCTGTAGTGAAATATTTGTTGTCCTAGTAAGGTAACGGGTAGGATGAACTTTTTACAGATACTGACTTCACTGTCTCTAGGAACACATGTATACTTGGCACATCCCAGCTGTTAATCTGGTGGAAAATCTAGGGCATTCAATTACACAGTTACTTAGCATATTTTACACAGCCATTGTGCTAATTCTTAGACAAAGGTGGCAGCATCTGAGGCTGTAGTAAAGCTTCTCAATAACCTCTGGGTGTTTCCTTTCATGAATATCTTTTCTTTAAGGTAGAGCCCAATTCGGCACAGTGTGAGAGACAGCTTCTCCTGAAAACCAAATACAGAATCTTCAGGCTGCAGTAGAGGGAAGGGGACAGTAAGACAAGGAAGTGAAAAGAACTGTGGGGGGAAAAAAAGAAAAAAAAACAGCTTAGGTGTTTTAAATACTCTTTACAACTACTGGCTTCTAAGGTTCACATAGGATGTTCAAATTGTCCTGTGTTCCACAGCTGCAAAGCTGACAAACATACTGCAGGACTAATATACTGATGAACTTGTAATTAGCTATAGACTGCAGGGATCACATTATCACATTCATCCCACAGCACACAAGGGTTGGGAAAGCAATTTTGTTCTGTACCACATATGAAAAGAAACGTGGGTTTAGCAGCTCTCAGCAGTCCAGCCCTTTTCTTGGGGAATGACCTCTCTTCACCAGGTTGTATGTACTTACTGAGAAAAGTCAATACTTAGGCTCAACAATATCCCAGCTGGAAAGTAACTAGCTACAGCTGAACACATTTAAGTGTAAAGCTTTGAAACCTTTTAAAACAAAAGCCTAAGGTACAAGCTTTAAGAAAGGAGAGGATTTAGAGTATTAAGTGTGATCTGTTAAGGTAGAGGAACAGCTTATTGTGTTTTTGTCTCTGTGAAGATTTTGTTTGCAAATCCGTTAAAGCTATGCATAGGTTGCTGTTAGGAGTTTATTTTCTTTGGTTAAGAAGAGCAAGCTGTTAGGTGAAAAATATCTATTCAAGTAGAGTTATTTAGCTGTTTATTCTGTATTTTACCTTGACTTTCTCTTGTGTTTCTCTGTTGTTAGTGGGGAAATACTGCTGGTAGGTGGGCAGTTGGACTAAATGATCTTGGAGGTTTCTTCCAACTTTGGTGATTCTATGAGTGTATGTCTTTATATTATAGACCTTACCAGACACCTGCGTAGCCTTTACATTCTTGAAGGTTCTCATGTAATCGGTAGAACTGCAGTGATTGCATCTTAAATTCTAAGACAGGCAAGAACTAACTGGTGCGTCTCTGTCTCCCCAAATTGATGGTAGATAAGACTATTCAAAAAAAGTAAAATAAAAAAAATAAATAAATAAATAAGAAAAAGTGGAAGGGGAAAATGAACATGGAATCAGTGTAGCTTACAAGCAATTGATTTGCTGTGAGTAAATAATCAATGCTGAAGGTCTCCATTAAAAAAATAAATAAAAATCAATCTATCCCTAAGGTAGATATGGGATATAAATGCAGTTTAAAATTAGGCTAAAAATAACAACTACGTTAGAAAAAGAAATTTTGAAACTTATAGGGAAAAATACAATGCAGCTAATCAGAATGTAGAAGCTACAGTATGAGTTGTATCAGGCATGGCTTGAGGAAAGATGGAGATATCAATACAGATGATCTAAATGCCAGAGAAATTGTGTTTTAGTGAAGGTTTGAAAGCCCAATCTGTTCAGTCCAAATAGAGGGGCTTGAGAGGTGACTATTATTGCTTGTAAGCACCTCCACAGAAATAAATTATGTATTAAGGGGATGTTTAATATAGTAGAGACATCATAAGAACATATGGCCAGACCATAACATCACGCCAGAAAAATCTGGCATTTTTCCAGTAACAAAGATGACCAGTCATTACAGGGAACATCTAAGGGAAGTGATGGGTTTGTAAATGTTTCATGCCTTTGTATCAAGATTAAATGTCTCTCCTGTATGTATAAATTTGTGAAATGCAACCCATTTGGCTTTAAGTAAGTGAAACAAGATGATTCGAGATCATTTGACATCTATAAATCCTGTGGACATGTATACCCAGACAAGAGCTATGCATTGTCTGTAAGGCTCTGTGGGAATACAGGGAAGAGTCCTTTATGCATTGAAAGAGTCATTTCTTTTTCTCCTCTGAATCTATTAACCTGCATGGAAGAAAATGTATGGCTATGTTCCCAACTATGTGGGGATATCTGAAAACACCTGGCAATGTAAACATTTTGTATAACTAAACAAAATCAACATCAGATTTTATATAACAATATAGCCCCATTTTCCACCTTTAAGCCACCAACTCTCACTGACTTCCCAGAAAGAGTAGTTTCTGTATGTAAATATAAAATAGATTTTCAGTTTGGAGCTTTAGTAAGACTTGATCCTTGACAAATAGTGATGGTCATCAAAAATTAAATGTTTTCCTTGCTTTATAGTTTTATATGAAGGTATCAAAATTGACTCAAATTTACCTGTTTGTGTGTGTGTGTGTATGTGCTTTTTGTTTGTGTGTGAACTTTTGTTTTGTAGTGGAGCCTTGCTCTTGCTTTGCCAGAAGACCAGTAGCCATTCTGCTCCCCTGAGAACTCTGGCTGCTGTATATCAAGAAACAGGTGTTGCGCCTATGCATTTTCAAGTCAACCAGAGCTCTGGCACAGAATCTTGTTTTTGACAGTGTATTGATTAGTAATCACTCTTCAAATGCTGATATTCATGTCTTGTTAACATAAAATGTGAGTTATTAAATTCTTTTCCAGTATGAGAGTTGTCTTATTGGAGAACATATTCTGAAGCATTCCAGTCACTCAGCCCATCTATACTTCCCTATTGGAAAAGTGTCTGTTGTATCTTTGGCAATCCAAAAGTTTTATGCTGAAAAGAAAAGAAATGATGTCTCATTTAAAGATAATGTAACTTATACAGTTAAATAAAATTAAAATAACCCTCTTTTTTCAGACCACTATCAGCATGAAATTCAGCTGCACAGCTTGTCTTAGAGAATGGTTAGAAAATACAAGGAGACTATTCTCTGACAAAAAGATAGAACCTAACTTTTATTTCCTGCCAGCCTAGGCCTTTAAGAGGTACAGTGTTCATCACATTTCTATCCATGTGAAAGAGGTGGGGTTATACAGATAAGTTTGTGTAGGACAGAGAATCTGTGGTGCCTTCACTACAATCTTTAGAGAGCTGAAACTGTGCTGTGTATTTGAAGATAGCTGTAGTACAGCTGGTTTTGGTAGATATGAGGTTAGTACAGGAATCCTGGGAAGAAAAGAGAGCAGAAGCACTTAATAAGAGGTCTGAAGTCCTGAAAAGCATGGTCATAGAGCTGTACAGGGTAAGAAGCAATAAATTTTGGAAATGGCTTCTGGGTTTTAGGGAAAGTCAGATAAAGCAATGAAACTACATTCTGCCTGGCAGAAGATATTTGAAATCATATATATGTTCTTTTGAAAGGAAATAATTAAACTGCATAGGGTTATATAGGGGAAACATATGTGAAGATATAGAATAGCTTTTTCTGAAAGCCTTTCCTGAAGTGCTGTGTTCCAGTTCTGTTAACTGGGGAGAAAAAGTAAAACTTCAGTTTTCTGGGTGCAGAGAAAAATAAAAGGAAGCAGTAGCCCAAGGGAAAGCCAGTACATTCCTGGTTCTGCTTGCTGCAAGCAAAGCTGAGTTTGTTAATTGGGCTTTCAAGGATGTGAAAAACACCAGCAGGAAATTACATGGTGACAATCATGTTGTGGGAATGCAGCCAGCCCTGCAACATCTGTCTTTTCCCAAGTTTTGTTGAAACCAATTAAATTTCCTTATAGCCAGCTGATCTCAATGTGACCACACACTGACTCAGCCAATGCAAGTTGAGCTTTCAGTATGGGGCAAGGAAGTGCTCATTTCTGTCTCGGCTGCCCAACTTGGGTACAGCAGCATCAATCTTGCTCTGGTGGTCTTCCTTCACTAAACTGCTATTATCTTTAGGGTGAGGCCAAGGCCTTTCTCAAAGTATCTTCAATCTATCTTTGTGTTTTACCCCATGATCCAAGCAACCTAATGTAAACAGACAAAAATACTCTGCTATTATTCTGTAGCAATTGTGGCTGTCATATTGATGTCAAGGTGCCCCAGTAAATGTGAAGCTTTAAGTACTTTCCCAGTGCCAAGAACACTGCAAAGCTTTATTTTCTAAAGCAGCAGCTCCTAGTATTTGAATGCTCCTACCCATGATAGCAAAGGCCAGGTGAGCTGTTTGACCCCAGACAAAGCAATCTGTTTTGCTCCAGGTGCCTCTCTGAAACAGCTTCAAAGATTTCTTCTGGTTAAATTCACTTGTCCTTTGGCTTGCTGTCTTCATTTAATTAAAAAAAAAAAAAAGTGAAATTATTTGTACAAGTGCTACCTCATTTTCTCTCCTAGTAGACTTAATTATGCAAAATAGAGTGCAAAATAATACAGAATCCTGATTCTATTGTCTTTCTGTTCCTGTGCATCAAGGCAATTAGAATTTCATTGAAAGAAAGGTTTATAGGGCAATTAGAATTTCACTGAAAGAAAGGTTTATAGTATGGTAGTTTTCATGGAAATCATAGACGTACATTGATGAGGATGTTGACAGAAATGTAAGTGAATAACAACCTGGCAAGGGATGAAGGTATTAGAAGCAAATTGTCCCCCAAGTCATCTATAAAGATCAGTAGGTTTTATATCTGGTAGCTTTTCTTTACATAGTGATGTTTCAGTGGGAATTACAGGAGCACAGTTTCCCTTATTTTTTTTTATCTCACACGTGAAGACTGTGTATGGTCAGTGCTTGGTAACAAAATAAAAGACGTAAAGAAAAGGAACATGAAAAACATGGTTTTGAAATTCAGAACTGATACAGGCTTTATTTCTCTATATAACCCAGCCATATATCTCTATATGCACTCAGCTGAGTAATTGTTATAAAGTTATTTATCTGATATCAATTTATTATTGCTGCCAAGTGAAAAGATTAGTAGTAGATTTGTAGGAGAAAAGTATAAATTATTGTAAGATGTGTTGCTTCTCTACAGGCATATTGTATTTTACCTTTTCATCTGCAGTTCACAACATCATCAGTGCTCAGTATATCTTCTTGCTTTCTCTTTATGACTATAATTATCTTCTGCATAGAGACTTGAAAACTTCCTGCATGAGCATCATTGTATATATTATATATAATGATATCAGTATAGATATATACTTATATCAATATATATAAATGTTATATTATCATTCTAATCCACCACCTCTTCCCAGAATGCAGGCAATATCAAGACAATGTTCTAGTTTGTTCCTCTTCCAGACCAAGTCTGGAGATAAAACAGTCTGTGTTATAAATCATGTTCAGTCAGTAGATGCTGGAAGACCTCAGTGGAAAGTGGCACATTTATATAAAAATAATATTTGTAAATATTTTTATTATATTTTGCAGAAAGCATAAGGGATGATTCCAAAGAAACCTAAAAAATGTACACTCTAAGTACAAGCACGATTATAGCCAATGATACATGTCAAAGAATGAAAGGGAAGGTTTTAAACAAGCCCATGTGCATGTTTGAGGTCTGGGCATCATTGTGTATAGACATGTACACATATATTCTCCATAGCTATATTATGTACATAGTATTTCTGTTTATGTGTGCATATAATTAACATGTCTGCAACCTGTATTCTGAGGCACAGTTTCATATCTTACCTGCTTATAGTTGCTGTTGTAGACAATAGTATGTTTCTGCTCTTACTTTTCCAAACTTGTTTATATCATTAAAGTTATTAATGGAATTTTAAGAATGTATTTTGCAACTAGAAAGCAGTTGTATTTGCATGAATGAGAAGAGGACACACCACAGGGACAATCTCTGTGGTAGCTGCTGTAGGCTGGAAAAGACTAACTTGCTAAAGATTATTTCTTTGAAGAAAATTCTTTCATGTCCTGTTCTAGCAATGTAAGTAGCTCCATTCTGTGATCACTCGCTGCTTGTCCCTTTAATCTCAGCCTGCGTTTCATGAGTGGCATTGCTCAGATGGCCTCTCACTGTGAGTAAAGGACCTCTGCTTATGCTGGTGTTCACCAGACATCTACTTGTCCAATCCAGGAACATGGTTTGGATTATCTCTGTGCAAGATGAAAGTAACGGCCCAGAAAATTCTTGTGACAGTGTCAATGTGCTCTTCCAGTGCTGGCTGCTGTGACCTTGCCTTTTACCTCACCCTGTTCTGAAGGCTACAAGAGCTGCAGTGATTCTGTTTCTTCTTCAAACAGAAATTATTTCTCTCTATGCTTTGTTCTTAATGATTCATTTGTGATTAAAGTGACACAAGCTTCCTGAGAAACAGGAAAAGGGAACAGGGAATTCTGCCCATGGAAAAGCAGCTTTGTCCCTCCAGCATTGCAGTTTATGTTAGAGGGCATTAGTGTTGGGTTCTCAGGAAGCAAGGTCATCCCAGTGGCGCTTTTTCTACTGGGATAAAAGACAGCTGCAGGCTGAGTCTGCCTGCAGAGCTGCATTGCCTGAGAAAGAAACAATTGCTGAAAATATTTTCAACCAATCTGCAAGTTTAGGTAGCTTCTGGGGGTTTTTTGTTTCTTTTGTCGGGAAAGGCAATAATATGGCAATAAACCATTACGATGCTATATAGTGACGTGTCCACTGTATCACTGGTCTCAGTGTGACTACAAATTTTGCCCAAGCTGTGAACAATACAGTCATTAAGGAGCTTCCTAGCCATTTTGAATTACTCCTGGTATCCTGTAAAACTGCTGACCATAAAATGCTTTCAGGACAGAATTTCACTGATAATATATTGCATATCCCATGTGGATTTCTACCTACTCTGCTGGGTTCTCATTTACAATGAAAGTAAGAACACTTTTATTTGCTGTGCTCCAGATGCTGGTTCTGTTGTTGTGCTATCATTGTCTCCTAGTGTATTGTTCTCTTTGGTGAGATTTCTTCCAATCCCTGCAGCTCATTGGTGGTATTACAAATACAATATATCACACTTCCAGAAATAGCTGTCACTGTGATGTGATGCTTCAAAACACAAACAATACACAGCAGCTTTTGGCTGTAATTCCCCCTACCACATTACTGTGTGCTTTCCTGATCAGAAATAACTAAGCATTCCGTATTTACAAGGAGCTGTGCAGATACAGAGGAGACATTCGTTTCCATTCTGTCAAAGTTCTTTCCCATTTTAATCATAATTCAGAGAAGCAGTAGGAAAACACTTCAGCTATCTTATTCCCTCACTTAGGACCTCTTCTGTGAGTTCCTGGCCCCTCTTGGGATTTCAAGAGGCCCTAAAGGCACTCAGTAGCTCTATCCTGGTTTTGTCAAGCAAGGCTAAAGAACTGAGAAAGAAATAGCAGCCTGAGCTATGAGTTTTAGAGTTTCTTAGGTGGATTTTTCTTTCTGCAAGCCTGTCAGCCTACATAGTCTATTCCACAACAAAATCTGATTTTATGGAATTTGTGATGGAATACCTGCACTATCTTTTTTTTCTTCTGAACAAACCTTTAATTCTTCTCATAAAAGAGGGATGGGGGAATACTCCTTTTCAGTTAGATTGTCAGTGCTATGAAAGAAGAACACCATTTTGAATGATGCTGGGTTAACATGACAAGATTCAAAGATCATAACAACCTTGGCACAAATTCAAAGATTTTCTGCTTTTTCCTGTGAGATACAAATTGTTTTCTAAAAAGATTATCTGAATTCCAAAACCAGTATCACGCACTGAATAAAGGAATAAATAAAAATATAGTGGTTGCTTTCTTCATTTGGTCTGAGATTATAGGAAGTCATTGACGAAATGACCTACTACATTTTGTATGCCCCTACCTATTCCACCCATTTATATTATTTCTCGTATCTACAGGGAGAGAAGTAGACTTTGCTTTAAAAATTGTTGCCTGATTGGTATACCAAGTTATTTTTGAGAAGTGAAAACTACCCAAATTTCCAATATATTCTAAATTTCCCTTTGTTCACATCCATATGTGTCGAAGTTGCTGAGATACCAGTACTAGTTTTGTTTTTTTGTTTTTGTTTTTTCTTTTTTTTTTTTTTTTGACAGCCATTATTTTATTTGCTTTCCACAGAAATTGTGAGTTGCTGACATGGGAGTTCCAATGTGTGTCATATTACAGAGCCTGCATAGTTCCCTTGTGTCAAATTTCAGATTGATATACTGTGTAACATAATAGGCCAGGGCCTGTTGTCAGTGTAGATGTTATGACTGCATGTGATATTAGGTGTGAAAGATCTAGGCAGGAAATATTTTCATTCAATAAAGATATGTGGATTTAGGACCAAACGATGTTAATAAATACTCGTGCAGTTTGGGAATCTGAGATATGGCCTTAGGTCAGTAGGAATTCTCATAACAAGGATTTCCTCCACCAAATCATTAAAATTCAATCAATTCATCTAATTGATCTCCTACAATATGCGCTTAAGACACGAGCTCAGAGCAGCTTAAACTAGAGAGAGAAATCTCCTTGGAGTGACAGGCGTTCACTAAAAACAGCAACTAATTTTCAGCAGGAACATAAAACCCACAGGAAAACATCACTTTCAAAGCAAGAATGGTTTCTCTACCTGTTTAGACCTGCTCACTATACTTCTCATTTACAACAGTCCCTCTATTATTTACATCATTTATATAGATGTATCATTAGGTGATGCTTGACAGCTCTTGGCTGTTTTTTGTTTCTCAAAGGTATTTTTAATCTCCTTAAAATAAATAACACTTCTGTCCCTCTGGTTCTGTTATTGGTTCCTTTATAGCAGCTCTAAAAGTCCTTCAACATCCATTTTGCTGTGCCAATTTTCTGTTGCATTCAATCAGGAGGACATGTACCCTTCGCATGATTACTATGAACAGCCTGCTATTTTTCAGCAATATTTTTCAGGATTTCATGATCTTTTCCAATGAATTAAAAACAGAGCCTCAAATGACTATCTCCAGATCAGGTAACATTGAATATATCTTGATAATATTTCTGTCTGGTCCTTTGTCTTATCTACAGCTATTAAAGTGGCAAACCTTTCATTTTTTCCTTGTAAGTGATCTGTGCTACAAAAAAAAGTATATTGTAAAAATGCATTAATGAGTTAATTGCTGTACAGAATCTCATTCAGTAATAAGCATCAGTGTTCGCAACTGAAGCGTAGTGATGATAACCCTAAACTTGCTATACAATTTCCCTGAAAGGCCATAATCACTGTTTTTCTTCTATGGGTTTCTCAGTTTCACTAATGAATTGAGGCTACTTCTCTGTTCAGCCCTTTCGCTCCCTCACAGAAAACTGATGTTTAAATTATGTTGTATTAAGAAGAAAGTATGTGTTTTTTACTGTAGCTACTAATTTCTTTATATATGGATGTTTACAACATTACAAGACTGGAAAAAAAATTATAATTTTTCAGTGAGGACCTTCATAGTGCTAGAGTGTAAGGCAACACGTTCTTTCTTTTTTACAGGAAACACAAGATAACATTGTTATCCTTGATCCAGATTTCTTAGTGAAATTAAATACAACACAATTTTAATACGATTTTTAAGGTTGCTATTAGTTTCAATATACATTTAATATTATCACTTGATTTTGACTGAGAAACTGTTATTTATTGAAAGTTTCCTGCTTTGAAAAAAAAAAAGTCTATTCAAAAGGACAGAAAAAATCTGTTCCTTAGGCAGTTCCTAGGAGACAGTGATTCAAGTAATGTGACATATTAAAATACATTTTTTTGCTATTCTAAATATTAGGAATATAACTATTATATAATGTAATTGCTATGTGGGACGGATTCTTTTTTCTTATTTAATTGTCTTAGCTGTGTTACTGGCACTGTAGAAGTTGAAGATGAATTTAGTATACAGAAAAGGGTCTGCCTAAGAAGTGAAGAGCTACAATTCAAATTTTGTACTTGAAAGGGAAAGTGTTTGGAGTTGCAAGATGAGTGTTTGCCTGCAAAAATGTGAAAATGTCCAGCAAAAACCAAATCAGACATGATTTCTAGATGTGATTAAATTTCTTTTTCACTGAGTGGTGAATCTGCACAATCTTGGCTTGAACCACATAGTCATTCCTTTTTATTCACTTTTGATAAGGGAATATTCAGATCTCTATGAACCATTCAAGATTCTTTGTTAGGAAAGGAAGAAAATGACTGGTATAACAAGTAGTTAAGTTTACGTTGTGAATAACAGTAGCATTACCTAAGATATGTGTGTTTTCCTAGTTGTAATGACAATTTTGACCTGTGCATGGAGGGGCACCACCAGTGATAGCAGTAGCTGCTACTGAGTCCAATATGCTATCATAGCATGCCATCCTGCTGTTTCAGGGGACATCCAGAACCTTTACTGAAGTGCTGCAGTCCTTCACTGTGCCTCATGCAGGACTGAAGGTGTTAATGATGAATTTTAACTGGCCTTGTCCAATAATGCTCAGGGAAAATCCTAAGTGTTGTGCAAAGAATGGCTCTACTGAATGAAACTTCAGGTCCACCTCAGAGAATTTTGTAACTGAAAAGACAAATGCCACGTGGCATCATGGAAATAGCAAAGCAAATTCATGAGGACAATGGGCCAAGTGTTTGTATTATTTTCTCCAGAAACAAAGGAAGGAAAATGGGACTGTAGCTTTGTGTTCAGCTCTGTGAATTTTTTGTCAGCTGATAAGTTATGTCACTTCTGGTAAATATTACCTAATTACCTTTTCATTATCTCCTTTCAACTGCATTCTGAACAGATTACACATATATAAAGAAGAAAAGTATGTAAGAGTAAGAAGTCAAATTATTTTTAGCTAATAATCTCAATTTGGTAGATTCATTTAATAGCAAAATACGTGAACCACTTCTTCCAGGAAGGGTGGTTGTTTTTACTTCAATTAGATGAAGTACTTAGATTATTTTTGTGTCATCATTGGCTCTTTCTCTTGCAGTTAAGGTAGTAGTTGTTCTTTGCGGATAAGACATTTTCCAATATTCTGTCAATAGAAAACAGTCCTAACAATTCTTCTATCTCTGTGCAAAATGGCAAGATAAAATATTTGTGGCCCATTTCTATTGCAGGAGAAAAATCATCACCAAGCAAAATAAGGTTCAGAACTGACAAATTTTTCCCAAAACTTGTAGTGACCTCTCACTATGAAGCATGAATCCTTGCTTCAGCAGATGCAATACTTATGCGCTATTGTGTAAAAACAAATAAATAAATAAAACCTAACAAAACAAAACAAACAAAAAAAAAAGTGCTGAAAACATTAGAAGTGATAAAAAAAATCAAATAGCTCTAAACACAAGAAAATGTGACCAAACTTTCTTCTATCAAACTACTGCAGATATATGTTTCTAATGAGCACTGAATTTATCTGCTGCTCAGTGTTATGTGGAACTTTAAGCTTGAATTTTCTATTTACTTTTTAACGTATATGATTTTTGCACACAGACAGACTTTAGAAGCTAAATCAGCCATGCTATGAATATTCTTAACAATTTAATTATTTCCAGGCATCTTAGCAGTATGAAATGAAGAAAACAAGGAGAGTCAAAAAGTCTTAGTTTTTCCAATATTGCTTTTGGAAAATAAAATTTAATTCTCTTTAAAAAAAGAAAAAATAAAAGGAAGAAGAAAGAGTGTACTTCAGAGCATATTTTAGGGGCGTAAAGCTTTTAGTAGATTCCGATTTCTGCCCAGAATTATCTACGTGAACCTAGACATCAGCAAAGATTGCTTTTCTGTGGAAACTCAGATCAATTTTATCTGCTTCACTGCTGCTGAGGTAAGTCGGGATGTTAAAATGGGGATGCTAAATCTGACTCACCATTCAGAACCGCTGTGCTGACCTTCAAGTTTTATGAAATACTTTAAGATCCACTAACAAGAATTCTTTTATTACAAATATTAACAATGTGGAATTCCATGTTGCAGGGGAAAAAGTTATTTTGAAAGTTTACTAAAAGTCTTGAAAAGAAAGCTGTGAAGGGGAAAAAAATTAATCACTTTATCAATAGGTTGTTGCTCTGCAAGTGCATGCTAAATTAATACAAAGCCTGACAGCAGCTGAAAATTTAGTAGGAAAGAGTAGAATAGACTGTCTCTACTAAATAGGATGGACAAACTGAAGGAGAAAAGATGAACTGTGTGAATCCAGGATCAAACATTAAAAACAAGTTATGGTATAGCAAAGTATTCTAGACCATAAGTAATGGCACAGCAAAGGCAGGTAGTAGAAAAGCTCCTAGACAGGACAACAGGACTTATGGCTATATTCCAAGTCTATAAACAATATAGTAAGTAGCTATACTGAGTTCATTGAAGGTAACTGTAAAGTGCAGTATGACATATTTGGCATTACTGAACATCCTATGATCTGCAAGAAGCATAGGTTGAAATAGAACATTCTTATTACTATCATAGATCAGATAAAGGTCTGGAAAATAAATGCAGAAGAATATTAAAGAGTTCTTCAATCCATACTGCTTATGAAATATGTGCTGGAAGATTGGCTATAAAAACAGGAAATAATTCTGTTTTTAACTTTTATTTGACACAGAATGTGAACTTTTAGTAGAGAATGTAAGACTGGTAAATTTGGGCTCACTGTGTCCCAGATTGGTAAAAGAACATGGGGCATGGAGAAAGGAAATAGTATATCGCTTGTCTGGCTGCAATGTATGCAGTGCCAGCGGTATTATGGGAGTACTCCCTCAATAGCAAAGGTGTCCCAAAACACTAAGCAAGAATGATTACGGCCTGAACTTTCTGTTGTATTTGCACCAATCTTCTCAAGTTTTTAACTGATGGATAGAATAACAATATCCACATTTTTTTTTTCTATCATTATGATGACAGATAAAAGCTTATCAAGTATCAGTCTGCAATTAACATCAGTTTGCATGTAATGCTAAAAGCAATGATACCTCAAATCATGTACCTCAAATCTCAAATACGTGAGTATTTACGGTGACTGTTTATTGCTTTTGTGCTTATATTTAACACACACACACACACACACACACACACACACACACACACACACAAAAAGACTTTTACTGAGACCTTTGACTTTACAGACTGAGGCGCTGATTTTATGCCCTGTATGCTGACTAGACTCCTGAGGCAGTAGAAAGCACTGGTTGCCAGTGCAGCTCTATTGATGCAAAAGATTTAGCATAAACTTATCATCCCACAGGTTTGGCTGATTTTTTTTTTAACTATAACGACTCTGTGCTATGGTGGACTATTCCCAGGTGTCAAAGAACAGGGAAAATTAATGCACAAATGAACACTGTGAGACTCTGTCTTATCACTAGAGAGAGTACTCAGATATAGATGATGCTTTGTAGATTTGTTATCCATACTCATTCATAATTTAAATGAATTAGGGTAAGGAAGAAATTTCTCCTGTGTCTAACAGACAAGACATTCATCTACCAGATATAATACTATAAATTAAATGAGTAAATTCTAAGTGGTAATCCTATGAACGTTGGCAATTAAATGGTGTTTTTTTAAGCTTTATTACTGATCTTCATTTGTTAATTTGAACAGATCATGATCAATAATAAAAATAAAAACTGTAGTCAGTTCTTCTATGTGGCGTATATCCTTGTGTGTTTTGAGAAATAAAATCAGATTTCATTTTTCTCCACATCAGAATATAGCCCTTTTTTGGTTACTAAAGGATATTACCTTGAAAAATATTTATATATTTTCAAATTTCATGTCAGTAATCTATAATGTCTTGTGCTTGATGTTGAATTGTTTTCAAAAAAAGAAAATCCTTCTATTAGTGGAAAAAATAAGGCCTCAAAGAGAAACATAAGGCAGGTAGTATATGTCTTATTACAGTGTGGCTCCTCTTAAGTGAACTTACTGGATTTCATAAATCTTTGAGCTCATTCTAAAGCCATTTTTCAGAGCAGAGTAAGTAAGTTAGAAGAAGCTTAAGCTGCAAGGTTATTTATTTTTTTTACAGCTCCTTCCTTCTAATGCAATTATTTCCGGATTCATCACCCCTTAGTAAATTAACGCAAGGAAGAAAAACAGGATTAAATATAACAATTTATTTCTAATAACTTCTACTTCTCAAATCCTTGTTGGCTTACAATGACCATTACAATAATTTCTAAATTATTCAAAGTAAGCTATGCAGACTAAATTCTTCTCCTTCCTAAATTATTTTGGGCATAAATGTTTCCTGTCAAATGCTTTTGTGGTCGAATAATGTATTTAAGACTAAGTGAAGTGTATAAAATTAAATGTAATACAATACAGAGGCAGTAGATAGAAAAAATAACCAGAGTCCACCATTATAAATATTCTCATGAAAATTGTAAAACAGCTCAGTAAAATTATTCCCCTGTTTTCATGAGTAAAAAGCCAAATGTCTCAGGAATTTATTTACTTTTTCATATGACACTGAGGTCAAAATTGGTGTTTCATTGAAATACAAGTTTACTTGCAGCAGAACAAGCTTTTCAGGTGTCAAGACCTGTCACATTCTTTTCAATCATAATTATGAATTCCTGCATATTAACTCAGGGTGAAAGCCTTGGAGGGCTTCAAGGCACATTCATTATTTTAAAAGACAAATATGCTTTGCACTATTATAGAGTTAATTTGGTAAGTCAGACATTCACAGTGCTTCATTAGTAAAGAGATCATGGGGTAGTCCCAGTCAAACAAGTGTTTAAGTCAATATAATCATTCTCCTAAACTTGAGAGGAGTGTATTTGGATTTAGCCAATGTTAGAAATAGAGCAAACATTTTTTTTTCCTCTGTCTTAAACTCTTTTAGATAGGAATTAGAAGGTTTTCTGTGGCAATGTTGCATGGACATGATTGTCCTTCTAATTGAGAATAAATCTAAAATAAGTTGTTAGAGTAGATGACTGGCAGGTAAAAGTCTATGTATCTTCAGAAATGGTGTACGAAGGAAATAACCAGTGATTGAATGTAAATCGACTCTCAGAAACACTAATTTTTATTTTAAAATGGCTGGATTTTTTTCCACAGCACAAAATGCTCATTATGGTTTTATTAAATAGAGAAAAAAGTTTCTCTGCAACATAGTAAAAATAAAAATATTTATTAAATACTATATATTAAACAAAATTGGGAATTCTTAGGCTCTTATAGTGCAAGTGAGAAATGATCACTCTGAAACATGTCAACATAAAGAAAATGAAGTGAGGAGATTTAAAATTCTGCTTAAGTGATCCTATCACCTAGAGTGACTAATTTACCTACACATTGCTGTAATGAAATCCATCCTGAGGCTACATAGGATGACATTACATAGAAGTTTGTTTAACGTGCAGTCATCTGTTGAAATTTAAAATATGAATTTCTTCCTCTGTATGACACGGCCAATGCTTAAAGAACATTCATTCCATTCTTAAAAATTATCATTATGAATAATGTTATTAATAATGAGAAGATAGTAGGTCAAAGTCTGTGAGTGAATATCTGCTATTGCAGCCTTGAAGCCCAACTTCAGGTAAGTAAGGAGAAAAGTTGAAAGAAGCTCCAAATCACTGTATGGTCACCAAATTCTCACATAAGTTCTCAGAGTAGTTTTTCAACTCAGACAAATCAGAATGCTCATGAGTGAATGTGTGTAGACACTGAATATGCATTGGCAGAGACCTTATGTCACATATGGCTTCAGCTCCTAGTCCCTACCACATCAGCATTAGGTTTTGTTGTAAAAAGTAGTCCAGATATCTCTTTCTTTGATGTCCAATGGACAATTGTTCCCTTTCCACAAATTAGCTGGGTAATGTTATCTATAGCATTCAGTACTTTTTATTTTGTTTGCTCTGTTTTGTTTTTCCTCTCTTTGAAGCACCCTTTTTATTTCTTTTCAAGTTTCCTTAGTTTGACTCAGTTTATTCAAAACTTTGGATGTAACCAAGCTATGTAAATTTAAATCAGATCAGAAACACACTTCTTCTCTGATCTCATACTAGCTTAGAAGTCATGTTTCTAGATGCCAGATGAGATGCCTTACAACAGGAAGTGTCATTTCCTTAACTGTTACTATCAATATTAATTGTTTCTGGCTCCTGCTTTTGCTTTGGCCGTGTTGTTATTCCATTGTCTTGTGTTCTTCCAGGCTAATTGAAGAAGCCAGACCGAAAACTCTAGGGGAAACAGCAAACCATGAAGTAAAAACATCTTCCTGCAACAATTTTTTTTTTTTTTTTTCCAGACTGTTATAATGAAAACACAGCTGGAGAGAAAGGGCCAGTAATTCGTCTGATGACAGCAGCAAAAACAAGTACTGGAATTTTGTCACAGAATCACAGAATCACAGAATCACAGAATGACCCGGGTTGGAAGGGACCTCAAGGATCATGTAGTTCCAACCCCCCTGCCTAGCAGGGCCACCAAACATACACCTTTACTAGATCAGGTTGCCCAGAGCCCTGTCCAACCTGGTCTTGAACACCTCCAAGGACGGGGCGTCCACAACCTCCCTGGGCAGCCTATTCCAGGACCCAACCACTCTCCTAGTGAAGAACTTCCCCCTAACATCCAACCTAAATCTTCCCTCTCTTAACTTAAAACCATTTCCCCTAGTCCTGCTATTATCAGCCCTTTCGAAGAGTTTACACCCCTCCTGGGAGTAAGTTCCCTTCAGGTATTGAAAGGCTGCAATGAGGTCACCCCGCAACCTTCTCTTCTCCAGGCTGAACAAACCCAACTCCCTCAGCCTGTCCTCGTAGGGGAGGTGCTCCAGTCCCCTGATCATCTTCGTGGCCCTCCTCTGGACCCTTTCCAAAATCTCCATGTCTTTTTTGTGGTGAGGGCTCCACACCTGGACACAGTACTCCAGATGGGGCCTCACAAGAGCAGAGTAGAGAGGGACAATCACCTCCCTATCCCTGCTGACCACCCCTCTCCTGATGGAGCCCAGGATCCCATTTGCTTTCCGGGCTGCCAGAGCGCACTGCTGACTCATGTTAAGCTTCTCATCTATCAGGACCCCTAGATCTTTCTCTGCCGAGCTGCTCTCAAGGACTATGTCATTGGTTTCTTGAAAGATACAGTGCCTGGGAATTCTCTATTTATGAACATAACTTGCTCTGTGGTTTTATTACATTATCTTATAATTTTCCTTAGAAGTTCTCAGGAAAAAAAAATAAATAAATAAGCCTGACCTCTTGGTTTTGTCATTTCTTCTTCAAAATAGAAAAGTGAGGAGGTTTCACTATAGTAGGATCTTATGGGAGTTAAGTATCTCCTCTAGAAGGGCCATGTCAAGGCTAGGGTAATTTCTCTAGGTTTCTTGCCTGGCCCTTAGCAGTAATTCATGGAATAAACTAGATTTAGTGTACTCATCTAATTCTCAAGAAGATGATTTTTCTTATCACCTAGAACATTGGGGAAACATCTTCAAACCCTTCTTCCTGATTAATTAAGAAATTGGTTTCACTGAAAATGTTTAATATGCTCTGACCAGTTACAGTATTTTTTTCCTTGTAGTGCTTCAGTGGAAGAACAGTGATATGAGCTATCTCATCATGCAATACATCTTCTCTGGGGTGAAGACTGGAATTATAGAATTACAAATACACTGTCATTTTCTTGAAAATTGATTTCCCAAAAAAACATGTTTGCTTATGCCATATGATGTGTAGTATTCACTGCTGAGTATACACTTAACCATTACAGCCACAGTGTATTACTGGTTTAAAAAATAGCTTTTATGCAACAGAAATGACGACTCTAAATATCACTATTCTGCTTTATGCTACATTTCACACAATTAATCACACAATTTTGGGCTGCAGTATTAGCCAGAAATTGAAGTTACAGATTGATATTGGAAGGGAATCATATTTTCTGTTTTTTATTACTTCCCCATACACTTATAAGTTTAACACATCTGCAATTCAGTTTTATAGCTGAGGTGCTTCTAAGTTTCATGGATGTCCTCCATAGAAAATATAATCTCTCTCATGCTATGTAAAAGACCAAGATATTCACTCTGATCCTCACTGTAGAAAGTGTAGGACCAGTAGGATCTTACAGCATTTTCAAGCCTTCACAATTAGTAGCTCATAGAATATGTCAGTCCTTTATATTCAAATTTTCAAAAAGATATGTTAGTCCAACTCTTAGCACCAACAACCACATCTGGATATAGCAAGTGGATTGAAGGTGGAGAGGTCTAGAGCAGCACAAGGAGCTGCTGAGGGAACTGGGATTATTTAGTCTGGAGAAGAGGAGGTTCAGGTTAGACATTATTGCTCTCTACAACTACCTGAAGAGAGATTGTGATGGGATGAGGATCAGCGTCTTCTCCCATGTAACTAGTAAAGGACAAGAGAAAATGGCCTCAAGTTGTGCTAGGGGAGGTTGAACATTAGGAAAAACTTCCCTGATCTGGTGATGGAACAGACTGCTCAGGGAGGTGGTATACTCACTATCCCCAGAAGTGTTCAAGAAATGTTTAGATGTTGTACTGAGGGATGTGTTTTAGTGGGAATTATTTGTCATATGAGGACTGGATGATCTAGGAGGTCTTTTCCAACCTTGATGATTCTATGACTATGAAAATGGAGAAAATTGTTTTGTTCTGCTTTGTTCTTAATTTGTTCCTAATTCTCTTGTGTTCCTGTTGGGGAAACCCTCCAAAAATGATGTTGTATGCAGTGATAGAGTTGTCTGACCACAGACCCTGCTGGAAAGAACAAATTCTCTAAAACAGTTGCACTAGACCAGACCTTGATCCATAACTGTTACTAAGTTGAATATCAGAAATATCTATGTGATATATAATGCTATGTTATCTTCTCATTTGTTTGGTGTTGCTGATCATTACCTGCAGAAGAAGGGAATACTTCATACTCAAATGTAAGCACAGTAAGTTTGGTAGACAACAAATCTATCTATCAGTGTAGTAGAAACAAACACCTCAGAGTTCATGATATAGTCAGGCACAGCTTGAAAGGGTTCCAATGACCAAGCCAGCAGAAGTATACTATAAATTGATTTTTATTGACTGAATTAGATAAACAGATTAATTTAAAAAAAAATCATATTACAAACTGCTGCAGTACAATAAAATTGAGTTGCACATATGGAGGTGCCCTTTTTAACCTGCACAGCTTCTGCAGCGCTGTAGCCCATTCTCATTGCAAGCTGTGCACTTGAGGGCTTTGAATGAGTCCGTAAAGCAGTTTCGAAACACAGACATCTTGCTCCCATGGCACACTGAGCACGGAAGGAAACCAAAGCCCCCACATGAGAGGCACTCGTGAGGATGCTGGACTCTCTGCTCAAGGAAGAAAGTGAGAAAGGTCAAAATGTTACTTTGTCAACCATCATAAGCTCTTGGACAAAGAGGCCTCTGGGACAGCTTCTCAGAAACACATTTTTGTTTGCGTTTTGAGAAACTTCCACCTCCCCATCCTAAGTTATGCCACCACAGAAGAACAGTATGTCTGCCTTTTCCTTTGTAGAGACATGCATGCAGTAGCTAGAGAGGCTCACTGCAGATCTGTCAGTCACATTATACTTCAGTAACTCATGTTCATAGTTGCCAAAATAGCTAGCAAAATGAAAGAATATGTACATTACTCTCTTGTAGTCATCAATTCTATTAGGTACTGTATTTGATTGGTTTTATATCAATGTATGTTAAGATATTATGGCTTTCATCACCTGCATGTTTATGCTGACTATGCTCCTATTAAAGTTAGAGCTGATCATACCAAAAGAAAGCAATTCATAGCTTCTGACAAGCAGTGCTTTAGGAAATAAGTGGCGTGTCCATCTTTATTGGTTTAGAACACTGAAGCTTTATGTGGAAAAGAGAAAGATCATCATTATTCATGTTATATTTGGAGAAAATTGCTGCACACAAGTCTTAGGTTTGCTCAGGTGTCCTAATTCATGAATAAAACAATACTTTTTCTCATTTTATTTATTTATTTGGCAGAATTAATGGAGAACACAGACAGGGATTTTGAAGGCATGTTTAAGTTATACTTGCTGAAAGTATTGCTAATTTATTAAGTGATTGCTTAGTGGTGGTGTATTATTCTGCTCCAAACCCATACTGCAGTGTAGAAGTATGTTCCTACTTTCTTCACCCATCAATACTATTGATACAACAGTGCTTTGGCTCGTACACAGCAGCTATTGTGCAAATTTATCTAAAGCAGCATATTTCGGTCTTGCTAGATATGCAAAATACATACATCACTCTTTCTTGCCATTTGTTTTAATGGTCTGTTAGATTATTGTTATAGGTAAGGAAAAGTCATAGGAAGACTAATAGATTATGCAGTATATACATTTGTCAAGCAAAAATCAAAGTTATATGTGAAATTTTTATGGGGGACAAACCAACTAGAAATGCAGTAGCATGAGAGTATTAGAAGGGTTTTTCAGTTGGTTTGGTGTTTTGTTTTTTTTCCCTCCCTTCTTCTTTACTGGACAAATGACTCATTTTACTCCAGAGGCAATGCTTAGAAAAATTTAATACAAATCTATCAAGTACTTTTATCTCAAGTGTGCCCTTGTCCTTCATTATTGCAGTTAATCTTAAAATTTTAATACAATATTAGTATTTTAATAATTAAATTCATTAGTACTTGTTATATTTGTAAGTAACAACCTTTCCATGCTGAAAGCTAAATATGAGATGTAAGAAAGAAACATTTTATGTTAGTGGCTCAACAGTCACTATTTCTCTCTGGAATAGATTGTTTCTATAATCACTCTCTGTATCTTCAGTAATGAAGAAACATTACTATCCCTTGTAACTGTAGCAAAACCATTTTTTGTGATAAAACCCAGCAGGTAACTACATATTCAATGTAGTTATTGTATTCAGTAAGCAGTTATCATAGTCTGCTGTAACCTGGCATCTTTTGTCTTTTAATTCTACTTGCTGTGTGAATATTAGGACCTACACTGGGTTTGGTACTAATGTCATAGGGCCTCCCCAAAGGCAGCATATGGGTACAATTATTCCAAACTAATGAAAAATGCTGGGGAGAAGTACCAGCTGTCCTCTCAGACAACAGTAATTCTGCATGTATTAATTGCACATAAATATTGTTTTAAGAGTTTCTGGTTAGCTAATCAATTTCAATTTGGAATCGTCAGTTTGTAACAGAAGAAAAGGAATCAGTTGAGAAAAACATTTTCAATTGTACATATTCAGTGTATGTTGCCTATTATTAATTGCAGAAATACGATTACCTCAATTTTGGTTAAGAGATCCTGCAGTTCCCCAGATTCATTCATTAGCAAAATTTTCTCAGCACCCTATTAGTAAGAAGAAGAAAAAGGTCAGCACAAAAAGCTTGAGATGATTAGAATATTTGGTCTTGAAAATTTGAGCAAGTTGAGTACAAATTGGACTCACATTAAGTATTTTTTAACTAGGTCAACCTCAGGAAAACTAGGAGGAGGGAACAGTCTAATGGCAGCTATGGTAGAATTGTCTGAGGTTCATTACCAAGTGTTGTATTGCATTTCCCTGGCATAAAAAGTGACATAGCTTGGAAATTCTGGTTATGTTCACTTTACTTTATAGAGTATGCCTCCTGACAGAATAAAAAATATGTCTAGTTACTCTATCAAAAAATTGCAGTTACTCAAATATACAACACATCAGAGAACGCAGCTAAATGAGAGGAGAAAATTTTATTTCAAGTATTCCAGCAGCTGAGTATTGAATTAAAATATAATATGTTGAATGTATAACAGGGGGAAAAGTGTAATGAAAATACTGTAGTGACATTAAAGTCAGGTACAACAATGAATAATAACAATTCAGTCTGAATACACTGGGCCTCTTAGGGCTCAGTGAGCTGAACAAAGGCAGTGCTGAGGTAATTATTTTTTTCCTTCTGAAAGTAAATTACAATAAATTATTAGAGAAAAAAATGAAGGTGTTAAAGATGATATAAAACTTTTTTTCCTTTTTTTTTCTTTAATTAATATAATTTCTTTTCCATCTGTAACTAGAGAGCTGTATTTGACTGTTTACACATCAGTTATACGACTAAATATACTGAATTCTGACTACTACAAGTGCTTTCAGATGCTTTCAATCACTGATTCAAAAGAGAATGAGAAAAATCTAAAAGAAATCTAGTCATGGACAGAAGGAATGGCACATTCATTGAAGCCAGCTACTAGCAGAGCATAGACAAGGTGGGGCGTAGGTTTCCATCTCTCCAATGTCTTGTGCTTATTCACAGCTGAGGACAATTGGCCATAATAGATGGGTTCATGCCGTTGTATTTCTTCACTTTCCTTGTCCCTGAATGCCCAGACTGCTAAAATTCACCTTTAGTGAATCCATGAGAAGAGAGGTGCAAGGGGATTCTGGGACAGGCTGCAAGGTGATATATCAGACTAGCCATTACTTTGAGTCAACCACAGTCACATGTCCCAAGGTGCAGAGTAGGCAGGAAAGGGGCCAGCAGTTCTGTCTGTGGCTGAGTACTGTACACAGGACAAATTCAGAGTGTGGCCCAAAAGTCAGTCAAGGGGCATAAAAACTTTGAAAGGAAATTTTTATGACAATCTAGTGAGTTTGTTGAAAGACTTTGCTGTGGCTTTGCACATAGAAATGCACTTCTGACTCTGTGTAGGTGACACACTAAACAGGTCCACTGCAGACACAATTACCTTGTTTGTTATGTCTTATGCAGAGATGTTAGTAATCATACATTTCATTTAAGAAGATATTAATATTTTAATGGTGTTAGTGCCACTTCTGCAGTAAATATTACTCTTTCAGTGTTCCACTTCCAAAAGGATTTAAGAAAAATCTACCTGCAAGGTAGTTGTTGTTAAATATGTGGAATATGACAGGAGACAGACCAGCTATCATTGCTCATGCTGAAATCTATCACATATGGTGCACACAGAGTGTACCAGCTTCAACATGTGCATCGCTGCCCTCTGTGTCCCCAGCAGAGAAGCTTTTAGCAGCCTCCTTCACACTTGTCCTCTAATCTTTCTCTGTTTTAACACAGAATGGCCAGCAGGAGCAATTGGCGCAGCAAAACCAAGGTTTGCCAAGAAGGCCCACAGACCATTAGCTCAGGCTCAAACATGCTGCACTGGCTTAAGGATTTGCAGCTTTACAGATATAATTGCAGCACTGCTAATTCTCTAAGCAGGTCAAGCCCTTATTTGCCCTCATGTAGGTGGAGATCATTTCTTGTGAAACCATTCTTGTGACTTCTGCTCAGTGATTCAATGATACTGTACAGTGACACTGACTGGCTTTGGGAAGCCTGTAATTAAAAGTCTGAGAGGTTTCTTATAATAGATTGATATTTCAAAGGATTTATATTTCAGATGACATTCAGTCAGCCAGCTGTGTTATTCCCAAAGTGGAAAGTCTCATTACTATGTCTTTAAAATTAAAAACCATACTTCCAAATGACTATCAGCATTTTCAAGTGCTTAAGTATGTCCTTTTGATTAACGTCTGCCTCAAGTGAAATTTGAATAAAAGATACTTTGCAGAGGTTAATCTACCCTTTGAATCTGTGAAGCCTAATGTGCAGTATCTGTAATTAATGGAGTAATTAAAGCAGCTGTTAAATAAGTCCAGTAGCTGCATTCTGATCACAGAGTGATGCCTCTTTTTTTCTCAGATTGTGGTCAGTCCGCAATTGACCACAAAGGTCAACCTCCATCTAAAGATGGACATCAAGAGCACAACTTAGAGGGGCCACAACATTTAGCTGAGAGAGGAGAGCTTTCAGTTTTGTGAACCAGGGAAATATTCCAAGCTCCAGCCTGCTAATGCCCCATCTGCTATTTTAAATAGCTTTCTGCATGGTCCAGCCCAGGGGCTGCAGTGAGGTGATTGCTTTCCTTTTGATAGGCAAATAGTATGTGCAGACTTTGCTAAATCATTCAAATGGTTTTCTATGCCATTTTTATTCTTCAAACTATTTTCTCTGTTTTCCTTTGAGATTATCCAGTAATTAGCATCATATTTCATGTATGGTCCCTGATTGCAGAACTAGGACAAGTCCAGTAAATTACCTACTACGCCAGCTCTGTCTTGTCTTTAACTAGCCTGATGCTCATCCATCATGAATGTAACCCGTTACCATTGCCATGATGTAATTCCTCATCACGGTATGCATCTTTATCTGTGTATGGGTTTGGCTGAACTAGAATGCCTGCTGACGTGGGGAAGTAGCCTCTCTTCTGCATCATTCCTTACATACAGAGAAAAATTAGCACAGCACAGAAATAGTAAATGAGGGTGGGCATGAAGCCAGTATTGGCCACTTTGTGGTTTATAGGGAACAGCTGAACCCAAGTATCTCTTGTGAACATGTATGGAATGAGATTAAACACCTGGAAACCTGCCAACAAACTGAGAAAAGTGCAACTGCAGTGTGATATAAGTGCCAGAAATGTTTTACTTGAAATGCAAAGAGCTAACAGATTTCTTATTAAGAGGAAGACAATTGAACCCCACAGTTCCTGAAATTTCAAAGCAGGGGAAGCACGTGAGTGAATGCAACAATCATATCATAGCTTTACTGCCACAGAGCCGTTCACATCTACACCACCAAGGAAACGCCAGGAAATATGTTTACTACAGTAAAACACAAATGCAGCTGAGAGCTACTAATCACAAACGGGCACTGGAAAGAAGCAAAAAGGAAAGTGTTATTGTTTGAATAACAAATTATACTTTACACACGTATTTTCTAAAAACAATTATAAAAATGGCTTCATCAGTCTTAGGAAATAATAATACATCATTAATGAAAATATTTTTACTGGAAATCTCACGCCCAAGTAGATAAACTAAGTAGGAAGTTGTTTCTTTGCAACAATAATTATCATAAATGTACATATTTGAAAATATTTACAGTAGTTTCAAATGACAGCTGAGTACTGGCATTTAGTCACATATTTAAAGTGAAAAATAAATGAATTAATTCTGTTTTAAAATTATAAAGCGGTGAGCAAATATGTTTGTTAAGATTGACTCTATTTGTCTTTATTTTCATCCCTTTCCCAGTAGGGAGGGGCTTTAAATAACATAACTCTTTAGCAATCCTGGGTGCCTTTGTGGAAGAGTAAATGAATGCTCCAGTGTTTTTTTGTCCGTGTTGCTTTCTGCTTTCTGGAAATCATTTTTCACTCTGCTTTGATACCCCAGCAGATGGCATAATTCTATTTCAGATGGAGACAGCCTCTGGTGAAGGGCGTGGGGGAATTGGATCATATGGTAAAGAGCGTGCTGCAGAAAGAAAGAACCTGCATTTTGCTGAAACACTGATCTTTAGAGAGTATGTATCAACATATACAATGATTAAATCTTGAAGAAAAAAAAAGATTAAAAAACCTGTGGTACTGCAGCAAACAGGACTTCCCTTGCTAGGGACTAAATACGGTTTTTATTTTGCTTCTGTCCAGGAAGCTGGTTTGTTTTATTCCCTCTGTGCAGGCAATGATAAATTTCACAGCCCTGTGATGATTTATCCACACAACTTGCATTACTCCACACCCCCATCAGGCTTTCTGAGCAACTCAAATACCGTGTTCTTTGTCACATGCACATAAGCTTTGTTCCAGTGCTTTTGTTACATTTATCTCATTAAAAATAATCTTGTCTCCTTTCAGAACTGTTCATACTTTAATGAGGATGGTTTTTTTATCCTTATGACACATTGAAAGGTGCCTGGTTCAATATAGATCCTCTTTTACATTACTGCATACAATCTCCTTGAGGAAAGGATTTACTAGGAAATAAATATTCAAAATTAAAGAGAGAGAGGGTCAAAAAATAACACGATTAATTTACAAACACACCAGGCTTCTGGATTTCTGTGTACATTTGCACTGCAGAAAATAATTATCACAAAAAGGCATTACAGAAATATCCACTGTCACCAATAAGACCAAATTATGCACTGAGCTCTCAATTACACTTTACTGAAACACAAGTACAGCACAGTTTGCAGTGCCCTGCAAACACCCACCTCACCTACAAGGATGAGGTCATGATGAAATCAAAATCTTTTTGGAAGGGATCCTTAAAGGCCATTTAGTCAAACTCCCAGGAACAAATGGGGACAGCTAGTGCTAGATCAGGGTGCCAAGAGCCATGTCAAGCCTAGCCTAGCTGGAGTGACTGCTTCCACATCCTGAAAGAATGGGTAAATAACCATAACCTTCCCAGCATGCAAACTGGCCTGCAAATTATTTCTCTTCCTCGTTGATTTGATCTTGTCCTCTTTTCTTTTTTACTAGATCAACTGATACCTTTTCTTTCCTCAAACAATATGACTAGCGTTTGTATATTGTAATAGATGTTTTCTAAACCAGAATTCTTCATTTTTTACTTGCTGGTGCCAGCAAGTAGTTTGACAGCTAGATTCATCTCTCCCCTATACATCTGGTTCCCTCATTTCCTTTCCTTCATCCCTCATTTCTACACCTATGTAAAATATCCCATAAAATACTTAGTTTTAATAAAATTATATTGCTTGCTACACTGTTGCTTCTCCATTAAAAACTAATTTCCCTTGCTATCTCAAAAAAAAAAAAAAAAAAAAAAAAAAAGCAGTGAATTAATGGGCCATCCATCACAGAAAAATGACTGTAATCAGGCTGAGCAAATAATTTATTCAATACATTTCAGTATTTTAAATTATTTTTTTCTTACAAACAGACAGGAGCAAGATATTCTTGAACTTGGTCATAGCTCGTGTGGATTAATATTTATATATTTAACATATGCCATTTAGGTGAGCAAAGCTTAGTCCAAATCCTGGTGAATTTTAAGCTGCTCTTGAAAGTAGCAGTGCTATTCCTAGTTGGCTGGAGAACTGTCTGTCTCAGGACTTTGATAAAAGCTGTCACTACTGTGAACTGAAATTCTCCGTCTGCTGATGCCCACTTGCACTTTGCCCATTCTGCAGGTTCTGCAGCTGTCTGGTGAAGTGAGCTGCTCAGGGAAAGGCAGAGCACTGCGAGTTTGGCAGAATCCCAGTCTCCCAGGAAAAGGGAGAAAGGGTGCCTGAGTGTTCTTTGCATCCTCAACATCAATTATGTGCTGTTTGTTGATTGCATTTTATTTCATTACTTAAACCTTTTATAATACCAACAAACCAGCCCTGCTGTGTTTAAATACAGTTTGCCTCCGCAAATCATAGACTCACTGTTGGTGCTAATTGCTACTTCTTTACCACTTGAGACGAATACCTTTTCTAAGCTCCCAGGCTATTTTGTTCGTGCCACTTTACAGAGGGTTTTTTTTTTGGTGTTTTTCTTTTTGCTTTAAAACTCCGATTCTTTTCAGTTTCTGAAAAACATTTCTAAAGAACAGGCCTGAACCAAATGGTGATTTCCTTGCCCCAAAGTACAAATTTTACTTATAGTTTTCTACTCCTGCACCAGAGCAGCCATGGGCAGTTTTCCCTCTTTTTAGTGCTAGATTTTAAGTATTAATCAATTCTATATTTAAAGCAATGTTCGGCTGATTATAGTTTCTTGATACACCACATAATGTATGCTTAAGCTCTTAAGCCCTAAGCTGCTAGACAGGCTCATATTCAATGCAGATGTTACTAAATGAAATATTCATGCAATGTGTATTAATTTTCTTGGGTCAGCCATCTTTCTTATAAAGAAAAAAGTCAATTTCTCTAGATTTTCATGGTTTCAATTACAAAATAAATTTGTGTTTTTTAAGTAACACAGGATAGCTTAAATGAAATTACTACATCTTACTCGCCTCCTTCCCTCTCCCCAGCTGTCTGTTCTATCTTTGCATGGAACCTACCAGTGTATACCAGAGTGCCTATCACTCCAGCACTGCAAACAATTTGACTAATAACAATTTACATTTGTTCTTATAGACTCCACTGATTCATGCTTTACTTACCCCAAGGTAATGGCCATCAATAAACACAACAGGGAGGGATGGGGCTTCACACACACTCCTGCATCTCTCATCAAGTTCTTTTCCATAATCGCTGTTCAGAGCAATATTTTTTTCTTCAAATTTAACTCTGTGGTTTTGAAATATCTTTCTAACCAGTTCACATCTTTCAAAAGTGGTTCTCACCACACGAAGGCTGGTGGTATAAATTACTATGCGGCCAAATTCTGGCACTGAAGACGCCTGGAAAGAAATAAAATTAGTTCCTATTGCAGTTCATGAAATGTCTATTTCCCTGACTGGTATAGTAGCATAAAAATACTGAACAAAATAATTAAAAATATTATTTAAGCACAAAAAAAATTAAACAGTTTATCAGCATAAGGTTGTCAAATACTGTCAAGGAATAGACGTATTTTAGATCCTGATGAGATTACAAATGTTAATAAGTAATTGACTTTTTGCTGTTGTGGCATGCACAGATTCACCCACATTCCCCAACCCAACAAGGTGCTGTGACTTAGTTTAATTTCATTTGCAAAGGCACAAATTCTTCAAAGATGCAACAGAAACACTATTTTTAGAGCTGTCTGATTCTGTTAAAACCGCGAGTCCTGTTTGTTTGTACAAACTGAATCTGGTAATGCCCATGATAAATCCGAGCTGCTAGTTCAGGTATTAACAGTCTCCTTTAGGCAAGGACAAGAGCTTGAAGGAGCTGGAAACTTCTTAACAAACTTGAGTCAACACTGACCTATTTTAGCTCTCTCCATGCTGAACTACATCATGATTGCAGAAGTGACAGATATATCCCTAATTTTTAGTGAGGTATCCAGTCAAAACACTATAAAATCCAACCAGCACTAAAGAAAGTGCTTCTTATGCATATTCAGTGTTCAATTCCAGAGGGTATAGTAAGTTACAGTGCAAGTTTGACATTTTTTCACAATTACTTAAGGTAAATTTTATAGTTCATCTTTCCTTTCTCCATTGAAGATATTTGAGGAATGTAAATACTGCAGGGATATGAATTTTCCAGATCACTTATAGATCACTGGAATTATAACTGCAACCATATGCAATTTAGCAGGCAATTTTGGAAATTGGTGGATAGTTGTACTAGATGATCTCAGAAGTCTTTTCCAACCTTAATAATTCTATGACTCTATCTGCAGTTTACCTATTTTCCATCTCCCATCTCAGAAAAGAGGCTTGTTGTGATAGGTGAGGATTAATTTCTTTTAGGAAAGAAGTTTATAAACAGAGAGCTACTTTTCACTATCCTATTTTCTAGCTAAACTCTGTTATATCTCTCCTGCAGAACTGACGCTTCTCCAACATATTATTCACACATTCCAAGTGAGAGAATTAGCTTCTCCTCAGCTAAAAAGACAAGTACTCCACATAGATCGCCAAAAATTTTAGTAACGTTGCATAGGTCACAGGAATGCAAAGTTCATCCTGCTCAGAAGTAACCAAAAAGAGGTCTTACAGTATTCTTTCAAAATGTATTTTTATATTCTTTCACTTTTTTGAGTTAAAATACATTTTGGAGTGCAAAACTATTCAAAGGGATGGAAATTCATGCTCCTCCACAGTGGTAATCTCTAGTGCTGTTTGTTCCCAGACAGCAGGGCTGGCAGGATAGCTACAGACTGTCATTATCAAGCAAACCATCAAGGCTGTGGTGTCCCTGCAGAATACAAATAAGCAGTTGAAGACATGGAAAAAATGGAAAGTTGTAAAGTGATCTGGAAAGATATCAAGTGGAAGGTGTGTACACATAGTCACTTTTATGCTTATCCCTTTATTTTTCTCCGATGTGGAACAGTGAAGAAAAATCCTATTTTTCACTGCAAAGAAATACAAGGGTATTGAATAAATAATCACTTAGGAAAATTTTAATAAACATCTTGTTTTCTGTGCTATAAACATGCAAAACTTTTCCTAGGCAGGACTTCATCATATCAGGGAAAATCATCCCTGTCACCTGACCTGAACCACACTATAAAAAGAGAGGGAAAGAAAATTAGAGAGATTTACGAGTTACTTTCTTAACAATAATCTATGTTCATCTATATTTTGTTATTCATTTCAGTAGTTGCAGCTTGTAATATTTATTTGATAGAATATGCTCTTGAAAGTAAATGAAATACCATTCAGCAGAATGGTATTATAACACTCTGCTTTTCATTCCTAGGCTGGAACTGAAGTAAAAATAAGTAAATAAATAAATGGCATGAATATTTACAATTTAGTGTAAAAAATCCAAGTTAAAACAATCCTATATGACTCATACTTGCACAGAAAATTTTAGCTGTAGATAAATAGAAGATAATTCTCTGGTTAATGAACAGGATAAAACATTCTTTAGGCTGTGGGATTTGGACAGATGCATAAACCAAAAGGTTTGGAGTGACATAGATACACTGACTGTTTTCTCACACCTGTGAAATTCTCACTGAAACCTGAAGGCTGTGAAAATCCTCTGGTCAGAGGGGGCAACTTTTGGGTCAAATTCAGAAATTTCCAAGCACACAGCCCAAAGAATGCAGCTTCAGAGAGAAAAAAAAAAATGTTATATCAACAGTATTCTACATCATTTACAGCTCACGGGTTATCGGCACAGTGCTATCAATTTTCACAGAAGCTTTCGAAGGCACTGTCTGTTTCGTTGCATTAGTATGAACAGCTTGTATTTTGCTTGGGACCATCCAGCAGGAAGCAACAAGAACAGCATGACCTGCATGGCTTCTTGGCACAGATGCTACTCTCAGTGACTTAGGAACGGCTGCCTTTTTTACAGAAAGAAAGAAAAGAAAGAAAGAAAGAAAGAAAGAAAGAAAGAAAGAAAGAAAGAAAGAAAGAAAGAAAGAAAGAAAGAAAGAAAGAAAGAAAGAAAGAAAGAAAGAAAGAAAGAAAGAAAGAAAGAAAGAAAGAAAGAAAGAAA
>JAPSGF010000002.1:14533883-14606949 GCA_035772895.1 Perdix hodgsoniae | reverse complement strand
AGGAAGGAAGGAAGGAAGGAAGGAAGGAAGGAAGGAAGGAAGGAAGGAAGGAAGGAAGGAAGGAAGGAAGGAAGGAAGGAAGGAAGGAAGGAAGGAAGGAAGGGGAAATTAAAACTAAGAAATACCCCCCCCCAAAAAAAAAAAAACACAGATTGTTGTAATGAGAAAGTAAGAATCATACAATTAAATGTATAAATAATAATACTAAAAATATGACATAAAAGAAACAGTGAAATGTAGTAAATAATAAACCTTTCTAATTCTCCCTCTGGACAGAAGGTCTGAATGCATGTTTTACTCTCATTGGTGTGAAAAGAATATCTATTTACATTCATGCTCATAAATAATTAATTTCAATGGTGGTGTCACCTGAAAATTTGCACTTTTAATGTACTTGTTTCCAATAACATATGAAAAACAAACTAGCAAACAAACAAGCAAACAAACAAACAAAAAAAGTATTTTGCATTATAGGAGCAACTCTATTCTAGCAAAACCAGAATCTTTTTCTGTTAAGATTAATGGTCTACAGTAACATTCTGGCAGAAGCTAAATTTCAGTGCTAACCTTTATTATATATGAGATTTTTAAAGGCTTTTCTATATTCAAATATAACATTCAACTAACATTATTCATGCTGTAGTGAATTGCTTCTTTGACCTAAATCAATGGCTGATATGCCCTTCTCTGTCTCAGAATATCATCTTTCAACATCTCAGAGTGTTCTACTGAAATATGCACCTCTTGGCTCTGTAATTAGATACTATCAGACTGGCAAAGTATCTCCTATCCACTAACAGTTGAGGAAGAAACTTAGAGTGCATTCTAAACCCTGCTCCAGAGATGTTTCAGTGAGTAAATGTAGTATTCATAGTCTTAAGAAAACACTGTGCAAGAAAAAAAGATGTATGTATAAAATTTTGTGTGTATGCATATATGTGCCTACTTATACATTTTTTACACTTGCATATCTACAAGTTTTAAGTTAATCTTCTCAATTCATATTTGCTATTGCATAACTTATGGCTTGAATTAGAATCAGTATCTGACTGGCAATAAGAATTACAGTCTAACTAATTTTCTGATCATTATTTGGACATTTCATTTTCTCTTTACACTCAGAAATAGAAGGGACTAAATCAGCTATGACATCACTGTTGATGAAATTTTGAAGAAAAAAAATCAGTCTAAACATTTAATTCCTATAGGATTGAAAAGTTCTTAGTATTGGCTATTAAAGCTGTGCATACTGGAAATATGATTTTAAATTTTAAAAATCACCAAAATGTTTCTGGTTTTTATTATATTTCATTAGAACATCACATTCCAAAATGCATGGTGTTTAATGAAAAGGACAGATTTCAGTATGACGCAGTCTAGGTGAAAATGTGCAACATGCTTTGAATGAGGTGGCTGGAGACTGAAAGTCAGTGTCGCAGAGAAAACTATCCAACATCACACTATGCTAATGGAGTGGTGAACTAGTCTATTTGGTCTGCTCTTTTTGGTTGCCTGTTTTGAAAAAAGGATTCAATGGCATTTTTCAGAAAGAATTAGTTCCCAGACCAGAAGTTCTCTCGCAATGAACAAATCTCACGTTCCAAAGCAACATACCTTTCCTTGACAGGTACGGTTTGTTTACAAATACAGAAAGAGTTGCAAACTGCCACAGTGTGTGCTCTCAGTACAAAATCACATTCTGTTCCTTTTCATTGTTTGTATTTCAAACCCTCCATAGGCTCTCACATTCCAAAGCACAGAGTGCACTTAATTTTAAATTTAAGCACTCTGTAAAGTACTTTATTACATTAAAGCTGTTAGTTCTGTTTGCATTGTCTTCAAGGACCTGGCTCTATATCAACAATTGGGAAAATTCAGAAGCTGAACTTCATTAAATATAGAAATCTATGCATTTTTGTAGGTCACAATAGAATAAAGACTAGTTTTCTGCAGCAGTGTTACTCAAGCACTCAAGGTCAAAGCATGTACTGATCTTTTTTAAAATGCATCACTTTGTTAATAGTACATTTTCTTATCTAATTTCATACTTTCAGGGACCATAAACATAGGACTTGGAGTCTGTGAGCCTTTTTCATTATGAAAATAAAAATTTCTCTCCAGTTATCATCCATAACCATCAGCAAGATGATCTGTCAATACCAATTTACAAAATTGGTGAGTGCCGCGCATCCCTAAACTAGATATATGTAATTCTGGGACAGTCCCAGGTTGAGACAGTAGTTTTTGTTATCTCCATGGAAGTGGTCAAACCACAGGTTTTCTCAGCTTTTAAGGTAGCAAAACTACTTTTCTACCTTTTGCCTGTCTACTTCCTGACACTCTCCATCCCACAAACAGCAGACCTGGGAACATAACTATTTCCAGGAGCTATATAAGAAAAAACAATCTTTTGCTTGATTGTGTATTCCAGCACAGGGCATGAATATTTATTTCTGTTTCAGTTTCATGGGATGAGATAACTCTGAGGATCTGGTCACCGAGAAGGGCAGTGATGCAAAAAGAACACGAACTCTTTGACTTCCTAGCTCTTGGACAGCTCTTATCTCTCTTACCTATACATCCATCATATACTGAAGACTGTAAAATAGAAAAGCTGGCATATTTAAAATTGTTCATCAATTGCAAAGTAAAATAGATACAGGATTTCATTACACAAGAGGAACAGGTTTTGTTTTTTTTTTATGTATGCATGTAATTAATTTTTACTTCTGAGACCATGCATTAGTTTTGTGGACATCTGATGAAAATAAAAAGACTAGTAATACTGTTATATACTGTATATACTGTAATACTGTTATATACTGTTATATACTGTAATACTTGTTTCTACTACTGCAAGCTTTCCCAAATGCCCTTCAGCACGGCCTGCTGTTTAGGAGATGTCAAAGAATTTTCATTTGAAATCAGAAAAAATTGCAGGACTTCAGCAATGGAATAGAGGACACAACGCTGCCAATCCTTGCTCTTTGGAATGCTTCAGATATTCATGGAGTTCATGAAGGGTTCATGAAGGGTTCATGAAGTACAAAGACTACAGCTGAGCTCACTACCCAATGTTCCTGTTATCGTTCATCCTGCACACACCCATGAAGCCATGCTGAGAGCTGCTCTCAGTGACCCCACTTCAGATACCAGAACAGGTTATGCCCTCAGGTTCATGGCTTCTACCAGACTCTCTACCAGTATAGTGCTGACTTGGGACAGAATGCAGTCCCTAGATAGCAAAGTATAGTAATTCTAGGGAAGTCAGCCAGGGCAAAGTATGATACAGTGTTCAGATTAGTAGGAAAAAAATATAAAAATCAATATCCATCCATGCCTAATTACATTTTATTTATCAGGCTTTCAGAAGCCTATCAGTATTCTCTTATTAGTGTATTTATTCCATTCTGCAGAAGAAAGGAATAAATGAAACCATTAAAATCATAAGCAAAACGATTAATTTCCATGGGTAACTCTAATCTAGCTTGCAATTTGCGCTAGGAGGGGAGAAAGGGGGAAGGAAGGGAGGAAGAAGGCAGGGAAAAAACAACACTGTGATACAGTGCTGGTTTCTCTCTTTCTCTCTCTTACTCTCTACTTCTCTCTCTTTATAAAACCAACTCAGCATCTCTGAGAAATCATTCCCAGGGAAAAAAGAGAAGCATTTCTGGGAAGACATTTTTGGAAATCACAGAATCACAGAGTTGTAGGGGCTGGAAGGGACCTCCAGCCTCCCTGCAAAGCAGACACCTTACAGCAGGCTACACAGGTAGGAGTCCAGGCTGGTTCTGAATATCTCCAGAGGAGAATCCACAGTCTCCCTAGGCAGCCTGTTCCATCACCCTGACTGTGAAGAAGTTCCTTTACATGTTGGTGGGAACTTCTTATTCTCCAGTTTATTGCCCTTTCCCCTTGACCTGTCCCCACAAACCACTGAAAAGAGGTTGGCCACGTCTCTTTGAATCCCACACTCAAGATATTTATAACCATTAATAAGATCACCTCTCTGTCTTCTTTTCTCAAGGCTGAACAGACCCAGTTTTCTCAGCCTTCCCTCATAGGGAAAATGCTCCAGGCTCTTTATCATCTTTGTGGCCCTTCGCTGGACTCTCTCCAAGAGATCTTTGTTTGTTTGTTTGTTTGTACCAGGCAGCCCAGAACTGGATATAGTACTCCAGGTGATGCCTGACCAGGGCAGAGTAGGGGGGGAATAACACCTCCCTTGACCTGCTGGCCACAGTCCTTTTCATGTACCCCAGGATTCCACTGGCCTTCTTGGCCACCTGCGCACACTGCTGGCTCATCCAGTGTAAGATGGGATTACAAGAAAAGAGAAGTTTTGCGTTATTGCCCACAAAGACTGAAGAGGAAGAAGGAAGAACAGCTGAAGATACCTTTGCCCTCAGAAGTTTCAGAGAGGCACTAGTTGTTTGCAAAAGAGTCTTTGGTAACAATGTTCAAGAATCTCATCTAACATCATAAAATAAAATAAAAGAGGGGTGGCCAGTAGGGACAGGGAGGTGATTGTCCCCCTTTACTCTGCTCTTGTGAGGCCCCATCTGGAGTACTGCATCCAAGTGTGGAGTCCCCAGTACAAAAAAGACAGGGAGCTGTTGGAGAGGGTCCAGAGGAGGGCCAGGAAGATGATCAGGGGACTGGAACACCTCCCCTGTGAAGACAGGATGAGGGAGCTGGGCTTGTTCAGCCTGGGGAAAAGAAGGCTGTGGGTGACCTCATTGCAGCCTTTCAGTACCTAAAGGGAGCCTGCAGACAGGAGGGGAATCAACTCTTTAAAAGGGCTGATAACTGCAGGTCAAGTGGAAATGGTTTGAAGTTGAGGGAGGGGAGATCTAGGTTGGATGTCAGGGGGAAATTCTTTACAGAGAGAGTGGTGAGGTGCTGGAACAGGCTGCCCAGAGAGGTTGTGGATGCCCCGTCCCTGGAGGTGCTCAAGACCAGGTTGGATGGGGCCCTGGGCAGCCTGGTCTAGCATTAAATGGGGAGGTTGGTGGCCCTGCCTGTGGCAGGGGGGTTGGAGATTCATGATCCTTGAGGTCCCTTCCAATCCTGGCCATTCTGTGATTCTGTGATTCTGCGCTTCTGCGATCATACAGTACTTGTTGTTTCCTTTGTTGGAGGAAGAGGACTGAAGCCAGACAAATTTTACCTAGGTTGTCCCGTAACACATTGAACACACTGAAACTATTTTTAAATATTCTGTCATGTGGAAAGTTTTAAGTAGGTAACAGAGTAACAGTTGAACTGTTTACTCTAGGTCAGTGTTTCTACCTGTACCTTCCAGATCTCATCAAACTGATAGAGCTCATCATTCTTTATCTTTCCAAAGATGCCCTTACAAAGGCACTGTGCAAATACAATGTTAGAATGCACAAGACAAATAGCAATAAAGTTTTAGAGCCGGGCATGTGGTCCCACAAGTAATCTTTTAACAGTTGGCCTGTAGAGACCTAGACAACCAATAACTTTGAAACTTCCACAACCACTACAAAAAAAAAACTTCATGATTGCATCCACAGGGGGGAAATCTGACATAAATCATGATGGTTCAATTCTATTAACAGCACTAGCAAGAAAAGGTGATTTCAGAAAATTTTCAATTAGCACAATCACTGTGCAAATACAGCATATAATTACTTTTCAGGGGTAAAGATTCAGTTCTTTGCCATCTTCAGCCTAAAACTCCATGCTCAGTTCTAAGGCAGCTGTCAAGGAAAATCCAAACCAACTTTCAGCAAGTTGCAGAAACATACCTCTTTTGTAATTGAAACCTGATATACTATCTTTCATCCTTATTATAATCTTACGTGCAAAGTATGTCTCCAGAGCCAAGTGCTTCCTGAATTATGCAGCAGACAAATTCATGATTTGGGTGTTGACCCATTGCTTTAGATAAGAGTAAATCAACCACTGAAAGTCACAGAAAAGGTGATACATGGATGATTATTTTATATCAATCAGTTTAAGCACATTTGGAGTTTTTTAGATTATTCCACAGGGTTTCTAATTTATAAAGTTAATGAAACTGCAATATTTCACAGAACATAATACATAAATGAAAATTATCTGTCACTAAGAATGTTGATTGGAAGCAAATTTTATAGAATTATATTCTTGCTCTTGGATTATCATTTTCTTTAGTACACATTCATGAAGATTTAGTTGAGTGAAGTTCCATGACAGTTTCTTGGTGTATTTATTTTACCAGATATAATATTAGCTTGTCAGGTTAGAGATATGGCCTCAACACACATGGAAGGTACACCTGATTTTTCTGATATTGATCTTCATCTTCACTGCGAGCTTCTCAGTCTTCAATGGCAGGGCAAGAGTAGTTTCACCTGTGTGCTCAATAACTGTAATGTCATCAAATGAACTGATTGGGGAATAGGAGAGTAAAGAAAGTTCAAAATTGCTCTGATACTGCTCATCAAATAGCCTGTTCATCTGTTTTGTTTTCCTTTACTCTCCTCTTCCCTGATCAATTCATTCTGGAGTACAGAGATTTCCCACACAAGAGGAAGAGTGCCAGAATTATTTTATTTATATAGTATTTGTGAAATGTTTTTTGTTTGTTTGTTTGTTTTTGTTTTGTTTTGTTTTTGTTTTTAAGTTAATGAGCAACACTTATCTCTGAGAGTTTTTCCTTATAGAAAAATTAACTTTCAATAGGGACATACTGTTTCTGAAAAAATATTTTTTACTTCTCACTGACGTTTTACAGAATGTTTAACAAGAATATGCTCGATGTCTGTATTAAGCTACACAGAACATATGATGCAAGCATCAGCATGGGTCAGTACATTTTTTTTGTCAGTGGGACATGTCATGTTCACCTATGTGCCTATTCTATGTTGAAAGATTTACTGCAGTATGCCATGAAACTAGCATACAAACAGGGAAACATTTGTGTTCTGTAGATGTAATGGTAGTAAGAAAGCTATAAGCTAATTTTAGCAACATTTTATTACCTGCTGTGTTTGATAAATGGCATTCAGCTGAACAATCTGAGTGGCATTATAAACAACTTCTCTTTGGTGTAATCACTGGATTAGAAAAACAAAATCTATACTTCTGCAAAACTGTGTTGCAGCGTTACAGGAGATATAAACTCTCTGGTTTGCTTATTGGGTCTTTGCATATAAAAATATTACTTACAAATGCTTATTAAATTTGCATAGCATGTCTTAAGAAGACTGTGCCAGTCAGACACAAAGGAGAAGAAATTCAGAAAAAATCAAAGGTAAAAAATGGAAAAAATTGCAAAACTTTGAATTCCCTTGACATCTGGATTGAAATCCTAGTGAAAAATTATGCTAGAGACTGTTCGTCAGGCTGCAATAAAATTAGGAAGAGAATTAATCATAGAGGTGGCTGAAATGTGGGTATAAGTTGTACTCCAAAGAATCAAAAGGGTTTTTTTGTTGGACACCAACAGATGCTGCTGCAGCACAATGTGAGAATGCCTTATTTCCTCCCATTCACATCTCATTGCCAGACTTTCTCTAACCTCAAACAGAAAACTTGTGTTTCCTTATTCCTTTCTCTTAACTTTGAAGAACTGATCAGCCTGCATCTAAAGCTTCCCTTCTTCTCCAACAAGCATAATTGCTCTTCCCCCCTCTTCCAGGTCAAAGCCATCTCTGAGAATTTTATCATCCCATTTTCTTCAGGCCTGCAGAAGAGATTTGCACTTTCTTCACAACTGCCAGCACACAGAAGCCTTCCTTTTCCTGCTCCTCACTTTCTGTTTTATTCTCTAGAGATAGTACATCACTGCCACACTTGACATTTCTGGCAGCTATTGAGGCAGTGATTTAAATGAAGTCCTTATTGTTGCATAAGATTTGCATAAGGTCAAAATTACAAACCTATGCTGCAGGCTGAAAGAATAACTAAATGACTGCTAGAGATTTCCCTGATGCCAGCTTGGGAGCAGATAGCACCTCCTAGTTACCCTTCAGATGGAGCAAATGTTGAATATGCCAAAGCGTGACAGGAACCTAGTAGGAAACTCACAACAGAATAAACAGAAGAAATCCACATCTGTCTTAAGACTTGTGTAGGTAACAAATTGGGCAGGCTCTGTTTCTTCAAATATCCCAGCAAGAATCTCTCCTCTATCTCTAAAATAGAAGTCTTGTCAATTGTAGCAGAATCCCTCTGTGAATGATCCGTTTGCCTTTCTGGTGCAAACCAGAGCCATAAACTGGACTAGAATGGGACAGAGTCAAAATCCTCATTTTTTTTATCAGCCTCAGTTTATTCCTGAAATGGGATGAATTCAAAGTATTTCTTCCTTTTCTGGTAGGATTGTTGAGGAATTCCCTGAACCTAGACAAACACATGTACCTAACCATCTTAGCTCTGTCAACATAGGGGATTTAAAATTACTGTAGAGTACTTTCAAAGCCATCCCTGGAAACCTTCCAAGCCCTAGCAATCAAACATTCCTGTCCTTTCTATCCAATATATTCTTAGTCACAGACATTGCATAGCTAGCGCCTAAAATTTTTAACAAACTATTTAATTTATCTGTGACAGTGCACCAGCCCTGATTCCCATCACCACCTTCCTTCCTTAAATTTTCTCCTTTGACCCCCAACCTTATAGACAAGTCTTGTACAGGTTGACAGTGAGCAACACTACTGATAACATTCTTTCTAAAACAGATTAACAGTCACAAATCTACCTCAAATTTGGGGGCTGAAAGTATTGATAGCAGACACCTGGTTTGACAGCTGAGGACTAATTGAGTATGCAAAGCAATCATCTTACCCAATAAATAGTAAGCAACCCAAGGCTTCCCTTTAAGCTTTGGATTAGTGGTTGGTGGCCCTGTTTGTGCAGGAGGGTTGAAACTAGATGATCACTGTAGTCCTTTTCAAACCTAAGCTGTTTTATAAAGCTCTCTTGTATGGTAGCTGGCTATATAATAGGATTTTCCCTTAGCAGGGATGCTTCTTGTGGTTATGCCTGTATGAAGATCCTTTATACCTTGACATCAAGATGCTTTTCTAATTCAGTTCCTTGGTAAGTGGCTAATTGCTTATTCCAGACTTTGTTAGCTTCACTAAGATCACCTCTTAGATAAGTAGTTTTAGGCTTTCTTAGCCTTGCTAAGATCCTGTCTTGTTTGATTTTTTTTTTTTGTGTGTAATTCCTTAAATGTAAGCTGTTGACAAAGTCTGGGTCTAGGTGTGAATTCAGCTGCATCTAGGCTCAATGCTTACAAAACAGTGTAATGTTATTTTTCTGTATGAACTATGTGACTGTTCAGGGGTGTGAACATTCACTGTATTTAAAGTCACTTTAACTCTAGTAGCATGTCTGATCTATGCAGAGCTTTCAGGTGATCCTTCTGAGAATTTATGTATTACATTATTAAGAAAGCAAAAGAAAAGATCTGAATTCCTACATTGATCACATACAGCAGTTTATCTGCTGCTCTAAAGACAGCATGACTGTGGCAGTTTATGCAGTGTGTTTTTGACATGAGAAAATTATAGGCATACTTAAGTATCTGGAAAAATGGAAAACCAAATAAAATAGGCAAACAAAGATGATAGATTCATAGCATATAATTCTTCCAAGTTTCCTGTGTCTACTAATGCAACAGAGAACAGACAACCTAGAAGATCTTTGCTACTTCTATAAATTACCTTGCAAATGTAATTAACTAATTTAAGAGAGAGAAGGGGGGAAAAAATTCTAGTACCTGTTACTTGAAGAAATGTTGCCAGTAGTAAATTAAAAGTGTATGACTAGAGCTGCATAGCATCTGCCTACCTAAAGGTGCTTCTGTAGGTAGTGAAGGAGGCCAGAGGACTGAAATAATGAACCACAGATGGATCATGTAAATTGTTCAGACTTGCACATTTAATACTCACATTATTTTCAAGTCCTGGAAATCTAAGAGTGAGGCTTTGTTCTTGATGATATCTTCACTGTTTAATTTTCTATTGCTTAACAGCTGAATTACTGCTTGGTAATAAAAGTTATGTGTAGCTCTATGGAGAAAAACTGTTATTAAACATTTGTTCAGCATTTATTTCACCTCTTTTCATTGCTGGTAACGCTGAGGAAGAGGATAAAATGAGAGAGGATATTCAATAGAATAAAATTGATTTTCTCAAACAAGCTTTAATTTCATACACTTTTTTTCTGGGTCTTTCTGTTTTCTAGTTCAAGTCTAAAGAAGAAGGTGGGCTTCAAGTAAAAGAGCGTGTAGGCCAACTTGAAGAGCTCTGACTACTGTTCATTGTCTGGTCAATTATCCAAAAACAGAACTTTATCTATACTTGCTTTTTGAAATACATGTATGAAGTACTTAATAAATTACCAGCTGCTTTTCTTGTGTGTTAAATTACTATCAGTTCACATATTAGGTTTTCTTTTAGGCTTCCTTTCTATTAGTATGAGTAGGATTTCTCAAATACTTTTTCTTGTTTGGAGTAGGAGCATTGTGTCCTAGTACTTGGACTCTGATCAGAATCCAATTGACTCTTAATTGACAAGTCAGTTCCAAGATTGATTTGTATACAACTTATCATAATGTCCTATTGAATTGCTACAAAAAAGCACAATACATTTGTCTTAAACAGAGTGCTCAGTTTCAGAGACCAAATCCTATCTTCTTCAGGCAGCTCTCACTCTTCCTTATTTATCACATTGTTCAAGATAGCCAAGTCTTGAGTTGCCTATCCAGGTAGGATTCTTGGAAAGCTTGTGTCCTACTTGAGAATATCTTTTAAGGATTGTTTTAGCTAGTAGTGAAGTAAATCGGGGCTTGCTGAGGGCTGCCAGTTGAAGATAAAGCTGTTTAATACCTCAGATCATGTGGGGAAAGTCAGCAAACAGCATGGCTCTGAGTGAGAGCTGTTTGAGCATGCTGCTCCCATCTGCCTATAATCACTGCTGCCTTCCTCAGTGGAACATTTCATACTGCAGGATTGTGTTGATCAGCAGCAAGTGGCTGTTATGAAAACTAGTGTCTGCTCTGGCCCATTTCTTTTTAAATTGGCAGCAACTTTGGAAAACTGTTTATTTTTGTTTGCAGGCACATGAATTTTAAAAGAAAAGGTCGCTACACTGTTCTACTTGGTCAGATTGATTTCTATTTTATACTTTCCCCTGTCTTTCACTAATCCTTCAGTCTTTTCTAAAATATTTCTTGGGGAATCTTATATGTTGAAGAGGCATGTTAATAATAATAATACATATTTATATCTGATAATTATTTTATACTTAAACAGAGGTGCAGTTAGCTCACACAGTGATCCCCTCTGCAGCTTCCAAACATCAGCTACAGTTCATCAAGTTAAAAGGTATTGTTGGCCTATGCAGGTGAACTCCAGTCTAATGTGCTTCTTGCAGATGGAATTCATCAAGCTGCTCACTGGAAAACAAACTGGTTGGTAGCTGGGAACCTATTCATGATGTGACATACCTCTGCTGTCTTTGCCACGATATGCTTCATATGATGAATGGAATTTTTTCACTATACCACAAAAGTCATACAAAACAAAAGACTAGTCCATAACCAGTATCTTATTTGTACCAGTGCTGCAACTGGTAATTTTCCTAGTGATAAAGATAATGCACAAGTACAAACTGTCATGAAAGAAAGCTCCTGTCATTTGGATTTAATCAACTGGAAATTTACATTGTGAGTTAATTATGCCCTGGGGTCAGTTTGTCTTACAAAACAGAACTATTTCTGCTCTCTCAGACATCAGTAAAAGAACAGAATAGCATAAATAGATTAAGGTACCACTTCTAAACTGCAATTAGCAGCAGGAAAAAAACTCAATCATATTCCATTATTTTAAAATTATTTTTCAATAAAGCATTGAACTTGGTGTTTAAGGGTCTTTTCCAGCCTAAATGTTTCTGTAAAAATCAGATATTTAAATGAAACCTAGTTTTGATTTGGAATATGCCCTGAGTTTTTGAATCTGGCAGATATCAAGCTTTCTGTCAGAACTTATTGTTTTTTCCTATGAATGGCAACTAGAATGAGATGCACTGAGATTCTGAAACTCATAAGAAACATTGAGCAAAACTGGGAGACTCTTTGTGTGCTTCCTTTTCTTTCCAGACATCTGGCATTTAAGCGGAACATGGTGTGATTTTTATTTTTTTTCTTTCCTGTGGCTCTATAAAACTTCTACCTGAAAATTCTACTCATTTGGGCTGAAATGAAACAAGCTAACCTTTAACAATGTTATCCTTTTTTCTGCATGGTTAAGAAAAATGCAATTTTTTAGATGTGTGCAGAGCACTGTACCACCACTGTGTTTTGAGTGGAGCAAAGTTGAGCTGTCCACTGCCTAAGAAAAGCCTTGACAGAGCACTGACTCTGCCTTGCCCTAAAACAACAGAGACATAACCTTCAGTATGTGGAAGTGGTGAAAAAGGAAACTCTTCAAGTTACAGCACTTAGTTCCATATTAGTATTGAGTGATGAAGGACCTAAATTACATAACCAAATTGCAACTATGCTCTCTCTTGTTACTTAATATCTAGAAATTTGATGCTTCAAATTCTGAGTAATTAACTGCTAGTTAAACACTTAAGATCTTCATATTAAAGATACATCTGCATAGCACATATATGGTGCTTTATTCCTTTTCTAACGTGATAGATTTCTCAAAGAAAGGGAGAGCTGGAGACCTTCATGCAGACAAAGGAGCAGATCCTAGACCCCATACATAAACTAGTTCTGCCCTGGAATAATCTGTACTGTCACGCCAGCTTAGATGTACAAAAAAGGGCAGATGACTCATTCACCACTACTGTGTGAGCAAAAAAGAATCATCTCAGTAGTGTATAATTATAGACATTGTTGCTAGAAAAACCTAAGTTGTAGGATTTTTTTGGCATTTTTAACCAGATAGATAAAATGTCTGTAAGTCAGAATGTGACAGGTTGTATGCTTCCTACCCATTCTTCACCTGTTAGACAAAAAGTCTGCTGATATAGTTATAATGTATGTGTATCACTTTCAGCAGTTGGAATACTTTTTTTTTTTAGCAGGGAAAATGTGAGCAGCTTAATGCTCCAGTCTGAATCAGGACTTGGGCAATTTGTATTTTTATTTAAATGTAAGTTGTTATTACTCATCTCCTACAGTAACATTCCTTCAATAATGTGTTGTGGACAAAGAATATTGATGTAAATGCTGTTGCTGTGGTAGTTTACTTGTTTTTCTTTTGGAGCAATGCTTCCATTTTCCCGTTGTATAGCTATTATCAGTTTATTACTATCAATCTCCTGCATCAAATATATATTGTTAGGGTAATTAGGTTAGGTCATGGTTGGAGTCAAGGTCTTTTCCAACCTGAGTGATCTATGATTCTATATCAGTAACAACGCTCATTCTAACACCAGTGTCTGTTATTACTTCAAAAGGCAAACTGCTAGAGCTACTGTGGATGAAATTATCTGGTGGAAGAGACTACATGGTTATACTGCTCCTAGTCGGTGGCAACAAAAAAGGACACGTCACCTGTATGCAGCTGCAAATACTAAGCTGAAAGAGTACACTTCCAGTCCACAGTCTCTCTCATGAATATGTATGAGAACATTATTAGGAAGTTGTTAAAAGCCTGACCATCCAGCAATTGCAAATCCATCACCACCACTGCAAAATTTTGCAGGCATCTGAATGATATATTTTCTGAACAAATAGTTTAGGAGGTGTCTTTTTTAATCATCATGGAAGTCTAAGTTTTTGACTTGGCTGAGTTGGTGGTTATATTTTTGGACTACCATAGAATTTAGAAGAGCCATTGGACTTGGCCAGTACCATTAAGGGTGTTGGCCTACACCTGGAAAGGTCTGTTTTCCAGAAACAGACTCTAAGACCTGCTGCTATATGTGGAAGGAACTCTACTGCTAATGGTTAAAACTTCTCACTGTCAATATCAGTCTGACTCTTGTGACCTTTTTCACTTGAATAAAATGCTTCACAGCTGTGTGCATGGCCAGGAGGGAGAGTCCTTCTCATTTGGGATGCAAGCAGCCAGGCAGGAAAAGAATGTTTTATTTTAAAGGCTGTAACTGCAGGTGTAGAAACAGACTGCTTTCTTCACCACAGAAGTTGCACATGGCAATGGGTATTTACTGAGTAATATTGCATGACTCTTGTCTATTCTTAACGTCTTTAAAACTTGTACCAGTCTTCAACCCTAAAAAAAGATATTTCTTTTCCAGCACTGAGTGATTTGGCACTGCAAGAGAAAACATTGCAATTAGCTTTACCTTTGTAGGAATATTGGCCAGTAAGTTTTCCCATTTTTCTTTGTGATGAGGGGAGAGTGAGCAAGTTTGCATGTGGTGTTACTGTGGTACAGAAGACATACTGTTTTGACATTAGTGATGGATGCTGTCTCTAGATATCCTTACAAAGACAAATTGTACTAGGTTTGTTAAAATTATTTTCCAAAATCTGTACTAGTAATGCAGATGGCTTTTCTGTCATCTTTCTTGTCATGTGTGAAATGAGTCTCTACCTCACTGACACCAGCTGCTCATCTGTGACCATTTCTGTTGCTTTATATTGTGGAAGGCACAAAGAGATGCCATGGCAGGCTCTCCAGAATACAAGTGTGCAGAGGTCTGCCACTTTGGCTGAAAAGCTTTACTTCTTTCTCCTTCCTGTTTTCCAAATCACCAGACTGAGGATGCTGCCCTAATTACTATTTACATCATAAAGTTTAGAAGATTTTTAGTAAGATTTTACTTTTGTGCTTTGTGCTACCTAGAGTGGATGTCTTCATGCATGAAAGTAGTACTCTTCTCTCTGACAAATTACATTCTAAAGAACATTTTATTGTACTTAAGCTAAAAATTTATGGGTTGTCAAACTTAGCAGTCACAGATTAAAACTCCAGCCAGAAAAAACAGCATCTCTTTAACCATTTAGTTGTTCCAAACTGCTAACAGTGTACCCTGTGCTGGTGAAGTGTGTAATAAACTGTCAGCAGTACCAGACAAATGTCAGAGCAGGCTGTTGACATACTACAACTGTCCAGCAAATGTTGTCTGTAAATAATGTATGACTTCATTTCTTCTCCCTTAAGGAAGAAGGTAGTCCTTAATGACACCTACATGACAACTGAATTGGCAGCAGGTGAGTCCTGAAATGTGTTTTTGCACAACTGCTAAAATGCAGTTTTCCTGGGTCACTGTAACAGAGTATTTATATGGCACACATACATTTGTTTGTCTAACTAGATTTTGCAAATATCAATTTTGCAGATCTTAATGAAGAACAATTCTAGGTTCTATGAACTACAGGGAATTGTAGTATAATTAATTTGCTAACAGGGACAATGCCTTTTGTGGCATGAAATTAAATCTTCAGTATGTGATTGCAGAACCACACCACCAAAGTAAAATTCCTCACTCTCTGAAACTTACATTTCTGGGAAAAAAAAAAAAAAATTGTCCTCATATCATATTTTTTGCAGTTGCATGGCTGTGTTATTGTGTTATTGTACAAACTAGTGACAAATTGGGCCAGTGTAGCAAAATATTTCCTTCTTTGCAAATATAACTAAAATATACCTCACCTGAGATACTCAGGTGCAATGAAGACCCTTAAGTATCTGATTGCGAGGTAATTAATTTGCTCTCAACCATCAGCAGTGGATGCACAAAACTGATACTGGTAATTAAGCATAATAGGATGGTTCATGTAACTAAAATCAAGAGGATGGATAGCATATATGGCATTTTCACCTTAAATGTCTCAGCCTATGTCTTCAGTTCAGAGAATTTCCCAAGGCCAGCATGCTTAGGAATCTTGCACAGTTGGGAGGCATCATGTTCCATTTGGCATTCATGTTCGCTGCCAGAGAGCAAGCACACTGGTTTGTTCTTTCAAAAAGAAGGCATACACAGAAGTGGCAGAACATTTCTGTTGCAGTGTTGAATCATGTCTACATACATTCGATCTCATCTCTGCCTCTGATACCTAACAAGCAAGTTACCAGCTCTTCTGTTATACTTCCATGTTAAACAAATGTCACCACACTATAATGCTTAAGTGGGAAGAATAAAGAAACAGTTCAGCATCATGCTTAATTCCTATAATATTTGGGATGGCAAGCTGAGAGTCAGCATGCCTGTCCCCCGCTCCTGCCCCAGTAACTTATTCATGCTGTCTTGTGACAGCTTCACTCAGAGCCCAACTCCCACCAATGCCTCCTGCAGACACATTCTGTAACAAAGCAGCATCTGCTTATGTGCATTTTGTGTAGGATCAGATTCACTGCACATGCTCAGAGGACACCTACTGCATGGAGACCTGCAGGTGAACCAGGCAAGGGAAAGCCTGTTTTGTGGTTCACTCAGGATGTGTAGGAGGGAGCTGTCAGGTCCTGTCAATGATGAGATGCAGAGGCATGGCCAAGGCAGATCATTAGTCAAATTTTCATTTAATAAAAGACTTCTACTGCCTTTCAGACAAGATGGTTTGGAAAATCAATTTTGGATTAAGTCCTTTTTCAGAAGCCTATTTTTTTTCATTTTGGAGTTTTTTAATCTATACCTGAAGTCATAATTTGCTCTAGTATTGCATATATCTAACCCATCAATACATTTTCACTGCAGCATAAGCTTAACTTCTTTGCTCTCTCCTTTGTTATGCAAAGAAAAAGGCCAGGGGATGAGGCTTATTAATAAATCACTCTGGGAAAGTAGTCACATGGTGTAGGCTTCACAAAGGAGTACCTCTGCTTTTTCCAGTGGGCTGCACAATCTGCTGGGACTATGGGTCCTCAGACTGGGGTCAGTCTGAGGTAACTCTGTTTGTTATCAGTCCATTGTAAGCTGTTTTCTCACCAGCAAAAAGAAGTTGCAGAGTGCAAAACAATCTTCTCACTGCTGTTTGCATCCTGTTCCTGGCAAAACCTGGCTATGCTTAAGACTCGAATGTCACAGAATCACAGAATTATCAAGGTTGGAAAAGACCTAGAAGATCATCTAGTCCAACCATTACCAGTACTTCCCAGCTAAACCATATTCCTCAACACAACATCCAAACGTTTCTTGAACACTCCCATGGTCAAGAGTGTTCACAGACTGTGCTGGAGAGTGTCATTCAACCTGTCTCAAGGAAGGATCACAACACCTCGGAGCAAGGGTAATTTTGAGGCCTCGCAGTGTGCTGACATGTTGGACTGACATCCAGGATGTTCTAATCAGATGTGCTAAGCTAGCATAAAAGCATAGCAATTTTTTTTTTTCACTTACTGATTCTGTCTTGAAGGGGTGACAAATATAACCACAGATTTTTTGCTTCCCTTCCTAATACTGAGTATATTGGAAAACCAAGACTCCTCTTACCTACATTTTTTTTCTAAAAACAGACAGCTTAATCTTGTTGGACTCACAGCCTATACATCAATTCCAGAGATTTATGTAGTTTATTGTCTGATTACTCATCATTTTGAATCTTAAGTCAAGTATGCATTTTTCAAGTCCCAAAATGGCAAATACTAAAATATCATTAACAGCCTAAAAAGTCTTATCTGAGTTCAGTGCTTTATTGCTGATTTAAAGAAGAACATGACAAAAACAAATACTAATATTCTAAGCATTGACCAATTCCAGGCTCTAGTTAAAAGTGCACAGACCTGAACACCTAGTAATGGCCTTAAGTTGCATCAGGGAAGTTTCAAGTTGGATTCTAGGAAACATTTCTTCTCAGAAGGAGTAGTAATGCACTGAAACAGGCTGCCAGGGAAGTAGTGGAGTCACCATTTCTGGAGGTGTTCAAGAAACATGAAGATGTGGCACTGAAGGACACGGCTAGTGGGTATGGTGGAGATGGGTTGATTGTTGGACTAGCTGATCTTAGTGGATTTTTCTAACCTTAATTATTCTGCTATTCTGACATTCTTTAGGTAGTGGCTGTGCAGCAATCACTTTTTTTTTTTTTAAACGTAAGTTTCTCAACAGTAGTGATTTTGCAACATCTGCCTTCTTTGCATTTGCTGTTGTCTTTCATTTTATTTTCTCTGTGATTTGGTGTTAGCCTGCCCTTCTAGTTTTATAAGCTCTGCATATCCTGTGCTGTTGCTGTGCATTGTTCTAGGTCACTAACAAGTAAAGAGAGAGGACTATGAGTCTAACCACTTCAGAAGCTCTCATTCTCATTACAAACTTCCACGTTATTCTTTACTCTTTCCCATTTGTTTCTCTAAGTATTAATAAGTTTTATCTCACTGAATATTGACTTGTACTTTGAAACCTTAAATGTTAGCTCTGCCTGAGATACTGCACTGGAAAATACCCACTGGAAAATATCCAGTGCAAACTTAACCAAAGTTCCAACACAACCAAACACATTATGTCTCTCTTCTCCTACATCCGTTCTGATGCAGTATTCACAAAGGCATTAATCAGGTTTGTTAACTAGGCTTGCCCTTTCATAATAGACGTCAGCAGCCCAGCCTGAGCATGAGATCCGTAGCTAATTTAGCAGAAAGAAACCTTTCAGAGTATGCTGGAAGGCCAGTGAAGTGTATAAGCATGAGATTAGAGGAAGAGACCTGTGCTGAAATGTGAAAATGAGGAGGACCTGTGTGAAGCTTTTGGCTGAGTTCCATCACTGCACACACTGGCTGGGAAACCAGTTCTGGCATGAAATGATCATTGTAGTGCCGGGCAACTCAAGGATTTTTGCTTGCCATTTATTTCAAGGAAGCAAGAATAATTTGTTCTACTTTTCTTCAGGATAACACAGGATGCATCCATCATGCATCATATTTTAAGTGCTCAGAAATAAGTTAAAAATATATAAAAAAATAAAATAGGAATGTGTTAATGTAAGATGATTATTTTAGGTATGCAGAGAAGAGGTTTATGGGAGCAACTAGTAGGTCAGACCCCCAGCCTCAGAGCTGCTGGAGCTGTCAGTTTTAATGTTTCAGCAGGAGATAATTTCACTTATTTTGAGAGTGTGTGTGTGAACAGGGAGGCCAAGAGCTCTTGTTACTTTCCATTATTCAGTTTTTTGAACAGTGCATATTTCTTGTGGCTAAAATATTTCCAAACATTTAATCACAGCAGCCCATGAGAATGAGCTGTCTCTCAGGTCCCACATGAGGTGTATGTAGAGAACACGTGGGCATGATTGTGGGATGGTATGGGCTGGACTTGGTATATTGGGATGGGCTGAGCTCTGGGTAAGACAGGCTGTACGCTGGGGAGCTGCAGCGGCCTGCCCCTTTGGAAGATGCCTGCTGCAGGAATGTTCTCCTTGTGGCATCTGCCCCTGCATTGAAAAAGCTGGAGAGATTGTCACAAAAACTGTGTTTCCCAGAAAGTGACTTGGGCTGGTTTCTTCTCACCTTTCTGCCCCTAGTATGGTCTGCATCGGAACTGAGTTGACAACCCACATGCATCTGTTCTGCCTTGTACTATGGAGACATCTCACTGACAAGGACACAGGACAGTTGTTAGACAGGCCAATATGTTGGACCTAGTTTATCATCTTACAGAACAGCAGAAATCAGGTCCTGGTTGTGCTAGTGATGGAAGTGCTCAGCACATGGTTGTAGAAATACATAGCTGAGGATGCACATCTACTTGGCAGTAGACATTCTTATTCAGAACAGAGTTGTATCAAACAATAATAGCAATAATTCTTCCTATAAATATTTCCTGTATTACATATTTCATACTACTCACATTCCTAAGAACTCCAGAAGATATGAAGCTTTTTGGATAAGACTGTTGTGGGGAAGTGGTGTCTGAACTAATTCCGTTGAAAGAGTGTGGTTAGCAATTGTGGAAAAAATATTCTAAAAGACAACTATTTCATGGAATATTAAAAATACACAAGTGCTTTTATCACAGGTATACTATAATTTTTTCTGAATATCAGACATCTAAGGTCTTGACTGAATGACTTAACAAAGTTCAGTTAATTAATTCCTTTTTATCCCTAGATTGTCTGAATTAAGTTCCTCTCCACTACCACATGAATACTTGGGGATTTTGGATAATAGTACAGGGGCTTCCAGATGTAATCTGAAGAATTAATAATAATGATGCTGCAGAAAAGCTCCAAAAAAAAACCACTACTTCATGGTCACAAAACACTCATGCTCAGTATTTGTCTTCTTCCACGCACATTTTAGTCAATAAATGATCCATTAAATACTAAGTGCTTGCAATCAAGAATTTACCAATATTTGGGATTCAGGACCGTCACCGAGTACACCGTGAGATTCCAAGTACGGTGAGATACCTTTGACTCTGAGCAATGTATAATGAGATGATGTACTGCTGAATCAACAGAGGGGCAGAGACAAGTTTTTTGCATGGTTAAGAGATTCCATATACATCTTAGCTACTTTTACACATTAAGTGCTGCTTGCCCAAGAGAAGTGGAATGTAACTGCAGATGGCTTCACAATCAAGAAGAAAATTTAGGAAAGTGCACAGATTAAGAGATTTTTTTTTCATTTAAATCTTTTAACATAGATGTTTCTATCTCATTCAATCTTTGAATGGAGAACTCTTGTTGCTCTTTAAGTGGTATTACTGCAACATCAATTGTCTGGAACGTGCTTGCAGAAAACAAGAAGTTATCCTGCAACATTATCCTAAAAATTGTTACTTATTTGAAACTACATGGAGTATTTCACATCAAGATCAGACCATTTTCAATTAGTGCCAAAGACAAACTTTGTGTTTTTCTCTCCTCTGTGCTTACCATGTAGAACAGAAAACTGGTTTACAATATGACTTAAAAGACATGCAAACAATCATTTTCAGTACACTTTAAAATTTATCTGTGGGGAAACAGGAACTTTTTTGTGACAAAGCCTTACATCTCGATGTTCTGTGCTTCATTGAATATATCTTTTTGATCCAACAGGCACTTGAGGCACATTACACTAGTTCTAGGAATCAGGCATCTAGATCTGCCTAAGCAAGAAGCTGTACTTCACTCCATATATTGTCCTCATCTGCTTTCAAAATATGTATTATTATTTCTTTTGCAGTGCATCTAGGACAGATTTCTTAAATCTAACTGCTGTACAAAAAAACTGTTGTTAATTTCCATCTAGGTTAATTTTCCCAGTTTCTTATATTGTAAAATACTACAAATTAAAAATTCTTGTCACTTTTAAGTTGTTTATTATTTTACCAGTTCTTATTATGGACAGCTATGGTTGACTTAACTATATATCATTTTCTGAAGCTTTCAGATACTATGACTACTTTTAAGCCTTCCTTTCTTCTGGAAAAATATCTCATAGAAATAGTGCTGACCTGCTAGGAATAAAACTTCGTTGTTATCCAAGTGTATTAACTTCAGTCCCTGAACCTCCGAGTCTAGAACTGGAGACAGAAACAGCAAGACAAGAGAGATGCTAATTGAGGTGTAAATGCCTGCAGATCATTCCACTTATTTTGTTGATTCAGATTTTTTAGCTTGGTGTCAGTGATGCAGTAGAAGGAAGAATTTATGTGGTAATGAAACTGGTAGTGAGGTGGGATAGTATACTCTGCAGCAGAACAACATGGAGTGGGATTTAGAATCAGGGCTGGAAAATACAGACATTCTCCACTTAAGACTTCTTAACTCATACTTAATTAGAGAAGTTTTAATTGAGTTTGTTAAAAATTCTGTCAGAGTAGGGAAAGTCTCCAATGAGTATGTAGAGGGAAAGCAAGCTATGTGACTGCTCTGTGATAAACACAGGCATTACAGCTATTCCATCCTTGAAACAGCCATCTCTCAAAGAAATATCATTATGGACAAAAATACTAAGTACAGCACAGGAGGTAAGTCCATATACATTAGCAAGACAGTGTCAGTCAGCAGCCATTCCTAAAGTATTTTGAAATGACAATTTCAATGACAATTTCAAAATAACAAAGAACTTTTAGAATGTTTCATTTTAATACAAAAGAACAATAATTACTATTATCAAAGTCTTTGTGTTTTAGAACTGCATACTTTCTTAAGAATGATGCACAGAAGTATAGGCAATTCAGATTGAATAGTGTAATCCTGGGTTATAACAAACTTTAGTCTGTTTCCATACCTGTTGTTCGTCTGATTGAACATTAAAGTTTTAAGACCTGAATATTATATTTAGATAATTTATATATATGAAGTAACATTTTTAGAACTTTATCTCAATTTTTTTTTCTGAGATCTGCCTTTCTCTAGCTGAAGGGTCAATGTGGCATATACCATTTCAAATACAGATATTCTGCTCCTTAAATAAAGTGAATGGAAAACAGACATTAATGAAAGAAACCTCCAACTAAGATTTCATTCCTCTGAAATTTTCATGTGGGAAAACAGTCATTGCTGCCATCCTGCATCTAATTTGATCTACTTTGCAGATTAAACACAATGGAATTTACAAGTATACATATTTATATTGCAAACTCATTAGAATTAATATAACAGGAGTGGAAACAATGCATTTCCATACAGATCAACTGTGCAGATCTCTGGTTAATTCTTCCATTTCTTTCCTGATTCTGACATGAGAAACACAACATACCCAGGGCTAGTCATGACATTTTAGGTCAGTTTTGAAAGAAAAACTTCATAGAGCAATGAGCCTCTGCATGCAAGAGCAGCCAGTGGATCGCAAGGGAGATGAGGCAGAACTGAATTCAGAGTCCGAAAAATCATCAATGAGAGAGCTCTGGACAAAGGAAAATAATAATGTGAGGAGCTGAAAGAGACAGATGCTGGGCTTGCAGCCAGCTGAACTGCATCACTTACCTGAAATATTTTTGACAAGTTGTCAAAGAGGGCTTGACCAGCACTGACTTTGTGCTTGACACCTCTGACTGTGCCATTTTTGCTGAGAATGTTGACTCGCTTTGTACCAAAACCCTTCTCTTTCGTGGCTCGGACTAAAATGAGTAAGTCATCCTGCTCATTTTCATTTTCATCGCACTCAGAGCCACCGTGCCCATTCTGCTGGCCTTCCACCTCGCTCAGCCGGCTGGTCTGGTCAGTCTCCGAGCTGCTGGTGTATTCAGAGTCCAGTGAATCGGTGGCCTCCCCATCAGCATAGACCTCCTTCAGCACCCGGCCACTGTGTGAGGATGCCACACGGAACCGTACTTTCCTTGACAGCCTCTCACTTTCCGCCTTCACCTCACCCTTAAACATAGTCTCTTCCACTGATATAAGCAGTTTGCATTGTTCCAGGGTGGTGTCCATCAGGTCTGCCAGTTTGTCACGCTTAACAACAATACCAGCGCTGTTTTCTTCTGATGAGGATTCTCATATTAAGCCAGAGAGGATTCCCAAGAACCTACACTGCTATTCAGCGGTTAATAATGAATGTGTTTGTGCTATGGTTACCTTTAAACTAAAACCTGTAAAATGATATCATCAATTAAATATTAAAGAGGCATTGTGTAGTTTTTAGCACTAAGGAAGAAAGGGAGAAATTGTATTATTTGAATAAAAAGTCAGAACTGTACATGATAAACCCAGACAAAGACATTCCAGGAATTTATGTAAACGCAATTTTTGATTTCTGAAGAAGGCAAAAAGGAAGAGTTTTCCACACAGTCTGTAGATGCATGGCTGTTCGTGCACATTACACCTGAGGTGAAAATTGTCATCCTCAACAACAAAGAGGAGTCGGTGATGGGAACACCTTTCATTGCTACACTTGATTCACCTACCAGCCATACTTCAGTCACCAAAATTTTCTTTTTATGTAAGTTTACAGCAATTAGGAAGAGAGCCATGACTTAGTGTTCGGTGATGCTGGCTTTCTCACAGACTAACAGAGCAGAAGAGAAGCAATTAGTCACAATTTGCTACAGAATGACACAGTGATATTAAATGGAACTAAGACACTGCTATTATTACACAGTTACCATGGCTCTATTTTCTTGTTTTTCTCAAAGGGCTTCACCAAGGGAACGTGAACAAACAAATGGGAGAAAACTAATTAATTGGGGCAACAAGAGGCAAACAAAGAAATGAAGGACCACAGGAAGGGAAGCAAATTCTGTCGCCACAACAAGTCATAAACAGAGCTTGGAGCAATATTGATCTCCCTATACACCTGGTGTATATATGGTATAAATGCTATATAAACTTCAGGTTTCTGGATGTCTATTCAATATAATGTAATAAAACATATAAACACAAAGCATGGAGATCCATACTTACAGTACTTTACTTTCATTTTCTCCATCTGAAGTAAAATGCATATAATCACCTAGAGCAGCATCAAAAATAGCTTTCCTTTCCCACTTTCCTGGCAAATGTTCCCTATGCACTCTCTATAGCTTCATTTTCTCTCTAGCCTCATGCATAATGAATGGCATCCTGAAGCCTGAGCCCCTCAGACAGGTATAGGCAAGAAATTAGTCCCTAGATGCTCACCTATTCCAGAATGATAACACATGAGCAGCTGCAGAGCTTCAGGCATCTGAGGAGGCTTTCTGGACAAGATTTAGGAAATGTGAGCTCCAATCGTTCAGCAATTAGATGGCAGTTATCACAGCTTTCTTTTGAACAAGAGACATTAAATGTTGCACTTCTTCCCAAAATCGCACTTCTTCAGAGTAAGATATGAAATTATTTATTTTTCACTTGTAAAACAGGAACACAATTCATTAGTGGCACTTTCTCGCATTAGTAGTTGCCACATTTCTTTCAAAAAGGAAATGGCACTATATTATCAGCTATACCCATTTCACTGTATTATCAATTGTACTATCAACTACATTAGTTTGCTATATTATCAATTAATACTATTAACACTGAAAAAATAATTAAAAATAATAAGTTATTGGAGTTAACACTAACTTCTATTCATCTTTCAGAGAATAAAAATGGTCAGTACTAATATTGCATGCAGATACCTTTTAAAATTCATGTAAGGAGGCTGGATTGATACTCATTGTAATATAGCAGCTTGCCCACAGGAGATTTGATGGTAAATACTGTTCGCTATTACTAAAAGCTGACTTTGAATTATGAGCATTTTGTAGCAGAATGGTTGTTTCCAAATATCTTTTATGTAATTACCCAAATAGGGCTAGAAGGTGCCTAAATAAAACATTGAGCCTGTTGCCTACCCCAAAACTGGCTGTACCATGGTATTTTATGATTACCAGAGTAATCTCCTCTTAGAAATCTGCTGAAATTATCTTCTCACTACTCTTTTTTTTCTTAATTAAATCAAATACATGCAAGTGTTTTGCAATGAATCGCCACAAATAAAGAAATCTAAGCTTCTATAACAGAAACATTTTTCAAAATGTATTTATAATATTTTTAATCTCCTCTAAATGATGCTAGGTATTTTTTAACATAGAAACCACTTTATTCTAGTTGCAAAGAGAAAGCAGAAGATTTGATCATATTTAAGTGATTTAAAAAGTTAATGTAGCATTGAAGAAATATAAAATTAGTTTGTACAACATTTTAAAAATAGTTCAAATACTGTTAATAACTTACTCTCTGCTAGTAGGAAATTGGTTTGTCACTTAGTTTCATGGCAAACCCATTATGCACTGGCAAATACGTTTGTGTCTGGTTATATAAAAACAACTATATGCAGGATTTTCTCTACAGGAAAGCAGGAAAACATGGTGAAGAATGCCCCTTGACAGAGGCATCTACACACACAAGGTTTCATCTTGACATTCCAGCTGTGTATCTTCTCTGAGTAAATGTGACTTTTCAGGGCAAGTGCACATAGTCAGCAGGAAACAGATTACAGGCTCTAAAGTGATTATATTCATGACATAAGACATCTGAGAGTTCAAAGAACTGAAATGTACATTTGTACCATCTGTGTGTAAATGCTATCAACAAACAAAAAGGATAGAATTTGACTAAGCATCTCTGTCTCTCCCGTACAATTAAATTTGTTCACTCCTATAATGAATGCTGACACTAACCCTGCTTATCCACTTATGATGCATTCTGACAACTGATATATTTGTGCTTCTCTTTTCCTAGCTTCTCTCAACAGTTACCTACATTCCGAGTTATTTCTTTAAAATAATAATAATAATAAATTTGCAAGATTTGACACTAAGGAGATATTTCCTTCTCATAACAATGAATCTTCTTGAAACATTCAATCTTTTGATTTTTTTTCTTCTTTGTTTGACTTTAATATTTGGGCATTGGGATAGGATGGTCAGTATATGTAAATACAAAACATGTGGAGAAATTTTGAGATTTCTCCTAAACAGAGAATTGCTGTGTAGTGGAAATGCTAAGTCAGGGCTTGAATCAGTAATTGAGCACCTGTGAGGAAGACAGGGCCAACCCAGGGGAGCTCAGGTGTCATCAGAAGGGGTAAAGCCAGGATCCACCCCTTTCCAGACCTCATTTAAGAGTAGGCAGCAGAGCTAAGGGTATCCTGTTGGAAACCCCTGTATTCCTGAGACCCTCTGAAGGTAAGCAGATTATGAGATTATGTCCTTTTTTTTTTTTTTCCCTCCCCTGTGCCAACAGATGTTGTGTTTGAAAAAATCCTCACTTGCTGCAGTCTAGAACCTTGGTGCTCTATTGTCATTGCTGTTCTTTCCATCGTGTTAGAGCTTTATGTACTGTAGGTACTACAGTTGTGTACACACTGCATCCATTCTTGGGCTCCAGAGAAGGAATGAGTGACAAGGAACCAGATCAGTCTATTAGCTTGACGTTATTACTAAGTAACATCCTTTCCAGTAAAATCCTCAAACTTAACCACTTATAATTTTATCAGTAAGTTGAAAGGAATAAAGAACATAGTGCTTCTGTTAGTTATTGACATACTTCTTAACATACAGGTTGGGAAATTGCCCTCAAGGAAGCCCAGTGGAGAGGTGCTAAACAGTGCAGCTTGAAAGACTGACATCTGCTCCCAGACAGACTTCTGAGAATCTTCCACACTCTTATAGACAGCATGCAATCCACTGCATCTTTCCTACATGAGAGTAGCAAAACGCTATCTTACTAGTTTAGCCTGGAAACATACCCTTTGAATTACTGTAATTAGGTCAGGTGAGCCAAATTATTCAAGAATGAATCACATTATGAAAAAATGACTTACAACTCTGTGGAGAAAAGAGCAATTGTATTTTTTCCTTATATTTATTTTTTTTCACAATATATCAGTTTAAGAGAGTTTAGAAGCATGTGAAGTAAGAGGTAGTTGTTCTGTCATATTGTTTCCTGGTACAATCAATATTATAGCTTCATAGCCATTTTCATTCTCAGAGCTCCATGTAAAACAGCCTCACCATCAGAAATACCGGAACCCCGTCCTGAGATACCCCATACATTTATACATTTATTTCTCTTAGCTTCCAGTAGGAACACAGACTATGCATTGGGTCTGTTGCAGAAAAATGAATGTAACACAAGCAATGGGACTAAGAATCCAGTGTTTCAGTTACATTAGAGTAAAATGAGAGTGAATAACTAACACTGGTAAAACTCAGTTTAGAACTACCCTTCCCAAAACTACAGTTTGTTAAGTAGCCCAAGTAAGATTTTCAGGATTGCCCTGTTCACAGACAGTATCTCTGGGTAATAACAGTTAAATTAAATTTAAATATAATTCTAGCACTCTTCTGTCATCTTGTAACTCTTAAATACGTATATGCATACGTATGCCAGATACGAGACCTTTTAGCCCTTTTCATAAAGTAGACACCTGTTGCTTTCAGTATTCTGTACAAATTCTAGCTAAGTTGTTCTATTCTGCGTCGGTAACTTTCCCTGTGCTTCTAATTGGATGTGGTGGTCTTCCCCTCACGTTGCTTGGTCCTTTTTAACAGCTGCTGAGTCCTACTGATGAGCTGTCAGGATTTCATTTGTGAGTGACCTTATTTAAATGCTCTCTTAAAAGGTCCTAGGAAACAATAAAGATTTAATTATATAGTTTTGCTGGTTTTACTCTGAAATGCTTTTAAAGAAATGAAAGGGACTTACAAGTACTGAGAGTAGGCTTCAGGTTTTTAAAATTTTATTCTTGTATTGTGAACATGTTTTTCAGGTTGATTTATACCAATTGGCTTTAAACTGATAATATGTGGGTTTGGACTTTACCTTGGAGAGAACCAGTGCTATCAACCCTCTCTTAACCAGATTTACTCTTCTGCAGTGATGTAATATGCTACTTCTTGCAGACTGTATGAAATTGTCCCTGAGCAGGCAGGTATCTGCCAAAATCCTATATCTGACCCGAGACATGCCTCCCTCAGAATTTCCATTAGGTAGCATTTATGAAATTTCATGGTTTTGGCTCAAAAAATACAACTATTAATCTAAAGTCTTTGTTTGCATCTCTGGCTTTCAGAGGAAAAAATCATCTTCAGTATTTTCCTCCTGTCAGTTCTTTTTTTTTTTTCTCCTTAGAAAATTACGTCATTATTGTGATTGTAGAGAGCAGATAGTCCAGAGGTAATAACATATAACAATGCAGCTTAGCTTTTACTTTGCATGTGGGAGTAGAAGTGATGAAAATAAGATAAAGAACTTTCATTTAGGTACATTATTACTAGCAGATGGTACCACTAGAGTCTTCCTGTGGACTTCTTTTATTCAAAACTTGATAAATCCTTACATGTTGTTTGCTATCCATTTCTCCACATCATTGTTGAGGGGAGAAAAAAAAAACTCCAAAATCTCTTGAAGTTGTGGTTATCTTCAGCTGTGTACACTACTGTTTACATATGTAACAGCAAACTGACTCCTATATGAGGAAGATGATCTGCCTATTCTGTGATTTTTCTATCTGGCATCTAGTTGATGAGCTCAGTGCCTGGACCATTGTGTTGTTCTTAATTGAAGATACGGTCGCTATCAATATTGGTGAAGGAAATATTTATGCATGTGCAAATGTACTGAAACCTGGGTGGAAACAAAGAATAGTGTTTCATACAGTCAGCATAGCAGTGTCTCATCAGCTTCATCTTGTTTAGCCCAGAGGAGATTTGTTAGCTGTGAATTCCCAAAGGTGATTCCATATAAGGCCAGGAGGTAGAAGGACCATATACAGAATCCAGATTGGACTGGTGTGATTTCTCCACCTCACTAACCAATGAATGTGCCTGGAGGTGAGCAGAGAGAGGCAGCAGAGAACGTGAGTATCTGATTGCTTAACGGCTAAGCTAATTATGAGAGGCATGAGTCACTGAATCGTTCAGGCTCTGCACATCTCAGCCTCCCAAATCTCACCCAGTCTGACCCAGGCAAAAAGGAAATAACATCTACAAGTACTCCTCTGTGACAACTAGTGAAATCATGCTTCTGCAGAATGAAATTGCTGCTTTACACTGACAAAGGAAGAGCTTAGCCTGTGTAAATGAGGGACAGGAAGTGGTTTGCAAGTGGTCACAGGCATGCTTGGGGGGAGCTACAGGACCCTAACATGGGCAGTACTGGCAGAGGGCAGCCCAAGGAGGTGTATGTGGGGTCAAGAGCACTGTCAGAAGAGGGGCCCTTCCTTTTCTGTTTGTTAATATTAAAACTGGTACTTCTGGACATATAGAGGAAAGAAAAGTTTGGGAGGGCAAATGGCTTCTTTAAGCATTAATAACTTCAAAACCCCCCGCTAATAAATCATACAGTGCTACCCACTTTTTTCCCCAAAGTTCAGTGCACTGTTGAAACTATGTAAATACAGTTCACAATTCTACTTTGCAGTCTCTTCTTTGGGCAACTTATCTGATATTTAAAAATACAATAATTTTTTAAAAAATTAAGCCTTACTAGAAGGTTATGCATGTAGTATAGTACTGAGGGGGGAAAGGATTTACCCGGAACCTCCTTAGAACCAGCAAAACACCAACTTCAGAGTTGAGCACCCAGCATTCTGATATCTGAACAATATAACACAGTGGTTTGTAAATTATAATGAATCACACATCTTCAGTCACATATGCTTTTGTCCTGTTATTATCATTATATTTGTCTTGTTGCATTTCTCAGGAAACTAGTGGCACCAAAACAAGTATGCTATTCTAATCTTGTTTTCTTTTCACTTCAGCTTAGATTTTCTGTGCTTAGATTGAGCTAATTCAATTTACAGGCTCATTAACCAGACTGCAAAGGAAAGGCGGAGACAGTGTCTCCACAGGAATCCTCAATGACAAAACAGTCCCTGGGTTTTACAGCCTCAGGAATTCCTGGCACAGCATCCATCTGCTTTCTCTCACCTGAAATCCAAAATAAGATCCAACAGGTAGAGATAGTGCCAAAGAAACCAATAGCAAAACTGTAATGCTTTCTCCTCCAGAAAATATTAAATTGTATGTGAATTTATCTACAGGCTTCCTGGTGAAATCTCTACAAAGAGATCAGGATTTCCTTTTACTTATGCTTTGTTGTTGTTGTTTTTAATTTAAATTATAACTGTTTGGAAATCAAAGTAAATGTTCATTTCTATCTATAACTGTCTCTACCTTTATCTCTGCCAGGACTAAGGGGCAGTAACAGCATTCAGCTCTGTGATAGCAGCAGGTATCCACATCCAAGCATGGAGACAGCTGTGCACAATGTATCCACCAGAGCCTTTCTGTGCATCCAGCACACCATGTTATTATTAACCATGTGACAGTGTCACCTTTTAGTTACAAGATTGTTCACATGAATGTGAGATTCTTTAATCTATAAATTGTTTTCCTAATTAGATCTTTTGGTTTGATGTTACATTCTGTAACTCTTTTCTATTTCTTATTTCTTTCCTCCGTGGAGTTGAGAAGAATGCTGAATTACAGCAGTTCCCAAAGGATGAATCCTTCAACTGAGCACTCATATGTAAATGACTTTTTTTTCTTTGTGGTCTGCATTCAAATGCATGCTTTATTACATTTATTATTACATTTGAACGATATATTCACAAATGCAAGATTTCAAATCAAGTCTTTGCCAAGGTCCAGTGACAGTCTAAATAAGCTCAGAGGCTCTCAGATCAGTCTGACATCAAGACCAAGGTACTAACTGCACTGCTGTATAATTCATTTGGAATTTCACCTATAGTCTCCAGTTAATAATACACACGCACACTCTTTTGAACATAAATAGCGGCCTTTATGCCAGACAGCTAAATGCCTAGTGACTAAATGTCACATCTTTGAATGCAAAGATATTTCATTGTCCAGAACTATTCCTGGAACACTGAACAGCATAATGATCCCTGATAAAACAGGCACCTGGGATGGCTGATACCACAGATAATTCTCATAGTCATGCACGAGTTCTAGAATCCCATTGTCAGGTAATCTCCAAAGACCTGCATTTGTTGGATTCAAAATGTCTTTTCTACTGTTCTGCTATCATTTATCCTTCTGTGATGTTTCCTCCACAATTTTTCAGCATGCTATATTTTGGGGGGCACATTATTTTCTTTATTTTCAGCAACAAAACCTGGATAAGAGCGATACCTGGGCAGGTGAGCTTTCCTTCTAAATAAGTGAAGCATTTTAGTGGTTTAACTATAGCGCAGATATCAGATGTGTTTTTGTTTTTTTTAAGCACATCCCAGAGAATCACTTAGGTCTCAGTCGCTAACCATACTTCCTATACATTCAAAAATTCACAAGTCAGAGTCTCTAAAATCCTTATAGTGGGTAACTATTTTACTGTTTGAACATGTGTACGTTTCTTTCCCTCTCTGATTTTGATCCTGTTATTGCATCCTTTGATGTTTTCCAACCTTATCCTGCATCAACATGGAGAGAAATCCCATTTTTCATGGTAGCTGAAATCTTCACGCAATTCTTCTATATTAGTAGTTGTGCCCAGGACTGTGTCCAGTCATGTTTCAAGTATCTCCACACTTTTTACACTCCTTTGCTTAAGAACACCAATCATTGTAACACTCAAAGAAAATGCGCAAATATGCAAGGGTTGCTGAGCCTGTCCAATGGGGCAGTGCACCGAGGGGCATACAAGACTCATCATCCTTCTTGAGTATATGCAGTACATCTGGTTACACAAGCTGGTGACTAAATCTTTTACCAGTTATGTGCTTTAATAAGCAGAAATGCCAAAATCTCATATCCACTAATTCAGCAGCCACTTGATTATAAGGCTTTCTACTGACAGTTTTCACTGTATTCCTGTTACAGTAGTATGTGAGTGTCTTGCTAATATTTTTGTAAAGTAACTTAATGTTTCTGTGAGATGAGTGTTTTCCATCAGTCATCCGCTTTGCCTACTCCTTGTTAGAGGTACCAAAGCCAGCCAAAAAGTCAGCACTTGAAGCATTTGGGCTTTGAGTGATCTTAACAGACATTGGACACTGCTGCACCTATAGTATGCAGGAGCTTAATTATCCTACCTGGTATTTTAATGACAGCAATTTTATATCTCATTATGGACCAGTTCAATACAGATAATTCTCAGAAGAATTCTCATGCTGCCTGATACAGTGGCAGATGGGATTTATGAAGTGGTTATAAATACAATATGGATATCCACAGGCAAGAGCAGAAACATTCTAATTTTCAGTAAAGCAACCACATATGCTGTGCCATGTCCTAGACCTAACATAATGTTGATGCTCTTGACTCCTACTGAGAAAAGTAAGTTTCATTGATAGGAGTCAGAGTATTTCAAAGCCAGTAAGTCTGGGATCACATACAGCATTGAGTAGAATTGTTGCCTGCTGTTAACTTTCAAATCACCATCCCATTCTTTCTTGATGAAAGAAATTGCACTCTAGACCTCCTACCAAATTTTACTTTTGCTGTTTCGATGCTCTTCTCCTTTAACAATATCAGTGGCCTAGCAGATTAAAGTACACAGAAGAGAAGGCCAAGTGGCAGAAGGAAGCCTCTTCTACTCCCTCCTTCAGGAAGCTTGACCCTGAAGTGCAACAGGGGTTGGTTGCATACGGGGTGCAGGAGAGAAGTGAGTTACCATTTACATGAACAGATAGGATAAGGTTCATGTCAGGAATTCTAAGAGTATTTTTTTCAACTTAATATACTAACTTTTGACAACTTTCAATCTGTCAAATTTGTAGCCAAAAAAAAAAGAAAAAGAAAATAATCAAAGAATGCCTTTCTAAGTTTTTATTAGCTCTGTATTACCATGATTTTCCCATTTAATTCAGATTCATTACTTTTCTGAGACCTATAAGTTTTCTGATACCTATATACTCTCTAGATGTCACTTTTCATGTAAACTAAATCCATTATTATAGAGAATATTTTAAGAAAACATTAAAGTTGAAAAAGATTACAAATTGGTGTATCTCTGATTACACTTCTATTCAGTCATTGCATAATATGGTGCATGTGAAAATGAGCCACAATGAATGTTTTCAGATTTATGAAATCTGGAATACAGTAAGCTGATATAGTTTACAAAAAAAAAAAAGATCATATTACTGAAAATGCATATGTAATGTAAAATTCAATATGCCAGTCATCCTTTAGTGCATGTGGTATTAACATATTTCATGTGTATATCACAACTTCTTTGGCTTTTGTTCAAATATTTGACAAAATATTTGCATATATGTTAGTGCTGCTGACTTAGTACCATATTTGCTGTCCTTGCACCTCTCTTTCTCTGTCAAACCTCACCCACCTTAAAAACTTTCCTCTAGCTTTTGGGTAACACTGACTAGAAAATAAATGAGAAAGATTAACTATATATGAAATTAAAGGAAACTATTATGTAAATGATTCTATTAGGAGAAAACAGTAATAACCAGTTTTCTAAATACCTTCTGATTCAATTCAACATTGATAGCAAATGGAGTAGTCAGGATGGAAACATTTGCATACTGAGCAAAGCTCCTTCAGTATTGATTTTTATTTTTTTTTAAATTTTTTTTCTATTTCTCTGAGCCACTGCTGGTTTTGCTTCCTGGCCTAGACTCCCCATTAACTTTCCTTCCCTGCTCATACCTTGCTGGATTCTACACTAATTGTTCTTTTATAGCAAAATAAAAATAAGTTCTCTAGCTTTTAATCTTTCAGTGAGTGTTGTTTCTCTTCAGTAAGGTTCTTGTTTGTTAACTACATATTAAAAGGTACTGAGTTCCTCTGATTAGAACAAGTAGATCACAGACTTACTGTTTCCTATCATATTTTCAAACTATGCAATCTACTGTTTCATGATCAGTGGATTGCATAATGCAAATAAGTGATTTCATATCTCTCTGATTCCCATAATGATATAGTTTTATTACACCAGAATTATATACTCAAACTGACTGCACAGCTTAATGCGTTATCTAGAGAAACACAGCTATTCCGAAAGTGAATTTACTGATATTTTAAGTGTTTTCTTTTGCAGTTTGTTGACTTAAGAAAGCAACCTGCCTCCAGTGTTTCCAAGATGCCAGTACTTATAAGGAAGAAGCATTGTATTTCATTTGATCAGGACATTTTCATTGTTACTTCCTTTGCTGGAATTAAGCAAGGACCAAAATTTATGCAGAGATAAGAAATTACAGGGTCTTTCCGAATTGTTTTTTTGAACTGAAGTAATGGCTGCAATTAAACAGTAATTTAAATATTTTAAAGAGAAGTTAAATATTTTTAAAGAGAAGTTAGTTTAATCAGTCTAACAATGCAGACAGGCATATTTGTACCTAGGGCCAACGTTGAAAATCACAATTGGTATTTATATCTTCACTAATTGTTTTCCTTTGGACGTTGTTACTTCATAGGTCTAATTCACCACTCAAGCTTGCAGTTCTGAAACATAATTGTTGTAAAACTGAAGGAATTAAGCATTTACTGATTACATAATATATTTCAAAGAAAATAGTTACCTAATCATTAATATAATTAAGCTAATAAGCATGTTACTACTACTGATTTAGTTATGATTTTGCTTAATTGTTGCCTACAATTATAAAGCTGTTAGTTATAACTCTACTATTCTGTAGATTTCTATACATTTCATACAGTTAGTATTTCTTTTACCTTTTCCTTCCCTGGGCTGCAAGTTCATCAGTCTTGTCCATTCCTTTTGGACACAAACCTGAAAGTAAGGTCAGCGTTTTGGCAGGGATGCCACATGGCATCCCAGTGGGTGGATCATCATCCCAGTCCACCAGTCATCTTCATTACTGTCTGTAGATGTCTACACTACCTGTGTCAGAAGAGTTACACTCCTTTTTGTTTCTTAACTGATTTTACACCTTATTTTCAATTTACTCCATTTCCAGTCATTCTTGCACTTTATTTTCTCTGTTAGAACTTTTTTCTGTGAGCCAGAGATGGACAAGATAATTTGGTTGAAGGCATATTTGTCTCCTCTTCAGTCTGTAGGGCAATGCACTCATTCTGTAGCTATAAGCCTTAGGCAGGGCCAGAGCTTTCATGTTGCTGCCAGAAGTAGCCAGCTTCCATCCTTCCCCTCTCCATAGGTTACACTTACCTTAATTCCATGGGAGGGTATGGTTTGCTTCACTTCCAGTTCCTGATGATCTTGGATCTTGTCCCCAGAAGGTCCACAGGCTCCTAATGCAGAATGCACAGGCTGCTGACCAAATTGTCCCCTCTATTATTTGTCTCTATTTGTTGAACTTGTAGGATTAAACTTAAGAGTGATTACTGTAACCCAACCTAGCACCCAAAGAATTTTTCTTAGCACCAAAAACATCTGTCCTTATAATTTTTTTGTTGTTTCTTTTTCCCCTAATGGTAAAATTTATGGTTTATTTATATTCACTACATAATATCAAAATCTATTTATTTTTTTCTTGGGCTGTATAACAAAAGATTTTTGCCGAGACCTGACTAACTTATTGATCTCTGAAAAAGAAAACAGTGACAGGAATACAGGAAAGCCTTGTCTGTAAGATAGAGTACCCTTAGACTTTGCTGTCCTTAAGCTTTGCAGTGTTTGTTTGTTTAACCCAAATTATTCATGGAGCATCTTGTATGTCAAGTTTAAAGTCCTATGTTCATCAATATTGCCTTTCTGTAGGCTGCCCCCATTAATCACAACTGCCCCACATCAATCAAAAAGTGGTGATTTCCTAGTGCAAAGTGAAACCTAGGGTGTTGACAACACTTAAAATTTCTCTTACAGCTTATTTGTAGTGCAGACAGGATCAGACATCTTTATATGCATGACAAAATACAAAAATTTCTGGTAAACAGCAGGAGTAGCATTTGCACTTAATGTGTCCAGCAGCAGTTTTTTGGGTTTTTTTTAACACTTATGTTTGCAGTTCATTCATTAGGATCTTTGCACAGATGGGAGAGAATTAAACACTAGTCTGAAGAATGTAAACATGCTGAGGGCAAATAGAAACCTGTGGAGACCTATAAAAAGAAATCACTGCATTCTCATTCTTCATTTTATCAATGTTTTGTTTACTATGCAAACATAGGAGAGGCAGAGGTGATAGGGCATTTGCTCAGGAATTATTCATCACCATCTGGCATCTTGAAGTAATTAGTCTGCACTGTACCTTCTTTAGAAACCATAGCAACTCTACAATAACTTAATTGCATTCTCTGATTATGGCCTAATAAATAATAAGTACCACTGCTGTAATATACTAACTAGTTCATTCCTAACTGCCCAACTGCACTGTCTGTAATTGATTTCTAGATGAAAAGTGTTTGCAAAACAGAAAAAGATTCAAAAATAGCATAATTTTGGATGACATCAGTCCTGGATGAAATCATGGAAAAGGTAGTGTGAGATTCAACTAATTAAATGTTGTAGAAATCTAATATCAGTCAACGTGGCTTTATGGGAATCTAATAAGTTTTGTCAAGCAAGTCTAATTGCATCCTTTAAGAGTGTAAGTTTTGTTGATTAAAGTAACTAAGCCAATAGAATTCCCACAGTTCTGTAAGGTATTTGACATGCTGTAACATGGCAAAGGATAACTACAAAACAGAATTAGAGTATAAAATCTATTGTAAAAAGATTATGAAACAGCTAATAAATCTTATGAAACAACAAAACTCATCAAACAAATAATGAAAAAAAAAAATCAACAGTCACAGTTTTTACACAATCAAAGGTAGGTTTTCACATCTAGAAACAACAAATATGAACTATTCACCCAGGCTACAAGAGATAGAAAACAGCAAATCTGGAAAATGTTTTTGAGTAATCCTAGGTTCAGGAATTCATCTAATTTGCTGGAAGATTAATACAAGCTATGGAATCTGGTACTGATAAACCAAGTGTTAAGGAATGATAATAAAATTCAGGTGAACGCTTGCCTGCAGGGAAAGAATTGATTCAACAGGAAGACATGCTCTACAGCAGAAAAATATGGATGATCTGCAGCACTGGCCAGAATAACAGTGTTTCCTAAACTAGCTCTTCAAATTCATACAACTGCACAATGCAAAACATCCCCAGTTGAGAGGCAAAGGTTATTTTCTCCTTGTGTCTTCCTATTGATGGGTTTGTGCAAGAAATACAGAGAAGGTTGCCCTACAACATGAGCATATGCCAGTTTGCTCAGAGAGCCCAGGGAGCACTAACCAGGTATAGCATCACATTATTTTAACTTGACAGTACTGTGCTGAAAATAAGATTGGGTCTTGCTAAAAGACACCATGGGATATGAGTAACTGAAGTCCAATGGTCATTTTGGTCCTAAAATCAAGATGAAGACCTCTCAGAAAGGGTTGGTATCAGTACAGGAGGAGATAAAAGAAACAATGTCCTGAATAGCCTGTGATGCATGAGGTATGTCAAAAGAAAGGAACCCAAACAGAGAAGATGGACTTATGACTTCATAAAACTTATAAAAACTTACAAAAAAAACTTATAAAATATATCACCTTAATACCAGCCTGTGATTGCCATCATTATATCATCATTCTGTGGAAAAACAGGGCAGCCTGGAACAGCACAAAAGCTGAAATTGTCCTGTTCTCATTGAATATTAATTTAAGATTTTCAGACTTATTTCAAAATCATGTATCAGTTAGTAATGCTGTAAACAGCAAAATCTGAATTCTTCAATAATGGCAAGCTGAATTTTGAAATTTATAGAGGAAGTAGAAGAAACTTAACCAGCAAAGCCTTATTCCTTGAAAGTTAAATGGAAATGCCATTGGCAAGCTTTAAGAATGCCAAGACAAAGCTTTCTTCACTGACAACTATTTTAACTTTGTAAAACAACAGTACAAAGCATCATATTTATACTTCTCTTATCCTCTCCAGGCCTGTTGACCATATTATTTTTCACCCACTCTTTCTTTCATAATTCAAATATGACTGCATTGTTTTCCCGACACCCTTAGAAGGCATGCATTTGTGAAATTCAGTGCAAGTTAAATATTCAAGTGGTGGCTGAAATCATTTGTAACTTTGACATCATAATACCCATTCCCAAGCTTGCTGAAGCCCAAGCTGGACCTCAATCCCTTACAACAGCTCTAGCATACTTCTCAGACTGTAAGAAGAATGTTACAAACAGATTTAGAAGAAAGATAGTAAGAATGCTATCATATCCACTAAAGAAAAAAAAAAACTGTGGTTCAAAAATGTAATGATAGATAAAAATGTATTGACAAATTAAAAAAAAAAAAAAGAGAGAGAGAGAGAGACAAATATATACACAGGGCTTTCAGATGGAGCAAATAATTATGTACAAGATAATCAGTCATTATGCTCATATCCATCATGATTCATATTTGATTCATGTGGTAAGTGAAATTAATTCTAGTCACAGGCATAAGCACAGCTACTTTTTTCCTATAGGAAGCTACAAGTTGTTTTGACTGACTATTAGCAGTGTACCAGATGATCATTCCAAAAAACCTGGGGAAAAGCAGTCACACACAAGGCCTAATTCCATGTTGAATTCAACTCCACTGGCAATCACTGAAAGATGTAGGAAAGTTATCAAGCAATTTCTTGCCATTCTTTGGTACCAGTCCTCCCTGTAGATATCTGTCAGAGCATTTCTGTGCTACTGAATTCAGCTTTGGAATTGACATAGGTCTCTGGAAGCTCTCCTGTCCTCTACCTTGTGGTAGGGATGCAATACATACCTTCTGCCACAGGAGGGTATGTGTCCCAGAAAATAAACAGGAAGGAGTGGCTACTCTATCACACCCTCTCTTCATCAACTCTTTTGAATACGGTGTGCATAATGGAACTAAAATCTTGGAGTATTGCATTAAACCGACAATATCTGAGGCCCTCCAGCTCTGTGTTATCAGCACACACAGACACACGACAGCACTGGAGTTCCTAGGTTAAAACAATTTCTTGTTTTGACAAGGTGACTGCAATTATTTGACAGTCTCAAGCAAATGCTGAGACCATAGCTCTGCATTTACTTCTGAGAAAAGCGGTTTGATGCAGATGCAACCATTTCATGCAATCAGGTTGGAGGAAATTTGCTAAATTGGTATTTAACTTTGCAAATACTGAACAAACTAAAGGGCTGCTATTACCTGCAGTTTAACCAGATTGAGCTCAGAGTTAAGGAACTCACTTCCACATATATGCTATAAATCTGTGTATCTAACAGTAGAACTCAATAATGTATGTTGTTTTTTTTTTTACCAGTTCCCTTGTATAAGCATTCATCATTGCTCATTTTCAGATAGACTGGGAGCTAAGCACAAAAATAACAGTAGCTATGTCTATGTAACATGTGGAGTGGGAGGAAAAGGGGACTGAAACAATTTCAGAATTAATAATGGTGGGCTATTTTAAGCACTTCTACTTTGTACTGATTTTCAAGAATATTAAGAATTATTTAAGTACTTTGTCAGATGAATGATGCTAACTGCAGAAAGTAACTTGTTCTATACAGCAAGAAAGGACATTGTTCCATTTCCCTTTCTTTCTCCTTCTTTTACAGTTCTCTTCCTTCCTTCCTTCCTTCCTTCTTCTCCCATTAGAAATGGGACACTTGCATCATCATATGAGGGGTACGAACTCAGTAGGACTAACTTAATAGCCAGCATTCTAGTAATCACCTGAGCAGCCAGCCATGACTTGGTTCTTACAAAACATTTCTGGTTATGTGCCTGTGACTATTCCAGAGTAATTCCAGCCTGAACAGTTCAATGGACCTCACCCTTATGTATTCTAAGTGAGAAACTCAAACATCTTGACTTAACAACCATCATCAGTCATTACACAGAAATAATTTAATATGATTTATTGCTTAGATCAATTGAGGTCTCTCCTGATGACTCCAGTTAATCGACAGCATCAGTTAGGTAAATTCAGCATTGTGTCCAAGATAGGTGCTAGTTTACACTGGCTCAGATATTTCCAGGCAGCTTGTAAACAGATTTAAAATATCTAAAGGATCAGATCGGATCTAATTTTATTGACACAACTCCTACCAAAGATGCAGCTACAAAAGACCATCAAGACAAAACAAGGAGTTAGACCTTACACTTCACTGCAGAAATTCACTTCTGTAAGATACCATGTTCCCAGTCTGCTTTCATTCTCTCTTTCTTTCTGGCCTAGGTAAGACATATCAACTAACAAACCAACTCGATTTGTTCCTTTATGGTGTGACACAATAGATACCATAGCAAGTGCCATTGGGAGATCTGTCTAAAATACACAAATGAGGGCTTGTTGTTGCCTTTCTGTTGATCAAAAGTAAACACAAGGAACTGCAGCTACTACCATGAACAAGAAAGCAAGAACATATCAGTGATCTTATTTCTAGTTATCAACATTCTCTCTAGTTTGGGTTTAAGCACATTGCCAAAGAGAAAGGCCTTGAGCTTTGTTTGTGCAGATTTTGCTAATTCTGTGTCCTCTTAGCAGTCAGACAGTAAGGCTTGGATATGCAATGTGAACGACATCTTTTCTATTAATCATCTAATTAAAAGTAATGGTCCTGTAATTCCTACGATATATGCAGCCATACAGCTGTTACAGTCTGTTAGCACTATTTGCTAATCACTGATCCCTCTTCATGAGTTGCTGCTATGATACCATGTAGCTGACAGTGACAGAAGCAGCACAGAAGCAGAGGAAATACCTATTTTAAGCAAGCTTAGTTTCATCCACCATGTTTAAGATATTTCTTTTCACCTGAAATAGAGAAACTCAACTCTGAAATAAGTGGTTAGTTTTAAAAATTAACTGGAAATTCTAAGGAACTCCTTATTCTGTCTTCCTCAGCTTTCAGCCCTATGTCATACTTGCTGAGGTTCTGCCACAACGACAGAGGAAATGTGCTGCGTTTCTCACAGCCTCACTTGATGTCTTGCGCCCCAGAGCCAGGCATTGTGCAGACTGCTGATTGCCTGTTGTAGGCCAGCGAGAACTTTCTGCCAGAGCACATTTCAGGGCTTCTCTATAATCCCTGATTTTGCTAGAATAAAATCACAAGCAATTTCCACAGCCCCATTAGGCAAGGTATTTCAGAAAGCACTGACAACTTACATTGTAATAATGAGGTCTTTCATCAGGAAAGTCTATGAATAATTAATTCTAATTAAGTAGCTGATATACACAGTAAATCATTCATTAGTACTTACGTCCCGCACATTACTGACTGCAATAATTTTTGTTAGTGTAAATGCTGAGCAAGAGAGTATAATCAATGAAAACATTAATAAAGGTTTGAATCACTGCTAGGAAACAAATTGGAAAATTTCTTCTCTGCCTTTGTTTTCCTTACTTGCTATTAGGCAGTAGTTGTCCTTGGCCAGTGACTCACTCTACTGCAGTGTTAGCTGAAAAATTGTGAGGCAGTAGGTACAACAATAGAAAACATAAAGCAAAGAGGAAAAATGATGGGCTATAACCAGAAAGTGACTGGTTTTCTGTTAAGAAAAAGGAAGAGAAGAAAAATGGACATGGTAAGCCAAAGATAATGAACACAGAAAGCTTATTTGGCGAGCTTTACATTTCATGGACTGTCATCATACCTACTGCTCAAAACTTTAGATTTATGAAGCTGCACATTGTGCCTAATTCTGGGATTAGGTACACCTTGTTGTTCAGGTTCTATTGTTAAATTCTGTAAATTGTTATATAGATGTGAAAACTAATGACAAAATCATTGTAATAAATATGGTTGTGATTACATACAGAATCACAATGCAAGAACTACATAAATTCACATAGGAATTCACATAGGAATAGAGTAATCACAGGTGAGGAGATTTTCTGTGGAGAAGTCGAGGATGGGCACCCCATCTCTTTGATGAGTGCTGAGACATTAGACAGGCTGACTTACAATTCATGCGTTAAAACACTGTTGAAGTTTTTGTCTTTGAATTCTGTTGCTTTCATAGCACTCATCTTAATTTTTCTCCTGAAAGAGAATCATAATCTAATTCCAGGAAGGAAAGCTTTATTGAGATTCTCCACGTGTCCTGAGACTCCACATAAAGACATGAGAGACAACAAACTTTTGCAGTAGCTCAGCCCTTTAAAATTCTATTAAGGATTCAAGTCTTTATGTGCTTGGGATATGAGATAATAAAAAGAATCATTCAGTGTCACATTCTGTGTATATGAAATTGAGAAAATATAAGTTAGGCTGTCCAATATAATTTTTAGAGAAGAGGAGTAATTACAAAAGGCAGTACAAGCAAAAATAAGAAGTAATGAAAAAATCAAGATCACTAAGGATTTAAAAGAATGTAAATTGCCGAGTCTGAAAAGAAAAGTAAGAAAAAAAATTGATGCCTGTAAAGAAAAGAAATATATGAATGTTGTAGGACAAATACAGAAGTATTTCCTCAAAATACTTCCTATTTTTTTTTTGTATTTTCAGGTTTTTATGATAGCGGTAAAAAATGTGGCAATTTAAGTGGATGCCTAGTAAGAAGCCAGAATTTAAAAACTGTAATGCAAATAAAACAAAAAAGCAAGCCTATAAACAAAGACTCTGATTTAATGACATTGTTTCTCCATGAGGATATTCACTGATGCTGTACTTCTGCAGCACTGCAGTATCCAGCACCACAGGAGACACTGAACATTCTGTAGTTATGTTTTCCACTACTATGAATTGTACAAATTGTCAGACACATAAATTCTTATTTGGGAAAGGAAATAAAAACCTAAATTGCATACTAGGGCCTCTTGCTCAGACCTATAAGCACAGCTTTGGTCATTATGGGAAATACTGTTGAATGCAAGAAAGTATATGATGCTTGCATCTGCATTTGTAGAATCAAGGCTGGAAGTTGCCATAAATGTGGAATAAAAAAGATTTGTCTGACAGCTGGAAGAAATGATAAGTCCTGCAGCATGCTTCTCTGGTGTGAAATTGCAATAAACAACAGTACCTTTCTTTCCTTCCCTTTTAATGCGTAAACCCTTTGCCATCACAAATTATAAGCCATCACAAATTCCAAGATATTTTTTTTAATTTTCAAATGTGCTCAAACACCATGAAGGTTATCAGTTATCTGCAATACCCAGGCATAGCTCAAGGTGGAACTCTTTTATTTTCCTTCCTCTTGACAGAAAAAAAAAAATAAAAAATAGCAATAGTGATATATTTTTGGTATTATGAATAAAAATATTGATGTCCATCTATTCTTTGAATTCCTCAATAATATTTGCTTAAACTGCAAAGCAATCTATTTCCCAAGAGGCAGAAAGTAATCCCGGGGGAAATGAATAAAGCACCATTTTAATTTCTTTGTCTGTCTTACTTAATAAAAGCAGTTTAATATGTTTTGAGAACAAGTGGAATGATCCAGAAAAAAAAATAGGAAAACTCTGATCCAAATCCATAGGAATGGGTGGAAATTATCTTACCAGTGCACTGAATATTGAATTCCATTATCTTCATGTGTGAGCCAGAGTAATCTTTGTTTAGTTCTCTTGACATCAGCTTGTTGGCTAAAATATATTTTTCCCTTGAGAGATTCTGCAAAATTTTCTTAAAGTCTTTATTAGTAAAGGGCAGAATGGTGTCAGTATGACAGAGCTGAAGAAGCTGCATGTACCCAATTGCATACCAGTAAGACCATACTCTTCTCACCTTGTAATGGAAAACAGACACCTATGCTAACAAAATCCAAGCTACAGTCTAACTGGCAGTCTGTAGAGAGCCTTCCTCCACCAGGTGTTTGATGAAAGGCATAAAGGGAACCTTTTCCCTTAGGAGGCAATGTCTAACATGACATTATTCACACTGGAAAAGCAGGAGGGTCCTTGTAAGCATGTTTCTAGTTACGAGATCATTTCTGCAAGAGAGGATTGTCAATTTTTTGTTGACATTAAATGATGAAATAGAGCAAAGTACTCTGGCAAGTTTTCTTAGAATTAATGCAGGGTTATAAAGAAATAATAGAGAAACAAGAAAACTTCTCCTACTGAAGGCAATGATCTGATTAATTCCTCAGATATTTTCCCAAACATAGATTCTTATTTTCCAACATAAAGTAGGAGTATTATATATGTTCTGGAGATTTATTCAAAGCAGATGTATTTATTTATCTATTTAGTTATTATCTGGGCCCAGATTTAGAAGATATAAATGCGACTGACACATGTTCATTTTACGTGTGATAGCCTCTTTAATAGCAACATTCCAGAATTCCAGATATTCTGAGCTTCAACCTGTAGAAATAAAGTCAATTTATTGGAATTAAATTTGTGACCTCAAAAATCTCTCCTATTTTCTTTCCTGTCTAAGAATGTGGTGAGATTTGTTTGTTGTTCAAGGCGATTCTACTTACTTCCTGTTTCAGCCACAGTTGGAAAGCAATGCTTCTTTCCACTTTGTAACAGAGAAGGTGAAGATTTTGTATTTATTTCTTGTGGAAAGCTTCTTGCTTTATAAAGCAAAAATTAGAAAATTCCTGAAGAACACTTCATCGTTGCTACTAGAAGAAAGAAAGGTATAGAGTCAATATGGAAGTGGTGGGAATACACAAGGAGACCTCAATTAGCTGAACACTATAGATATCCGTCTGCCGAATTTATGGGAGAGTGGCCTTGCCCCATTCACCTATCCCTGTTTCCCGAATTCTCCTGGCTGACAAGGAATGTGTATGAAATTTTCTTGGTATGTTACCCTCAAGCTGGATTGTTTCCTTTTTCTGATGTATTGCATTGATTACCACCCATAAAATCTTCAGAGATGTCTCTCACTGCAGGTCTGAGACCTAAGGAAATGGCTCATACAAATTTCTCACAGTGAAGATTGATGGTAGAAAACAGCCAAAAAGATTTAAACCAGTGATTAAATCTTCAAAAAAGGCACCTCTGTAATTTCATATTAGATCACATTAAGCAACAAGTTTTGGTTGTGTACCCTTTTGCAGAAGACTAGATTGCTTTTGGCCAGCCTTGTACTTCTTGTGAATATAAGAAGATTTTTATTGTTGTCTTTTATGTCTCTGTGGTTTAATACAGGTAATCAATATAGATAAAACACTAACATCTAGTACAGGAAGAAGTTACAAGCTATTAAATACATCAAAACTTTCTAAAGTGCTTTATTGAATTTTAATGAATTAAAACTTCCATATGTCTGTAATTACAAATGTAGGTTTAAAATGAACCAAGACAGAATCTGCCAAAATACTAATCGGAATGACAGGCAATACACAGAAGAAAAAAAAAAAAAAAAAAAAAAAAGAAAAAAAAAAAAAAAGCAAAACAAAAACAAATAACAACAAACACATTTTTCTTGCATGAATCCATAGTTTTAAGTGGTACATAGAATATATCTCATCAAATCTGTATGAACACATGAAAATGAGCTAAAATATTGTAGTGAAAATGCTAAGTTGTGGCTTGAAGTGGTGACTGAGCACCCAGTAGAAAGGCAGGGCCAACCCAGGGGAACTCAGGTGCATGCAATGCACCTGAGTGACCAGAGTTGGTGAAGGCAGGATCCACCCCTTACCAGACCTCATTTAAGGGTTGGCAATGGAGGCAGATCTCCTGCTGGAGATCCCAGTCTACCTGAGGCCTTCTAGTGGTAAGTAAATTTGATTCTTTTGTTTTTGTGTCCACAGCTGCCATATTTGGGCTTGTCCTTGTTTGCTGCAGCCAGAGACTTTGCCACTCCACTATTATTACTATACTTTTCATCACGTTCTGATATTAGAAATATACGGAGTAAATCATGTGCAGGTGTGTCTTCTATTTTCCAGCTGTAGTGTGCATAAAAATTATGAAAGTAAAGCTAAGAGAAATATGAAGTTTCCTTCTTATTTTAATGATAATGTGGACTCCTGTTTCTTGAAAGTAAACCCTTTCAACATGGGGTTTGTTAATCATGTTATATTTTATAATTTAAATTTTCCTATTTCAAAGTGTTAGTATGATAGCTTATGGTGGGCTGACAGACTGCAGAATGGAAACTGAAGCTCAGAGGCAACCTCTGGTTTTATGAGCAAAACCACTACAGAATATAGGATTATAATTTTCAGTGGAATTTCTTACTACGTGCTGTTCAATGCTTGCTTTGCTCTGGGTCCAGAAGTAACTGGGTATCTTTTCTGGGTTATATTCATATTCTGTGTATTAAATCCGAAGACATGAATGTTACTTTTAAATTAAAGACATGTTTCTAATTTACAGTCACTAATCCTATTCTCAGAAGCAGTTTGCAATTCCTGTTTACTTTACTACTTCCATGTTTTAAGCCAAGGTCACAATTAATCAAAATTGCAGTAGCAGTTTGTTGCAAATCCTAGTGCTGCCAATATATTAACAACTCTATAAAAAATAAATAAGCCAATCAATGTTAATTTTGCAGAATCTCACCAGGTTTGTGAACTATCGATGCATAATTACTTCAGTTTAATTATTTCTCTTCTCCAGAGGTTAGAAGAATGTTTCCATAATTTTGCAATCAAGAGGAAGAAAGTCAATAGTAACACATATGACAAAACCATTCATTCCTTTTGCAATCAAATTTGTGGGGTAATAATACAGTAGCTGTTGAACACATGATTTTGAAAAAGAATGTATTTCAGAGAGAGAGAATACAGGCACCATTATCTTTATTGTAAGAGAGTAAATGACACTATAAAAAGTATCCATCTATTTTATAGTGGGAGAAGTTTATAAACTTATAACCCACTCTGGTTTACGCTGGATATCTAACACTAAGATATCTCCTAAGTATTTCTATATTGAAAGATTAGCTACATCTTAGAGAAATGAAGTTGATTTAGTATCTTAAAGAAGAAGAAAATTGCATTTGGGGGGGAAATTGCTGTTTAAAAACTTAAAAAGAGCTCTTTTTATAGTCAGAGGGCTGCAAGTCCTCCAACCAGATAGTTGGGGTCAAGCACTAACAAATGGAGGTCCAGGAATGTTCTTCTGCAATTCCCCAGAATCTAAAAAGAAGTAGAAATAAATTATTTATGGAGTAAGAATTCAGTCTTTGTATTTCCTTACACGTGCAATGAACTGTGTGAACATCATTGCCTTATGTGGGGATAAATGTAGACTTTAATTAAAAGAAAGTTTATGCAGCTTGGCAGTTTTCTGAGATTTTGAGCAAACTAGTATAACTAACTGTAAATACGTCTAGTTAAAAAGATAATCAACTGGGCATGAAATTACACCCTATGAATATGAAATTAAATATGAAACATGAAATTCTCATGTATGTATGGGCAGATCACTATATATATTTGATACACTTCAGATCTTTCTGAGAAGGCAATACACTACAAAACACAAGTTTTATGTGATATGATGAAATTATGCCAGAATAAATAAATAGTATTTAGCATTAACAATATAAAATATTTTGGGATACAGTTTTGGGTTGTTTTATTACCAGATTTTTTTGTAAATTCCTTTTAAAAAAAAAAAAAGTTTATCATAGAAGTAATCCATATACACTCTGTGTATTTTTGTCTTTTATCTGCCAGTACCCTATAAAACACTATCTCCATTATAACAGTTTACAAAAATTATAGATATCTATGACACTCCTTAACACAATGCAGATGCATGCTTTCTCATATCTGTAATAGTATTTCTGTATAAGTCAAACTTAAGCCTATTACGTGCATACCTCTGGCTTAAGTTTCATGGTAAAATCAGCACTTTACAATAAAGTAATGGGGGACATAGTCCACAGATAATCTTAGGGTCATTTCAGAGAGGTGGCAAAAGCAAAGGTGGCTTTTTGGTTGTTGTTTTTTGCTTAAATTGAAGTAGAATTCTAAGTAAAATCCTTTGAGTTTTCAAAGGAGATAAACTTGATTTCTACTTAGAGCAAGGACAGGATATTAAAAACTGTGACAGCCTGGAGCATTTGAAAATGGTCGCAATAAGATGTTCATCTCACAGTGCAGTGATTTTATTGAGCTTGTTGAATTATTTCTATAAACTGAAAGCATAGTAAGTGTTTTGAGCAAACACAAGCTTTGTATCGAGGTAACTTGATTGTGTTGACACATTAATTTCTGATTGCCATACCATTTCTTGGATGACAGTAAAAGTTGAGTTTACAATGTAAATGAAAGTGTAGTTGTAAAAGCCAAGAAAACCATTGCAATCTTGAATAGAATCTGAATGTTGTGATCTTTGCACCTCCTTTCACTCAGCAGCAAGACTTGCAGGACCAAGTCTTCCCTCTGTAGGCAAAATCCTTATAATAACTGTTTGTGGTAAAAGTATGTGTTTCACATAGAAGCACAAAAGGAAAGACAGTCTCCATCTATACTACTTACATAATCAGGAGAAAAGTGATTTGATCTTTTTTTACTGTTACTGTTTGGAGAATGTTCTAGGGATAAATTCTGAGTTCAAAAACAGTTACGGTGTGTTATCTTTCAAGCCCTTGTAAGGCTGGATAGACAAAGCTTTGGCCTGCTACTAAATTAAGAGATTTTATGATAATCATAGAAGTAAAGGATGATTCAAAGGCCTAAATTCACAAAAGGTGACTTCTCATAACAATAACCCATCAGTTCTTGAGCCACTGCTTCTCTGATTGGTCACTATGAAGAGAGATCTTTGAGATTTCCTCGAAGAAAGCAATGCCTCAAACATCTAATTTAGGGACTTTGTTTCTCTAGGCAAAAACTTGTTTCCTAGAGGTTCTTAGCATTCTTAAGTGTGGAATTGAATGTAGTACAATAATAATTTGTGGTAGTAACTGATATATACTTTTTTTATATCATGTAGTTCATGAATGATTTGTAGCACTTTTAACCTGGTTCTATTTTCTTTGCCAGCAGCATTGCCCTTCTTTTTTTCACTTGACCACATGTACAACACAGATATAACAGCAGACAGCTTATTATCCCCTCTGCAATGCTGCACACTCTCCACACAGCAGCAGGTTTACAGCCCAGCCTGTCCCTTGTGCTGGACAGTGCACGTACCTCAGAGAACTCCCTTCTCTCTCCTGCCTTTTCCAGGCACAATCATCTGCAGCAACTCGGTTATCAGGGCAATGAAATGCTGAGTTTAGTAGTGTCAGGCAGCCTGGCACTGGCTCTACAAGAATGCAATGGTGATGTGAATGAGCATAGACATACCAAAGCAGGACCTACCCAAACAAAATGAAGGCATATTTTTTTTTTCTCTTCAGTTGTCTCCTGGCCCTTAAAATCCTGGCTGTAACGCTATCAAAGGTAAACCAGAAACACAGGTCTCATGCAACACTGCAGGCACAAAGGTAGCATGGCAGCTACCCTGGAAAGAATCTCCGCCAACCTCTGGTTACTAATGTAGGTGTTCTGAAGCCATGAATAATATCAACGATACTGGCTATGGCTTTGACTTTAAAGCAAAGTTGTCCTGTTTATCAGTGCACTAGGATATGTCTTTCATCAAGTCATCCTATTTTTCATAAGAAAGCATATGAACAAGAAAAGAGAGCATTTTACAGTGCACAGCATGAGCAAAGTAGAGATGGATGGAGACATGCTTCACAAAAGGACAGGATCATAAGTCCACATCATTTGACCCCTCTTCTAATGCAAATAAAGGTGTTAAACGCATTGCTGTTGAACTGATGTTTTAACTAAACAACTTATTCCATTCCCCTAGATATCTTTCCAGTTCTAGTTTTTAATTTTACATTCACTCTACATGATATTTCCCAGCATTACAGTTAGCTACATTTCCTTTACTGAATTACCTGCTTCGTGGAAAGCTAATGCTCTCTCTTTCCTTTTATTTAATTAAAAAAAAAAAAAAAAGTCAGCATAAAGGACAAACCTTACTTCAGGCCAAATAAACATCATGCATGTCTCTAGCTGTATGTCAGTATTTCTTCCTTCTTAGAGCACTGTGCTAATTACAGTGCTTCAGTGACTTCCTGACTGTCTCCTTAGTGTGGATTCATCTGAAGTTACCTTCTCTGGTTTCTCTGGGCTGCTTTACATTTTATCACTTTCCTTTCTTCATTGTCTACATGTAGTGGGAGAAAGTTGTACAAGTATCTATGTTATAGAGGATATGAGCCATAACAGAGAAGCAGAAAAGGAAATTATCATTCAAAACAACAACAGTTGGATATTCTACAGTAATGTGTTTTGTGTCTTGAAGTGAAAAAGCACAGCAGGTTTTTCTCATGTTTTCAAGTTGTTCATCTTGATATCTTTACCTAGTAGGAGATTGCCTTAGAGTTATGGCCATTTTCCAGATGATTTCATCCTTTCTTACATTATTTTGTTCTAGAGGCAGTGAATATTCTGTCTTTGCCACATATTCAGATCCTTATCTCCTTTTTCCTCATGACTGTGTTTTTTTCCAACCAGCTTTAACTATGCATTTTCGTGATAATCATTCTTAATTTTCTTAGGCTCATTTGCTAGCAAGCTGCATCTCAGGCTAGCAAGAGAAAAACTGCCCAGTCAAAAGTACTAGTTAAAGGTGAGTACATCCTGGAAAAAAAAGAATCAGAGAATCTTTGTGAAGATTCAACTAAACCTGTAACAATTACACAAATTAAGAAGGAAAAAAAAAAAAAAGCCCAGATAAAGGAGGGTGGAAGAGAAAAACTAAATAAGAAAAATTAAATAAAAACAGATAATGGGAGTCAAATCCCAGAAAGCTCACTGGCATATGCTGACATCACTTTTCTGGGAAAAGCACTAAATTTGTGTGAGGGGAAAAAAAATATTTTACGTTGTGTAAGGATCTTAAGAAGGCAGTAGGGTGAGGTATAAAACCACAATAATAATTTGCAAGCTGATAATTGCAGGGTGACAACAATCCTGGAAAATCAAGTGACACAATCCCTACTTATTTAGAGAAACAAGCTTATGATTCACTGTATGAATTGTAGAAAACACAGGCCAGAACTCAACAATAAATCATACATATAGAAACAGTGCAAATATGGAAAAGCGGACCTGAGCAGTGAAGTGAGATAACAAATTATACAGAAGTGTTTCAGTAACATTACAACCATTTAATAACAACAACAGAAAAAAAGAAAGAATAGGAATGAAGATGATGCAAGTAACTTACTTTCATGTTGCAAGGTCCACTTAACAGCCTGGCATAACTGAAACTACCTATTGCAACTCAGTGAGCCCACGGCACATACAGGGCCTGGAGACTGTCTAGCTGAGGAGGAGATCATGCATTGTGCAAGAAAAAACTGCAAGTATGAGACTGTTGATAAGCATCCCTACAATGCTCCCAAATATCTTTTCCCACATTCAATATCTTGGCAGTATGTATTCCTGAAATCTTCCCAAGGCTGGATTCTGCAATATAGTTGTATACATACCTACATGTATACATGTAACTTTACATAAATATACATGGAGTATACATATATTTACATATATAATAGGCAATTGTTATGAATGGACAAAACCATGCAACACATAGCTACTGATCAATTTTAAGTCAGTGGAAGACTTGATCAAAGAGATCCATACAGGACGGAGATGGAAGAGTACTATTATAGGAACTATGTGTACCCAAATAAATATATTATTTCTGATGTTTAGGGGATAATAAATTTTAAAAACATTTGTTTGCATTCTTTGCTCACTATACATAACCTATGTAGTTCTGAAAGATGCTTTTTAGTAAAATATGTGAAGTGTGTGTTAGGTTGACGAGTAGAAGTGAAGTGTCCCTTCTAGATGTGAGAACAGAAAACATGGGAGCTGCGATCACAGATATTTTTAAATTAACACATGCTCTTCAAATATGAGGGCATTCAGTAAGACACTCACCATAGTTTTACTACAATTAACCCCTTATGTGTGAGTATCCTTGGTTAAAACAACAGCCATGTTGTATTATGTATAGCTACATTATAAAGGACGGATAAGATTAATGACAAATGTATTTGGTTAGACTTTAATCTGTGCCATTTAAATTCATGACTCGCTTCCTATGTAGCTGAGCTTTAAGGAGCTACATTTGAATCAAAGGCAGTGAAATTACAATATTTTGACAAAGCAAAAAGATTAGCGTTCAGAGTTCTATACTTCAGTAACATCGCAAATTTTTAATGTTAAAATTAGCCATCAATTATCATTAGAAATTATCCAGTGTTCTAATGGCCTGATCTTATCCCCATTGAACAAAAAGAAATTTAAACGGAAATTTACTTCAAATAGTCAATTCCTTAAAACTCTTACTGTATGTACAATTTCCATTCCAATTCTTCCCTGAAGTTATAGCATGATGGTCTGAATCAACTATCATCTATTCTGGCCAGGTTTACACCGTCATGGCACTATACCCAGCTCTTTCCTATCCTACCTCAGAACTGGTCAGCGTTTGACAGTTCCCCTGTCAGCCCAAATATCAATTATCTTCCACGTTTACTCCTATGATTTTCTGGAGATATGTAAATCAATCCTATCATTTCTCTCTTCTAATGCTGTTTGAAAGCCAGAATCATAGCCCCAGCACTCATATAACCCCAGATAACAGGCACAGACAGTGACAGCTTCCTCCCAATACCTAAAAACTCACTGACAACCCACTCACAACTAGTTTGCAAATAGCTATTTTCCAAGGTGTTATCTCCCAAGATACACAGAAGTATAAGTGATGGAGACAGGTCTCTATTGACAAACCTGAGCGGGCTGAGCCCCATGGAAGGTTTTAGAGACCTCGAGGATTTTCATGGCAGAAAGAGGAATGAAGACTCCCTGCTGCACGCTCCTGCACAGCTCCCAAGTGGCCACAGTGACTGTGTTTTTCAAACACAAAAACAGCATAAGTCAAGCCGCAAACCATCTTAAGTCATTATAGGCAGATGTCTAAAATGCACAGATAACTCCAGGCAGTCATGCAGTTTACACCAATCAGTGTAATGATGAAGACATGTCAAGGGATTTCATCCTAGTTTGATCTTGCTAGTGGGCAGTTTGAAGTATGAATCTCTGTCAAAAGAACAACTTCAAAACAACTTGTCCAAAATGCAGTTCCTATCCTCATTCTTTGTTCAAAATTATACCTCCTGGTCATTAAAATACAGGCTACTGGCAGCTTCCTTTAAATAACAGTATCAGTCTGCAGAAATGATTCGACTTTCTTCTCTCCCCATCGTGGCTGATTTCTACTCCTTGCCCCTGGACAAATCATTTGGTCTAGGACCTGCATCCTGGCATCTCTCCTTATTATAAATTGAGCAGCTGTCCTGTGTGGTCCAGTCAACTTCCTCAGTGATGGCTGATGTTATAATAGAATGGCCTGTGTTGCAAAGGACCTTAAAGATCACCTAGTTCAACCCCCCTAGGCCAGGCTGCTCAGAGCCACATCCAGCTTTGCCTTGAATGCCTCCAGGGATGTTCTCCGTAAACGTCCCTCCAAGAAAAAAGGACAAAGCAAGTTTACTCATATCTTAATCAAAACTTTAAAAATAACAACAACAACACAACAGTACAACAGTCATTAGGTTGCACCTACATCAGCTGATGAATGGGTTGTGTCGTGGTTTCTGCATAAGGTCCAGGAAGAAATGTTTTTTGAGTTTATCTTTTTTTGTTCCTGTTTTCTCATCTAATGTAGCAATCCAAAGACTTCCTGTGTCTGTTTTTGACCCCTCTCCCTACTTGCTTAAAGGTGTTGGAAAATCAATACTCTGACAGTTGCAAAGCCAGGAGCTGCAGACACTGGCCCAGAGGAATGGGGCACTGACTCAGCAGCACTGGCACTGGTAGCAGAGATCAGAGCCAAGAGTAAGAAATAGTTCTTCCTCAGCAGGCAGCCTCTCGGCAACACTAGTTTCTAGTTTACGAGCCACGAGAGAGAGCTGGATGGACAGCACTGCAAGAGGTATTTGTCAGGACTATTAGGCCTGATCCTATTCTTTGTTATTTACAAAGGCTAAATGACAGATGTCCTAGCAGAACCTCCCAGAAAAAGTCCTGGGAGAATGGTCTTTGGAAAGGTAGGGCTAGAAGAAGCTCTCCAGCCAGTCCCTCAGCTCTCAGGCTCCAGTGTGGGGCATACAGGAGGAAACTTGGGGAGCTGACAAGATGCAGACAAATATCTAGTCAATAGTTGGTCTTGGGCACATGAGGGAAGTATACAAAAGTAACGTACTTGTCAAAATGATATTTTCAGTAGGACCTCAATAAAGTTGACACATGCAGTATGGAGAAGGAATTAATTACTTCAACTTTTCAGAAATCTCTGACAATTTACAGAGTATGTGACAGGACATGAAGCCTGTCTAAAACTCCCTAAGGAAAAAAAGTGTTTTGTGTCTACAGCTGGTCTAGGTACAGGCATTGACAAGACAGCAAAAGCAGAGAGGCCTAGGAAATTAACAAATTCCCCCAGCATAGCATAAAAGAGGTTTATATTGGCAGATGCTGGAAGTGAATCCAACAGCATGTAAAAATCTCACAGAGATGTCTGCAACTAAGGGGATACTCATCCATTTATTCACCAAACATAGTGAGATGTCTTTTAGATCTCTTTTTTTTTTTTTTAATACTTTCAGTGTGTGCCTGGAGATACCATTCTTAGTGCCTTAGAATAACTCATCCCTGCTTTTTGGGGAAGGCAGGGAAGCCTTTGTTATTTTCACCACTAAGGCTAATACATAAAATATCTCAAGTTAAAATCATACCACAAAGCATTACTTCATAGTCTAGACTTAGAACTTTTGCATCCATTCAAGAGGGGTTACACAAGTTACATAAAACTCTTCATTACAAGAAGATAAGCCTTACCAGAGTTTCATAATAAAGCATAACAGCATGTACTGAAGTGTGGAAAGAAACATTTAGTTTCCATAGCAATAGGAAATGTGAATAGTTTTCAAGGTCTTTGCTTTCTTTCTTCTATTGTTCTGATGGTTGTAAAGCTCCTTCCTGAAGGAGGAGCAGCTAAGGTGCCTCTAGAAGAACCAGCTGAATCCAGCATTCAAAAAACATTATACCACCTGAATTGGTTTGGCTTTAAAGATGACTTCAAGCAGGTCACAGGTGGCAAGTGACATGTATACACAGAAGTGCAACACAAATGCCAATCTTCCTTAGACTAGCAGTACTGAAGCAACACAATTAGATTTCCAGTTTAATCTCTCAGATTGTCAGCGTGCTGAAATGTTCTGAGGTCTCATTCTATTGTACTCATCAATCACAGCCTGCGTCCCTGCAGTCAAGGTTAAAAACCCTCTGCCTTGAAGTCTGTGTTCTAAATTAGTTGGAAGTAGTTTGGGCAATTCACCTCCTTTGTACAGCTGTGGAAGGCAGAGCCATCAGAATCCATGATTCTCAGAAGTTGTGAAGAGCTGCAGGTGCAAAGCATCAGCTCCCACAAGTCAGGGAGAGAAACCTTGCTCTCACTCTTCCACTATGACTCCACCATCAGTCCAGAATGGTAGATTTGATTGACTAGAAAGTGGGAGAGGTAATTTGCCACTTGGTCTGTACAGAAAGCCAGTTTCACTTCACCACAAGTTGGAGATATATACGTGATTAACCTCTGAAATATAAGAACTCTAGAATAAATTTTATTTCAGTAAAAGCACTAGAGTGTTCTTCCTGGATTAAGCTAAAGGGTAATTGTGTTTCCTATCAAGTATTGATGAAGCTGTAATTTTAATTGCGTTATGCTACATCAGTATCTTCTAAGTATAAGATAGTGCAGATCATGGGTATATGTTTTTTCTCGTCTTCTTGAGAATTGTCTTTCTCTACTTCCTCCTTTTTTTCATTTAAGCACTTTACATCGCTCTTTTACTGTCTTTAAAATGGCATATAATTTGCAAGATGGTCTGGGAACAAGCAGAGTATTTTATTAGTTACTAATGCATGAATGTTACACATTTACTTGTCAGTAGTCTAAAATTCGGCAATATCACTTGGCTGGCTTCTGTTGCTCACTCTTTAATAAAACTCAAGCATACATTATGCCATATCTTGCCAGGGATGCTGATAAAACAGAAAATATCTGAACAGCTGTAGGTAAGTTAAGGAGAACAATTCAAACCCAGTTGTTCAGTTGTTTCCTGTCGGTATGCCACACTGTGTGTTGTGTAAAGGAAGGGTGAGTATATGCAGTGGTAGACAGAGCCAGTAATATAACCTATAGGCAGATGCCTGGCAGTTTCCATTGCAAGGTCCTTTTTCTGTTGCTTGTATCTCTCTCTTAACTATTTAGACTGTAATTTTCTGTGCCAGGTTTTCTGCCTCAGGCTGAGTTTTATGGTAGCAGTACGTGGAAAAAAATGCTGTCATGTCTGAGAACAGAGCTGGTGGAGGAGGGGAATGCACTTTTTCCACATTAACGAAGCAGTTCAATTAGCTAGATAGGAATCTGCTTGCCATTGTTTTTTGTAGTCATAGAGAGATGATGCTGCTGATCAAAGGGCTGGATCTGAATGACGATGGAAAAAAAATATCAGGATGCTGGAGAATGCAGTTGTTAGCAATGCCTGAGTAAAGCACTGTTTCAGGAAGATTATTCTCAGCTAAAAGAGTAGGCTGAGACAAACTGGTGTCTCAAAAGACAGGAGGAGAAGAGTATTGGGATAAGATGGAAAGAGCTCACACTTAAGACTGGAAGAGGGCAAAGGGGTAGGAAGGAGCAAACCCTTGTGATTGCACAGGACAGTATTATCTATCAGAGCCTGATGGAACCGGAGATCATCAGATCCCCCAGCTTTCATCTGTTAGCAAAAACTTATTCTCATCATATGGCTGGCAGCTCTGCAAGCAGAGTGACATGCAGTTGATTCACCCACTGACAATCAAGAGATTTGTGTATTTGATTTAAAACGCCTGCAATGTTCACTGACCCTGCTGTGGTAATATGAGTTTTCTATGGCAGCACTGGTTTCCTCAGTTTTTGGAATGGTTAAATCTAGGAAATCTGTAGGAGAAAAAAAAAAAAAAAAAAAAAGCACACAGGCAGTTGCAGCCAATGGCATCAAAGTTATAGAAGACTAGATTAAAAACTGACTGTGGTGGTATTTCCCACTACATTTCACATGGGACTGCATTAGCATGGTTGCTAAATTCTGCTTACACTCTTTGCTTTGAGATAAACATCAACCAGTGGTCCAGAATGGGTAGAAGAGCTGAGAGGAGTGGTCTGAGCCATCCTCCCAATATCAGACATTGTCAGTCCATCTCACTCTCACTCAAAAGTAACAAGTGATTTGGTTTGGCATCCGCTATTTAAAACTAAGCAGAGGGTAACCTTACTGTTAACTGCATGTAGATATACATAATTTACCATTGCTATTAATATTAATCTTCCATTTTAAGCTCTTCCAACAGAGAACAGATTACTTTGGACAAATTCTTTATTTCCTACCTTTATATTTTTTCAGCACAGCAGGCAGTGAAGTGCTTAGAGTCTTCTCCTCCTCACTTTCCAATATGGAAGACATATTTACAAATCACACTGTACAGGAGGCTTCCAGACTCTGAATACCCGTAAGCAAGGTAATGTATCACAGGCACAGAGAATGTTGTATACAAGAAACCATTGAAATTACAGACCCCAAAGAACGTGAGCAAAAAAAAAAAAAAAAAAAAAAAAATCTGTGGCAGGAAGTGTTGAAGAGTCAGAAAACTCATTTCTGAAATTGTTTCAAGCTCATGCTGAGTTATAACAGGTGTTGGAAGGAAAACAGCCAGTAATACTAACATCACGTGATATCTTTCATCAAATAAAGGATGCTAGTCAGAGACTAACCACTTTGTCAGGCTTCAGGCTCATCATTTCCTCCCTATCTCTGAAGGAAATGTGTTTTGCAGTTACACTGGATATTTAAAAAAAAAAAACAAAAAAGTGATAATCATTTGAATCATTGTCAGATCTCCAGCAATTCCCAGGCTGTTGTCCAACACACAGGCCTTGTGCAGGTGGGCATGTAGTGTCTCCAAGGTGGCATGCCAGCCAGGCAGGAGAGACAAGCCATCTGGCCACAGCACAGCACAATGCTGAGAGAGCAGCCTCAGAGGGAGGGAGTGAGCTGCTGCTCTTCAGATACCAAGAGAAAGGACTGGAGAGGAGAAATCTCTTTCTGAGCATAGACTAGCCAGACAGTTCATATCCAAATGCCTGCTGCTCTCTTTCATCAGATAGATGCTTAAAATCAAAAGCAGTTACTTCAGATACTTTTCTTCCTTAACTAAATAGTAGATCTCAGGATTGCCTGAACAAATGAGTTCTATAAAATAAAAGATGTAAGTCTATTTAGGGGATATTATTATTGGCTTTTTATATATCCTTCATGTGAGACCCAACCACACTAAGACCTACTGCCTGCCCTCCACCAGCTTTGTGTGTGCAGCCAGGTTTGCACTATTGAAATGTGTAGTCATGAGTGTGATTCAGATCTAGTATGCTTATCAAAGATTTAACAATACAATTGCAGTAATAGCATGCATATTCTGTGGTATATCAACAGCCACCTGCAGCACTGTACAAGTCTTGACATATATGATATTTAATATACATGAAATAGAATAGAGCTAAAAGTCAGCTAACGGTAAATGGAAAAATACAAAGGAATACCACAAATAAAACCTCTCTCTGCTTTGGGCATATTTCTCTTTAATGAAGAGATCATTTCCAGAAGCTACAGGAGAAAACAATAGCGAGTGTCTGCCAAGCAATCTGTGACACAAAAGCCTGGACTAGAATGGTTACTGGAGAAAAGCACTTTATTCCCTTTAAGTGATGTATTTATTTTTCCAACCAAAACCACAGAGTCTTGATAAGCTGCTGATAGGATTTTGCAGATCTTTCGTTATGAGGGATCGTTAATGATTGGAATGCAGCTTTTTAAAAACTCCCGCCTTACTTTATTATTTGGGTGTGAAGCTTAGCCATCCATCCTCAATCAAGGAAGGACCTTTTTACTATATAGGAAGCATCTCTGGAGTATGAGGTGACACATACTGTAGACTCTGTAGATGTACTGTAGATAGGAAAGCAAATAATTCTGACTCTGTGAAAGGGCTTCCTGGAGCTTGTTGCTATTCTGGGACTGCAGTTGTTTTGTTGTTTTACAGGAAGATAAATTCTTCTACTGCAATATCCAGAGATTCTCTGCAAAGTCCTCAGTTGCATGAGCCATTGGTGATAGATTTAAATATAAATATATGACCTGCAAAAGAATGGAGAGCTGGATTGGGAAAGACATTTTTTGAAAAAATAAGTAAAATGTAGTTGTTGTGATGTGCACTCTCAAAACCCACAGTGAAACACAGTCCTCTCTGAAGCAAGAAATGGCAGTAGCAAGGTACTGATCTTAAGTGCATTAGTGTGTGTCTAGCCACAATGGCAAAGCAGTTTACTATGCAATAGAGAACAAAGACTGTGTTTGTTAGTCATACAAATCGCAAACCTAGTTAGGGGCCCAAATGAACCTGATGAAATTTAAGTGAGAAGAATATCATAATGACTTAAATCAACAATGAAACTACCTTTATTAGCCTTACATAGAAACAGAGAACCACAGAATAATTTAGTTTGGAAAAGACTTTCAAGATCATCAATTCCAACAGTAAAAATCATCAGTTCTTTTCTTTAGCACACTCAGTACAGTAATTACCAAGCAAAGTTAAAATATTATTTTGCTTTGAAGATCTTTACAGAAGATATTTCCAAGCTGAAGGAGCAGGTTAGTTACACATTCATTCCTTCTTTTTGCTGTTAACAAAAGGACAAGCAGAAGAAAAAAACAGAAAGAGATTAAACTAACATGTATGTGTGTGGAAGTAAACATCAGGTTTTTCTCAATAAAAGTTCAGAAATTTTGTTACATCTAATTTTGTGTGTGTGTGTGCTTCTCAAGGGCGTAAACTGAATTGTGCATAAGAGGAAAACCACTCACTGGAACCTGGAAAGAGAAAAAATTCTCTCAATGTGATTCACATTCCACAAACTCAAAACTTCTTATTATACAATGCAATGGATAACCTTTGTCAGTACTCTTATACGTTCCCCATCAGGAAGTTTACAAAATGTATTGCGAATTTTGAAGAAACCCAGTAACGAGGGATGAGTTTCACACAATTCTTAGCATGCCCTTTTGCTTCCAGGAAGCTTCTGCCTAGGGTGAAAGCCATTTCTTTAGGATGCAGCCTGAATAGAAGTTCTGCTCCCCACAGCACTTTGAAAGTAAGCTGCTCTTACAGAGTTTGTTTGGAAGGTGTCATTACCTTGTAACTGAGAGTAAAAATGGTAACGTTTGTTCTAAGCTATCACACAGTGCATATTTCTGACCACCAGTAGAGCAAAATAAGCCTGCCCCAGAGATTCTTTTTTAAACAAACATAGCTATAAATTGCAAAATGGGAATCATCAAGAAACTAAATCAGTTCACAGCAATGCAACTTTTTAATCTTCTGCAAAAACATAGAATGTTTGATCAAAACTTTTTTCTCTCTGCAGCTAAAACATTGCCCAGATCCTGGTCCCACTGTGCGTCCCTGAATCATGGGTTGTCTGTGTGATCACAGTAGAGGTACAGAAGCAAGCTGATGCAAAAGCTGTACTCTGAATTACAAACTGATCAGCAGAACACAGGTCTGATGAAAGGTCTGAAATCATTCTTCAACAGTTGAAGGACAGCCTTCAACATGAAACCAGAAAAATAACCTGGAAATAAAAGTCTTTTCAGACTAGAGGAGAGGATATAACTTTTATCATAGCAAGGTGGCATGCTTCTTCTCAATGGCTTTCATAAACTCATACAACCTTTCAACACCTGCTATTCAAGGCTCTCTTTTTCCTGTAAAGAAGTAGCTGTAGCATTGTGCTGCTAAATACACGTGAAAAACACTTGTATCTGTTCTAAATAGCTAGAATAGAAAACTAGTTTGAACTGAAGGAAAACATGTCACCTCTTTTGCTTAGATCTTCCTGCCAAGCTCTGCAAAGAAATTCAAATCTGGTTCAGGTTACTGGTAGTGCCCTTCACTGCCTTTTGGCTGGCTCAGATCTTCTCTCTATATCCTCTACTTGTGGCCATTATGCTGCAATCATATATTCTTCTAACAAGTAAATGACAGGAAGAAAACTATAAACATACCATAGATCTTAACTTTACTGTCACCTGGCTGATAGCCAGCGAGCAGAACGTAAAACAAGTTGAGGTTTTAAAAGTAGCTTCTCTGTAAAAAGACATTCATATTTACAGCAAATGGTATACAATCATCATTAATACTCTAAGAAGAACTCAGGATATCATATGTAGTATGGTTGTAACACTTTTACCACGAAAGCTTTTCCAGTCCTTGCATTGGCATAAATAAGGCTTGCTGCATTCTGTCCCTAGTACAGCATCCAGTAAAACCTGTTCTAGGAAGCTGTGCTTCATATTTGATCTTTTCTCCAGAAACCATGTCTATAGGAGTTGTTTTCATAATTCTTCAAGGAAAATAACTACACTAAAACCAACAGTATTAGGCCTAAAGTTGCATACTAATGGTGGATAGTGAGAAACAAGTAGCAGAATATCATAGATAATTGCACAAGGCTGACAAAAGACCCACAGCAGTCTGCGCAGAGTAGAGTGCAATTCCTATATCAGGTTGGTCACAGAACTGACAGATGAAAAACCATTAAGAGGCACTGTTCTCTCTCCCATCATCTTGTCTTTTATGACCACACATTCAACCCAGTAATCCCTGACAGTATGTGACATGAGATGGCACAGAACTACTTCAGATAATAAGTATAATACCTGAAGGGGGAACAGCTTAGATCAGTACTTAAAATTTAGTTTCCTAGACATTTCAAATTATTCCTCACTTAACACTAATTTAATACTTAAATATAGCTCTCTTTAGGGAAAAGGAGAAGGAGGGGGAAGTGTGAATGTAACACCAAGAATGGATAATTAGGAGGTTAAAATGAAACAGCTAATCTAGGAAGTTAAAGCAGTAGATAAAACTGAACTTCTAGCAACTGTGCTTATTGATTAAACTAGAAATAAATTGCACAGACAACTACTGCCTTGAAAGTTAGCTGTTCAATTGAATGTGATAGATCTTAGTGCTGACTCAGAAGGTAAGGGCAGCATTACTATGGCCCTGACTTATATAATCATAATTTGTTTTCAGTTAACTCACATAACAGGATTTTGGCCTGCATAATGAGTGCAAAATTAGGATGAATTGTGGTGGTCACTATGCATTGACTATACACTGAACCAGGAAAGTAAGTCACCAGAGTAAGCAGGTTGTAACAAAGCAAATATTCTGCCAGTGAGTAACACCATGGATATAATTGCAACGGGATAAGTATTGTCAATTTTAACAACCAATTAAATTGGCCATTGAAATGACCCATAACATGTAGGGGAGAGTTTAGCTTTCTTTATACAAAAGAAATCCTCAAATATTTTCAACGTTGGCATTAAAATATAACTGCAATTTTTTGTCATTTTGTCAGGAGAGTTTGCCATATACTTAGGAACTTGTTATCCCAAAATAGAAGAGCAGGTCGAATAGTAATTTCTTCTCATGATACATAAGCTATTGTTGAAAAATAGTTTAATTAGATTTTTAAAACTGTCTGAAAGTGTATTTTTTCTTATTTCATACTGAGAATTGCCAAATTAAGCTATAAATTGGAATATCTTTTGATAAAACAATGTACAATAGCATTTAAATTATATGCTATTCCATTTCAAAATATGAGGCAGTGAAATAATCATCTGCAAAATATCTTACAGAACAGGAGTGGAAAAGAGAATTTATTTTTAAAAATGATAGAAGAAAATCACAGATTTCGTTTCTATTGTCTCTACCCACAGTGCTTGACATTGGATTCTAAAAGGTGTACCAGATTTTGAAATGCTAAGGGAAGAGGAAAAAGGGGAAAAGAGGCAGTTGAGGAGGGAGAAGAGAAGCAGAAAATATTTCAAACTGGAAGTGACAAGTGCAGAGCTAGCTCAGCCAATCTTCTTTCAGTCAGATCTCCACTCCTTCCTGGACATAGCTTTTCTAAGGTCACCTGGCAGTTAGTTTAAATTAAAAACAAAAACAACAAAGTAGAAAAAAACTTCAGTGTTATGGCTGCTAACATTATGTTTGAGAGACAGGCTAATGTTATTTTATTATCTTAGCTTCTGAGGGCACAAAAATGCAACACAGGCAAAGCCTGAGACAAGGCAAAATCACTTCTCCTGTAGATAGATCTTAAATTTCTAGTCTGAGACTTTTATTCTTTGCATATCTTTGTTTGTTTGTTTGTTATTTCTTTGGTATAGTGAGTATTATATACATGTCATAAAATACAGAATTCTTTTGGAAAGAAGGATCACATGAAAAATAGAAAAAAAACAGAGGAAAAAAAAGTTCCAAAATAAAATAGCAACAGGAAATGAGAAAAGGAAGATACAGCATTATTATCATTTTAAATTTGTCCTTCAGAAGTTAAAGCATCAACATTCAAAGCAAAAAGTCTGACACTTGCCCAGCTCTTCTTCTGGTGTTCTGAGTCATTCAAATATGAAGTGTTTGGGGAAAAAATATCTTAAAAACAGAAGATAATAGTTTTTATTGTGTTGGAACAGGTGACTTGGAATGACAAAGGAAGAAACCAATATATCTTCTACTGTTCAGGCTGAAGTCTTTAAGCTCTTCTAATCAACAAGAGAAAGCTTATCCAGATGAATTATTATGCCTGTCAGTAGAAATCATTTGAGAACTACTCCATCAGTTGAGTTAATTAAATTTAACCACCAAACAACAGCAGATAAAAGGAGAAAAGACAGAGAAATAAGGATCTGGCAAGGTCAGAAAATGCATGCTTAACTTCCTCTTAAAAATTGTTCGTATAGGGAGTGCAGTCAATATCCTTCAAGGATGGGAGGAAAAACCAAAGAATGGTATCTGAAGCAATGCAGTTCAGTAGAAAGAGCACATTCAGCACAGCATTTGTGTGCTTGTGGGGAAAAAGTGATCAATCAGAGAAAAGCCTAAGAATATTTCAGTCCTTCCATAGAAAATAAGGTTTGACCAAAAACTCCTAAATTTTAAGTTTAGTGAAGCCCAATCCTATGCAGTCTTGCATTCTTCCATACCGTCCTCCATCTTCCAACAGTTTTGTTGCCTGTTAACCCAAATTTTTCCAAGCATGTCCAGCACTGAGCACCAGCATATCTTACTGTGGAGATTTCTAGGCTAACCAGCGTAAAACATTAGGCAAGTATCGAGACTTCTGTGGCTGATTTCATTCTCTTTTCTTCCCAGTCTCTATCTCACATTATGAAAATAACAAATACAGATAAGAAAAGTAATCAGGTTGAAAATAACTCCATAACTCCATTGCCAAAAAAATTTAATGGTGTCATAAAATCAAAGTGCGGAGGGAAATTCAGGTCAAGTAGAAACATAATGATGTAAAACCCAGAAAGATAATTCAAGGTCTATTCATAAACATGAAGGGAAAACTATCCCTGTATTAAAGCATCCATCATTTCCCTTCAGTTCTCCATCAAAATGAGAATTTGCAGCAAATAATGTACAATTCTAGTATCACAGCTGTACATGCAGCTCAGAAAATAGCTTGTTACAAAGTATACTGTGATAAATCCTATTTAATTGAAGCTGCACCTCACACTCCTTCTTTGCTTTCATCAAGAAATAAAGACCTATCTCTTAGTCCCTCCTTATACATACATGCATTCACACAAAAGTCATTTCATGCAGTATTTTGAGGGTTCAGTGTTTGCTGTTTTTAAAAAGCTTTCAGAAAATGTCAGCCTGGAAATAGGGCTGCAGAGGCCTGACAGTCCGTGCTGTAAACGTGAGATGTTCACTGAGGATGACAACTATCCTTGCTGTGCAGGTGCCCTAAGCACAGGGCCTGTGCATAAACTGTGTTAATCTTCTATCAACACAAAGTCATCTCTGAACACTAAAACTGATCTCATGTATTGCTTCACTCATTCTGGCCAGTTTTCAGGTGAATCATCAGGTGCCACATACTTATACTTGGTTATAACTAAAGCTGAATTATCAGTCAGTGCCCACATATATGTGTTTGTCCATGTGTTTTCAGAATAAACAGTCACATTCACATTGTGATGCCATCAGAAAAATATTTCTGACAAGGACTCTCACAGGCAGCTGTTTTCCCAGAGACGGGGCTCCTGTCAGATCGAGCAAACCTCAGGCTGTCAGCACGAGGGTAATGGCAGATTAAGCACACACAGAGAATGAGACACATTTCTCGCAGGGGTAGAAAAGGTCAGCTACTTCCTAGAAAGCAATAGCCTAGGAAAACCACTAGGATATTGACAGTGTGCTGAGCAGGGCCTGCCTGCTGCTTTGTCTGGGTAGCGCAGTTGCAAGGCTGCAGTCACATGGAGGAGTTCCCAATGAAGCAAAGTTATTTTTTGGCCACTCTGCACTCTGCTGCAGGGATAAGGAGGTGCAAAATGGAAGCTGCATCAGGTAAAGATCATGTCCCGTTTCACAGTGAAATATAAGAAATAAGTTCTTCATTGCATTCCTCTTTCTCCCACTGTTTCCAGTCACAATTTCAGTAAGAAATGCAGTCACCAGAGTAATGTCACCTTCACTTTAACCATATAAATACTAGTTCTGGACCAATGTACAGTGTATTTCATGGTGGAATAAGAGGACAAGTGGACCATCTTTAAAAACCATGAGTCATTTTAAAAATGAATGCCAAACTCACCTGAAGTCTGCGGAATCACAGAGCTTCAAAGACTGCAGCCCTGAGAAAAGCACAGGGTAGCAGCAACCTGTGCCAGGAGGCATCCAGTGCAATCCAGCAAGCAACCTGAAATCTGCATCTGCCAAACTTTTTTCAACCAAATGTGTAGAACTGTTTGAATTTTACTACAAGGTCAACATAAGACCTAGATCAAAAATAAAGTTTAAAACATTATGAAAGTCTCCAAAGGCATAAGAAGAACCAGACAAGCTGTATTTATTTAGTCACTGACAGATACTGTTAATATCTGAGACAAAATGTCTACTATACATTTTAACAACATTGAATATTTTTAATTGATTCATTTCAGAAAACTTGTCAAGCAGAAAGACAGATGGGGGTGGTTCTTGTAATCTCAGTAATAAGAAACAAAATATGAGAACTAAAATAATAGTTGGCATTTGGAAAAGCATGCTTGAAGACTGTTGGATACTGAGCTAAATTAATAAATAGCATAGTATGAACTCCTATAACATGCAACGTTTATCTCCTGAGACAGGATTAACTGAATAATTCATAAATGCTGCAGAATAGGGAATGAATGGGTCTCCTATACTAATTCTTGTAAAAGAGATTACCAGCATCTCCTGGGAGTTCTCGCTATTCTCTGTTGTGCTATGAATGAATGTCCTACTTCAGTTCTGTAAATGACCACTTGTGGTTGCTTTTTTCTTTCTTCTCCATTATTATGTACTATAATGAAAAGATTGTTGCAAAACAAACAAACAAACAAAAAAACTCACTAGAATTGCTGTCTGGGTCAGAGATTGTAAGGATAAACTCATGAGCATTTTTTATTCACAGCTACATGTGCAAAAGCAGGGACTTCAACCAATAATATGAATTTTATTACCTGTCAAATATAATTCATAATATGCCCTTTATCAGTGATGGCATCATATCCCCAAGAATGATTTAATCACAAAGCCAAGTAAAGATAATGTTCTCATGCAACCAGCAATAATCCAGTTAGTGTATGTATCTCCTTGGTTTTATCTTGACACTTGATGCATGAAAAAAAAGCTCCAGCTTTTGCAGTCTCTGTCAGCTTCTGTGCAAGAAAAAATTTCATGAAGCAGTGGTGCTTAGCATCGACTGACACAGTTAACACACATGGATCATGCTATGCATTTGCGTGACTCCACAGCTTCCATTTTTAGAATCCGCTGTTGATAGGTGACCTGTGATCATATTGCTCAAATGTACTTGATACCCCAACATGTCACTTGTAGCAGGAGCCATAGCTTTCTCCCAGGTGGCAGCACAGCTCCTATCAGGAGGAAGAAGACAGATTAAAGGGCTGTAAACAAAGCTGGCCATGCTCCAACAGAGAACTGAGACCAGGGGGATCAGCCTGCAGAAGCATGAACAGGTTTCTATTCCTCTTTGCTCCTCCTCTACAAGAAAAAGGAATCAGTTTCTTTTCGCTGCCACATTTTATTTAGGAAGGGAAAGTAAGGCAGGGATCATGTGCTGAATGCTGAGTCATTGCTCTGATTTATGAGGCTGTTGCTGTTTCATCACTGCACATGTGGTAATGAAGCAACATTACCAGTCGTTAAACTGATATCCACACTAACTTGGTTCTCCATAAACATGCATGAAGTACTTAGAATAACCATAAAAATAATACACATTTTTATAAATTGTTATTTTAAATACATGTTCTACTTAGGTTGTTATATTTCCCTTATAATAGAGAGTAATGAAAAATTAGTAGTACTCTTTTTCTGTTCTAAACTGAGAATTTTATAAATGTCACCAAAGGCTATTAACAGCTGTATTTTACTGGTAAAGAGACAATTGTGGAAATCACTACAAGAAATGAGAGGAATTATCTGGAGCTAAATTCATGTCTGCTTTCCAGCTTAATGAAGAAAACGAATAAATAAAAAGGGGATGCTGTCTTCGGAGCGGGGCATGCTCTTCTTCTATACTGGAGGGTACAAAGTTTTTCCTTTTCCTCTCCCACTTCCTAGGAAAGCACTCAATGCAGACAATTTTTTTTCAGTATTTGTCTGGATAAACATATACTTTACCCTTTAATCAGCTCTGCACAGTTCCATTTCCTTTAGGACTATTCTGCTCTTTGGGTCCTAAGCACTCTACAACTGTGCCTAGTATTGCTGAAATATAAATGGATTACCATCTCAGCAGGTTTTAAAGTAACAACTAAGCTTATTAAAATCAAGACATTGCACAAACCACATTCAGTCTATTAATTCTGATCTTTGTGTTCACTAACACAGAATTCAGCTCAGTGTAGAGCACTGTGGGGAAAAGAAAGTGAAACTCATCTCTCTGGACTTCAGTTCACAGTGCGTTCCTATGAAAATAGAGTTTTTTTCAGCAGACTAATGTTTGAGAATTAATATGTAGATATAGTATATATAGTATTTTTTGGTTTAGTGAAAGTTAATCATTATATCAATGAATATATCCATATAAATATGCATCAAAACATCTTGATAAGAGACCCAAAATGAAAAACTGGCATTACTGAAGCTGGTGGTACTTTTGCAGCTCACAGTCTTTGAGCTAGTTTAACTTCACCCATGTATACTGTATTTCAATATATATATACACTGAACTGTATAGACAGTACTTCATACCTGTACTTCAAACCGTGGATAATCTGCTTTAATTTCCAAACATCTGGTGTAATAGCAAGTTGTTTCACTCAGTATTCTACATTTTCTGATTCCTTTCTCACAGATAAATATTAAATCTATTTCATAGTGTCTAAAAGGATGTTGGTAGTTCTAGCGATCTAAAAGAGAAAAGGAAAAGCAACACTCAGAGAAAAATGCATTTTCATTTCCCCTTCATTTTTCCTTTTCTAGGGTAATGAAGTGTTTTCACTCCTCCCACATCTTACCAACCTTCCACTCTATTTGCATTCTGTTACAAATCTATTTATATTTAGCATTTTTTCTTAGCAGAATAGGCCACGATGCTGGATTAGAGCTTTATTCATAGTAGGATTTCAGATGACTCACAAATATGTCTCTGCAGCAGCTGTTGCAGACCTTGTAATGCCATTAGGCTGTGACTCACAGAGAGATGTTGTACTGGAGCTCTGTGGCTGTAGACTTAGTGATGTCTATATCAGGGAAGCCACTCAATGTAGATGACAGAAAAGTATCGCTGCAATTTTGGTGCTGAGCATATTCTGAACACATAATGCACTTCACAAGTTTTTTTGCCTTTGCAGCATTTACATGGAAAAGCTCTGAAGAAGATGAGGAAATCCTACTTTCAGAAGTCTGAAACTGCTCATTCATAGTAAGAAATAAACTTTCAGACTCACTCAGGATCATTAAAATCCAAAAGAAATTTTAGAGGCCCCACTGAAAAACCATGCACCCACAATACAGAAAAAAAATCAGCTCCAAAATAGGCCCAATATGATACAAAAAAAATTGTCAGGAGTTTAGTTGGATGTCTGCTGAGGATCAGGGTGCATCTTACATTCCCAACACTATTTAAAAGTGATAGTTCCTGACTCCTGGGAAAGAGTCACCACATGCATAGACACAGATAAGCCTCAGCCATTTCAATTGCCACACCAAGAACTCAGACAAGCTTCGAGCACTGAGTGATGCCATCTCTACAGAAATATTCTGCCCATCTTTACCCCTAAGATCCTACATGTTAAACTAAAACACTCAGCTAAATTCAGATTAAGAGGAGATATCAGCTGCCCCGGGAACAGATCCATAAAGCACAGCCATTTTGTCCAGAGTGCTTGGTAAGCATGAGCTGTGATCATTTTGTTTCTGCCAAGTCATCCAGTTGGATAGAAAGCATTATTTGGGACTAATGGAAGATCTATAGCTGGCTCCATACACACCTTTCTAAAACTCAGCTTGCCAGCCAATGCACATTTTGTATGATTTCATTCCGCTGGTTTTATCAGAATCTATATCTAAAATGAATATGGCCTATTACAATGTAAACACAGTAATGGATGTACAGAGCTGTAACAGGCTAATCATGTAACAAATTATTTTTCTGAAAAATAGAAACATGTAATTGTTATAGTGCAAAAATAAATAAATAAAAAGGGAACAGAGGAGAATGTGTCAAATCATTTGTTAAAGTTGACTACCCAGACTGATTGAAATTTTTTGGCATGTCAAACTTAACAAAAATAAAACATGAATTCTCACCTCCCTAACACAAAAGAATGGGCATCTGTCATGTTAAATTCCCTCTATCCATATTAGAATTTTTCAAGGGTTTTCAGAGGCTCCTATCATGTGGTATGTTTTCATTCTGTAAGGAGCCCAATACAAGGACATTATTTAGTTTAAAGGTCATGCAGAACATTAGCTGAGTACACCCTTCAAGAAAATACTTTCATAAATGCACATGGTTAGAATGTTTCAAAAGGGCTCAGTGTTGCAAGGCTTTGAGTACAGAGCCAATGACCTAATTCCTCAGATTTGTGTATATTTATTACCTCTGTAAAAGCACATATGTGTTGCAAATGCTTACAATTATATCAGCATAACAGATCAATCCATCTAAAATAATGCTGTTTTATGATAGTAAATATTAGCTGTGGGCACCTAGGTATACGCTGGATCCAGTGTATACATACAAATGGGTACTGTTACACAGAAAGTGGGATGTTTTTGTTCATTATATCAGTTGCTCATAAGCTCCTGAAATGAAATAGGTCCTAAAGTTCTTTATTAGATGCATAATGGCTGCCTTTCCCATCTAGTCTTGTAACTCTCTTTCCTGTGATTCTGCAAAGCTAAATGAATGATCCAAACAGACTTTTACTGCATTAGAAAGTAAAATACAAGGTGGTATACATCCAACATAAGCTACACACAACCAAATAACTAATTTAGTAACTACAGGTAGCAGAAATGCTGAGTCATGGCTTGAAACAGTGATTGAACAGCTGGTGGGAAGGCAGGGCCAACCCAGGGGAGCTCAGGTGCATGCAATGTACCTGAATGACCAGACATGGTGAAGCCAAGATCCACCCCTTCTTCGACCTCATTTAAGGACTGGCAGTGGAGTTCAAGGTATGTTGTTGGTGATTCCTGTACACCTGAGCTCTTCTGAAGGTGTGTAGTCTATTCCCTTTATTTCTATGGCTGCTGGATCTGTGCTAATCCTCACTTGTTGCAGCCTGTGACCTTGCTGCTATGTTGTTGTTAAGCTTTTCATTGCGTTATATTGTGCTGTTTACTCTTACAGTGAAACAGACTACAGCTTTAAAGCTGTTCATGAACCAGGACCAAAATAAACAAAAATCCAAAGTACAAGCTAGTTTCACTTTCATTAACACTATGATGTTAGTTATGAGTTTCAACACTTAGCCCTTGAAATCTAGGGTTTGCTTTGTTACTCTAAGTCCAAATACTGTAAGGCTTTCCACAAGCCTCCTGAGAGCATGAGCTTCCTGTTATACTACAAATAGTGTACTTTAGTACTGACGTTCTTTCCATTGTTTTTAACTATGCAACCAGAGCCTTTTCTTTTGATATGTACAGTGTTCCTTCACTCCTGTCTTGCATACAGTTGTCTCAAAGAATTACTTTAAAGAGCAAGGGAAATTTAATTTTTCTTTGCTGAGTGTTAACCCAGTAATTGCCCTCTTGAAAGGAGGGGAGACATGGCAAAGAGCTATTACAGAAATGAATTCCACTCTTTTCCTGTATTCCTGGGTCAGGCTGTATCCATCAAAATGTGCAATCTTCAGACATTGAGCCATTGAAATCTGACTGCACTGAGAATACACAACCTTAGAATTTCTAAGGTATGACTTGCTCAATTTTAGTTGATGTTATTTTTGCTGTTTTCTTCTGAGGAATATCAATAAACATTATTCCGATGATTAGGTAGATGACCTGCATCTCTAGTGAGACCCAGCAGTCTCTCAACTAAGTGATTATTAGTATTTTTAATGTAGAAACTTGCATACAATGTATTTTCTTTCTCTTACAAGGTCTTCTGGTTTTTACTCAGGTGCAGTAAATCAGGGAGAGAGAAGACTGTTTCGAGTTGTCAAGCTACAACACCTTAAGATAACAGGTAGTGCACTGCTCTGATACTACAGAGTGAGTAGCACCTGCTTGCTGCTGTAGCATACAGAGCTGGCTTATGCTGGGTGTTCCTTTTTTTAACAGAATTTATCCTGGTTTGGGTGGATTTCAGATTGATGTGTTTTCCTTTTAGGAAGGCATCCTGGAGGTATCTATGTGGATATTTAAACCTCTTATCAGTGCTTCTGGTAGCTGTCTGCCTAGAAAACTGAAAGCACTTATTGTGATGTAGTCTCTCCCTGTTTTCTCTTCTCATTCTCTTATAGTTGTGCCTAATTGGGTATGAACTTCTGAGTGATATTATCAAGTATCTGCAGCTGCTTTAGATCTAGACTTCAGGGCCCAGTTCCTCATCCACTTATTCCATGTTTATTGTTTTATAACATCTTTAAAATCAGAAGTACTAAAGCCAGTATAAAATGGAGGAATGTAGCAGTGAACTGTATTACTGCCATCAGTGTAAACCATATAGCTTATATTTGCACCTGTTTCTTGTAAGTGAAAGTAATCACTTCCTAGCAGGATTAAATGGTTGTGCTTTATAATTTATAAACTCACGAAATCCAATTGTCATTTCCCTCTTAATATTTTCTTAAACTTTTTCTTCACAGAAACCAAGGTAATACAAACACCTGCTTATTATTATTCTGGTTTTAGTCAAGTATCTGCATAAGTGTTTGTCCACAAAGAGGACAGCTTTCTCCCATGCTTTTTCCATATGTGACAAATCCATTTGCTAAAATGCTAAACTGAAAGGCCCAGCAGGGCTTTCAACTATCTGCCTGCCTAGCCATTGTTGCAGCTTCACAAACACCAAAGGACATCTGCAGAATCCTATAGCAGCAGTGAGCCCAGGATGAATGCTGAGTGGCTTGGTAAGAGAGATCTTTGCCTTGCTTTCTGCTGTTTTTTATTTCAAGCATGATATTCTTCCTTGTAGATCTTACTGCTCTGTGTGTGTGTG
>JAPSGF010000002.1:14418899-14533483 GCA_035772895.1 Perdix hodgsoniae | reverse complement strand
GGGGGGGAAGGTACATACAGACATGTATTTTTACATCTTCTTTGAGCTGTGAGCTGTTTGCTTCTGTATTACTTTGCTGTTGTTTATCCTGTTGTACATTACAGGGTCCTGTGGTACTGGAAACACTGTAATAAACAGTCTCTGAGATGACATTTTGGCTCAGTCTTGCATGCTGTTGAACATCTGGAAAAGGCTAAGCACTGATATTAAGAGCTCACTCTGATTGGACTGGAAATAAGTATTAGGAGAAAAAGTTCACTGCAAACAGAACCAGTGGTGAAGAAATGGCACTTAATAGCCAGTGAGTGCTTATTGAAGATCATAAAACAGACCCCTGGTAGGTTCAGAAAGGGAACATGGTTGTCTCACCTTTTCACATCCCTGAAGATGTAGTAGCATGAATTACTACATAATCCTTAAATATGCATCTCTCGGACCTAAAGTTACCCTATTTTCAGTTCCAAAGGTAAAATTGTGCTTCTAAAATTGAGAGTTTGGAAGCTGATGTGACACCTCCATATGCCACAATTGCTAACAGCAGAGGTCCCCAGGGATTTCTTCTCAGCCCCTCTCTGTTTTCACCCATTCCACTTTTATTGTATCGAAACTTAATTATGACAAAGCCTGTTTTGGGAAAAGAAAAAACTTCAACTTCCTTCACATTTAAAATAATAATAAAAAAATATGATGCCCACACACTTCTCTGAAAAGAATAATGAGGATTTTAAGAAGTACTGACACATTCAGGTGGTTTTTTTTGGTTGGTTTTTTTTTTTTTTTCCAGAATGAATGTTCCTGATGGCTCACTTCATATCATCTATACTGACTTTCCAAGCTAAACTATGAAACAGGTTAAGAGCTGACTGTATGTGCGTTGCACTATTGTGGGCATCCATAGTTTGGCTGCTTTTAACTACCAAAGTTTCTTCTTGCATGCAAGATCATATCTTTTCAGAAGCTAGCAAGTCTGGTGGCCATTCAGTTGTATCACAAGGTAATACATGATGCACATCACAGAAAACACTCTTGCAGATTTCCACAGCAACCAAATTTGAGTCTGGATCAATGTTTTTTCCTTCAGTGCCCTGGATGTGACTCTACCAGTGCATAAAGGAAACTTAGGTAAGAAAAATTTACACTGCCTTTGGGTCTGGTTTGTTTCTGTTTACCTGGTTCTATTTTGCTCTCTAGTGCTGTGTTTATACACTCAGAACTGCAGGCACTGCTACAGTAATTGATTTAGCAATGCACAAACTGAGGGTCTCTCTAAATGTTTGCTGCAGCTCAGCTGGGAGTATGAATCTAGTTGCCATGATTACACCGTTCTTTATGTAGGAAACATAACATTCTGGGTTTTTTTGGTGTTTTTTTTTTTTTAGAACTTGTCTTAATTTTGATATTTTATTTAAGCAGATAAGATACATTTTTTTCTGTTAAAATATATAGAAAACTGCTAGCAGTTTCACTGGGAGTACTTCAAAGATCAGCAGAGTAAAATCCTGGGTTGTTTCCCTGTAACTCCTTAAATTTCAGATATGTCTATTCATAAAATTTCACCTAAAACTCTCCATGCCATCAGAGCATTTTATACATCAAACTAACAAAGTATTCAATCAAGTATTTTAAGAGCTTCAGATCATCTGCACAGCCTCTAGTTGCTGCAGTACCTTACGAAGTATGAGATGTATGATTGAAGTCAGCAATGAAATGTAAATTCTTTCCAGACTATGCTGGAAAAGAAGCAGTAGTTACAGTACTAATGTTCCACTATTGTATGAAAACTAACCATCTATTTCTGACAGTATGTCACAAAGGAAAATTGCACCACTTCGTAAACACTAATAGCATTACAGGAAATACTGGATTAAATTTTTTATACATGTCAAATTTGTTACAACTTCAAATGTACAGACCTCATTTTTCCTTTATTAAAAATACATTTGTCAAGCCTATAGACCCTCATTTTTCCCTGTATGTGCATTCATTTTAAAGGCAATGGTTCTTCTGTCGTGGTACTACAGAGGAAAGTTGGTTTATCTTAAATAATGGAAGCATGTATCTTTTAAGTTCTAATAAAATAAGTCTTTATACCATTTGCAGGAACAGATTTTAGTTGGGTTTAGTAGTCTGTAACACAAAACATGAAGTGATCAGGAAAGAATGGTTCCTCACAACTTAATTTAATCCATTAAACTATAAAGTAATATAAATTTCTGTCCAATGAGTAGACTTGTAATATTTTGCAATTTTATTTTACTAGCTCAGCATTTCAGCTGTCACTGCAATGCCTTTTTCTCCATCTGAAATAACTCATTCTTTGTGGGTATGCTCTTGTCTTATTTTGTGACAAAATGTAGTCTGGTATGAAAGTAATAATTGGTTCCACAAGGGCTTTAGCTCTTTTCTTCAAAGAGGAAGCACAAGAGGAGCGCAAGTCTTATGGGGAAGCAGCTGAGGGAACTGGGATTGTTCAGTCTGGAGAAGAGGAGGCTCAAGAAACCTCCAGCTTCTGGCTCTCTACAGCTGCCTGAAAGGGGGATGTGGTGACATAAGGGTCTGCCTTTTCTCCCAGATAACAGAAGAATGATGAAAGATAATGATTGTGAGGTTTTGCTAGTGGGGGTTCAGGTTAGATATTGGGAAAACTTTTTGTTTCAGAAGGAGTAGTGAGGCATAGGAACAGGCTGCCCAGGGAAGTAAGTGGTGGAGTCACCATTCTGGGAGGCGCTGGAGAAATGCGTAATGTGGCACTGAGGGACATGGTCTGTGAATGTGGTAGGGATGGGTTGACAATTAGAACAGACAATCTTTAAAGACTCTTTCCAACCTTAACGATTTTATAAATCTGTGATGCAGAGTACAATCTAATTTTCCAAGTATGATATGGGTATAATTAATAACCTTAGCTGGAAAGATGACTGGCTTGCTTCCTTCTTGCATCCCTGTTGTGTACGTTACAAACAAGTGATGATCTAGAAACAAATACTGGATTCCTTAAATATAGAGTATGCTCTCAGCTTAAAAAGATGCAGAAGCATATTTTGACCTGTTTCTATCTCTACATGTCACCATTCTTGTTTTGATAGGAACTTCTTTAGTGACACAGAATATATTTACCCTAGATGAGCTCATATACTCATTTCCCAAAGGAAAGAAGTACAATGACCAGCTAGTTTTGCCTGCAGATCTTGTGGGGGAGAAACAAAGTGTAGGGGACACTAGGCTTTTCCTGGATTAAAGGTGTAGATGATAGGGACTGTTATAAAAGGAAGGGTAATAACTTCCTATGTTTGGAAATTCCTACATTTGAATTCTCTTTATTTTTTTATTACATAAGTTAACAGTTAAGCATTTTTAGCTTAACACTGAGACTGTAGAATTAAAACTATAGAAATGGAAATTTTCTTCAAGTGATAGAAAACCTTAGAGCCTTGCTCCTCGGTATTTTCCAAGTATTACTGATACTAAAAATTTTTTAAAGGTCTTCTATTTTAAAATGAAAAGGACATTCAGCATTTACAAGTCAGCATAAACAAATATTGGTAGCTTTATTCTCCATGTATAATATTGTGCTGTTTTCTTCACAGTGTGGATAGTGGCCTTATTTGTGGAATAACTATTCACAAATGTAAATGAGCACTTGGCAGCATTGTTTCAGTACCTTATGTACTTGACTGGGTAAATTTCCAGTTGCCTAAAGGTATGAGTAATAAGAATTGCTTGATAGGGAATTTACGGAAAGAATAATGGGGGAAAAAGTTTAGAGAATTGAATTTAAAAGTGGATTTTAATGACAAGGCAGGGCAAGGGAAGTGATTGTCCCTCCTTACTCTGCCCTTATGAGGCCCCATCTGGAGTACCGTGACTAGGTCTGGGCCCTCCAATGTGAGGATGTACAGCTTCTGGGGAGGGTACAGAAGATCACCACCCTTACAAAGACAGACTATGAAGAAGGAATGAGGGTTCTTCAGCCTGGGAAAGAGAAGGCCAGGGGGAGACCTCATTGCCTTCCACTATTTAAAGGGAGATCATAAGTAGGAGGAAAATCAACTTACACAGGTAGATAATGGTAGGAAAAGGGGAAACGGTTTTAAACTAAATGAAGGAAGATTTAGATTAGGTGTTGGGGGAAGTTTTTCCACTGAGAGGGTGGTGAGGTGCGGGAACAGGCTGCCCAGAGAGGCTGTGGATGCCCCACTGCTGGTGGTGTTCAGGGCCAGGTTGGATAGGGCTCTGGACTAACTGATACAGCAGCTAGCAATTCTGCCTGGGGTAGGGGGCTTGGAATTTGATGATCCTTGAGATTCCTTCTAACCCAGGCCATTCTGTTCCTATATGAACTTAGTGAGCTTCAGTCTGGTTGCAGCCTTTTAACAATGGTGTATCTGCTATGAATTGTGAAATAAACAAAACACAAGGACCAAGAAGAAAACACACCATTGCAGAGGATGATGCAGAAGAGCATTGTTTTTTAAGAAGAGTGTCAACCAGACTTGCTGGCCTTTTGAAAAATAGCATTTATTTCCAAATGCAGTCTGCCATGAAAGGGAACATCTCCTTTTCCTTGTATCTGAGCTATCTATCACGGCCGACTGTGATGGATGCAAAACGTAAGCGTACTAAGACCCCCACGGTTCCCAATCTTACCCCCGTTCCTATTTTCTCCGTGCTCACGCAGCGCGGGCGGCAGTTCGCGCTGAGACACAGGCACGACGCGCCATAGACACGTTCCCCTGCCTGTTGCAGTCGCACAAAACGAGTGTCACGTTAACAGCCTGACAGCGAAGATGCGGCTTCAGCCCGAGGCACCTGCAGCTGGGAGCTCCTTTTCACCAACCCACGCAGGCAGAGAGCTTCGGTTCGCAGAGACTCGGGGCTGTCAAAACTGCGGCAGGCGAACTATGACAAAAATACAGAGCTGAGCGAGAAGCCCCGGTGATCTTTCAGAGGGCCGGCCCGGCACCTCGCCCCGCAGAACCGTCCCTCGACGTGCCGATGCCCATCGCCTGCCCCCCCGCTCCAAGGCCGAGCCCCGCGGGCAGAACGGAGCCACCCCCGAGCGCGGGCAGCGGCCCAAGGCTCGGCACGTTCCATTCCCCTCGCAGCGCGGGGGGTGCGCACCGGAACCCCTCCGCTCGTCGGAGAAAGGGACGCGAAGCGGCTCGTCGCGCCGCCGCTCGCTCGGGCGCAGCGAGCCGTGCGACGGTCGACCTCGCGGGGGCGGCAGGCGGCGGTGGGGGACCGCGGGGAGAGGAGGCGGGGGAAGACGGGGCGGAGTTAGTAGATTCCGGAGGGGCCGGCGGGTGAGCCGCGCTCGCGTCGCGGCTGTCGGAAAGGAGCGGCGCCGCGAGCGGAGGGAGGCGCGAGCCGTCTGCCTCCGGCGCCGCAGTCCCGCCGCTGAGCGCAGCCCGGGGCCCGGCTCTCGCCGCGGCGCTCCGACGGGCGGCGAGGACGGGGGCAGGTGCAGCGCGGCCGTGCCGCCGCCCCACGCTCCGCGGCGATGCCGGCGGTGCAGAAAACGGTGTCGGAGATCCGCTCCCGCGCGGAGGGTAAGTGTCGCCCGGCGCCCGCCTTCCGCCGGCCGCAGGGAGGGACGGCGCTCGGCTAGCCGGGGTTGCGGCCGCCTGGAGCCGGGACTGGGCGGCAGCGGCCGCTGCTACAATCGCGGCGTGCCCGAGTCCGCACAGCTCTGGCGGTGGTCGCGGGCCGCGGCCGAGCGGCGAACGCTGGAGCGCGGTGCTGCCGCTGTGCTTTCCGGGCGGTGTCGCGTTGTGTGCCTGTCATTGTCTGCCTCCGGCAGAGCTGCCTGCGTGACCGCGGGGAGCGCGGCGCGCCCCGTGCCTCGCTGCGCTGCCGGGCGCCGCGCTTCTCTCCTGGGGTTCAGTGGGAGCGCCTCCCTTACGGGCAGTTTCTGTGCGTGCGCCGATCGTCGGAAATAACCGCTTCCAGTGCGAGTGTGAAATAACAGTGCAGAAACAGCAGCGCGCTGGGGCAGCTGATGGTTTGCTGTGACTGCGGGTAATGACAGCAGAGTCACCGCAGTGACCCGTACCTCCTGAGGCAGGTGTGCTACCCTTAGTCCTGGGGCTGTGTTCGAGTCAACTGAAGATAAATCGGGCCACTGCACCTGGTGCAGGCCGTGAGGGGAAGGGGAAGTAGCATCTTTCTCCCTGCATCTTCCTTCCTTCCTTCTTTCTTCCAAGCAGATTACTTCTTTTTGTTTGGTTTTGTGTGTGTGTGCACCTCAGCTAGAGTGTGAAGAATAAATATTGGTAATAGGCTGTTCCCTTCTCAGTCTTTTCTGTTTCAACCATCCTGTGTGCCTTTTTCCTCTATGCTTCTCAGGGAGAACCTGCTTTTGTTTGTAGGAGCTTACCTCTTACTTCCTAAGCAGCGTGAGCTGGCCAAGAGAGCAGAAGAATGTAGCCTTCTGAGAAGCAGTGAAGAAGATGTATGCCTCCGGGGACACCTCAGAAATGTGCTTACAGAGTGGCTGTGGTGCTGTACCCACAGTAATTAGAAGATGCATACAGTGAGACTGACAAAGCATCCACTCAGTGCTGAATTTCAGTCCATTTCCAGTTCTTCTTTTCAAGTCAATTGTTTTTCCACTGAGAGCTTAGAATCAGCGTTCCCAGTTTATTTGTGTTTGCTTTAGGGTGGCAAAAGTACAGCAGTTTAAGGATTATTAAGTGACCAAATGTGGTCTCTAAAAGCAAGTGTTTTTTTAAGAAGTACGGGTGCAGTGAAAAGAAAAAAAAATACTGCTTTTTGGAATATTGTTCATGGTTGGATGACTGCAAGACAGCTGAATACAGAAATTAATAGGTTTCTCCAAAATACCTTTGTTTGGTCTGTAAATATGTATGGCATTTCTTTTAAGAAACATAACTTTTGGAAGATGGTGTGTTGGCTTTTCATCACAGCATTATTATGTTGTTCTGTGCATTAATGTATGTTCCATTACTCAAGGAAAAGTCATGGTGATTGTCATTTAAAATATGTGCTTCTGATCTGAGATTAATGTGAACCTTATTAGTTCATTTTGTTTCTATGAAATTCATTCACAGTGTCAGTGGATCTTTTAGTTTTTTTCCTCCTTTTCCAGACTTGGTGAACTTGGACTGTGTTGCTGGTGTTTGTAAACAGTGCTGCATAGGGAAATGTTACTATTTCTTAAGAGACTCCAGAGTTCTACAGTGTGAGCCTCATCCTTGGCTCTTGAAAGTGACATAAAGTAGCCATACAGTCCTAGCTGTGGCCCTTGGCAAGAGTCTTTTAGATAAGCATTGTGCAGAGTAGCGATAAGATTGTCTTCTGAGACCGACCCCAAAGCCTTACCTGCAGCAAGTAGGAAGTGCTTGGTTAATGACAGAATGCTGTGCATTCTGTATAATAACTCTCTGCTAATACTGCAATCACAAAAGGTAGTTTTCATAAGTGCTGTTATAGCACAGGCCATTCCTTAGAATAGCCAAAGACTTGAGGGGATGCGATAGACAAGCTAATATTACTTCCTTTGTTCTAGAATTTCTTTGTTTGGGGTTAAAACCTCATTTTCCTCTCCTGTCACTGCAGCAAGTAATTTCTGCCTCAGAGACCTTTTCCGTGGATCATGAGTTACCTTATCAGTCTGGACTGCCTTGACATCTTCTCAGAACTGAGCTCACTCTGGCATAAAGAGATAGTAATACTGCTATTAGAAAAAAATTGGCTGCTGTAATCAGATGAAAAGAACTCAGACCTGTCAGAATAATGCACATGTGTCATTCCCAGTCACAGAAGATGTAATGCTACAGTCTGTACATTACTACAAAATAAAAATTACAGGCATTTTAACATCCGTAAGGCAACATGTAATTTGCATAGAGAACAGAATTTGGTTAAAACACAGCTAATATTTTGATGTTATTCTTCCAGACCTTTGCAGGAATTTGTGCTCTTTGTGGCTGATAAACATACATGCTTACAGTCTTTTCAGTAGTAAATTTTGTGCATAGTGTCCCCTCTTGTAAAGAAAACCTGCGATTCACATTAGGCAGTGCTGCAGTTGCGCAGAATTGGTTGGTCTACCAATGAAGTCTTGCTCAAGACCTAGAAGATCTGGTCCTCCTGAACACATTGTAGAGATTTCCTAAATTGTTTTTCACTACCAATAACCTTAACTCAGAATCTTAGCTGGGCTTCAGGTGTTTGGTACTACAGAAGTAACATTTGTGTCTTGTATTCTGCAGTTGCAAAACACATGGGGAAATCTTTGAGACTACTTACAGCCATGCAGTTAATACATGCATCTGTAAAATACTATGAAATGGAATAATTCAGAGCCATATATTTATTAATATATATGTACGCTCTGGGAGAGTGGGTTTGGTATTGAAGGATTTTATTATGTGTCTCTAAGCTTCTGAAAATATGAATGCTGCTCCAAAAGTAATGCCTCCTATTTTATTTTGTTGGCTCACAGTGTCAGAGGGAAATGGTGGTGGTATGGCAGTACAGGTTGAATCTTTCTGCCAATATTTCATTACATTTTGTTGATGTGGGACAGGTGGCAGCAGAGGAGAAGTCTGACAAAACAGCATCATACATGAAAGTGCATATGAAGCAAAGATGTGTCACTAAATTCCTCCACATGGAGAAAATGGTACCCACTGACATTCATTGACATTTGCTGAATGCTCATGGAGACCAGATACTGAATGTGAGCAGGGTGAGGTGACATCAAAGACGTCCTGGACGTCCATGCACAGCCGTCACATCACAAAATGAAGAGCATTTCAATCAGCTTATCTGCTTGAATTACTGGGTTACCACCAGGGAGCTGTGCGTGGAGCTGAGTGTCAGCTGGTTGGAAATGATGATGGTAGTGTTGAAATACTGCAAGTTTGCTTCAGGTGGGTCCCGTGAGTACTCAACAGGAACAGAGAGAACACTGTATGCAAATTTGTTAGTATCAGTTGAACCAATGTGAGGCTAGAGGTGACAGTTTCCTGGATCTCATCATTACTGGTGACCGGATGTGGTGTTACCTCTAGGAGCCAAAGTCAAACTGGCAGTCTGTGGAGAGGTGGCATGAATTCTCCATCAAAGAAAATGTTCAAAATACAACCCTTATTGGATAAAGTTATGTGTGCTTTTAGGATAGGAAAGGATCTAGATTTCTTGGAACCCAGACAAAACATCTGATTGCTACATCATGCTGCTGACTAAGCTGAAGGCTTGAACTTGCAGAGTCAGGCCAGAGAAGAAGACAACCTTTCTCTTGCAAAACAAAAAAATGCCAGGCCCTATGCCAGTTTGAAGACTATGGAACATATTGCAAGTTTTGGCTGATCTGTCCTACCACACCTACCATATTGTCCAGCTTGATACCTTCCGATTTCCATCTTTTGGGGCCAATGAAAGATGGACCATGGATAACATTTTGTAGCAATTATGCTATCACAGCAATAGTGGAAACAGTGGATCTCCTCCACTGGTGCAAAGTAGTGTGCAGGTTCTTGTTCATTACTGGTGAAAATGCATAGCTAAGGGTGGTGACTGTGATGAAAAATGATGTTTTGTAGATAAGAATTTGCTCTGTCAAATAGTGTTATTGTGCTCTTTGTATCTGTTGTAGTTTCCATGAAAATAAATAGGAGGCATTACTTTCAGAGCAACCTACACAGAAGCATTAATGCTTTCCTTTGTGCATTGATGGATTTCAGTGAGCTATCTTGGATGGCAGAGAGAGTGCAGAAATTTTTGAGGTGCTGTTATGCTGTCTGCCAACAACATTAATAGCAGTTTCATATTAGGAAAGTCAAATGCCCACATGAGATCTAGGTGAAGCTGACCTTGTGTAAGATGTGATGACTTACGTATGAAAAGGACAATTATTTTGACTTTATGTAGTAGTCATCAGATTGTTTTCAGTAGTCTATCCATTCTTGTGATAAGTAATACATTTTCAGGTGTTTCTACTTCTGGACTATGTGATTGTGTAGCATTTTAACAGGCCTAATGCTCATTATTGGCACTTTTTCCTGACAAGTGTGTTTTGCAGTCTATGTTGAGATTCCCAGTGGGTCAGAGTGGAAAATTTGCGTCCAGTTGCAGTGCAGGCTTGCCAGCCTCGGCAGCAGTAGGTCATAGCAGCTGATTGCAGTTGTAGTTCCCTTCTGTTCTTTGACTCCTCAGAGGTGCAGAGGTCAGGTTCTCAGTGCCAGTTCTCTTATCAAAGTTTTATTGTGGCACTGTGACACACTTTTTCAGTCTCACTGGCTGTCTTTGAACTGTGCTGTGTTCTTTGGAAATGTGAGCTAGATTATTTGGCTACAGAATCAAGCTTTCAAAGCTTTAGAATGCCATACTTTGAGAATAAAATAATGTTATTAATCATTATGTATAGTGTATTAAAATTGTTCTTTTGATTTCAGTGAGGTGGTCATTTATTTTTCCTTCCCTTTCTTTCCTTTCCACAATCTGTGTTTGCCTTCCATCTATTTCTTCATTTATCTAAAGGAAAAATTGGAAGTACAAACTTTTTTTGTACAGAGTTTGTTCAGAGTTTATTGTTGTTTAAACTGCTAATTTAGAGACTTTACTACCAAATGTGGTTTAGAAGGAGGCCCTGCAAATATGATGTAACGGAACGTAGTTACCTATTCTGAAGTTTTGTTGGAAGCAAAACATGGTCTTTAGTGGGTTCTCTTATTGGAGAAAGCTCATGTTGAGTATTCAGCTTTTTTGTAGTTATTTCAGTGGTTACTTATTTGGGTTTTGTTGTTGTTGAAGTTGTTATCTTTTATTGGAAACAACTTAAAGTGTTTATTCCTTACAAAGTACACTTTTTTACTATGAACTTATTTCAGATGTTGCTTATATCTTGATAAAGGACAGCCATGTCTCCATATTCTCAGAATTCCCAGCAACTGTCCCCAGTTTTTTCTCGCCTTTTCCCTCTGTCACGTGTATTTTACTTCAGTTCCTTAAAAGGAAATCCTCAATCAAAATCTGTTATTTAAGCAACTTTGAATGAAATTTATAGTTTTGTGTTTATTCACCAATAGCTTCCACATTCTGCGTTTTGCTAGCAAAAAAACTTCAGTGTGCAGAACAAGATATTAATTTTAGTTTATGCAGCAGTTTTGCAAACAGGCTTTTTCATTGGAGTAATAATTACTTTTCTTTGATATTGAGGCACATCTTTATTGGTTTTGACGCTGTTGGGTCATAAGTTTAAATTTTAAAAAATCAAAATATATTATCAGAAAATATCAAATTATATTATCTGAATATGAAATAGAAATTAGTTTTAAAATATGCCATTCCTGCATAATAAATCAGAGTGGTGACACGCTGGAACAGGTTGCCCAAGGAGGTTGTGGATGCCCCATCCCTGGAGGCATTCAAGGCCAGGCTGGATGTGGCTCTGGGCAGCCTGGTCTGGTGGTTGGTGACCCTGCACATATCAGCGGGGTTGAAACTAGATCATTGTGGTCCTTTTCAACCTAGGCCATTCTATGATTCTATGACTTGTTGGTATTTCCAGTTAGTCTTTTAATAGTGCTGACTTACAAAATTTTTCAAGTCAGATGCTTTTCTGTCAGTGGGGGCACATGAGAATTTGTGCAATAGAATGTTTGGTAGTTCCCTGGTTAAATGACAGTAGTGTTACGAGCTAACAATTTATGAAGAGGATAAGGAGCCTTGTGGTGTTATTTGTTCTTTCTCAATGCCAGGTTTTACACAAAGCAGCGTCACGTTTCCTGTTTGAAGTGTGATAATTGCTGCTTTGTTTTTGATCACTGTAAGTCTTCAAAATTATTACTGTGTATTATTACCTTAGTATTTGTTGTGTCCTTAGATAAGAGCCTATGTAGAATGATGGTGCCTTTAATTTTAACCCTGGGACAGTACTTCTCTGAGCCCTTAGCGCAATGAACAAACAATTAACAAATTCAATCGGTGTCAGTTTTGACATCTGTAACACAGCAATAATTGTGTATGTTTTTGAAGGGAGATTAGAACAATTGCTTCATCTCAGGTTCTTGCTCATAATCTTCACAATTTTTTTTTTCATTATCAGATATTTGTCACAGCTTTGATAGTTTGATGCTTTGATACTGACTGCGTGTTTCGTAATCTTTATCTTTCCTGTCTGGATTCCTGTCTGGTTTTTCTATTCACTATCCACTTTTGAATATTTGGATCAGTGTTGTTATGCCGTCTTGGAACCTTTTAATGAATTACAGAACAGCAGACATCTTTAATTTTTGCTGGTTTGTTAACTGCATCTTTGAAAACCACCTTTGCTAAAATCGTAGCTGCTTTCACCAAGAGATGATCTGGTGGATGTGCTTCCCTTTGTTCTTGTGGTTACTTTCAGACAACATTTTGAGATGGGCATCTGCGTATTTGATTAGTAGACTGAGTTCATCATGCAAATTGGTTTGGTGCCAATGGGTTCTTGCTCATTTTGAGGAAGAAATAAAGCACTTAGTGGCTTCCTTTTGACAAAGCAGTCAGCTTTTATGAAACCTGCTGCACTGACGCTTAGGCAGCATCTGAGCTCTAACCATAAATTTTGTTTTAAAATTTCATAGAAATGTAGCTCTTAAAAGTCTGGCGTGATTTATTGCAGTTAGACTCAAGTTTGTGAGTGTAGTTTGATCGATATCCTACTTTGTATTTTAGTGCCCAACATTATATGGGGCCAATCGAATGCCAACAACTAGTTGCCAAATCCTGTATTTACGTAATATAAATAAAACATACTGAAGATATGCAGTTTGTATTTGAAAGAATGGCTGTGATTAAGTAGAGCTTTTTATGACTTAATATGTTTGTGTTACATGAGTGTGGATGAGATGTGGAAGAAATTAGAAATTCTCATCGTATTCTGAAGATGCAGAATGCAACAGATACGTGGTTGCAGTTAAAATGGCTGCATCATGTAGAGAAATGCTCATTTACTCTCAAAATGATAGTTACAGAGAACCAATATTTTGAGAAATTAGTGAAAAGTTTCATCTGCAAAACATACTGTATAGACTTCTGGGGAGGAAGGAGGAGGGGAAAAATGGAGTCCTAGGCTTGGCCTGCATAGCATGCAGTCTGAGTGTCCCTGAATACATTTGGTGCAGAGAGCACAGAAATGGTGCCTAGGGTGTTGTTTGCTGTACAGATGTGCATCAAGTCTTTGACTGTGGGCAGCTCTGAAAAGGAGCAGCTTCCTGGCAAGAAAGCTTGCTGCACTTTTGATCTGCTACAAGGCATCTCTTGCTAACTCGGGCAAACAGCAGCTGCATAGGGGCTGAAACCTGCATGTGCTAACACTTGATTAAAGTGCTTGGGCAGACAGTGAGAGCAAGAGGTGATGATAGCATTCCATGGGATGATACATTGTAAAGAGATGGCAGTGTGAGAGAGTAGGATGAAGCGGACCTTTGTCAAGTGCTGAATTATAATTTCTACACTTTTATTTTCTCTTTACATTCTTTCTGATAATCATGTATGATAGTAGACCATTTCAAAGGGAACTGTGTTTCTCATTGCTTGGGAAACATTTAAATTAAGCAGTTACCATTTTAGTCAACATAGTAACTTCAGTAATGTAGTTAAGAACTCTTAGATGTTTATATATATACATATACATTTTCTTAGATATTTATATACTTATATACACACATGTTTAGAGACACAAATGAGGAAGACCAACTGTACTTTCTTGATACTTAGTTTTGTGTGGCAGTGTAGTCTCTGTATTCTGGTGAGTGTATTTCAGAGCTCAGGCAGAGACATGAAGTAAGCATTAAGCTTACAGGGCAGTCTAATATGCTTTTACTGAAGCTGCAGGCTGCAGAGGGCTACCTATGAGGCTCAGCACTTACTTGCAGAGATTCCTTTTTAAGTTCAGATTGAGAAATGTGAATTCCAAGTAATAGAAAGGAAGGTAGTGAATGTTCATGATGCTCCTAAGCATCTTTTTGCTGGCTTTTTATTTGAAGAACAAATAAATGCCTTAATACTGGTGTTTAAATGTCTATGGTTCCTTGGTGTTTTGAACAGATATCACATTTAATGCCTACTAAGATTTGTGTTACCTCCATCACTGTCAGGACTGCAGGTTTACACTTGCAAAAACTTTAAAACTAGCACTGTAAAAATAGAGTAGTGCATTCTGCAAATGTGTGAACTCTTTCTTTTTTTCCTGAGCTTAGTCAAGCTGGAGTGCTACTTCTAAGAGAGTAGTTTCCAACTTTTTCACCAGTGTTCTCTCTCAGTAGCTGTTTTTCCACCTTCATTCCTTCATGGAGCAACTGGGAAGTGTTGTGATCCTGGGACGAAGGTGTGCTTGCTGTGTGCTGGACCCAGATAGGAGTATAACCTGTGACTCAGTGTGTAGATGACTGAAAAGTTCACGTTTTTAAAGTGCCTGTTTCAAGCTGTACATATTAATGTACCTGTGTGCTGGGGTCCTGCACAGCTGGTTGGTTGTGTGACAGGCATAGGGGTTGTTTTTCTAAGGGTTATTAATGACGAGAGAAGGAAATGGCTTGTTTAGACTGCTGTATGCATTTGTGAGGTTCCTCCAGGCCAAGAGTGGTGTACGGGCCCCTCGGGTGGGCCAAATCTGGTAGGCTTGCCTCGAAGGGTGTTCTCAAGATGTTTACTGAAGCTTGACTGGAATAGTTGGGTGTGTACCTTTCACTGGAGAGCTGGAAGGAAGGAAGTTAATTCCAATGAGTGAACACAGTAGAGGGGATTTCCTGTGTAATAATATCAGGAACTTCAGGTCCCTGATACTGGTGGGAAAGTCTAGAGCAAGAAATATTTACCTGGGTGGAGGAGGATCAGATTCGGGAACGCTTAACGGGAAATGCAGCAGTGCCCAGACTCTGCTCAGATGTTCAGATGTATCCATGGGTGCTGAAGGAGCTGGCTGATCGCACCAGTATGCCTCCCCTAGTTATCTGTGAGGCATTGTGTTGGTCTGGAGTGGTCCCTGAGGACTGGAAGAATATAATTCCTTTAACTGTAGGGTAAGCTGTGTTGGTTTTTCGCCTTTGTATAGGCTGTGACAATGAATTTTCTCTGAGTACTTCTCAGAACAGATGATTTGTGCAAATAAGTAGAACTGGTCACTTTGATTTAAGATAGCTGTACTAGACATCTACTTTTTGTGTTTAATTTCATTTTTCAGACATACTCTTAATGAACTGTTTTTCTGCCAGTGAGATTAACAGGAAACTTTTCCAGGCTTTTGGTAGGAAGTTTACTTCTGTATCCTTATGGAAACTCTAATTGTTGCACTACCACAGTTGTAAAACAGTTCAGTTTAAAAGAGGCACATAGGGGAAATGGTGCTATATGTTTATTGGGCAGAAAGCAGGAAAACAGATGAAGAATTGAATGAGTTTTATGAATGTCCACTGCAACAAGCAGTGTTAACATTTTACATGCAAAACTGGAAACTAATCTGTTGAATGGCCTATATGCAACGTGGAGATCATCTGAGTTAATGATACTCGTCATTAACAGATAACTACTTTTTTGTCACTGATATTATAGTATAGTAATGAACTTCTTCAGCCCTGCAGAGAAGGACCTGGGGGTCTTGATAGGTGAAAAACTTAACATGAGCCAGAAATGTGCCCTTGTGGCTCGGAAGGCAAATGGTATCCTGGGCTCCGTCAAAAGAGGGTTGGCCAGCAGGGGCAGGGAGGTGATTGTCCCCCTCTACTCTGCTCTTGTGAGGCCCCATCTGGAGTACTGCATCCAAGTGTGGAGTCCCCAGTACAAAAAAGACAGGGAGCTGTTGGAGAGGGTTCAGAGGAGGGCCACGAAGATGATCAGGGGACTGGAGCACCCTCCCTATGACGACAGGCTGAGGGAGCTGGGTTTGTTCAGCCCGGAGAAAAGAAGGCTGAGGGGTGACCTCATTGCAGCCTTTCAATACCTAAAGGGAGCCTACAAACAGGAGGGGAATTGACTTTGAAAGGGTTGATAACTGTAGGACAAGGGAAAATGGTTTGAAGAGTAAGGAGGGAAGATTTAGCTTGGATGTCAGGAGGAAATTCTTTACAGAGAGAGTGGTGAGGTGCTGGAACAGGCTGCCCAGAGAGGTTGTGGATGCCCCATCCTTAGTGGTGTTCAAAGCCAGACTGGATGGGGCCCTTGGCAGCCTGGTCTAGTATTAAATGGGGAGGTTGGTGGCCATGCACATGGGAGGGGGGTTGGAGATTCATGATCCTTGAGGTCTCTTCCAACCCTGGCTATTCTGTGGTTCTTGTTCTTTTCATATGTTAGTGTTTATTTACTTCTTTTAGTGTATTCCTTTTAAAACATTTATTTGCCCCAGTACTGGGGGCACTTCAGGAGAAGTGAAAGAGGTTGTTAGTCACAGACCATAGTTCATTTCATTTTTCCATAGTTTATACTGCTATTTGAGTGCACTCATTAATTCAGTAGATTACTGTTCATTATTGTAGATATGCAAGGCTTTTTGACCATATTGTTTTATCCTCATATCTAATCACCAGTGTGCTTTATTATGAACATTACCTGTTACTGTAAGAAACACAAGTAAATTGAGTTCACATTCAGAATAGATGCGCATCTTTTTGTCATGAAGTGCTCTAAATCTTGTATGTGTGTGTATGTGTACATTTACTTACGTATATTAATATTCTTTTTCTTTTTTTTAACAGGCTATGAGAAGACAGATGATGTTTCAGAGAAAACTTCTCTGGCTGATCAAGAAGAATTGAGAACTATATTTATCAATCAGCCCCAGTTAACCAAGTTCTGTAATAATCATGTCAGGTATTAAATTATATTTCTGTTAATACATATGAGCTTGGTAAGGCTGCATACTGTTTAGCAAAATCAAGGAAAATATTCTGTTTATTCTAACTCCTTAGATCACTAGTCTGACTCCAAAGGGAGGAATGAAGAGAAATGCCTAGAATAGCAAAACTGTTTCATATACAAAGCTGACCTTCAGAATTTTTAAGTTCTGAGTAAGAAGGTTCTTAATGGAACTTCTGCAGCTTTTACATATCTCTAGAGTATGGATTTATTCTTCTGGTTAGTTCAGTTTATCTTTTGGTTTTGAGCATATCTCTGGATAGCTGGGCTAAGGTTGATGTAGTGAAAGCTGCCCTAAATAATTACACTAGGATTACATATATTTTGTTATTCCAACCCTCAGAATTTCATTTAATAACCAATACTAATCAGGAGTTGTTTGTTTTGTTTTCTTTTAAAGGTAAACTTTTCACTTTCTTTTAATGAATGTAGAATCACAGAATGCTTTGAATTGGAAGGGACCTTTAAAGATCAGGTTGCCAAGGGACTGATCTGGCCTTGCCTTGGAAGTATCTAGGGATGGGGCATCAACCATATCTTTGATCAATCTGTTCCAATGCCTCATCACCCTCATTGTAAAAGGTGTTTTCCTTGTATCTAGCCTAAATCTACCCTCCTTGAGCTTGAAAACATTTCCCCTTGTTCTCTCACCACAGACTCTGCTAAAGAGTCTGTCACATTCTTTCCTGCAGTACCCCTTTAGTTTACATATTGAAAGACCACACTGGAAAATTGTATATTATTGAAACTGTAGGAAAATTGTACATTATTGAATATTTTAGTTTTATTAGCTTCTTAAACATGCTATTTAAAAATTGTTAAGCCTGTAAGGTTTTTTTAGTTTTCAGTATGCTCTGAATCACAAAAATTCCTGCATGAAGCAGATGCTCTACAACTCTTCATTTTTGATGTAGCACCCTTCTCATTATGCTAGCTCAACTGGTAATGCTTTCCCCAGGAATTTTTCTGCACATGAGTCATGGTGCAGAATTGATCACCAAGTGTATGCCGTAGCTTGTTGGATACGGTATTGTTATGGGGTGTAAAATCTGTGAGCTTAGGTCCTGTCCTAATTCCTCAGGGCAACCACTTCCCTGCTTCCTGCTCCTCTTTTTTTTGTTGTTTTTTTTTTACCCTGTTTCCTGTATCCAAGTCACAGCAGAGGTGACAAGGAAAGTTCTTGCCTCAAAACTGAAGCACACAATGACTTCTGTGAATGATGTGCACTTTCTTTGGGTGGCTAGTTTATAGAAGTCTTCAGGTTTCTTTTTTAAGCAAAAACTAATCTGTTTGCTATCACAGAAATCACAGAAGGTTCTGTTGTATTTGAAAGCTTGTATAACTGAGAGGGAAGGGATATATTTGAATGTTTTTCATATTGTAATAGTAGTATATATTCTTTTATTTTTTCTTAGCACTGCAAAGTACAACATTATCACATTCCTGCCAAGGTTCCTTTATTCCCAGTTCAGAAGAGCTGCCAATGCGTTTTTTCTTTTTATTGCATTACTTCAGGTAAGAGAATCAGTAAGCTAGGAGTAATGGGTACAGGGTAATAGAACCAGGGTACAGTATGGTGCCCTTTGATTTCATATTTTGCCTGGAAAATAATGTACCATTAGAATGGGGGGGTGTAGGCACATGTGTGACTAGAAATGAAAAGGAAGAAATAACTGGAGAAGTGGTGGATACTGTCGCCCTGTAGCAACAGAAAGTTGTCCATTAACTTTCTGCCAGATTTCCACAGAGTTGCTTTAAAATGTGATCTAAGGTAATGTTCAAAATAGATGTATATTCATCTTATACCAAGAAAAACAGCATATATACAATAATACTGTGTTTTCTTTCAGATACACAATGTAGTGATAGAAAAAATAAACTTCTAATAAATAACATTGACTGTTTTTGTAAACCTCTTGTGATAAATTGAGGATGTCTTCTAACTACCCTGAGGCACTACTTACTACTCCACTTTTTCTGCAAATCTCATTGTAGTCATATGGGTGACATTGCCTGTTCTAAATGTATTAAGGCAGGAATATTCTTGTGGTAAATCATTGCTGCTGCTAACAACTCCAGTCAATATAAAGGTAATTATGGATAGTTATGAATATGTATCACATAAGTAGCTGCACCTTCTCAGTGTTTATTTTACATACACATTCACTTGCATCGTCTGTGCCCTTACTTGCTTAGCAGAAATGGATTTCTTAGAGTTCTGTAGCTTTTCAATATCTGTTTGTTAGTTTAGTAATAAAATACAAAATATCCTCATGAAATTTAAAATACCTTGGAGTTGTGTCCACTCTGTTAGACTAAACTAAAAAAATAAATCATATTTTATGAATACACATTTAAATTTAGTTTGAAACACAAAAGATGAAGGTGAATCTTCTGGAGACACTAAAGTGTCTCTGAAAGTAACTGCTGAACACTGTTCAATTTAAAATGTTTTGTTGTATCATTTTTGTTTGATTCTAAGAGAAAACCTCTCACTTGGAAATAATCAGTACCTTGTCTGAGTAATGAAACTAGTTGCCACCTCTATGTTTTCAAGAAAAATTGAAAGTTCTACTTGCTGTGTTAAAAAAATGTTTTTTACAAGGAATTCAAGCACAATTTTTTTTTTCTCTCTTTTTAATAGCAAATTCCAGATGTATCACCAACAGGTCGTTACACAACATTGGTCCCTCTCTTATTCATTTTAGCTGTAGCGGCAGTGAAGGAGATAATAGAGGACATTGTAAGTAGTTACTATCATATTTTGTAAATAATGATCAAATATCTTGTAGATTATATTGCAAAAAACCTTTTTGAGTAATTTTCTGTTGAGCTATTCTTGGCTTCTGAATGCTCTTGACAGCTTATAGAGCTGCTTATGTCAGAAGGTGGGATCTTGTAGAATGCGGTGTTACAATTTGTGTGTTTAATATTTGCAAGAGTGACAATAACATGGGAAATCTGTGACTGTTTATTATATAGATTGATTGTAGTCGGGAAATTCTCATTAATATAGTACAAGCATATTTAGGTAAAGTATGAGCTGGAACCAAAACTACTAAGTTTTACTGACTCCACAGAAACTACTCAGGCTCAGAGCATTCAGAATATTGCAATTTTGTCAAAGGCTCAACTAATGGAATGTTGGAAGCTACTGAATTCATAGAAAGCTAAACTTTTTTCAGAATAAAACAAGCTTTAAATAATTATTTGGGCAGGAAATAATGTATTTTCTTCTGCCATTAATCCTTTATTCCCGCTACTTTCACATTTGAGCTGAGCTTAAATTTTGTCTCTAAATGAGGTACTAGACTATAACATTTTCTTGAAATAACAGCAAAGGTTTTGGGGGTTTTTTCACTACCTCCCTTCCCCACAACAGGGAGTGGCTGGATTTTTGTTTTGCGTTTATTCTATTTGCTGCCCACTAGGCAGCTTCTCCTTACGCATCTTTGTTGCTTTCCCTTAACATAAACAAAATCACTTTTAAAAAGCCATAAAATCAATTCACGCTCTTTCAGATATTTTTAACTGTTCTGCTGTTAATGCTTACAGACTTGCACCATCTGTCAGTGTCTAGGCAAATATAAAACTGAGGCTGCTGCTACTGTACAGAGTGTGCTTTTTAAAATTATCTCCCTCCTCTTTTACGTCATTTGTTTCTTTATGTCATTTGCTCTTTGCAATTTGATGTGTTTAGTTTGGCATGAAGCAAAAGCCAGGGTACGGGTCCAGGGTTGTTTATTTTTACACATATCAGTTTTAAAAATAAAAACTATTGTTACTAATTGCTACAGAATTGCCCAAAGGCAAGTCAAAACTTATTTCTCCTTCTATTAATCTTATATTGCCTCAGCATGTAGGTACTTCCTATGTTGTTGCAGGAATATCTGACTGACAGTGACAGTAGCACTTTTTTCCTTGGAAAGCTCCATACTAAAATATTTAGCATTTTTTCCATTTTTCTTTAGTTTTAGTTATAATTTCTTTACTCAGTGAGAGAAATAGTTATCTTCACCCGATATTAAAGCAGTTTTAATTGGCTTTTCAGTTTATTAAATAACTGAATAACCAAAAGTTTCCTTTTCTGGAGTAGTCTCAAGAAGTAAATGATGTTAGCAGGAGGCATTATTCACAAACAGCATATGTTTTACATATATGCTTCAGAAGTACTAACAAAATTTGTGACGGGCAATGCAAGATTATTGTCTGTTTCTAATGATTTTTCACCCAGCATAGCTCAGAAAGCAATTGAAATTAAACTGTTACTTTTCAAGTTGCAGGGAAGTTGTGTAGTGTAAATACATTATCTTTGCACAAGGAATTTGTTCAAATATTGATTGCTCAGATGAGAGACATTTTAATAGAATATTATTAGCCTAGAACTGGGAGTGACTTTCCAAATGATCAAGACTATGCAAGTAATCCACAGTTCTGTTAAAAATGTTTTTAAGTCTGTTCATTTAATGATTGAGCGCAAGCAGTAAAAAATGAGTGTTACATCTTATGTGTGAAAGTTTTATCATGTCAACAGAAGTCTTAAATCAGTATGCTTTTTTGATTCAGAAAAGGCATAAAGCTGATAATGCAGTGAACAAGAAACAAACTCAAGGTAGGAAACTTTTTGATTGTGGTTGTCTGTTGGTTTTACTGCCTTTCTCACTGCCTCTTTTGCTTGATTAGCTATCATTAGACTCTTGGTGACTGTTCCTAAGATTTCTCAATATTCCATACAAGAGCATCTTAGAATTTGAAAGTGTAGTAAGAATACACAAAATATTACTAGTGCTTAGAGACAAGTTTAAGCTAATGCAGAGCTCACATAAGCCTAATACTGATCTTAGTGTACAGCTAAAACAATATGTAAGTGCATTGTCAAATGCGGTGTATTGTCAGAAGAATAATTAAGAAGTTAATTTAATCTGCAGTTTTGTTTTCATTTATTCATCAATTCTGTAACCTTGAAAAGTGGTTATGTGCATAATATGCTATATATCCAGCTCCACCTTTAGTTGTCCTTCAAACAAAGAAAATTTTTAACATATTACCTGTACATATATGGATTTTCCTTCATCTATCTGTTCATAAAAGACCATCTTTATCTCAGTCTTAAGAAATTATCTTTCTAAATTGAAATTACTATTTAAAAAAAAAAAAGCCTGTTACAGATGATTTTGATTTATTAGGCTATATTAGGGATGATTTTAGTTACCCAAAATGCATGCATAAATACTGGGACAGTCATGCACGCAGGGGTGGTGAAGCATGTATTTTTGTGCTGTGTTACAGTAGTCTTCTGTAGGGCAGATGGAGCATGCTTTTGAAAGTTGTTTGTTAGAGACATCTGAAAAATGGGAGGTATGAATGTGAAATTCAGACTGCAGAAGGCTTTATGGGACAAGTACTCTATTACATGAAAAAGTCACAGTAGTACTATTTTTATACTCTCCTTTGTAAGAAAAGGTATTTAAATATATGTCAGTGCATGTTAATTGCACTTAAGTCCTTATTGGAGCAAGGTGGAGAAGGGTACTCTTGAGATTTCAGGTCTCTCACTGTGCTGTGATTCTGTTTCATCCATCTGTGAGCTGATTTTAACTAGCTAGAGCAGAAAACAAACCTAACAAGAAAAGTTGATGATTTCCTTCCACTTGGTAGCTTAAACTGGCTAATCAAGGGGTCTGGGAAGGCAGTGTACATTAGAGGCACACAAAGCTATGCACTTTGCATGAGGTGAGTGCAGAACAGGACCTTCCCTTTGCAATAGCAGTACTCTGTTAGTTCAGCATGACTGCATGCAAAACAGCCCTGGGATCTATTTCAGCAGTAGAGTGCTTCTGCAGCTAGTTTTTAAGAAGCTCTTAGCTATGTCTGGCAGCTTATTTACATTTCAAGTGAGCAGAACTTCACTGTTAGTTATGCTACTACTGAAACTTAGTCATGTAGATTGCTGCAAGGTGTGTGTGTGTGTGTGTGCATTTTTTTTTTCTCTTCCATCCTTTATCAGTTCTCATCTATTGTATACTGTGGCCCCACAAACAGTGCTGCTGACACAAGGGGATAGATTTAGGTAGCTGGTGACACAGTTAACAACTGTATTAAATTCCTTACTATGTTATTACAGTCAGTCCTCACTGTAGATATGTAGTTTTCCCATTGAATGGAAATGGTTTGTTGGATAAGATTGGTGTAATGACCAGGCGATGGTGAGACAGTCATGAAAATAGCATGCTTAATATCTGTAATGGACACTGCTCCATTTACCATTGGCCTGAATATATCGGGATTAATAAATCTAGGGGGAGGAGTAAAAGGACTAATCTCTTAATAAGGAATTGTTAAGCAGGTTAGTTAATGGCTTACAGAAATTGAAATATTCAAGAGGAGTCAATCTGAATAGAACAAAAGGAAGACTAGACGTATAAACAATATGCATTCCTAGATTTTGATAAAGTTTTTTGAAGACATAATTTCATAAGAATTGGATTTTTTGATCTGGTACTTAAATAAGCGTCCTGGCAGTTTGAAAGCTGGGAGGCACAGTGCAAGAGAGCAGTATCCTATAGCTGTCTTATTATTAATACCTGTTTATAAACTTTATTTTAATTTACTTCTTGCACGTCAGTCTTCAACCACTATGTAATTAATGCCAATTAAAAAAAAAAAAGACACCCTTATTGTTCCCTGAAAACATAAGTTTGTTGATTAAACGGCAAATTAGCTCGATTTATTTATTTATTTATTTATATCATAGTAATAAGTATTACTCAACTTTAAAGTACTAAAACTAGAGTAATAGAGTGTGCTTCAAATATTCATTTGTTTTGTGACGTGCCAATAGTCTGGACAGCTGAATCCTGAGAAACCTGCTGGTGACTTTTTTTGTAAGAATGTCATTATTTAAAATGGAAAAAAATATGTTACTGAATTGATATTTTACCAACCATGTTTTTTACTTTGAAATTTCTCATTCCAATTACTAACTTATTTAGAAAACCTCACATTATTGTGCAATCTGTATCTGACTGAGCAAACCCTGTAGAATTTTCTTACTCATTTAAGTTTCTATGCATTGTATAATTTAGATGCTTGACTGAAATTTACAGAAACAAGGAATGCTTTAAAATGTTCTGTAAATGTGCTCCATCTGAACGGCTTTTCATAAGGAAACTAACACAAACTTGTATACTGCAGTTAGAGCGTGCAAATGGAGAATTCTTCTTTTTTTCTTTTTTTCAGTACTACGAAATGGTGCATGGGAGATTGTCCACTGGGAAAAGGTGTGTATTTATATTTTCACAGTGACTTGTAGAGCATAATACACATCTAATACTTGCTTTATTTGTCCAAGTCTGTATCATTGATAAGAATTAATCGGTATGTTGGGAAATGCTTGTTGCATTTAAAATAAATGTACTTTTCAGTAAGGTCAGTTTTGATGGTGTAAGTCAGCCAAAACTACTATTAGATGACAGCGCTTAAGTTCAGTTAAAAATCACCTAATTCATATGGTTAACTAGGGAAGTTTCACATATGGCAAAGCTGTACAGTTCCTTAGTATTATTTGGAGTGCCAAGGAAGAAGCTTTCGTCTGGAAACTAATTACTTGTTATGTCTGCAGAATTACTTGGGCTTAAAGCATAAGAAACTTAATTAGAGGAGGGGACTATTAGAGGTAACTTTCAAGGAGCAAATGCTGTGCTGTCCATCTTATCCCTTACATCTATTGGTTTCCACACCTGAAAACTTGAGTAAAACTTCATCATCAGTAATTTGGAGGCAAGATTCAGATTACAATTCTGATGAAATCTTTGCAGAAACCAGGTAAAGGGCTTTAGCTTGATGCAACAGAAATATGACCCCAGGGAGATTAATTTCTTCCTCAGTACAACTTCAGTGTTCTAATGAAATATTTATTACAATAACTAGCAAAAATGAAGAATGCATATCCAGCATCAGGATTAGGCCTATTAAAGAGCTCTCCAAAGAATTGAAGGCCTTTAAGTACCTAATGCCTAAAGTGTTTTGAGTTCCTACCAGTGTTTCTAGGAAATTCAGCAAGGTAAATATTTACTGTACTTAAAACAAAGGGATAACATATTTTGTTTGAGACCATTAACCAATTCCCAGTTTTCTTTCAGGTAGATGTTGGAGATATAGTTATAATAAAAGGCAAAGAGTATATACCTGCTGACACTGTACTGCTCTCATCAAGGTAGAGATGCCCACTGATGCTTATAGTGTAGAGGCTGGTTTCTCTACCCTGCGTTTATTTATTTATTTATTTATTTGTGATTGCTCCAAGGAAATAAGGAATAAACAAAATTGCCACCACTCTTAAATGTAATCTTTTGTTCATTTGGGATTTTGTCATTTCAGACAGTGTTTCATTAAATTGTGTCAATTACTGCTATCAAACAATACTGGCATTTTATTTACCCCTGAGAAAATAAACTCTATGAAAAAATCACAGACTAATTTAGAAGGGGCTGATTCTCTGCCTAAAACTTCGACATCGACTGTTCTGTTTTACCTGGTTGACTTTTTGGGATGTATATAACAAATTGCATCCTATAAATAAATTAAAATTGGTATATTGCAGAAATGTGGTTTAATTGATATGTGATAGCTAAATTGGGCAAAAAACAGTGAACATAGCATATGGCCTGTCAAACTGGCATTGTCTTTGAGCTGCGCATTCACTTAATTCTATAAAACATATTTTGAATAATTTCAGCCCTGAAAGCAAGACTTCATAGCATGTAATGCTGTAATTGTTTTTGTATGGACAATCAGAGATTGTTTATCATCATTTCCTTGGACAGTCTTATTTAAGAAATCCACATTTTACTATGTGGAAGATGAACATTTTTCAACATCTATTTGATCGGGTCAATAGACGATATATTCTAAAAATTTGTTTTGCTGGCTTTTTGTTTGTGAGCTTTAAATTAAGATTATTTAAACATGTTCAACTGCAGTTTGATTAATTGCTGTATGATAACTATGCAATTACAACCATCTTTTTTCTGGTACAAGTGAAAGTATTATTGTAACACATATGATTACAGGTTAGGCATAAGCCCTTTACAAGTCCACTGAAGTGAACAAATGTACTCATGCATAAAATTAATAGGGTTAGAATCCTATGCATTTCAGTGACAGATTGTGGTGCATAGTAGCATGTGTTTATGCCATTTTCCATTATATCTCAAAATCAAGTGTAGTAGTTTTGAAAACATTTCTGTTAAATTACCAAGTGTCAAATAGTTGCCAGATAATTCTGTAAATTCTCTTCTGTAAAGTCTGCTTTTGTTCAATCTGAATGTTTATTGTAACTTCAGATGCTATTCTATTCACTATCTTCTGAATTAAAAACATATCACTTCTGCACTTTGAGAAGCATTTGTAAGTTTTGTTGGTGCTACACCAAGATCTTTACATATGGCATACCATGCAGCAATAACATTTTGCCCTTCTAATAGCTTCTTTCATGCGAACTCCAGTGTCTTGCAAAATACATTACATCATCTCAGAGCACCTTCTTTGTAGTCCTCCTGACTAAGCTCCCAAATTTATCTCTTTTTCTATATTTCTTCGCTGTTTTGCCCTTTTTAATCTGGAGAACATTCACGTTGCAGTGTTCTACGGCTGTTTTACTCATATAAGGCTACCTGCATAACTGCCGGCAAATACTTCTTTCCAAGCCTTGTCCCTCAACAGCAATCTTACATCATGTGTTAATAACTTAAAATAATAGTTAGCTGCTACTGGACTTGTCAGGACTTACCTCAGCTTCACATCACTTTGCCCCCCTCTTGTCAGAATATGCTGTGTCTTCTGTGACTGTTATTCACCTTGAATTTTCCTATCGGGTTTTCTTCTAGGATCAAACATGCAAAAGTGAATCCTGAGGTGAATCCTGATTGGTATTCTGGATCCAGTTCTGTTTTTTTTTCCAGCTAAAACCACTTTCTTTCTTGAGTTACTAGGGGCCTGTTGCAGCCCTCCTGTAGAGAGCCTTGTGCATTGCCTCTAATTCTGCTTGCATACCAGCATGTAGCCTCTTCCAATTCTTGTCTTCACATGGTGACACATTTCCCAGGAAGACTGTTTTAACAGTTTTGCTTTCCAGCTGTTTACTGATGGCCAATTACAATTGATGGCTTCAAAAGTGATGCAAGTCTACAGTCCTGATTTTATTTCAAAAAGATGTTATTTCTGTTTTTTCTTTTCTTTTCTTTTTTTTTTTTTTACAAGTGCTGGTGGTGTCTGGAGAATTACAGTTTCCTAAAATAATTAAGATCATGCTGTCTCTTACAGTGGAAATAACAGCCCTTTAAGACTTAAAATCTGTTTTGTTCTTGCAAGTTATTTGGAAATTGAAGATTATAAAACAAAAACAGAAAACACAAAATCATTTTTAGAATGTTCTTTTCACTCAGCTTCTCAGATATGTTGCTGGATAATCATTTTTTGTGGTTTGGTTTAGTTTTGCTTTTAAACAGTTTATGGAATGATTAGAAACTTTTGTCAGTTGAGATTCTATGCTTTCTGTTTAATGCCAGTGTTCTCTGCAGCCTAAAATGGGTGCCTTAAAGTAAATTGATCCACTTGAATAGAGATGGAAATATTTTAATTCTTTTATTTCTGACCTGATTAAAAATAGATTTTGAAAAGAATGTCATCAGACATTTTAATTAACATATATTGTTTGTATAATAATTTCAAATTCTGTCTTTTTGTCTTTGTCCATTTGTTTTCTTTTTTTGTTTTGTTTTTTTCCCCTATCACTTATATTTCTGTTCTAATCATTTTCAAACTGGGATGTGTAGGTGGCAGTAGGGGAAGTAGTGAAAGTGACCAATGGGGAGCATCTCCCAGCTGATCTCATCAGTCTGTCGTCAAGGTTAGAATAAACCAGTTGCACAGGATATGTGTATGTGGGTCCTCATATACCAACTATAAAAATGCTTATGTGTTGATAGCGTATGCTTTGCCATTCATCTTTCTTAAACAAAGCCCATGCATTTATAAAATTAGAAAAGGTACAGTTGATGTAAGTGCAGATCCTTTAAAGTGTAAATAGATGATAATGCTCCAAGAAGCAAGAACTCGTTCCAGACCTTTTTAAGATTTTACACTATCCTCGTGAAATCTTATTAGAAAAGTTGTCATTAAATAAACACAGAGTAAAACACCGACTCATATTTTCAGTGAAGAATATGGATTGTTATTGGTAGGACTGGTAGAGGACCCTCTGCACAAATTTGAATGTTGCATATTCTCTGCTGCATGCAGTGGCAAAAGCAGCACTGTTCTTGTGTACTGTGACAAAATGCATGTTTCCTAAACATGTCAGCTTTATGCTATTGTCTGCACTGTTACTGAACTTTTTTTTTTTTTTTTTTTTCCTCCACTAAATCAATGGGCCTGCCTTGATCCAGCTGTAATTCATTTACTTTGGAGGTCACTGCTTATCTGCTAAAGTAATTACAATTGAGCATGTGTTTCACTGGAAATGTCTTTGCTGCCCTAGTCTTTCTTAAAAGTGCTTCACAAAAATATTGTTTGGGTTTTTTGTTTTGTTTACTAATTAGAATGTTAGGATTGTAGTAGTGTTTTACACAGGTGATTCCAGTCAAACAATCTAGACAGAAGTTATTTACATTTTTAGAAAAGTTTGCTAAGAAGAAAATACTCTCCTGAGAAGAATTTATGACAATAATTTAGTACATTTTGATGCTTTTGCATCTCAAAAATATGCTAGAATGACCTCTGTAGTTTTAGAATGATTGCAGAATAAAGTTGTGACTTACCAGTAGCTATTGTTGTATTAAGAAAAACTCAAAAAAAGCTCTTGACTCTTGAATTCCATGCTAGAAGGAAGAAGAAACATTAGCTTCAAAGTGGTATAGAGAGTAAGTATTAATTCTTCTAAGTTGTAAGGTGTGGGTTTTTTTTTTTGTTGTTTATTTGTTTTATGTCTCTACTGGTCCTTTACAGGATCTTAATTTATCACAGATATAAATAGTATGTGCTCTGTCCTCATATGCAGAAGATGGAAGCTGAGTGGAGTTAGTTATTTAGAAATCTTGACCTGCTTTACCTGTTGTTCTGTTTGCAGAAAAGGAATTTTATCCTTCTTTCTGTTTACCTAGTTAACACCTCCATAATGGTTGTGTATTATTCAAATCTAGAGGTGTTGTACAAGATACAAAATCACTACTGTGTTTTACACATTAAAAAATTATATTGAAAAAAGTGTAAAACTTGAGCCATGTATCAGTGTATCTCAAGGAGATACAATATGAAAGCCGTGATTTTTCTGGATAAACCTTAAAAAAAAAATTTGCATGTTTTAAAAATGTTTTTAGATTGCATGAAGAGTCTATAATATGGATGTAAATGGAAGAGAACACTTTGGAAAAATCTTTCATATTTAAACTACCACTGTCTGTGGCAGAAAGCACTACAATTATACTACCTTTGTGCCTACATATAATTTCTTGTAAAAAGTAATAAAATTATACTGCATTTTTAGCAGAGTTTCATCTGAGAAGGTAACTTCTGGCAAACTTTTCTGACAATGTGAAGGACTGTTGGTAATTTCACAGATTTGACTGTATGTTATTTTAAATATCAAGATTTGATAAGGGAAGAAAAAAAGAAAAAAAGCTGATTGCCTAAGCAGATATTAGAAAATTAAAGGGAATTCATGGATTTTTACATTGTAATATAAAATTAAGGATTTTTCTTTTCTTAATAGTGAACCACAAGCTATGTGCTACATCGAAACATCTAACTTAGATGGTGAGACAAACTTAAAAATTCGACAGGTAGGAATTTCATTTTTGAGAATATTTCCAATATTATTTTTAGTCTACTATTGCTTATAAAACATTTTAGGTGCTCCTTTTAGAAGGCTGTGAAATTTTAATAGTTTAAATAAAAAGCCATGGGTTATTGCTATCTCATAAATGTTTTTGTTCCCTCCATTAAATGGAGGGAATGAATGTTTAAACCTTAAGCTGTTTCTTTCACTTCAGGGAGTTTCCTGTGAGTGAACAAGTGGATGGATTTGTTGTTCAGGTATGTTTATTTTTAGAGGATAATAGAGACAAAAGCACAGCAGGAAGAAACTGCTAGTGCTGGTATTGTCCTTGAGGGGCAGGTAGGGAATGGCAGATTTTAACTGAGTGTGCAGTGTCTGTGTATGGACGTTATTGCTGAATTACATGATTGTCTATGACCCTGTCTTCATCATGATAGTTTACAACACCAAGGTGACTTTTACTCACTGTAAAATCTATTGGTCCTGTTTTATTCCCACAGGAATACTGGTTTTCATGTCTTGCACTGTCAGATTCGAAATATGTAGAATGGTAAAATGGAAAGCAATTTTAAATGTGATAACAAAGCTTTTTTTTACAGGGTTTGCCCCTAACATCAGATATAAAGGACATAGAAAGCTTGATGAGACTTTCAGGCAGAATTGAATGTGAGAGCCCAAACCGACATCTGTATGACTTTGTTGGAAACATCAGACTGGATGGGCATGGGTATGTAAATCCAAGGAGAAAGATCTTGGTAGTTTCAATAAGTAGATAAGTACAGTAGTAAATAAGTACATGTTGTTAGACTACTCCAAATATAATTAGTAAGGTCTTCAATCCATAGTGTAGAGAGGTTAAAAAAAAAAAAATCTGATATATTCTTTATTAGTCTTTATTCTTCAGAAAATTGCAATTGTAAAATCTTCTGATGTCTGCAGCTGATCTTCAGAAATCAATAGCTATTAATAATAGAACGGTGTGTGAACCAAATTCTAATAATAGTTTGGGGATTTGTAGCTAGTACGTAACTCACTCATTCCTTGTCTATTAATTATGTATTATAGAATCTGTACATAAGAAATTTCTTGTATGATTTTGTTGCTGTTTTTTTTTGTTTTATTTGTTATTTTATTACCTTGTTGTTTGTTTTTGTTATAGTTAGAGGAACTTAATCCCTTACTATATTCTACAGACTCTCTTAATTAAGTAGCCTAAACACATTTAATACCTTAGATTACTGAAAGTATGTTTCTCTAAAAATGGACAGCCTCAGTGCAATTATAGCATATGTGCTTATAAAACTACTTAAATTCTTAATAATTTTAAGTATTTACTGAATAGGTATTTGGAGTCTTCTGTAGTTTCAAAGCTAATTTGATATATTAGGAGTTTTAAATTTATTATTAGATTGAGAATTGTGTGGTAGTTCATTCCTGAAGATTTACTTTTTTTTTTTTTTTTTTAATTTGGTAGACTTTTATTTCTCCATATGCAGTATTATCCATGTTTGTGTTTCTAGACTGATAATATATACTACTAACTAATTCTTAAATACCTTTTTTATATTCCATTTTTATTTACTGATTTCTTACAGATGCATTCCGGGAGTTTTCAGTCGCAAGAGTGTGGATCTATTATAATTCCACTGTACTTGTCGTTAAGAAGAGAAAAACATTTACCTGTAATTCTTCTCTGAAGGTAATAGTTATACTAGATCCACACATCCATCCTTCCTCCCTGGCTAGGGAGAAAACACACTTTTCTGCTTAACTGAATTATTTAATTTTAAATTTTGAGTTAAAAAGAAATATTAAATGTGGTGATGGCTGGTATGCCTCAAGAATGTGTAGCAGCATGCCATCTGCTGGTCAAGCAAATTGCCATTTGAGAAATTCAGTCTGGGAACATTTAGATATATTTGCTGTTCAGTAGGATAGTTCCAAAAGTGTGGTTCTAATATAATGTTTACCTTCAGTGAAAAAGAATTGCAGGTAAGTAACTTTTTTTGGATCCTGACTTAATTTCCAACCAGAAAAAATCAAAGATGAGTTCTCTTTCTGCCCGTATTATCTGTAACACAGGTTAATCAAATAGCATTTATCTAGTTGTTTAAGATCCCACAATTAGATTTTTCACTGTATCCACTATCTTGACATTTTTGGAAAAGCAAAGGAAAAGGAGTAACGGACACTTCTCCTTTTTATTTCTTCCTTCCTTTTATATAACTTATGGAGTACAAGAATGCTGTGGTCCATTGTATCTGGGTGGTCTTTTCAGTCTTTTCTTCTTCATTTCATGGAAGAGCAGCTGTAAAAAAGCAATGGTTCTTTTTTTAATTTTTAATATTCAAGAAAGTAGAACTCTGTTACAACTAATTTTTTTGCTAGATCTGTAGATCTTTTAAGGTCAAAAATATTTGCATTGTATCCTCAGTTTTTCAGTGTGTTAACTCTGTATGTGAAAGGTGCAGTTCTTTTTTTTATGCTTATAAATGTGTATGATTTTTTAGGAGTTGAAGACTATTAGCTGGAGGAAGGAGGAAAGTTCTTTAGCCTGGATAAATTTGAAGTTATGATTAGATAAATACCTCGGAGAAAAATAGATTGGCAAGTTACAAGGATAGACATTTGCTGTCCAGACGTGAAGTAAACATTTTCCTGAAGACTATCTTGAGGAAATTGTGAATAAATGCTTGATAAAAAGAAAATCACCTTGCTATGTAAGGTTTTGAACATGTTCTTGAAATTAATGTGCCAGTGACAGCCTTAGCTGGGTTGTATGTTGAAGGAATATTTTTCCCCATTAAGAACATTCTTCACTGAACATAAGCAACATATATTGCTGCAAAAGCATTAGTCGTGCAGTATATAATAGGCATCAGGTGAGCTGGGGCAGTTTTGAGAAGGTTGAGGCCAAGAGACTTGAGTGCTCTGTTCAGTGATAGCGCTGTTACGGAATAGGCTACGGTCACAATGTTGAAAGTAGCATGATACCTAGCAGATGGGGACTTTCTATGTCTGTCCCCTGTTGTTCTGTTGTTTGTCTTCATTTGTGCAGCAGTACTGCTGGAGACCACTACCACAGGCTGCAAGCACCATTCTGTTTTAACAGGCCCTTGAGGATAAAATCCTGTTCCAGGTTGGAGGGGTATCCATAGCCATTTGAGAGCTGTTTGATGGAGGGGGGGAAAAAAATGGCTCCTGCAGTAGAAGGGACTTCACTGTATACTCGTCAGAGTTTTTAAGAGGGGAAATAAGCAGGGGGCCTAAGAAGTTGCAGGAGTCTTAGGACTCAACCTGACACTTTAAGGAGTACAAGTAGGAGTACAGAGTTTTTACTACTGCCATACTAGAGTTCCTTTACCTCTTCCTGTTAGTAGAAGGGACAGAAAATCTTGAAATTCCAGAGAAGGTCTACAGTTTTAAAAGTTTTCATTTTATCTGTGGATAACATAGGCATATTTTCAAAAAGGCTATTACTTTCTATACTATATACATTTTTATAGGTGAAATTCTTGTTAATAGTCTTGAAAAATCTCATTATTCTTGAAATGACAATTCATTTCATAACTTTGAATGCTTTAGAGAAAAGAATGCATTTTAAAAAAAGGAAATAATATTTGATGACAAAATGAGTCCCTCTTAACGATTATCATCTATTTCAGACCCCTTCACTTCCTTTCATGCTTGAAAGGAAAATAATTTTCTTCTTATTTTACCACAAAATGAAAATCCTACAATTCAAGACAATTTCAGTATGTTGTATATTTTTAGGGTTCTTTTTTCTGTTTTTTGGCAGTATCCTAGACTTCAGTCGTGGTGATGTAGTGTTTGTTATTTGCCTGTTTTGTATGGATAAATATTCAAACATTTTTTTTTCCAGAACAGGTCTTTTTTTCCTAGTTTCTATGTGAACTTATCCCAAAAAAACTCTATTGCTACTGTTATTTTTAGGGAAGGAAGAATGTGTTGCTTCTTTTTTACTTGCAGTCTTTTCACTTTAAATCTTGTTTATGAGAGGATAGAAGGAGAAATGAGGGTTTAGAAGAAATTAATACATGAAACTTTCTGAAACTGCCAGAAATATTACTAAATATGATGGCTTGTTCAGGCTATTTATAGCTTATGTATTGGGGGTATAACTGCTATCGTCAAGCAACTTATGTTATCCTAACATATCCTGTGGAGATGATAGCTTTAAGTGAGACTGGCAAGCACTAAGGCACTATTGGCAAATCTGATAGTATTTAAATAGACATAAGTGCAAAACCAGGAAATTAACTGTATGAGGAACAATGATAATTATCTAAAGTATTTTATGAAAAAACATGCGAAGTTACAGTATATTGACTAAGTCAGCTGTCTAAATTTAAGACAGTCAAACGTTTCCAGCATTTTATGAATTCCTCATACAGCTGGAAGAAAGGATTAAGCTGAGAGTTCAGAAAAGACTATTTGATTTGAGAACTGCCTTGGAAAAATCAATTTTGTAAGAGCTGTCATGTTTCAGTGTGCAATTAGACAAAACTTTGTAATCTGAAAGGAAAATTAGCATTTCTTGGTTTCAGCATGTTTACAATGCAGTACCATAAATTTAATGTTAATAATCAGAATTAAGTGATAAGTAATACTGTTGTAAAGTTAAGTATTTGGGCTCCATATTGACTTGCTTTAAACTGACAGATTTTCTCTAAGTCAGCACACCAAATACTTTAACTCTGAAAATGAGGTTCTGGTGTATTTACTATAATCATCTAAATTTGGAGAAATGAGCTAATAAGTCTTAACAAGTTCTGTTTGCATTTATTCTTATGAATTATGCATTATCCTTGTTGCATTGACATTAACTGTTCTGTTGCTAAAATACAAAAATGCTTTCTTCTAGTACTGTTCCATTGGGATCTGACCAGATTCTTCTACGAGGAGCTCAGTTGAGAAATACTCAGTGGGTTCATGGGATAGTTGTCTATACAGGACATGACACAAAACTTATGCAGGTTTGTTGCTTGGATTTTTTTTTTTATTTTCTTATAATTACCTTGTTACCTTTTAATATCTCTATGTAATAGGACATGCAAAAAAAAAAAAAGTTTAAGAAAACATGACTAGATTGAGTATAATAGTTCAAATGTCAGTAATAGTGTATCTTTATTGGTTTTACTTGAAGCAAATAACTGCTTTTAGAGCTGTTTGACAGTTATCAATTGCTTAGAAAGAATAGTTTTCCACTAGTGAGCATGTTTTTTGATTCTTTTTTTTAACTTGTGTTTTTGAAAACTGTTTTATTAGTAAGTTGTATTGTTATAGTTTGCCTGTTCATCTTTTTTATTTTTGACTGCTCCTAAAACTGTCCTCTTGTGGAGCTTTCTTTCAAGTACAAAGGTAAGCATTCTTGTCAGAAAATGAATGAAACTTGCTTTACAGAATAAGGAGGCAGGAGAATGATTCTTAAGCTATGAAGTTATTTTCCTGGTGGTGTTTGAAATATCAAAATTGAATTGTGTTTGTTCAATAAAAAGAATGCTTTCAGTTCGGTTGTGCATGACTCATTTATTGCTTTTCTGATCTATAAAGCAGTTATTTTAAAATAAATTTGATTGCATTAATTACCAGTAACTTTCTATAGCTCTAATAGGATGTATACACATATATTTAAATCATGTTTTAAATGTTTATGGTTAGCTGTTGGTGTTCAAGTGTTTTTTTTTGTTTTGCTTTCTTTTTCTTTGAGTGAAACATTTATGCCATTTATCATGATGATACCTGGGAGAATATTTAGAAAAGAATTCAATAGCCTGTAATTTGGAAATTAGAACTCTGGATATCTTTTAATGACCACTACTGTTTTTTGTCTTTTGCAGAATTCAACAAGTCCACCTCTTAAAATGTCTAATGTGGAACGAATTACGAATATTCAGATTTTGATTCTTTTCTGCATCCTTATTGCCATGTCTTTGATCTGCTCTATTGGTTCAGCGGTATGGAATCGAAGGCATACTGAAAGAGATTGGTATCTTGATCTAAATTGTAAGCTGTAAAGTAATGTATTACTATTTTATTGTTCACTTGTCCTGAAGCCTTTCATTTTTGGGAAGGGGGATGATTACCATCCTTCAATCAGTCTTTCTTTATTGGTTGTTTACTGAAGTTGTTAGTCTAGGTTTATCACAGCTGGTGTAAGTTTTATCTTTCTTTGCAGTGTGAGTTGTTGCTAAATTCAGAAAGGGAAGGTTTGTTGTTGAATCTTCTGCATCTCTGCAACTGAGGAAAAGAGCACAGCAGACTTTGCCTTGACAAGTGCTACAAGTGCCAGTGTTATCCTTTTTTTCCTCACAGAAGGGATGTAGTTTACAGAGTACAGAGGGAACGATTCCTACAGAAAGATATTTGTTAACATCCTGTTCAACAGGTGCAGCCTGAAAGCTGAAAAATGTATCCTTCTAGCAGTAACTTTTGTTTGCTGAATAGGCTATTCAGGAAATTGATATCACTACATTATTGGTATTTCTTCCATTTTCATTCCAATACTTGCTGTATTCTGCTGACATAGTCAACTTCATTGATACCAAAATGAAGCAATTGTCAGTTATTGCTGATGAGTTACATGTAAAGCTGTGGTTTCTTCACCAAATTCTTAAACTCTCGTGTCCCAGAAAATGATGCTGTGGCTTTATAGTTATACTATTCAAGAATCTAAGTAAACACTGACTGCCAGTGTCAGATCCAAGCAGGCTGCTCCTGAAATTAACAGGCATAAAGATCCCCTCTTACCCTAATATATGGACAGCTCTACTCTCAGTTGAGGCAAGGCAATGGAATGTTATGCAGGTCTTCCAGCAGGATGCAATGTATTAACAGAATTCAGTTCTCAATGAGGGAATTAGATCTAAAGGAAGTCTTCATAAATATACTTTGTGATATGTTAGTGATGTTTTCAGAATTTCTTACTAGAAGGTCTAGAGCCTTCTTTACTTAGGCAGTCAGGTTAGAACTAAATTTTCTTCTTCTGACACCAATGAGTCTTAAATACAAAGCTGTCCAATGCAGTAGTCAAATAAATAATTATGGAAGTCTGTGGAAGCAGTTCTGAAGCTTTTTTTTTTTTTTTTTTACTCCTGAAAATAAGAAAACTTGAAATAGTGGCCATTGAGATTTGATGGGATTTTCAAGTGGTTGTCCTTATCAGTCCAGTTCCTAATGCGTTACATGATTGAATGGACTTCTGATGTTTCTTTGACTTATGCCCTTTAGTATTGTTCTTGATCAAGGTGCTTCTAATACATAAGAAGCAATTTATTCCTCTTTATCTTTATTGAATTTTGCTGTTTATTTAACTACATTCTCATTAGAGTTCCATCTTTTCTGTTAAGATAAATGCTATTTGGAATTTTGTTAGCACAATTTTTATTTTTAACCAGCAATATGTATCAAACTTAATTTAATCTAGATTGCCATTAGTTAGAATAACAGTGTTACCTCCATGATCTTCCAAATTTGTACTTCACTTGATGCTAGAATTAGTGTTAATGAAAGTATCCAAAGCTTGAATTTTACTGTAAGAAAAGTTTTAAGTAAGAAAAAAGTAAGAAAAAATTTTACTGCAGAAAAGAATCAAAGCAGGTTCACATGCCGTAGGCCCACAGCCATAGCCCTGTATCTGCCAGGATGTTTGTAAAGCACACCAATTGATGACCCTGAGCACACTGATGGATTTTTTTATATATTTTTATTTTTTGCCATAAAAGAAAAAAATAAAACAGCATGTGTTTTTGAATCATTTCTGAATTGCATACAGTAGAAATGCAAAGGGACAGTGTGTACAATAAAAAGACTGGAACAGGATGACCAGGATTTTCAATTGTGAGAGGTGCTGATTTTCCGGAGGTCAGCCTTCTGAAACAGGCCACAATTTTGAAAAATCTTAGCCACTGTGAAACTGAGTGTCTGACCTTTGCTCTATTTCTCTTTTCTTCTCCCTTAATATCAGGCTGTAGGTACTGCTAAAAAACAGATAATGCATTTCCAAGCACTAGTCATAAGCCTATATAGGCTAACACAAGAGTATTTGTTAACATGGGCTAACACGTTGACCTTGTTATTCATTGCTTCTCAGTACTCTAACCTTACTGATGGTTCATGTTATTTAAGGAAGCTTTCCTGTTGCATACAGTTTTTAAGACAGTAATTTATAAATTCTTAGGTGTCTTTTTAGACAAAATTATAAAATCAGTGATTAATGTTCTGAATACACTACATACGCTTGCTTTTAAGTATGGTCTTAAATGTTTTCTGATTTGCTTTGTTTTTTTTGGCAGATGGTGGAGCAAGCAACTTCGGTTTGAACTTCTTGACTTTTATCATTCTCTTCAATAATCTAATTCCAATCAGTTTGTTGGTTACACTTGAAGTCGTTAAATTTATCCAAGCATATTTCATAAATTGGGTAAATATTTCTATAATAAATATTAATTTCGAAAAATAAGTGTCTTACAGTCAAGTTAAATGCTTGTTTATATATAGATTTATTTTCTTATAGTAAATATTTAAGAATGTTGTTTATTATTACTGAGACCCAAGAAGGTAATTTTATGTAGTTTTATTTACCATTTTATACTCATACAAGCTTTTTGTAGCACTTTTTACAGTGCTTTGTTCTTTCTCATTAATTCTGAGGCATCATAGCTTTAGCCAGAGTGATCAGAAAAAAGTATCTTGCATCCTAGTGGAGTTTTGTACTGCTTCATTTTTTTGTTCTTTCTGAGCTTAGCCCATGTTTGTCTGTTTTTTCCCTATATTTAGCCTTTTTTTTTTTTGCCACTGCATTTTAAAGGTTTTGGAACAAGATCATTGTCTACTAGTACTATCTTTTGCAGAGTGTATAAAGAACGTTTGGATAGTTTCTTTTTCTGCCATTAGAAAAGGGGTTATCAGTTGGGTTGCTGGGAGGGCAAATATTGGTTTGGGTGGGGTTTTTTTTGTATTTTTGTCTTTTTTTTTTTTTCTTAAAGCCACATAAGGGATTTTTTTATCATGCCTTCAGTTTTGCAATTTTATTTAAATGTAAGTTACTCATGCCATTGTCAACTCTTTAATCTGATTCCTTGGTCAAATGCATGAAACAGATTTGTGTGAGGTCAGGCAGATAGAGATAAAAGAAAACACTCATTAGCAAAACCATAGTTCATTGTAAAAGTTAAGTATTTTTATGAGTAGTCAGCTATTTTTTATTTCTTTTGTGCTATGGCAAAATTATTATGCAAATTATAAAAGAATGGGAGGAATTTGTTCCTTTGTGTTCCCTATTCAGTAAAGGCTAACCTACATTGAATGTGCAGATTGGCAACTGTTGTCTATGGATCGAATCCTAAAGGAGACAGTTGTAACTTCTGTTCCCTCTTTCACATAATGAGGGATTTGTTGTCTTTAAATATGTTTATGTTAATAGGGAACTCTGGATGTTTTCTATCTTAAACATAATCCTTCTGTGTGTACATAAGGTATCAGTATAGAGAATATAGAATTTGGTTATCTGCAATCTGTAGCACTACACTGCCATACTTTACAGTGTTTTCATAATTTTACTGTATTTTAAATGGAACTGTTTTTGTTTGGGTTTGTTCTTGGGGGTGGGGGAGAGGGGAAGGGACTAAAAATGAGAGAAAAGAAAGAAAACAACTGACATTGTATCCTAAAGTTACTGTGTACTCTTAAATTTATCTGTCTTCATCTTAAGGAATATTTATCATACTAGTGAGAAGTGAGATCAATGTGAATAGTTAAGACTTGCTTCACGCTAAGTATTACAAAGTTTCTGTCTATTGACAGATCTGTTTTAGATGCAGGGTTCAACAGTTTTGCTAGTAATCAGATTACTCCCAGTGTTCTATAAAATCTTAGTCTTGCAGATTCTGATGTTAAATTTAAAAATCTAATTTCTTTTGGAGATATTTGGAAGTGATCTGATTGTGTTTGTGGCTCCCATTATGAAATAAATAGAAGTCGATCCCTTGTTTTTGTGTTCAATCTGTTCTTCTGTGGTTTTCCTTTCTGTTTGCATACCAGATTTTTTTCATAACAAGTTCTGGAAAGATAATTTTGAGGCATATGCTTTCACTTTTCTTGTAGGACATAGACATGCATTATGAACCTACTGACACTGCTGCGATGGCTCGTACTTCCAATCTCAATGAGGAACTTGGGCAGGTAGAAAAGATTACTAGCTCTAAGTCAGTATTTTAAAATCTAAATTATTAAAAAAATAAGTGAGAACTTATTTTTAAAAACATATGTGCCTTAGTCTTTTTATTTTACATTTTTTCTTTATTTTGCATTTCTTTCTTTCTCTTACTTTTTCCAAATTTTGGCAGAGATAAATTCTGCGTTTTGCTTTAGAGTTCTCTCTTAATATTGTAAGAGCAGTCACTTTTCACAAGAGCTCAGTCATGTCTTCATTGTTTTCTGAAAGCCTGACTTGGTAGAACTTTTTCTGGGCCCTATAGAATTCTTCCAGTATATAAAGGGTTGGGAGGATTCTCTATCAGGAAGTATAGTGATAGGACATGGGGTAATGGCTTGAAACTAAAAGAGGATAGATTTAGATTAGATACTCAGAAGACATTCTTCATGCAGAGTAGTGACTCACTTCAATGAGAAGCTGTGAATGCCCCATCCCTGGAGGCTTTCAAGGCCAGGTTGGATAGGGCCCTGGGCAATCTGATCTGCTGGGTGGCAGCCCTGCCTGCAGCAGGAGCTTGGTAGGACCTAAAAGTCCATTCCAACTCAGATTGTTCTGTGATGCTTTGAAGACTGTGGAAGTGGTAAAAATAAATATACTTTTTTGTGTTAATAGCCAAAATTGTACTAGATATGTAAGTAATGCCTAAGATTAATACATAATGATTTCATCATTCATTTAGGTCAAATACATATTTTCTGACAAAACGGGTACTCTGACATGTAACGTCATGCAATTTAAAAAATGTACAGTGGCAGGAGTTGCTTATGGGTAGGTATTTTATTATATACTTATTTGTTTATTTGTATGCCTTTCCTCTGTCTGTGCATATTTGAACACAGTTAAATTAACACCATAATAAATGTTATCTTTTGTGCCTAGCAGTAGATGCAACTAGGGATCAATGTGTTTGTGGCTGTGAAATGCTATTAATAGAAAGCATGAATGCTTCTTTCTACAAGCAAAAATATAGTTATCCTTACTGCTGTAACCATACTTGCTTTTTTCTGTTACTGTGTCTGTTCAATGTTTGTTTCTTTTATTTTTTTAAAAAAGCGAAGTCTGCCCTCACATTTGCAAAAGTGCATGGACTTCCTTATTAGTCCATGCTTCATATTTTACATGCCTTTTCACTAGAATAGAGGATGAACAAGAATTTGAACTGCTGTGCTTTACCACATAATCTAGATAGCTTTTAAGAATATTGTTTAAATTACATAATTCACGGTATCATTGTTGCTATTAAGAAACCTCTCCAGATAAATGTAAAAAAGAATTTTATTACTTATTTGTCAATAGTTGCAGCCAAATTCTTCAACTGTATTTATTATCTTATTATTGCTTTAGAGCAATGAATAGAGCAGAAGCACTTATATTTCAAGTGACAGCATGGCTGCCCAGTATATGAGATGCTGGACCTAGTCTGATCAGTAAGCTGATAATTAGGTACCTCTGAAAGCGGGCAGAGACCATACGAGTCTGTGAGATTAAGTTTATGGCTTAAGCTAGCAGTGTGGCTTTATCATTTGGATAAAGTAATTTTGAGGATTCTAATGTCAACTTTCTGTTTTGAAAAACATTGATCCTTAACCGTCCTGTGTTGTTTTTTTGTTGGTTTTTTTTTTTTTTTAGTTAAGAGCTGTACTAATGTGCCATAACCCCAATATTTCATATATCTACTTGTACACACACAACTCTACATTGGCTATGTTAGCTAATTGTGATATATTCAAACATGTCATCACAGGGCTGAATCCTGATGTGCTATGGCTAGCTATGCTCTTGAATATTTGAGCTCAGAAAAGTTTTGTTATCATAACAAAAATAAAAACTTACCTTTCATTTACAATCAAAACATAGTACAACTGTATACTGAAATATAAAGTAAGAATTGTAATTTGTTCAACTGGTAGAAGTTAGTAAGCAGGCATGCTCCCAGCTGATTGAAACTGATAGCTTTTGCTTTATAAAGCCTCAAGAGAAACATCATATTCTTTGCAGTATTATTTTCTAGGCACTTGCAAAATACTCTGTTGAGATAGCTTTACTTTTCTTTTAGTCATTTAATTTCATTAACTGCCTTCTCTTTTATACATAATCCAATTTTTTTTTAGCCTTTATGATTCTTTTTCCTATCCCTATTTCTCTTCCTCTCTTGCTTCATGTGCAGCGATTGCCCTGAACCTGAGGACTATAGTGTTCCTTCAGATGATTGGTAAGCTCTCAGAATCAAGTAGTATGTGGTATTTGTTTAAAACTGAAGCTTAAAAACAGTGAGATTTTTTTCAGAAAGATAGTTAACTGCAAAATATTTTACTCAAAAGTCATTTTATCTTCAAGTTGATGCAGGCCAACCAAGTCTTACACAAATTTATGAATCAGAGTTCTGTGGCATTAAGATCTGTACTCTGGGATAGAATTGATAATAGGGTCACTGAGGTATCCTACTGGTAATCGTGTACAAATCCAGATTGCATATTGAAGAAAGCTTTGTATTCTATAAAGGTACATGGTACCATGGTAACTTTGGTCACACTTTTCTCCTGCTATCCTGTAACAGTTTAGTAATAATCCCTAATGTGTTTGAAAAATAATGTTTGAGATTAAAAAAAATGCATAAGTTGGTGTTAATAATTTGCTTCCTGCAAATGGTTTTAGAAAATTACCATTAATTAATTCTTTATTGAAACTGAGATAACATTCATTTGAGGAGACAGTCTCCTAACAGGGGCCCACAGGAAAGACTGAGTACTGACTTCCTTGCTGTTGCCTTCTGCATGATGCCTTACATTTCCTTCATTGTTCTTTCTTAAACTAAATATTTACAATCTTTTTCAAGATAAACTGAGGTAAATCAGGGACAAAAGTCAGTTACAATCTTTAAACTATTCCTGTTGTTTTTCTTGAAAGTCATGGCAAGATATGTCACACAAAACTATGTAATATGTTGTCATCTTACATTTTAAAAGTTCTGCAGATTAGAATTAATGTTATTTCTTAAAATTGGAAAAAAAGAAAAAACTCCACCCACATTCTTCCAAAAAGATGCATATATCTTTCTTGGTCTGAATATCTGTAATTGTTCTAGCAACTTGTTTATTACAGATACTGCTGTGCATGGAGTGTGCAAATGTGAGGTTCCATTAATGCAGTGCTTAAATGAAATAAAGCATGCCTGTGAAATAAGGCTGTTTTTGACTGCTGTGCATCAGAATTTCTGTAATCATATCTGAAATGGCAAAATGAGTGAGCTAATGCCTGAATAGTAGTTTAAAAAAAGAAAAGCTGTACTTTATAAGCTATGAATGACATGTAAACATTCACAAATTAAAATACTGAGGAAAATTATTTTTTGTGTGCAGTTTCATCGTAATTAAAAAAATCTGTTTGACTAATAATTCTAGACTAATGTACCAAATTCCAAAGCTTTTAAATATTTTTAAAATTATAAATATTTTCTGTGTAACTGGAAAGCAGTTATACCTACAAGTATTTTTCAGATTTAGTAGTGAGAATCTGAAAAATATCCTAAAGTCTTTGCCTAAAAATTTTAAGCAAAGCTTGAAATTATAATTGAATGTGTATGAAACTGCTAACATTTTGCACAGCTGCTTTGCATTTAAAATAAATAAATATAAATCTTGGTGATTGAGGATGCTTTGAATTTCTCACTTCATAACAGGCTTTTGGAAAAAGCTGTCCTTGAGTAGTTATGCAGAATGCTGTCATTTTGCATTCCTTCATGGTAATTCAAGACTATCACAGCTCACATTTTTGGTTTTCATAAAAGATCTTTAGACTGCCTTTGAGGCAAATGTGGCTTATCCTTCAACGTATATCACTGTAGGGCAAAATCCAAAGTAAATGAAAATAATACTTTCCTCTGAGTGGGTTCATTTTTCAGAACTGCTCTGTGTCACTGAGATTCAAACTCAACTGGATTGTCTTGATTGTTGGCAATCAGTTGATAAGAAGTCTTTCTAGAAGTAGCTACTTCAGCCAGATGACCTCTGCAGTGTGAACGTTGCTGCTGTTTCCCAAGGACTGTCTCCATCTAGTGTCTTTTCAGTCCTTTACTACTTCATCCTTACTTCTGTGCCCTTTATACATCAGTTTAGGTTATTTTGGTCATGAGTAATGGGAAACAAATAGAATGTTTATCCCATAATGTCTGAACTCAGTTTGCTTACTCCTTCAGGTATGACTTTCTTTTCTGCAAACATATTGCAAACCTATGCCAAAGCTGTTAATTTCTTAAGAAATTTAAGTTCTTCCAGGTATGTGTTGTTCTAAATCCCTCCAATAATCTCCTTCTGTAAGCCAGTCTTGCTCTGAAAACTTTGTTCTGTGTTATCTGAAATGAGCAGAAAAACATACCTGAATTCAAGTGTATTTATATAAGGTTTATCAAGATTAGATAAACTTTGATGACCTCTAACAAATTCCTCTTCCCTTCATTTTCACACTGTGTGTGACTGCAGCCATTCTTGAAACAACTTAAAACAAAATTTGTTTGACCTTAGCATGGTAATGTAGATTATTTGCATATGAACTATTAAGTATATGCTAATGGTGATCTCCCTTTTTACCAAATTATTTCTAGGCAGGGGTCACAAAGTGGAGACGAAAAAATGTTTAGTGACTCATCACTACTGGAAAATCTTCAAAATAATCATGTAAGTGATACAAAAACTATTACCATTGTTTTCTGAATTTTCAGTGTTGCTTTTAGCAAGTCTAAGTGTTTTCCTGTGAGGGAAAATATGTTCTCATACAGAATCAGCATGCCCTCATGATTACCCTTATATTATTCATTGCTGATGCATGTTAATTAGATCCATCTGGAAATAACATCTGTTTTCTGGTAGATATATAATATTAAGTGTATATAATAAGAGCAAGATCCTTTAAAATTTCAAACTAATTTCAACAGTGTATGTTAAACGCATTTGTAAGTGATTTGGAAAAGAATCTCTAACTTAGCCTTTTGAAGATGCCTTAAAGAATCCAGGGGCCTTCAGTGTAAAAGAACAAACCTGCTTATGTTTAGCTATGAAGATCTTTGAATCTGAGTTCTGTGAGTTACTCATTAGTGTTTCTGTGTGAAATTAAGTTAGGTTTTCAGATATTATTTTATAAAGTAATTAATTTCATCTTCATTGTCAACATTCTAACACTGATCACAGATACTGCTATGAGAAACCTCGATTGAGATGACTGCTTTGAGCTTATTTAAGGGAAATGCAGTAGTTTCCTTTGGAGTCATTTCATTCATTTTGCAAACTTAATCTGTATTAATACATTTTTTAGTTCTTATTAGTCAAAAACAGCTATTTCTGCTTAGATACATTATTTTTCCCTCTCTTGGTTAAACTATTTGAAATTCTTTCAGCTTTGCAGATTTTGAAGTGTTTAAGACACTTGTCTTAGTGTCTTCCTTTAAGAACTACCTGCCTGACCTTATGTTATTTTGCACATGACTTTCAAGTTTGGTTGCTACGTCTTTCCAAAGGTTCTTAAAAACTATGTTAATAAATAAAGTGTTAGACAAAAGTAATGCAGGAAGGAATCGTTTTAATAAAAAAGCTCGAATCAAAAGAGACTTTAGTGAATAATAAGAATTAGCTGTGAAATCATTTTACGTTTTTGTCATTCAGACTTCCCTTCCGTATAACATATTTGTTTGAATTAATCTGTGTTTATGGTTTTTCACTTTTGATTCTGTGATTGTAAATGATATAAATTCTATCTGCATAGCCTGTATTGAAGCACACAAATGAGAAGTTATTCTGCACTCTGAAGTTGATATACAGACAGATAATGTCTGGTGGGCTTATCTGCTTATGTTTAAAAGAGCAATCTTCCATTAACATTTTATTGGTTATTGTTTGTCCATATCTATTATTACACTTCAGTTACTTATCGATTAAATTGTTAAACATTTTCTGTCTTTTCTTTTTTTTTAGCCGACTGCACCTATAATATGTGAGTTTTTGACAATGATGGCAGTGTGTCATACGGCTGTTCCAGAAAGAGAAGGTGATAAGATTATATATCAAGCAGCATCTCCAGGTGAGAGTCGAGTAATTCAGAGAACATAAACATGCATACTCAACATGCAAATTTTGTTTAAAATTAATTATTTTGAACTATCTTCTGAAATTAAAGAAGAAAGCATCCCTCAAAAAAGAGTAGATATCAGCTAGAATGTTTTACCTAAAAAATAGGAACTTAGGCTTTTCTGATTTGCTCTAGAAAGTATACATAGGTTATGTAAGGGCAAAGAACCATGTAGCATTCCTAAGCTGTCATTAGATTGCTGCAAATGTCTGATGGAAGTGCTCACATGCAAATGAAAATCAGACTGGAACATAAATGTATGTCCTTGCTTGTGAACTTATTCTGTACTTGGTAACCATGGAATTGAGAACAAAGCATTTGTAATCAAAAATGAACAAAATAGGTTTTCAGTGGGATAAAAGTAATGTTAAGATCCTTTGAGAGTGAGAAAAAAGTATAGCACAAAAGGTCTAGTTCAAGTCTACTCTTGTTCATAGGCAGTTTCTGAATTCAGGAGAGAACAAAGCAAGGCAAAATCAAAAGCATCCATTAAATCATGGGGCAAACTAACAGTTTCTCTTCGTACATCTTGTAGAAAAGTACAACTAATTGATTTGTTGCAGATGAAGGAGCGTTGGTCAGAGCAGCCAGACATCTTCGTTTTGTGTTTACTGGAAGGACACCTGACTCAGTAATTATAGAATCTGTAAGTACTTTGGAGAAACATTACAGTGTGGTGTATTTACTGTTACCATAGTAAGTAATTACTGAATAACTGCATCATGGTACATATCCAGATGTTTCTTTCTCTTTGATTCTTCTGCTTTGGATTTTTTGCATTAATTCTCACTTTTGTTTTTCAGTTGGGACATGAAGAAAGATATGAACTGCTAAATGTGCTAGAATTTACAAGGTAAGCACTTAATGTCTATTTGTGAAAATACGTTGATTTTTTTTCATGGATAAAAATTGATGTTTTTTTATATTCTTACAGGTAAGCTGTACAGGCTTGGTTTTTATTCCTATAATGTGCAATGAGGCAACGCAATGCACGTGATTAGGACCAAACTACTTTTCTTCTGACAAAATGTTTATGGAGACACATTCTGTGTTATCTTTTTGGCTAATATTTTTCACATTTGATTTTGCTCATTTCCAAAAACTTTTACTCTCAAAAACCTCAAAAAATGATATGAAGTGAAATGGCATAGTAAAATACTTGAAGCTAAATATATTCTTGAAAGTGCTAGAATAATCTGATGTTTCGAAATTTATATTTGGAAGCAAGAGGAAACTTCAAGTGCTACAGATAATTTATGTTTGCTTTGACTGATAGAATGTCATTTTACACTTGACTTTGTGTACATGTTTTTGACTTATTTAGATAATCCATACTGAATTCCATTCTTTTCTGAGCTGGAACCCAAGAGCATTGATTAGTTTTCTTGGAAAATGACTTTTCACTTACTTTCTTTCAATTAAAATAGCCTGTCCAAGAAGTTGGAATTGTAAAGATCCTCATAGTATGCAGTTTCATTTGTTATGTAAACTAGTTTAAATTGTATCCATGATTGCAATTTATCTTTTAAGCATTCATGTAGTCCTGTTGCTTACTTTGTCACAGGATGGGGAAAAAATTTCTGTGCTGAATCTCTTCTTTTTTTAGAATGGTTTCTTACAATTGTGCTTGTGTAAAGCGACCATTATTTACCTTTCCCTGTCCTGTTTTCGTTCACTTGGGCTTACCTTGAAGATTCAGGCAGATTCAATAAGTAAATTCCAAAGCGGAAGAAGTGGTGGGGTTGAAGATAGACAGTTGCCTGTGGTTATTATAAGAGAAATAATGTCAAACATAGGAAAAAAAAATCTGTGGAGTAGGAGTAGAATAAAACAATAACGCTACAAATACATTTTTAGTCTTTTGAATATATTTTAATGAAAGCTTGCAAATAATGTTAGTTAATGTTTCCATATGTACTGTGGAAGACATAATTGAAAATTTTCAGGCTTATGCCATAATTTCATTTTCCTGTAGGCACTTTTTCTCATTTTGTGTTCTGAAAATTTAGAGAACATGTAGCACATCCAGTTTTATATTGTTGTTAGTTTGACATCTGTAGAAGTGTATTCATGGGATAGCTGTAATGGATTCCTACTTTGGTCCTGCTTTTGATCTTCATCTTAATTTCACATCTCTCTTCAAAATTCTGTGTCTGTCTGAGACTGTTCTCCGCAAAATATCACTGTTCAAAATACAGATTTTTTTAATCTTATCCTTTGGAGGATTTAGGTTTTCAGTGGATACCAGTAACCCGAATTTACCAAGTACACAGTTTCTGTAGCTGTTTTTGTTCATGTTCTGTATTTAGCTTCACTTGGAACTGACTTGTTGGAAGCACTAGAGGTCACCCTTGTTCCACAGCAGAAGAAATTTTTGCTCCAAAACCCAACATAAACTGTGTGGATAGGAGCATGTACCTTCGGATGAGTAGTCTGTAACAGTCAACGCTCATGAGCAGAGTTTCCAGGTGTTCTGAGGTGTTTTTGCCCCAGAAGAAATGCTGACAGATTTCTTACTATCTTCCTAGGCAAGCCAGATATGGCTGTTCAGCAAGTAGAGTGTAGCATGTCGACATTTGATAAAGTACTTCTGCTGAGAAGTTACAGGAGTAGAACTTGTAGGAATGCTTGATGGAGTTGTTTTATGGTATCCTCTTTTTACAGTGATTGTATATGTGCTTGTGAAAATAGTAGTAGTATACAATATGCTGCATTTATCTCTCCAAAAATAATGCCTCCTATTTATTTCCATGGAAGCTACAGCAGATACAAGGAGTAACACTATTTGATGATGCAAATTCTCAGCTATAAAACACTATCTTTCAACACAGTCAACACCATTAGCTATGTTTTTTTTGCCAGTGATGAAAAAGAGCCTGTATGCTGTGCTTGGAAAAATCTGTAACAGTAGAAGTGACCATCACCACTGCTGAAATGAACCACCCATCACCTTACTGTGCTCACATCCACTATTTGGTCTCCATAAATGTTCAGCGTGTTGATGAATGTCAATGAGTGACATTTTTTTTGGCATTCAATTCCACACCTATGTTTCATACACATTTCCATATCAGACACCATTTTGTCAGACCTTCTGCTGCCATGTGTTAAGTATGTGCACTGTCTTTTCACCTAACTGGTAGAGAATTGGAAAATGAGTATGAATTGAGCATGTGATTCCTCATTTCAGTAAGCATAAGCTATCTCTGTTATCAGTGCACAAATTGCTCATCAGTGCAACATGACATTACATCAGCAGTGTTCCCAATGGAAGTTTTGATAATACTTGCTTGTTAGATTAGTAAAATCTATTAAAATTTTAGTACTGTAATTAATTTCACTGATAATTATATTTCATTATCTGGAATATGCAGCATCTATGGATTTAATTTACTAATTTTCACCTGCATCCCTGGAGTACGTCTCCACATTCTAGCAGATGTCTTCCATGTTAGTTACAGGGTAAGGCTTCTGAACTAGAGACTATAACTTGTCTGAAATGCATTAAGAGGTTGACTAGTCCCACACCTCATCAGTTTTATGAATAATACACACTTCCTTGGCTGTTGTTCTGAGCAAACATAAGGCCTTCTAGAACATTTGAGATCTTACCCCTTCTCCAGATAAGAGTCTGTATCTCTCTTTTGTTTTCTAATTGGAGAGGAATACTTCTAAATGTAGAATAAAAACAAATGGCTGACAGAGGAGGGTAGGTAGCAGTGTTTGTTTTCTGTGTTTGCATGGTTAAACTCTGATTTATTTTTTTTTATCTTAAACTTGAGATAGACATTATGTATTAATAAGGGGCTCATCAAGAGTGTTTCTGTCTCCTTACGATGCTTCTGGCCATCTGTAATCTCATGGCAATTCCATGGGACTTACCAGCTATTCTGCCAACGATGAGAAGAAAACAAAATAGAAAGTTGATATGACATTGACAGCTATGTGCAGTAGTGCAATTTTTTTGTTTTTGTATTTCACCACGAAACATAAATAATACCGTTACTACAGTGAAAACACACGTAAAAAGTTAGAAGTCTTTGACAGTAGGTCCTGCCAATTGGCTTTCTTGCGCTTTTAGGAGAAATGTATTTCAGCCAACATTCAGTAGCTGTCTTCATAGCTTAACTTTCAGAAAACTGCAGGAAAACCTTGGTTATTCTCTAATGCATAATGACGGATTGGTCAGCATGCAGCTATATGCAGAACTGGTATTTCAAGACAACTTTGTTAGTAGCTGTCAAGGGTGGATATGTGTGTATGTGTGTGTGTGTTTGTGTGTATATGTATATAAACAGTTTTATAAATACATATACACATTTGGGAAAAAAACAAACCCTAAATAACAGGTTCCTCCACAGTCTTCACATTCAGACAGATATAATAAGTTAAGATAGCTATAGGCTGAACAATCATGCCAGGAAGCAAAGTGAATCTCAGAAGTTGCCTTTACTGTAGGCAACATAAATGCAATTTAGGTTATTTGAATTTCTCAGTGATTATCCTAGCAGATGCCCAGCTGGATAGAGTCTAAGGACTTATAAAATCTTGATTATCTGAGATTTTTTTAGATTAGAGATGAAATAGATATTCCTGCTACAACTGTTTCTCTTCTTATGCTCTCTTATGTGGTAATCAGAGGAGAAATGCATTTAAATATTGCTATCTGTAGTTGAAATAAAATGCACACAAAAAATACTTTCTTAAAGATAATATTCAGGTCAGTTGCTTCACCAGTAATTTTAAAAGTTCTTTCCTCAACCTATCTTCACATATTCCACTTACAGGATGTTTTCCTTGGCAATCTGAACTACTGTACAATAATGCTATTTGATGATGCATAAATGAGATCCAATTCCTAACAGGAACTGAACTTATAAATGGACCGTTTACTTCCATCTGTTTTGTGCATTTTACTGTGAAGTATATGCATGATAAATTATTTTTGTTCCCTAAATAGTTTCTGCTGATTTATTTTTAAAAATTGAGGTTTGATAGAAGTGTGGTATAAATGCACATTTGGGCTGGACATGAACTTGAATCTCAAGTAGGCTTGTTGGAGGACCTCAAAGAGAAAACAAAGGTGACTGTTCTGTCCATGCTTTCTTCTCATTCCTACTATGACCTCAATCACTAGAACTGAAAGAAAAAGTACTTCTGTGTCATTAACAGTTAAGGGCTAGAGGGTAGGTAATATTAAGCAAGGCATCTTGTAAGTCTTAGCATGCTAAAAATACTGCATAATAAATTAATCTGAAGTATTTGTCAATAGTAACACAGTGCAGAGGCCTAGAGACTCTTTCTGTTTAGCTGGTAAAGAAGGTCTTTATGATCCTGGCCACAAATGCTTTGTGCCATAAGATGCTTTCTTTGTGATCAGGAAAGAGCATTGAGATGATAGTAAGTTTTCTTAAATTCTTTTTACAGGGAAAGATCTACGAAGAAGTGCACAGACAGACTACATTAACTTTAGTGATTAGACAGCGAAATTTATATTTTCAACCCAGTCACCTGAGAAGAACATTTGGGAAAGATGGACCGTATTTCTTTTCCTCTGTATTTTGTAACTTAAATATTGATAGCTTTAGGGAAAACATTGGTAAATATTTATGTTTATGAAACACCTACTTACTGGGCACTTAATTCTCTTTCAGTTCTAGGAAGAGAATGTCGGTGATAGTACGCACGCCAACGGGAAAGTTAAGACTCTACTGCAAAGGAGCTGTGAGTTTTACAGTATTTTCACTGTATCAGAGAACACATGCTAACAATGCAAATATGCATGCAGAAAGTTAGAACTGTAATGAAGATATGGAAAGTGGTGAGAGGTATGGGAAGGAGCACTGATAACTTTTTCAGTGTACATGTTTTCATTGTGTAGTTGTTTAATGTGGTGAACTAATGTATTCCTTGTTTTACTGTCTATGAAGGTAAGGGAGACTCATCTTATTCTTTGTACTTTAACTAAATGCTTTTATACTGTCAATTAATTTTCTTCTGTATTCCAAGAAAATGGTTGAAGGTATTGCTAAATATTTTATTTACTTGCTGGCGTAGCTGAGCATGAGTCACTAGGTGGAAATAGTAGTCTGCCAGGAAAGACTACGTGGTAGTTTTAACCTGTCGTGTTAGGCCAATTCTGCATCTTTCTGAATACAGACTCTATGGAAAGAAAAATCCCATATACAGTATGATTAGGGTATGACAGAGTTGCTTATTAGTTCTTTGTTCATTATCTAGATTGAAATTTGATCAGAAGATGATGCAGATCTAATTCCTGAATGGTTCAAAGAGATAAAGGTGATTGAATATAAATGTACATTCAGTATCTTCTCGAGGAGACAGGATGCTATCATTAATGTTCTGAATATCAGGGTGGTTACAAACGCCTTAAAGTGGCTTTTATGAAAACTAACTTTAACTTTGGGGCTTAAAATGCCTTTGTCTTAAAATGTATTTGTCTTAATAATAAAGAGATCAAAAGATGCCACAAGAAAGATGCTGTACGTTTCAAAATGAAGGAAAATAACAGCAAAACATGTAGCAGATGAATTACTTCATAGCAGAATTTGCAAATCTAGACATTCGTTTTTTATACTGAAATAAATACGGTGCTGCATATTTTCCTGCCATTTTTCCTGCATTATTTTTATTGTGTACACAACAAAACATTTTTTTTCTATTGAACTGGTTTGCATTCATTTTATTTGTGTTGTAGGATACTGTGATTTATGACCGCCTTGCTGAAAGTTCAAAATACAAAGAAATCACCTTGAAACATTTAGAACAGTTTGCTACAGAAGGTGAGTAATACAATGCAAACACAGAATTTCTTTACTGTTCAACTCTGTTTTCCAGTCTTATGTTGCTGTAGTGGTAATTTAGAAAATTGTTTCAGTTTTGCATTCCTAAAACATAATAATCTTCCTAAGAATCTTTGGTAGTAAATTTGTGGTTTTAGGCTTTTAAAACAGAATACATTTTTCCAATGAACAAACACATTGCACAGTTCTTTGTTTCTTTGTAGGTTTCATCTTTCATGATTACTTTCATTTCCCCTCACACAACAAATGTTATAGGGCACAGGAAAAGGCAAAGATGTTTGGTTATGACTAGCATAGTGCTTTTTAGGCAGCCTTACAATATTTCTGTTACCAGTCACAATAAGGGGAATTGTAATCACTGGTTTTCCATATGCTATTTTTTAACAACCACTGTTTCAAAGCAGTTATTCCATTAAGGCTTATTAAATAAGAGCAGTAAGTAAAATTTAAAACTATGAAATTAAGATGATTGATACAAACAGCCAGTTATTAAATAAAAGTGGTTTCCACAGTGCACATGAGCAGTAAGACAGACTGTAAAAAGTTTTGTGCTTTGATGGAAGTTCACCCAGCACTTCTGTGAAGTATTGTAGCATTTTAGCTTATTCTTGGAAGAGCGTGGCTGGAAGCAGGACTATAATAGTTATGAGAATATAAAGTACAACTTTTTTCCTCTTCATTTATTCTATTTCTCTCTTACTAGGACACTGAAAGTAACTTCAGTGTGTTTTTAAGAAATAAGCGTACAGTTGAAGACAAACTTTAATAAAACTTTTTCTTTTCATAATGCCGGATGTCTGGTCAAATGCTATTGTATCAGGAAAGATACTTTTTCTGCTTGTTATGCGTGTGACTTCTCTAAATATATATTTCTTTCTTTTGGTTTATCATGTAATTAAGCATTTTGGTTAGTGTAATAGTCGGCAACTTTGGGCTCTTAATTTTGTTTGTGGCAGCAGAAGCGAGCCTTAGATTGTTCTCCATATTAAGATCACTGCAGGAAATGTTTTGTTAGCCTTAAAAAAATGAACGATAAAGTAGTCTTACAGATATTAGAAATTAGAGTAAATTTCTACAAGAAACTTGAAAGCAGAACTAAAACTGAATGCATTTGATAGGTAGATAGTACAAGAAGCCTCAGATGCATCTTTTCACTATAAGAATCCAGCTTTGAGCTGACTGGCCCGTTTGGGGAAGTATTTTCATGACCTAACCAGGACCAGTCAAGGAAAAGATAATTAGATATGAAGTTGGTGTGGGATGTGAGTCTATACATTTGGTTGCAGAAAAGATAAACAGAGAATCAGCGTCTGTTATGTGTGAACTAATAGGAGAATTTAAATCCAATTCTTAACAATATTCTCGTTAGATCAGTGTGTTTCTTTAGCACTCAGGTTGGACTGATGGAAATAAAAAAGCAAAGCATTTTGCCCTTCTTTAAAACCAGGGAAGATATGTATTGATGTTAAGAAGTTTGTTCAAGTGCTTTTCACCAGATGAAAAGGTATACTGTTCAGAAGTGAATTGCTAGCCTTTCAAAAACAATAAATTCAGTCTGGGGAAAAAAAGTAGCAAAAGTACTTCTCTCTGGAATCGATTAATGAAATTGGTATTTATTTTTGCATCAGATCTAAATTGCAGCCAATGATGTTGCGAAGTTTCTCATGTGTAGCCTTTCATGTGGCAGTACAGTATGTCCTTGGCATCTGCTGCATGTTCTTGGTGTGTTCAAAAATGAAGTGGTTAGCATGGCTGGCATTTATATCTAAGCATTTTCTAAGCTTGAGTGTTAATGCCTACTTGGGTAAATAGAGAAAGTGTATGATTTTTTCTGTTTTGTTGTTCCAGTCTATTACAAAGCTGACTTAATGAAACTCTGTTTGCTACTTTTTACTTGGAAGATTATTTTAAATTAAAATTAAAATAAATGTTTCAAATGAAAAATAGAAAAATAATTTCACTCTGATTTAAAAAAAAAAAAAAAAAAGATGCCTTGAAAGACAAGTTTGCTCGTATTTGGTAATTTTTTCTCTTTATTTCATCATCTGCATAAGATATTTTGAAGGAATTTTGGAAATACTATTATTGTTAGTCATTAATTCTTTTCCTCCTTACCTCATATTCATTAATTTGAATCTTGCTAAAATATCCTTTTTAAAAAAAATGTTAATAGTAATTCATTTGATTTGTTAAGTCTTTGGAGCTAGGTGGTAAGAAACTGTGATCATAACAGCAGTCAGTTGTCAGTGTATTAGGAATACAAATGGTTTACATTCTGACAAAATTACTTATGCATCTTAAATGAAAGAAAATTGTTTTATGCCATGTCAAGCCTCTTTCAGCATTTCAAGATTGCTGTCAATGCTGATCTGTGCACAACGGAACAATGTTCAAATATATTGTGTTTGTCCATCCCTGGTTAAGATGCTCCCCACCTCCTAGAGAACAGTGGATGAAAGCTCAAGGGTGATGCAGTAGTCCTGCCCATACCTCTTCTAAACTTCCATGCCAGCAAATTCTGGTTTCAGACGATTTCATTTGGCTAGAGCAATGCCCTTCTCCGTATGTAAGAGTTAATCCAGTTTCATGCTCTAGAACCATAAAAATCTCCTGATACATGAAAACAAACTGTTAGGACGTACCTGTCTATTTAAACTGAAATTAAATCTGTGTGGTTAAATATATGGTGTGGTTTTTTTTTCTTGTAATTTTGCAGCCTCAAATTCTCACTGTATTGCTAAGTCTAGGTTTCTGCCGAAGGAAAAATTCTATTATTTATCTGTAACTACTACAAAGATTAAATAAAATCCCAAAATGTTGCCTATATGCAAAGGTTGTTTTTTTTAAGAATTTGGAACGCTGAGAAAATCTGTGAGGTGAGGAAATAAATAAAATTTGTTGAGATTCAGCTTTGGCTTCTTGGTGAATTTTAAATTTTGGCTCAGAACTTCCTGAGGACGTTTGGGGAGGTGTGAAAGAGGAGAAATTATAACACGATGATATATTTTAACCTTCATTATAGATTTATTGCTTCTCATCATAGCAGCATTTAATTAAGTTTATTATACTTTTTGCTTTAGATACGTGGAACAAATTTCTTGAAGGCATGCAGCAGTATGCTGAAAATCAGACATAAGCAAATAAAATGAAAAAATGCTTGTAGTAGTTACTCACTGTATTTATATCACGGAAACAAATAATTGTTTACTATCTGCTTTTTCTTTAGGCTTAAGAACCTTGTGTTTTGCTGTGGCTGAGATTTCAGAAAGTGATTATCAAGAATGGTTAGATGTCTATCACCGTGCTTCTACAGCTATACAAAACAGAGCACTCAAACTTGAGGAGAGCTATGAACTAATTGAGAAAGTATGTGCAGTTTTCTGGGGATTTCTTTGTGTAATATGAAATTTGAGTGACCGACAAATAATGCTTTGATAGAAAAAGCTCTGGCATTATACTGATGGATATGTTGTATAGCCCTTGCAACTGAGGTGACTGAAATGAAAGAAAGATTACTTTGTCAAAGTTTTGACAGAAAATATCTTTTTTCCTGGAAAATACTGATTTTTGAGTTCAGCTACTGTAAAGGATTTTTGTTTCTCCGGGTTGCTGTTTTGTGGAGTAAAGTAGGTAATAAATAAACAGCTGCTAAGTTGTATACTGATCACAGAAACACATAAAAGTTAAGGTTAAGGGGTCATCCATACATAACCCCCTGCTCAAAGTGGGGCTAATTCAGGGCTAGGGCAGGTTGCCCAGCACTGTAATAAAATTTTTAATTCTTAGCTGCACTAAGCGATTTTATAGAGCTAAACTATTCTTCCCCTTTTTCTGTATTTAAATTTCTTTTCTTGGAGAACGCATTTCTTGTTCTTACACTGTACGTGTCATAGAGAAAGATGGCTTTTCTGTATGCCCTCTTCAGTTTGCAGAAGACAGAATCACCCATTTAGCCTAAGTTACGTATCCCTGCACTGGATTTCCTCCATTTTTTTTCAATATCTTTTCTATTGAAGACCCAGAAGGGGACGTGATACCCAGATACAGCCTCACCATAGCAGAGCTTTCCTTCTGTTCCTGGCAGTACTGCTACTGGAACTGCCCTGAGCAATTTGAATTCACTGCCTCAGCAGGAGAATGGATAACCAGAAGGCATTCATGAGATATTGCTTGAAGCTTTGACATTTGGTTGCATTTATTTCCTGATTTTTGGTGGAGAATTTTTGTTCGTTTTTTTGTTTGTTTGTTTTTGGTTTGACTATCTTTCTGTATGTGTTTGGGGTTGTTTTTTGAGTTTGGTTGGTGGGGTTTTTTTTTGTTGTTGTTTTTAAAAACTGTCAATTCCATGAAACTGTAAATGAAACTGCTTAAAATTTAGAGCCTGAAAAAAAATTAAGTGTTTTATCAATCAAAAAGGAAGGTGTGAACATAAAGTTTCAGTCAGTTGTAGGACTTGAGTTTATATATGCGAGCAATTTAAACAGATATGTGGAAAAGTCTTAAAAATATACCATGTCCATGAATTTTAAGAACATTAATTTCATCATAAATATGCAATATTAAACAAAAAGAGACTAAAACTGAATTTAAACTGGAAAATCTTCATGTGCTGGATATTTTATGTTCACAGAATCTTCAGCTGCTTGGAGCAACAGCAATTGAAGATAAACTACAAGACAAAGTGCCTGAGACCATAGAAACACTCATGAAAGCTGACATAAAAATTTGGATACTTACTGGGGACAAACAAGAAACTGCCATTAACATTGGTATTACAATTGCATTTACTTGATGGCTTTGTTGATAGAGTAAAATTGTTTTCAGAATGGAAAGGTATTTTGTAGAATACTATGTGGCATTCAAGAATTTAAATAATAATTTATTTTTCAGTCTCTGGTAGGAGGAGAGTGGGTAATAGTCTTTTTTTTTTTTTTTTTTTCCACTGCAATACTAACAGCAAAAGAACCTCCTATTATCTTAGGGAGGACAAAAAAAAAAATGAGAAGGTATAATGTAACAAAATATAAGTATTTCCTTTCTTTATTTTTCATTCTTTCAGGAAATGCTGATAGGAACCGTGTTCTTAAATATAGTAAAGTGTATAGTTTGTGAAGTAAAGTGCTGTAATCTTTACCATCAGTCAGAGATTTTCTTTGATTGTTTCCTTGTATTTTTAGGGAGGGAGGAAGGGAATAATGTATTAACTAAACTAAGCGGTAATAAACCTGTATTTTTAAATAGTAATACATGAAAGCTGTATTGAAGACTTAGCACTTCCTACAGTAGTCTAAATGTGTCCTAAAAATAATTTTGATAAATGTACTCTGTTACAACTACTGCATTTAATGTTAAACATCTCTATATTTGCCCATGGGATGGTTGGTCTGACGTTATTTTCATCATTTCTTTAAACCTTGAGGTTTGAGGAAACAATTTTCACATCAGTATTTTCATTTTAACTATGTATAGTAATATATATTTATTTGTCCTGGCATAATTAGCTCATGGCGCAAATTCTGCTTAAAGCATCAAATAACAGAAAAGAGTAGTTAGATTTGCATATGCAAATGTTACATGAAATGCAACTTGCACTCAACAAATTTCCAGTGCTAAGGAGTTTCTATTTGCTGTTTTCAACTACCTGTAGGGGATTTACAGAAAATGTGTGCCTTATTCAGAGTTGCTCAGAAGAAGAACAAGAAACACCTGTCACAAGTCGCAACGATGAAAATTCTGAATATTCTGACTTAGTATCTCTAATTTTTATGGCACGCACAATACTATTTTTTTTCCCAGTGCTTTCAACTGGGGAGCTCTAATTTTAATTCTCTCACAGAAAAAAATACTATTTTTGTTGTGTTACATTGGATTTGGTGGAACTTACTGTTGAAAAAAATGTTATTATAGGTCACTCCTGTAAACTTCTGAGAAAGAACATGGGACTGATTGTTATAAATGAAGGCTCTCTTGATGTAAGTAAAACATGCAAATTTGTAAGTTAATAAAACGTCACTATTTTCTGCATAAAATATCCAGATAAAATATCCTGTTGCCATCTTCTCAAGGAATCTGAAATGAGCTTTATAGTGGAACAGTTTCCTCTGGCCAAGAGGCTTTAGGAGAAATCCCTGAAACTAAGCTTACATTAGGACTTAGGGAAAGGAAGGGAGGGTTAAGTGAATGGGAAGTATTAGAATCAGCAAGAGGGGATTGCCTTAACTGAAGGATTCAGTAGTAGTGTGTAAAGTAGGATATAACATGAACTCACAGAATCACAGAATGGCCTGGCTTGGAAGGGACCTCGAGGATCATGAATCTCCAACCTCTCCATTTAATACTATCCCGGGTTGCCCAGGGCAACAAGAATATTTTTTTAAAAAACTAAGTACTTTTTAAAATGTTTTGAGTCATTTAAAATAGCACACTTTCAGTGTTGAAACATGAACATCACAGTGATTTTGTTTTAAATATGAACTATTTTAACTGACATATTCTTCCTGATAAAACTGAAAGTAAAATCAGAATTGAAAACAGAACAGGCAGCAGCTCTTGATTAATATTTGGCAATAGTCTACTAATACAGTAAGTAACTTCTTTTAAGAGATCTTTGTATGAACAAATATCCTTCTTCAATGGAATTAAAAATAACTCCACTATGTTTGCTTTAGCTTTCGCATCCCTTAGGTGGGGTAGAACTGAAATCACTTCCAGGAAACATTTCAGTATCTGTTTTTTGCAGCATTATTTGTTTTATGGCTCTACTCCCAGGAACATCTGCTTAGCTTCACAAACAAAATGTGTTTTTGCTTTAAATTTCTTACATAAAAGAAATTTTATTTTATTTTTGCCTCCACATTAACTTAATGGACTGCTAAATGTTAGCATAGTACTGCTAATTATGCACAGAAAACATAATGTAGCTTTATTCTTTTGATTGTGATCTTAAGAATAATTAAAACCGAAAGTAGATAGTAGTTTGATTACCAGTGAGTTTCACTGAGTAATATCACATGGAAGTGATGTAGAAATAAACGAGGGATGTTTCACTGCTTATGATTGAGTGCATTGGATTTCAGCATACAACTACACATAAGCCCACAAAGGAATTTTAAATATGGCAATTTTACAGTTGTGGTAAGTAACTTGTATTGTCCTGGGGTTTCTTTTTGCTCATTTGTAATTTGTAGCATGCCTGGAGCTACCTGACACAATGTTTGTGATAAAAAATTGAGGGCAATTTAAACAAAAGTTGGTAACTGCATGTATGAGGAGAAATAATAGATGAGGATTATATGAAGTTACAGACTCTTGTGTTGTTTAAGCTTTGTCAGAAGCTGAGTAGTCTGTGGAGATGAGGAAAAGTTGATACTTTCTTGCATTCTGTAGTGTTGCATAATGGACAAAGGCACTCTGAAAAATAGTTACAGAAGTTATTGTTGTTTTTAAGAATTTTTGTTGTGTCACCTTACTTCCACAGAGGGAGAGAGAAAAAACCTGGAGTACAGAATTCCCCAACAGCCTAATCTTCTTTTAGATAAACCAATTAGCTTCTAAAAGACCAGTAGAAGCTAAGTAGGCAGACAGCACAGTCAGCACATGGAGACAGGTGAAGTTGAGATTTGTTTTGGAGTATTTGAAATTTAAAATTACTTCTTGAAGTTTTCTTTTTAGGTGGATACACCAAATTTTATATACATATGCCTGACAACTGGAGTAGCACACTTTTTTGGTTGTTAAGCCTGTTTAAATGTATTTATATATTGCTGTTTTCATAGGATGCCACAGTTTGTCAAATTCAAATCTTTACAAGCAAAAACTTTCATCTTCCTTTCTCTTTCAAAGCCCTTCTGTTTTTCTGAGCTGTGAAGGACAGTATATTGTAGCCCTTTGAAGGCCCTTCATAGAACGAAATACAACAAAAAGAAATTACTTTTTTATTCATGACACTCCATAGCATAACTGTGCTTGACCTCCCCAAAGCAGAATAAATACATAATACTGCCTCCTAAATACAGACAAACATACTATTTACTTGTTAACTTAATCAAAAGGAAATTTCCTTTTTACTGAAAGAATAGTTAGACTAAAAAACAGAAATAAAGATAACACTTTCTTTGTGCAACAGGGGACGAGGGAGACGCTTAGCCATCATTGCAGTACTCTTGGTGATGCTTTAAGGAAGGAAAATGATTTTGCTCTCATTATTGATGGTAAATCTCTGAAGTATGCTTTGACTTTTGGAGTGCGGCAATATTTCCTGGATTTGGCTTTGTCATGTAAAGCTGTTATTTGTTGCAGGTAAGGTTTACATTATTCTTTCTCTACAATATTTTTATTGACATGTAAAAATTAAAAGGCTATTTCCATGACAGAGAAATTATATGCATCCGTATCTTCCACTCATAAAATCTAAATAAAGAAAAGCAATAAGTAATATTCTGAAATGCAGTCATTCAAGGAAAGTATTTCTGTAGCAAAGCCTGATACAGCAGCATACCTCCCAAACAAATGAATTGAGATTGCATATACCCAAGAAAATTGTATTATCCCTCAAGAATAGTCTCAGCAAGATTAAAAGACTGATGTTAACTTTAAATTGATACTCTAGTTAACTACAAGTTTCAATGTCTGGCTTCTTTTATAGAACTTCCTCTGCAGGCAAAACTTAACATCTCTGCCTTTCCTGTGAGCCATCAGTGATGCTGCATAAGTACACAGAAATGTGAAAGATACTACACTAAGTGATCTTTATTTCCTGAAGTTGACAGAAACGCCTTTATGTTACTGTTATAATTATTCCTGATTGTTTTGGTGTTCTCTTATGCAACAAAGCATTTAATCCTTTCATGAAAACTTCATTAGAGCCCGAGGCTTACCTTAACAGGGGAACTTTTTTGAGATTAAACAAAATGAGATGTGCACTTTTTCAAGCATACACAATATGAAAACATTTTGGCTTGCTTTTTAATGTTCTTGTATTTATATTAAAAAGGGCGTTATGATTGATAGCTTCTGTGTTTTGGGACTTTGCGTTTTTACAGGTTTAAGCACAAAACCCACAAATATATCCTTAGTAGTACATCATCTTTTCTACATTTGAAGGATTGAACTAAAAGGCAAGTCAAGTCATTAGTAGCTAGATAAATAAGAATTGCTCCTATCAACTTTCAAAGGGCTTGACTTAGCTGAAGTGATTTATGTGTGAAAAAGCGGAAGCAAGGACTTTTCATTACAAGATCATTGACAACACAGAGTATCTATTAGAAATGCAATCAAAAATCCCAGAGCTGTGGAAATAGCTGTTATTTTTATTAGTGTCCAGTGTAACAATTAGAAGTATAGCCAGTTCACGTTTTCAAAATATTTTTCACTGTTTTGACCTTTGTAATAGTATGGAAAAAGCTGTTGGGTATAGGGATAGTGAATTCAGAAACAGGTATTCAGGGCCTTCTGTAGTCCAGGTGTCCTGCTGTTTCTCAGTATAGAAGTATTGTAAGCATGAGATCTCACATTTTTAGAGGACTCTGTATGTTTGTTACATCCAATTCCATTTTGTTTTACATTGGGTACTATGCCTGATTATAATTGCTTTAGAAAATGCACAGCAGTAGTCTTTCCAGTTTTGCTCATTATAACAAATAACAAGTCATTGATGGGTTGAATGTAGAATGTTTATTTCAAAACTGTTCCTTTCTTTTCTTTCCTTGAACTGTATTTTCTGCTCTTTGAAGAAATGTTATTGCTGTTTCTGTTGAACTGTTGAGTCATTGCAAGGTATTCTGTAGATAGAGTTGTCAAGTATTGCCAACCTTTCTGTGACAAAACAACAAAAAGTACAAAATGAAGGTTTCCATTCTAGCAGCGTTTTCTGTGCTGTTTCTATATTTCCATAATATTCTCAGGTCATCTGGTTTCAATGCATATTTAGGTATATGCTCTGAAATATTTTGTGGTTGTTTAAAATTGGCTGCAGGTTTAAAACTAAAATATTTGCTTGTAGCATTCACTGTTCTAATATGCAGATTTTCAGTAGTTCTCTAAAGTAGAAATTCTATCAAAATACTTTTTGCTGCTAATGTTCCATCTTCAATGTATAAAATTACCTCTACTTGTTTCCGATCTTGAAGATAAAAAGCTTAATTATTATTTTAATTAATACAAATCACTTAAATATATTGCTGTGACTAAATTAAAATTTCAACCTCTTTTCCATCCATATGAAAGCACTAAACATTTTAAACACTTCTTTGTTTTAAAACTACAAATTACTTTGTTTTCTTTGAAGTGTACATACCATATTCACTTGTTCGGAGTCATTTCTTACCAATGAATTCTTAATAAGCATAGCCATAATATGAGAAGCTGACAAATATTTAGTAGATATTTTACTTTAAAAAAATATATTCATATGTTATTAATTCCAAGCAGATGTTTGGCTTCAGGACTTAAATAAACTGAATTCCAGCTCTGTATTTGTTTCTGAATAACGTGTGCAATAAGAATGTCAAATTGATTATTTTGTAGTAACAGTGCACTGCTCAGAGTAAACAAATTGAATGGGAGGTGGTTGGGTGGTTTTGGTTTTTTGGGTTTTTTTTTGTGTGTCTTGAATTTACATGTATCCACCCAACACATTGCTTTCATTTGGCAATGAATGTAAATGCCATCTTCCAGCTACCTCTGTAATGTTTTCTGAAAGGGTAGCAAGTCACTGTTCCTGGAAAGTTGGAAAGATTTATTTATTTTTTAAGTTATCAGGTCAGGAATCTTCTGTAGACGTTGACTGATGCTGGTCTTGATATCATACTCATCACAGTACTCAAATTTTAAAAATATATATATTTTTTTAATCTTAGAAATACTTCTGAATATACTTGGACCAGAGATTTTTCTGGAGGACTGCTGCCCATAAGCTTTCATCCCAAGTTCCCCACAAAGCTGTATTCATCCCAGTGGCCTTTCTCAAAAATCTCATAGCATGCACTGACATACTGCTACCGTCAGACTCAATGCTATTTAAAAAAGAAGGCTGTTGAATGTGAAGAGTTTAATTTCATTCTTTATCTTAAAAGAAGTGAGGTATTTGTTCTATTTTGGAGTTTTTTTGGAAGAGACAAGGAGAAGAAATGTGAGGAAATATACATTCAGTTAGAGAGAACTTTTCCTCTCAAACTGAATTACAAAAGAGCAAAGTAAGACAAGGCAGATTATTCAGCCTGGCTGTTACCGTAAAGATCATTGTGCAGACAGGAGTGTCATCCTATGCCATGTTCTGAAAAATAATTTGACTAAATTATAGAGCTCGCTATCACAAGTCTCATCAATAATATATTAGTGCAATTTTCTCAAGTATCCTGAGGCCTTTGGTGTCTTTGGGACCCTGAAGTTACAGAATCTTTGACGAGGATCTATAGAATAGTGCTGAATTTTTTGTTTGATTTAATATTTCTTTCTCTTACTGAGCTTACAAGTGCATTAGTTCAGTTGAGAACTGTACTCATAAACTGTAAAGGCTCTGCTGCTTGGCAGTATCCCAGTGAGTAGCAATATACTGAGTGTGTTCAGGAAGAGGCGTTATTCAGAAATAACTGTGCTTTTGTGGCTTTCATTTCTGAATTTGTTCCTAAAAGCTTGTTTTATATTATCCTTATTTTATATTAGTCTATTTTTATTCTTTGTGACCTGGAAGAATTAAGTTGAGATAGGAATGTTCATATATAACACTTAACCCCGAAACTCTGGCACTTCAAGGGGGATTCTTTTCCAGCCTGAACTACAAAATACCACAAGCTTATTGTGCCAGGGTGATTATTGCTGTGAGTGCAAAAAGAAGACTTGGAGAAAATATATTACAAATACACGTTATTTTTTTCCTCAGTTTTGACTTTGTATCCAAGAGCAAGTTTTCCTTCTTAATCTTGTTTAGTTTTTGCATGGAGGCAGTCAGAATTAGTTATCTGGAAAGATATGTGAGGAAAGGATCATTTCTTCTTCTCTTCACTGGGTGCCCATTCCCAACTCCACAGAAGATTCAGCTAGATGCAGCAGAGTTCATGTTTTGAAATGTGAATTGCTTTCTCTGCAGGAGGCAGAGAAGAGCAAGATTTAGGTTTTTGCATTTGTTCTGTTCTTCTAGTATCCCTAAATAACTCATTCAGGAAGGGTCTGGTTGGCAATTCCAGTGCCAGGAAGCACAAGACTGGATTGACATACTTCTTAGAGTTTGTTCTTTCCCTTCCTTACCTTGTGAAACATGCCTATGCTGGCACATAATTATTTGCAGTTAACATATCACAAACATATGGACTGAATTTCAATTCCAAAATAAAACATTGTGAACTTGAAGTGGAACATACACATGTGACATAATGAAAGATGGAACCAAAACCGATACAGTTTGATCAGCAGATCTCTTGAGAATCATCTGTGGAACAGTTTGTTCCTTCTCCATCCATATTTCTTGGTGGTTGGTGCAAACAAATGAAGGAGAAGTTACTAGCAGTTACATAGAGTGAAGAATCAACAATCAGTGTTCAAAGTTGCATCCTCTAACTTAGCATTGTAGGTTATGTTAATGTATTGGTGCTCCACACTTGTTACTTCTGCCTGTTTGCTTTGACATCTGCCTCTTAAATTTATAAAATAAGTATTTTATTAGAGAGGAAAATAAAAACATATAAAAGCAAAATGAAAAGCAACCTACAGTTGTTCTAAGTTACTATTAGTAGTGGCAATGTTGGATTTTCTTCCATTACTCCATTTTACGGGCCCTCTATTGTTTGACTTGTGTGTCTCTAGTCTTATTAATACCTTGTTTCAACAAATTCAAGGTTTCTGTGAATATTTCTGGGAATTTGCTTTTGGCATATAGTGTAAAGGCCAACAACAAGGCAATATCAATGTCTAAGATATTACTCTGGTTTTGATGCCTTTTCAAGGAATAAAATATGTTTTTCAGGGTCATTCATTTGAAAGTTCTGTTTTTTTTTTTCTTTTCTGTTACAACTTAGGGTATCTCCACTTCAAAAATCTGAAGTTGTAGAAATGGTCAAAAAGCAAGTTAAAGTAGTAACTCTAGCAATTGGTGATGGAGCAAATGATGTTAGTATGATACAAACAGCACATGTTGGTGTCGGTATTAGTGGAAATGAAGGTCTACAAGCTGCTAATTCTTCAGACTACTCAATAGCTCAGGTAAGCCATTATGCTGTAAAGGACCAGAATAAATCAGTTTAATGTCAAATTAATAACAATCTATCGACATTTTCATTATATGTTTGTTTCTCATTTTTTGCAGTTCAAGTACTTGAAGAATTTGTTATTGGTTCATGGTGCCTGGAATTATAACAGAGTAGCTAAATGCATCTTATATTGCTTCTACAAGAATATAGTCCTTTATATCATTGAGGTAATTTTACAGTAAATGTTACTTTATAAAATTAAAACTTTATTATTTTTGAGCTTTTGATTATTCTGTATGATTTTTAAGAAGCATTTAACTTCCAGTAAACAGTAGTGATAAAACTATATTGAACTCATTAGTGATTTTTTTTTAACTTTTTAAAAGACCCTCAGCAACGATCTTACTAATAAGTATGTAAGTAGCCTTAAATTTACCGTGATACGTACATGTTTCATCTCTTTTAGCTGGTGTCATTAACTGTGCAATTTGTAAACTGAAGTCCTTTTTCAGGTCTCTACTTAACTGTGTTGTGCTGTTTGGAACAATCCTTATGGTTTTTTATGTACGTCTTTAATTACTCTGTTGCATGCTTTTTACTTGTTGAGGTGGTAGCCATGCCTCTTTAGGCTCTATTTTGAAACAGGATTACCTTCCTAAAAGTAACTGACCTTTTTTTCTCACTTGCAATTTCAAGCAGAATGGTATCTTGTGAAAAATACAGTAGTATGAGAGGACTGTGGTGTAATAAATATCTAACTATTCATTTGTATTGTTAATGAATACATGAATGTATTGTACAATAATGAATTAAAAATAAGACAGCATGTGTAGCTGTAGTTCTCAAGACATTCAGGACCATTTCAACCTTACAACTTTGAGTGTATTTTTAATGAATCTTTATAATATGGATCTAGTTGCACTATTTGTATAATTCAAGCTTTAACAGTGATGTTGTGTGTTAGAAATATGGAAAAAAAAGTTTCAAGCTTTGATTAAACAATAATTTTTACAAGTAGTTCTTCCACATTTGTACAGCAGTCTGATTAATGTAGATGTAGTTTTTAACCTTCGTGATCGCATTACAGCCTTGTGGTTAACAATTATTCTTAAAAACATTTTAATTTTTAATACATTGTCAAATTAATATCTTCAACTTGCACAATATGTATTTAAGTTTGACTGAAGGAAAATGCCTTAAACCTGTTAGATTTGATGTAAACATTAGGATAATATTTCTGATTTTGATGTTTATATTAGTGATCTTTTACTGTTGCAATATTTGAAAATATTTAAAACTTTTTATTTTGTAAGTAACAATAAGCATACAGACTCTTGAAAAACTTGTAAAATGGGAAGCCATAGAGGGGGGAAAAAAAATTATTGAACATCCTTTGTGTTTTATGGATGTTTTTTAGATCCAGCATTTCAAAAATCAGATGATCTAATCAAATGATCTTACTTCCATAATTCCTGATAAGTAATCCTTACATCAATTTTTTTTTCAAATTTTCTATTTTTTCCATTTTTTTTCAACATTTACTGAAAAACAGTATTAGGTGTATAAAGAGAAACTTATGAAGTTGGGCTTTAGAACATACTTCTTATTTTAACGAATTTTCTGTTTTTGTCACCTCCAAACATGTTGTAAATGTATAACTTAAATGAGATATAAATATTCCTTTAGTTGCATTCTTTCTGAGAAACTTAAATGCAAGGTGCAAAGATCCTGCAGTAAAAAAATACAAAGTACCAGAAGCAGTTGAAGCCCCAACCTGCTGAGCAGACAGAGGGCAAAGAGATTGTTTTTATGTGGATTTTGACCCTTCACGTATCACACATACAAGCATTTTGTCATATACACCCTCTCTGGAAGATTAGAGGACTTCTACTTCAATTACTATATACCCAACATTTGTCAGCTCAAAATCTTTCACAGACGTTAATGGCTCATGTCAATGCTGTGAGTGAATGGGCAGAAATTCATCATTGAATGTCTCTGGAAAGGACAACTGCCAGTCTTGAATCTCTCTTTTCAGGTTTTGTTTTTTTTACAGATCAGGCGTGGGAGCAGAGAGCTCAATGAGTGTTTGTAAGCTGCTGCTTAATATGCAGAAATGCTACATCAGGAAAAAGTCTGTGAGGCCTTTGTGACCACGCCTCTTCTGTCTTGGAATTTAGAAAGTAATACTGTGAAAGACATGTCTGGGAGGTTTTTTTTTTTAAAGAAAAAAAAAAAAAAACATTTATTAGCTGAAAATAGTTAATAATGCCTGCCTTTACTTCATATGTGCATGTTATATTTTAAATGTCTGCTCAGTAGAAACAAAGGGTATAATGGATTCTACGTTACCTAAAATGCAGCCTTGTTCATAGACAGATGTGAGGTGAGGTGAAATGAGTGCCATGAGTTTCTTGGTTTAGAAATGCTAAAGATTTATGGTAATAGTTCATGCTCTCTGAATAGTGTTTATCAACATCTAAACTATTGAAAAGAAACCAGAAGTGATCAGTAATAACTTTTTTCTCCACTCTGTATTATGACTCAATATGTATTTAAATATGCACCTCATCTTTTATATGGAATTAGTCCCTGTAACATAAAAGGTAATATGGTGAAGTGTGATTATAGTGCATGTAAACTGTACTGACTTCAGTGGAAAGCAGTTTGTGCCCACTTTTTTGCATTATAGGATTTGAAAACAGCAATGTAGGGATCTGCATTGAGATATACCTCATTTTATGAACTAAAGTCTTTTATTTTGAGAAAAATTCCATGACCACTGAACCACAAAATGGTCTGAATTTTCACTTCTCCATCTTATGGTCCAAATTACTTCTCAGACCCCTCTCTCCTTTCCTGTCATTACAGGGATGCTTGCTCAGTAATTTGAGCAGTTTGATTGGGGCGCACAGCCAAAATTACCAGGATGTAAAATAAGTCATAAATAATCATAAATACTCATGTTTTGCTCATGCAGTTGCCTTCATCCATTGTCCCCCATAATCAGAATGGAACATGGTTGTCTGTAATTAAAATCTCCCCCTGTGAAGAAAGAAACTGTGAGTTTCTTGTCACTGTCACTATTAATACTATATTCAGCTCTATTGAGTTTGGTTTTCATGTAAGGTTAAGGGTATAATTTTCTTCTTAGAGTTGTATTTTTGTTAAACTCTCTAACATTACCAGCAAAGAGACTTATGCACTTAAGCCTGGCTACTGAGTCACTTATTCCTTGATGATATTTTGCTTTTGCATCACCCTAAACCATTTCAAATTAAGCGTTTTTAAAAGGGGCAAGTCATGTAATATTATCTGTTCATCAGTCCCCTACCACGAGCCATCTTCCTACTTTGGGGGTTTGATAATGCAGGAGCTATGCCTAATGAAGAAGTTGAAAAGAAAAAAGGCAGTTGAGCACAACTTGTCTTGAACAGTAGTGATGAAGTTCTAGACTAGATTCATGCTTTAAGCTTAGTTGTAAAATATCAAAAAAATCATGCTGATGTTTAGTAATGAACACTCATACTACTCTCATGCTCAATTACTGAGAAAATACTGCTTGTGAAGATCTAATTTCATCACAGTTTAACCATAATACCCACTCCAAAAATCCAAAAGTAAAATACACAACGTTCAATAAAAATCTGATTAATGAACAGATATGGAGTAATTCCCTTAAACAACACTGCTTTTCAAGTGAATAGAATGAAACATTTGAAAATGTTTGTTACAATAGAAGAAACTTAGAAGATTTCTGAAACTTTCTGTGACTTTGCAAATCTAACTTTTGTACTTCTTATATACAGTCTTGTTCCAATAATTGGACATAGATATTTTTACTTTTTGTTTATTGCCTGAATAAATTAACTGAATTTCAACCTGAATTTCAACTCCTGTTTTTTGCATTAGTAGTTGCTAATTTCAATTTTTTTCTACATTAAAGTATTTGCAAAAATGTTCAGACATTCCTCCACGTAATAAAAGAATAAGTTTGTTCATAGACCCTGATTATCTTTACATCAGCCTGTGTATATATTGATAAACATGGAATTTATAGTAATTCATGCTTCCATTATGAAGTTAAACAAAATGAAAACTGTAGCACTGTCTGCAAAGTGACATTTAAAAGTTCACTTGAAAGACATGAGCCTTAAATTAACTAGAATATTAGTTAGGTAATCCTGATTTCTGTTACCTTACAATGAGTATTTGTCAAAGACAAAGTAGTTTTGGCATAACTTGCTAGTAAATCATCCTTTCCCGTCATGATATAATTCTCCTGTCATTCAAATAATATAAGTATGAGGTAAGAAAAACAAGAAAGTTGTTATGCTTTGCTAAAGAACATGAGAAACTGTGTGGGTTTTTTCCATGTTTCCATGTTTGTAGGAAAGTAATCCTGTTTCATTATAAAAAAAAAAAAAGTACAACTGCATTGATCTACATTACTCTTAAATTATTAAAAAATATGAAATTGATTTTGAAAATAGCTACCTCCCTGAAATTTTGTCGTATTTATTTGGAGTTGCTCTCATATTAGACCAGATTGCTCATCTGTTCTGAAAGCAAGTTGTTTCTATAATAATTTTTATCATAGAGGCTTAGACCAGAACATTCTCAACTATATTGTAAATGTGTTGTAGGAATATCCCGTTCTGTGAAGTTGAAGAAAAATCTGTTTATTTCACTTTGCAAGACACTTGAGTAGTATGAATTTCCTCTTTTTCAGATCTGGTTTGCTTTTGTCAACGGCTTTTCTGGACAAATTCTCTTTGAAAGATGGTGTATAGGCCTTTACAATGTGGTAAGGTGGTTTTTGTGTTTTCATTTTCAGTCATAATCATAAAGGCTTCTTGGGTAACAACTTCAAATAATCCTTAAGTGAGGATTCACTTCTCAATTCTTACAATATGTTCTTTTAATCCACATACTAGATGTTTACAGCAATGCCTCCACTGACTCTTGGAATATTTGAGAGATCCTGCCGGAAAGAAAACATGCTGAAATATCCTGAGTTATACAAGACTTCCCAAAATGCACTGGACTTCAATACCAAGGTAGGTAAAAATCAAATGTAATTAAAACATAATTATCTTTAGGAGAGGATGTTTATTGCTACTGTTTCCAGTTGTCCACTTATCCATAAATGATACAAATCATAATTGTCTGTTTATACAGGTATATGATATATAAATGTGGAAATAGCAAGTTTTCTTTTATTTTCAGCCTTGATTCTTTTTCTCTGCTGGCAATAAAGCTGTCTTCTACAGGCAGAAGTGATTAAACTTCTCTGTCATTGGTTTGTATGTGTTTGTACTGTTATATGGGAATGGATTACAGAAGCCTGTGGAGAAGCATTTCAGAGGACAATAAAATCTGTCATTAGATTTGTAGAGGGAGGGACATGGTTCAATTCTTTGTCAATTTGGGGTTGTGATTTTACAATTTAATTTTGAGTTTTGGAAAAAAATACTTGAATACAGTTAAAAATGCATCAGAGAGATCAAAAGAAATTTGCAGTTACTTTTAGTAGAAAACATCTTACTATATCTTAATATTTCTATATGATCTTGGAGATTAAATAGTAAAAAAACACAGAGCTTATATATAAAACATGCAATTTCTACAGATTTGTCCATAAATAATCTGTATTAAGATATAATTAAACTGCATCCTGAATCTGTGTGAGCATTGTGACATTTTAAGGGTTCCATTTGATTTGATTTTTCTATATATAATTAGGACTTGGAAGTAATATAATTGTATAATGAAGTTGAAGACGTTTTTAATTTGCCACTGAATACCTGTTAAGTGATGATTTGTAGTTTGTGGAGAGCTGATACCTCTTACTCTTGTGCCTCTTTTCTTATGAAACTGAAGTACTTTTACACAGAACTACTTGTCTAAAATGTCCTTGAATCTTCAATTCATGATATTTTTCTCCTTCAGCCTCACTTCCTCTCTTCACCCGCAAATCTGAAAATGATAAGGAAACTATCATTATGTCACTGTGAATGCTTTAACAATGCAAGGCTTACAATGGTCTGTTAATTCAGGCACTTCTGTGTTGTGATAGTTTTAATACAGTAACGTACATCATGAGTTACAGTTCTGTTTTTAAATGATAACTCTGTTATATATTGCACAGTTTTATTGTTCACTTACTTGGAAATTCTGTGGCTCTTCCCATACAATATTTATTAGAAGTAAAAGTCTACAAAATTCCCAGCTATATAGGTTGAATAGGTGTTGTTAAAGATTTGGAAACATGACTGTCTTGAATGTTGATGCAGATGTTTGTTATGGTAAAAGGGATCAAAGGTTATGAGGTCATGACAGAGGTTAAAGGATTAGCATGTGACAATAAGAATTGGCCAGGAAAATGGAAAAGTAGAACTAATTTTTCTTGCATCCACCTGTGCTTTCTGTCAAATAAAAACTTCTGGTAATGACATAGCAAGAGGGAGAGACAAAGGTTAATGAGTAGCACAAGTTCAAATGTGCAAAGTGTTGGAGTGTAAATTGGATCATACATCGTAGGGTAGTTGTATAATCTAACAAAAGACTTTGAGACATTGTGAAAAATGTGAGGCAAGCAACTTAATTTCAATTGTTTGAACATCTGAACTCTGATAATACATGATAGTTAGTTCTAATAAAGGCTGTAATTGTCAAATACATTGTTAACGGGGAAAAAAAAAATTGCTATCCTGAAGGTACAGGCTACAGATATTAAAATAAAAAAAAAAAAAAAAAAACTCTTAAGAATATGTATGATAACTATTACAGAAAGCATCAGAAGGTTGTTTCTGGATAAACTTAATACGTTTGCTTTTGGAAGTTTTTTTTATAAATGTAAATCAGTTTGAAGTTAATTCAAATTATTTTGAAAGTACATTAAAGAAAGATCCATGTGATGAAGGTGTGCATGTAGGGAGAAATCTTTGGAAGATATTATTTGTCCTTTTTTAATTTTTTTGTGTGTGAAAATATGTAGCTAAGTTCATGTAAACTCATGATTTCTGGTTCTGCCTTAAAAATCATTGCACAAAAAGTAAATTACAAAAACTGAAGTCCTTTTTTACTTCCCTTCCTTAGAATGTAGCAATTTCCCACTTGTCTGGTTTAGTTTATTTTCTTCTGATACTCCCCTATGTATAAGTTTTAATTGCCCGTTCGATTTGAAATTAAAAGAAGGAGATAATACATACTTTTTTTTTCTAAACATAAAAATAAACAAATGACCCATGAAGAGCTAAGAGGCAGAAAGTGCCTGTCAGTTATGTTACTTCACAGTGGTGGCCTGACAGAAACACATTTTCTGAATCTAACACACAGATGAAAAGAAAGGTCAGGGTTCACAGAGCTAGTTTGTTGCAAATGGTTCTCATGGATTTCTCTTTTCCCTTAGGTTTTCTGGGTACATTGTTTAAATGGCCTCTTCCACTCATTCATTCTGTTTTGGTTTCCACTAAAAGCCCTCCAGCATGGTAAGTGTTATGAAAAATAAAAAAAGTTACTTAGAAATTCAGTACCTTTTGAGATTTTTTTTTTTTTTATGTAGTAGTGCTTTATTAATAATGATAGCTTTGTGAGATAGTGTCACTTCTAGAACTGAAACAGATGCAGTCTATTTAAAATGTTTTATTTAAAATGTGTTTAAAAGTAGAAGCAATGCTGTCTACATAAGACTATAAATATGCTTGAAGTAAATTTAAACCATGGAGAAAATTACTATTTAATTGTTATCTTTGTATAATAATCTACTGTGTAAAATACTTAAGAGATCATAAATCACTAGAGTCCTTTGCATCAACTCTTATGTTGTAAGTCTCTATTGGCTGTGGATATAGTCTTTCCTGTTGCTTCAGGGGTATGTAAAACCAGTAGCTTACATCTGTATAAGTAGACTTGCGACAGACCAAAGCAGGTCATCCTGGACAGCTCAGTCCTGTCACTGTTCTAACTTCGCTGTCATATGTGCACCTGAGATGTAGAAGGAAACAGGATGGTTGGGAGGCACACCATATTCATTGTCAAAGACTGAAAGCGCTATTTCCAGGTTGTGGGAATATTTGTGTTTATGGCAGCTCTAATAGGCTTGGGATGTTTTGCCTCCACAATGTAGAAAGTATAAATGTAAGAACAGCTTGTTTCTTATGCTTTCTCCGTTAAATTAGTAGTCATCTCAGGTTTCTTGATAACAGCTGAGCAATTCACTCTAGCACAATTGGTAGAAATGTTTTCACAAGCATTTTGGAATCACAGAATGGCCAGGGTTGGAAGGGACCTCAAGGATCATGAATCTCCAACCTCCCTGCCATGCGCAGGGCCACCAGCCTCCCCATTTAATACTAGACCAGGCTGCCAAGGGCCCCATCCAACCTGGCCTTGAGCACCTCCAGGGATGGGGCATCCACTAACTCTCTGTGCATCCTGTTCCAGCACCTCACCACTCTGTAAAGAATTACCCCCTGACATCCAACCTAAATCTCCCCTTCCTTAACTTAAAACCATTTCCCCTTGTTCTGCTGTTACTTACCCTTTCTTAGAGCTGAATCATAGAATCATAAAACAGGCTGGGATGAAAAAGACCACAATGATCATCTAGTTTGCTATGTGCAGGGCTGCCAACCACCAGACCAGGCTGCCTAGAGCCACATGCAGCCTGGCCTTGAGTGCCTCTAGGGATGGGGATCCACAACCTCCTTGGGCAACCTGTTCCAGTGTGTCACCACCCTCTGTGTGAAAAACGTCCTCCTAATATCTAACCTAAATCTTTCCTGTTTTAGTTTGAAACTATTCCCCCTTGTCCTATCATCATCCACCCATGTAAATAAGTCATTTACATGGGTCTGTAGGAATGTTCTGGTAGTTGACATAAGAGAGTGAGACAGTCACAGCTGCTTGTGCCTGAGAAGGTTAAGGAAAAAACTTCTTGCAATATTCCATGCTGAGGGACTGGAAAGTAGGAAGCAGCCTGTTTTCTCTAAAAGGCCACTGGATGCAAGTTCAGTGGCAGCTTACTGCCTCAAAAAAGGTTGTAGACAGCCTAGGGGGAAGGAGATCCCAAAATGTTATTTTGTATGCTAATACTGCAGCTTCAAATTCATAATAAAATCCAAATTTGAAGTTGTAGTCAATCTGTGTAAGAGACTGACGCATTACATAGCACAGAATAGAGGTCATGTGAACAGTATATCTGTGATATCTGGGTAAGACTACTGGATTCCTGCAAGAGTGTTCCACTGTGGGTATCTCCAGCTCACAGTAGAGGAGCTAGAGCTGACCTGTTTACTGCCATCAAGTCTGAAAAAAGCACTTTCATTCTCTCAGTTCCTAAAGAAGGGCTGGGTGAGAAAGGGGGGCAGAAGTAAGACCAGGGGTTTGTGTACTTGGTGTGTAGTACAACAGCTTCCTGTAGGTCCAGCTGGTGCGGAGTTTCTGGAAGGGGAGAATAATGCAGGGTAGAAGCTGTTAAGTGTGTATATAGAAGGAAGAGGAAATTATGCTATTTTTTCCCAAGAGAGGTGCTTACAGCAGAGAGATCCAATAGGGAATAGAACTATTGTTAACAGGTCTCTGTCTCCACCTATTTCTTATGAAAGAAACAGTGAAGGAGAATTCTGAGAAAAATGAAGAGAGTAATGGAGGAAGAATGATAACTCAATTTTGGCTGCATAAAAGTTCTGAGTCTTAGCAGTCCAACAGTTGGAAACCGTCACAGCTGTCTGCTTATTCCTGTGTTTTATTTCATTGAGTTCTTTACTGCTAGGTGTATATTGTTAAGCAACAGTGCAAATTTGAACAGATACGTATTAGTGCATTGAAAATCTTGAAGATTATGGAAGTTACTGAGAGCTCACAGCCTTTTCTTTGGGTGCTTTCTTGTGTTTACTCTTTATAGACATGAATGTGTGGATAAATAAGGTTAAGTGGAAAATTTCAAACTGCCTGCATTGTAGTAGCATCTACAAGAAATAGTTGAGCAGAGAATACCTTTAAATTTTTAAGAATTTTCAGGCTTTGTTTCATAGAACCTAGACTCTGGACAGTATGCAAAACTAGAGTCTACACTCTTATTATCATCTGGATATAAGAAGTAATCAGGACATAGATCTTGATAGAAAATTTTTCTGGAAGTTCATCAATATAGCAGTAAATGGCAGAAATCAAATTTGTACATACAAGTAAGCCTACAAACTGCCTCCTCTCATGTATAAGCTTCAAAATAAGCAGTGTTCTCAGCTTTGTTTTCAGGCTTCCAGAGCTCTTGTTCTTCCTTGTGGTGTCCTGTTCTATCCATAGAACAGGTGTAGAGTATGGTACTACTGACTGCATTTGTTTGCTTCCTTCCACAGGCACTGTATTTGGTAATGGTAAAACTTCAGATTATCTGCTCTTGGGAAACACCGTTTATACTGTAAGTCTTGCTACAGCTATCTAATGCTTTATCAACTCTTTGTCTATACTGGCCCTATCTTTAACTCCTACTCCAGCTCTACTCCTAGAGATGTTTTTTATCATTATTTATAATTCTCTGTATTGACGACATTATATAAAATGGTACTTGGATGACTGAGAAACCTTAAAGTGTGTTTTGTATTTAACTCTGGTTTTTAAAACAAAATAGTTTAATAAAGTAAAGATGCAGAAGACTCATCTGTCCTTTACTGGAAACAGTCTATTTTTGAAGTAGTGGGAACTGTAATTCCCTAATTAACAATTACCATAATTTAAGGCGATTTTCTGCATTGGAGACATCATGAGTTATTGTGTATAGAACTGGCTTGTTGACTTGAGAAAGTACAAGTCTCTACTCCCTCTCTTAATTAGTAATAGGAACTTGAAATGAAGGCATAGCCACATGCAACTAAGACTTGTTTGATGTGTTTTTCAAGGCAGCCAAACTGCCATAATCAGTTAAACTTGACCACACTTAACGGTAATCTTATGTTACCCTTGTACTTACTAATCATTCTTGCTTTTTCTTTTAATCTTTATATCTCATAAAACAAAATGATGAAGCTAAATACCTGTTTCTTACTTATTGAGAATATCCGGCAGGTACGGGTTTTCCAAGAACTCTTAGAAGCTGAATTAGATAGAGCTGCTTACTCTTCTCTGGCCTTCAAAATCGAATGTGTCCACCTGACATTTGAGGTGAAACAGGTTCTTCTCAGGGAATGAGATTCTCTGCATCAGGTTCAGACCCTGCTGTTTACTTACAAGTTGCAACCTGGCTCAGTTCAGCTGATGTTGTGAATTTTATGAAATGTATACACGACTTGTGTAACTTTGCTTATCCTAGGACCTGAGTCAGGTTTTCTGACAGCCAGCATCCACTTCTACTCTTAAAGCATCCTTAATAATGGCCATCATTCTATAGAGTGGGTCTCTTAAAGCATCCTTTACAGTGGCCATCATTCAGTTGAGTAGGTTAGCACTGTACACATTGTTAAACCCAATTATTCAACATACTGCTGTAATCACAGCGGAAGTTCTGTCCTGAAATGGTCTCAGAACTTCATCCTAGTAGTAGTTCTTCTCTATGTCTCCTTTTGAAAGCCAAGCTTGACACTAGAAGAAAACAAGTTACATATGCTGTACTGAGAGGTTAGTGGATTAGGGTTTACTTACATTATTTGGATTGTCCTCCATCAACTGATGGCAGTCCTGAAATCTTAGCACATCTGAGTATCACCTGTTATATCAGGTGGCTCACAAACATCAGAGCCTGCTTTTTTAAATTTATGGTAGCATTTTCCACTGCCTTGAGAAATTATTTCATTTCTGCTACTTTTCAGTATCAGATGTGGAGCTGGTTGTTACTGCTTGTCAGGCTGCATCCATAAATGTTTAGAGGTCAGAATAGACAGTGCAGTTCTTCTGTCACTTTCTGCAACTGGTTTTCTATTTAGAGAGCTGAAACCTCACTGTCTTGAGAGTCTTAATTGACTGTTACTACCTTAAAAAATGGTTAAAAAAGAATTCCAAATAAAATGGTGAAGGAATAGTTTAAGTCCAGACAGCCTGCTCTTCCTTTTGTTTCCCTTCCCTTCACACTGAAAATCTTGGGAGTGGTGAATGTTGCAATTGCTGTTTTCCTATCCTTGCACAGGAATTCAAGGAGTTCTTGAGTACTCTTGAAGAAATTAGAGACTTTCAGTTTGGGGGTGTGGAACAGTGTAATGAGAAGAGGGAATTTATTCAGTCAGTATCTCCTTTGACAGCAACCTTCACTGTTTTTGTTTTGTCTGCATGGTCTGTGCACGCAACGAGACTTCTTAAACTGATCCTAAGGGATAATTTCTTCTCTTATGTCAGATTCAAAAATAACAAGCACATGTAACAGTGAGAAGTATTTTTCTCCATAATTATTTTTTTCATGCATCCAAATACAGCACCATGATTGGATAGACTAAGTAAATTATAACACCCATCATGGTCCTTAACTTTCTTCTAATGAGATTTCACAGCATTTTTAAATAGTGAAATTGTGGCATTGTTTGTGGGTTTTTTTAATCCATATTAATGCACCAGTAGTTGAAACAAGATACTCCGGACTCCAGATCAAAAGCATAAACCTGAAAGTAGGGTGAAAGCTTTCTAGTGGGATTTTGTATCCTTCTGTGCTCCAGACACAGTGCAAGAATTGTCAAATACATTTAACTAGTGATTTTCAGCTTCTGATAAAAGGAAATTACTTCTGAGTTTTTGAGCCTCCTTGAAGTTCAGCTACTGATGAAGTCCCCACTTAAATGATTGCTGCCAACATGGCCAATAAACCAGAGTTTTCATCATCTGTGTTTGAAACTAAAGTGTAGCTGTTAGAGTTTGGTCTTTGTGGCTCAGTTTTTTGGTCTCATGTATTTTGGACTGTAGATACAGCGAAACATGTAATACCTGTTCACGCATGTACTAAAACTATATCCAGTATTTCTTTAGTGAATATAAAACTTGTTTTTGTAAATTTTACAGGAAAGAGATAAACAGTTTTATTGACTATTCATTGCTGGTGAATTGTAAATTTTCAACTACTACTCATCTCTAAATTAAAATGGAACATGTCATATTGGAGAATATCATGATGTATTTAGGCATTGTTCCATAAAAAAAGAGTCAAAATAAGAAAAGATAAAAAATGAGAAAGAAGAAGAAAAATGACATAAAAAAGATTTTATATGTTATTTTGTATGCAGAACATAGGTTTTGGACTGTCAGTATTGGCTTTGGCTTTTCTGAGTTTGGTGAAGGTGACTCTGGAACAAAATACTGCTAAATTGAAGTAACTATTTAAATTTAGGCTATTGTAAAACAATTGCAGGTTTTCAGCCAAGCATCTGTATCTTCAGAATCTCTCTTTTTATAGAAAGTTGAAGTCATCCTCTCAATAGCTAAAGACCATCTATGATCTTTTACTGACCGCAGTAAACTACAGTTGGAATACTTTTCGCACACCTCTCTGTTAACTAAAATAGCATAGAAAGAGAAACTAGCACCTTGGTTAAAGGCAAACTTCCAGCATTGCAGGAGGCAAGGGAAATTAGGAAATTTCTAATATAAAACAAGAGTATTCCAGGCAGAACAAATGAAGATTATTATTTGAAACTAATAATACTCAATACTTTATTACTTGCTCATTAATTGCATTTACTTTTGAAGCTTGTAGTCTCGTTTTACTTGGTCATTTCAAATGGACACTTCAGATCTAAACTCACACGCTTACAGAGAAACAGATAAAGTGCAGCTAGCACAGTCTAAATTAATTTTATTTTGGAACTGCTGAGAATTCTACATTTTTGGAACACATTATTTTAAATCAGACGGGCTATTCCCTAGCTTCTGCAGCTCTATAGAAATGACTGCATTTTGTTTTACCAATTTCTATTGCGTTGGTACCTTGGAACCTGTTGCATTGACCTGCATGTACATTGACACACAGTACTTTGTTGAATATTATTAAAGAAATCTTGTTTAAATTGAAGAGATTGATTATCCTTTCTCTTATTTGTGCAATTAAACATAACGTAAATTACAGAAATAATTAAACCTTTTATTCTATGTTTTCCTGAAAGATTAACCAAATAATTAACTCTGTATGTATTCAGTAAGATTTTCATCTTAAATAAGAACCTCCCTCTCTCCTTTCTCTTTTTAAAGTTTGTGGTTCTAACTGTATGTTTGAAGGCTGGATTAGAGACCTCATATTGGACTTTGGTAAGCAAATGTCTTTATCACATTCTCAAGTGCACTTTAAAGTATGATGGATGAATATATATATTCTTGTTATGTATGGCTTTTGCTATAGTATCAAATTAAATTGTGGTAACTCATGGGAAGACAGAAAATACATTAAAAAAATGGTGAATAGTGAAAAGGAGGAATTTGGAGTAAGGCTTAAAGTCATCCTAGAAAAATCAAATGACTGAAATGTTTGTAATTAAGCTTAAATTGGTTTAAAATGTAAATGACATTGCTGCTGAAAATATAAGCTTGCTTTATGAAACTATAATAGTTAATACCAGGCATTGGAATGTTTATCAGAAATGCATCATAAACAGTAAGTAGCAAAGGTCTTTTTTTATGTCATAATACATCTACGATGATTGTTTTGTTTTTCTTTGTTTTAACAGTTCAGCCATATAGCTATCTGGGGCAGTATAGCACTCTGGGTAGTGTTTTTTGGAATCTACTCTTCTTTGTGGCCAGTCATTCCTATGGCACCTGATATGTCAGGAGAGGTAAAGTATATTTTAACTGATCTCCACATGTGCACAAAGAATACTTCAGGTTTTAGTTCAGACCTAATCTATATTGGATCCTTCTCTTAGCTAGAGGTACGTAGCATGTTTGCTTCTGACTATACCTTCAATGTGGAAGTCATATTTATTGAAAACAGGATGAAATTTTACTCTTCTGAAAAAAAAAAGCTCAGCTAATATGCTGTGATTATATGGTCTAGCAAGGAAGAGTTGATAAATAAGCTGCATCACAGATTTTACTTTTCTAAAGGGATGTCTTAACCAAATTCAGAACTCAAAATTACAGCACTGGCTTGGCTGGAGATTTTTTTATAGTGAAATAGCATATGTAGTACGTTGCTTAAAGCTGTCTTTGAAACTCTAGTCTATGTCAGACATTTGAGTTGCCACAACATTGCATGAGCATCATGCACACATTTACTTTTCAATTAGTGTTGTGCTTGGAATGAATTATTGTACCATTTCTTTAATCTTATAGTGTAAATTTTGGTTTCTCTTTTATTATTATCCTATTTGTGTAAACCTATTTTGACTATTGCAAGTAGTACTAAACCCACAAAACATACACAATTGCTGCTTGTCCTGATCTAATAGAACTTCAGTCCCAAATGCTCTTTTAACTTGTTTTGCTTTTAACTTTGCTTCTATCATGTAATTCAGCAATTTAAAAACACCTGCACATTGGGAGAAATGTAATGAATATCCCTCCCTTGCTTGGAGTTAAATCAGACCCACAAATCTCACCTCCCACATAAGATCTTATGGGAAAACAAGTATGTAGTCATTTATGTACGTACTAAATTACAATGGAAAGCACAAGGAGTTGACTTAAGTACTTCTTAAGTACTTGGGCACCAAAGAAAGAGAATGAAATTTATATAATTTCCTGCTGTTTTTCCTCTCTACTATAACCTCTAACGTTCCTGTATGGGTATACTTTATGTTAACTTTTGCCTTCATTACTCAGAAAAAAAAATGAAATAAAATTTAAAAATTATGTACATTATTCTAAACTGATTAAAGCTATTTTTTCTAAACTGATTAAGCTTCTTTTCCTCATAGTCACTATATTTTTAGAAGAAATTTCAGAATATATCTGGAATTTGTCATGTGTGGTTTTGATTTGGGTGGTTGTTTTTTTGTGTGTTTTTACACTGTCTTGTTCAAGACAGAGGAATGGCTGTAGCAGTAAGAACAATGTGGGCAGCAGGATGTGTTGCACTTGGTAAGGCATAGAGGTGGCTACTTCACAGTTGAAATAGCTGAATATTTTACTTAATGCATGTTCAGTCTCTGAAGTTGTAAACAAAAAAAGTCACTGAAAGGAATGCATTTCCTACAAATTTTGCAAAATATTTGCTTGTAAAATGAGGTTTCTGCCAATTAAAAGTAAATTTGCAATTTGAATTTCATGTGACACCAAAGTAATATGACTTACTAAGTTAAATAAATGAATTTGGGTAAAAATGTATCCATGATTGAAATGTATCTAGTTATTTCGTTAGTAGGAATTTGTGGCTTTGCTTATGTATATATAGTAGCACTAGATGCACACAGTTGTTGGAGGTTGCTTTTTGCTTCTATTTTTTTTTCTAAGAATATAGCTAGAGGCCTCTAACACTGGAATAGTTTCTCGTAAACTTCTTATAGACCTTAAGTGCTCATTTTAAAAAAGCTCATCTAGCTTTTTGAGGTATATTCTTTATGGACAAAGACAGTCCTGTTGACAAATACAGTGCCTCAGGTGGGAGCCAGCATTTTTGTATGCTATCCTGGAAGCCTCCAGGGCAGATTTTCTGGGTTTTGCTGAAGTAAGTCCAGGCCTCTCCTAAGTATTCAAACTAAAAGATTCACAGATGTGAAACATACTGTGGTATGGTAGAAAGAAATACACGTGGACATCTCTACTTTTTCTATGCAAATGCTGCTTGTCTAATTCCTTCCAATATGTAAGTCACACTTGAAGACTTGCACTATATAGGTACGTTTGACAGAACTTAAAGAAACAAGCTGACCTGTGTTTCAGTAGCTTTCTCTCTGTTTTGGCTCAGCCTGATCAGACAAAATATGCTGAAGGGAATTTCTGATTTTTTTTGTTGTTGTTGTTGTTGCTCATTTGTTTTTTGTTTTTTTATAAATAGGTTTTGTACAAATTCTAGGACTAGATTTGGGAACTGGTTTTTTTGCAGTACTAACTCAGTGGTCAAAACTGCTGACAGCAACCTGTGTCCAAATTCATTCTTTAATTTCACAGTGCTGTGACTTTACCTGGTCTAAAACTGGAAAGCCATTTCATTTGGAAAAAAGGTGCCACTGCAGACAACAAAAAGAACATTTTCATTGTAGATCTGAGTAAGCCAACTGTGTCAATCTCTTCTACACTAACTGAGTTTTCCTTCACATACAACATTCACAAAGAGAGTAAGCGAAGTATACTCAATATGTTTTCAAGCACACCTACAATATTTTCTCATTTTAAAGCCACATAGTTTGCATAAATAACTAAAAGTAAATTATGAATCTCTTCTTATTCAATATTTACTTTGTATAAACTCTTCCATATGCAGAAAACTGTTGTGTGATGCTGAACAAAACACATCTACAGTCTGTCATCGAGTGGATTAGCAGGAGAAATTTTATTTTCCTGTTTTGCCATACTGTGTAATATAGCACCTGAAAAAAAGAAATGCTGCTGCAATTAGTTGTTCTGTATTTTTGTCTGTGTAATCTTGCAAGTAACTATGCATTAAATAATGACGTTTCTGTGACTTGCATCACCTAACCAGAGTAACTATTCGAATGGGTATCAGTAGAATCTAATGCTCATAGAACCTTTCCATTAAAACAATAAAAATGCTGAATTTCTATGTTAGTATAAGTTATTTTTCTGAAACAAGTATGAGTGTGATTCAAGTTGAAAGGATATAGGGAGAGAGGGAGGAAAGCGTGAACAACTTAATGTCTATTTTACACTTATACAAATCCTGATTCATTTGATCCTGTTTTATGCCTTGAGTTTTTAGGGAGGTGTTTTTTTATACACCTGATTAATGAAGTAGCTAAAAATTATAAAATTTACTGGAAATAAGAAATATGATATTAAGATTAAAAGCAAAAGTTCAGTATCTGCAGAATTGATTATTTTTATACTGTAGATGTGCATTGTAAAGTTCTCCAGAACCCCAAAACAGTAATCATTGATCTATGTCTGTCTTCCTCCCTATACCTATGTGACCCTCTTGTTTAGGGAAATAAAATTTGTTTTGCATGTATATTTTTATGGTGAACAATATTGTTTTATAAAAGAGTTTGACAATTTATTGAGGATTTTTTAAAGTGAATCAAAATTTATCTCATATTTCCTTTTTAATATCCCACAGTCTTAATACTTAACACATTTTATCTCATTAAGTTATTTAAACAAGAAGTTTGCTTTTAATTTTTTCACTGTTGGAATCCAAAAGCAAGGAAATTTCATAAACAAAGTTTCTTTTGAATTTATCAATAATGTCTCCATTTAATTCCCTTTAGTTGGTCTCCATTTTGAGTATTAATACCATACAATTTAGTTGTACTTAGTCTCTAGTACTAGATATTTTTTTAGTCATTTTTTAGTTCTTGCTGTTCCTGTGTTCCTGTATTTATTTTGTTTTACCATTGTGGACTTCTTTAGTGGCAGCTTGTTGTTGATGCTCTTTTTTTTTTTTTTTTTTAACATAGCTTTTGAAATAATCTAGATTTTTGTAAAATGCAAGGAGAGAATTAAGTATGTATAAATGTAGTTCAGAGAGGAAGGAAGCCAGTATTGCGAATATGTAGTAAGGTTCATCCTTGCATTTCATCCTTTTCTGGACTCAAGTGTCTTACTGTGGTCAGAGATAAATGCTAATCTGATGATTCACAAACCTGTGTTGCTCTATTGACTTCATTAAGGTTTATATTCTGTCATCACAGTAATGCTTCTTGAAGCTTTAGGATTTATAGTGAGCTGTGTGTATTCATTACTTAAAATGTTATTTATTATTTGTGTTGATATTACTGGAACCATATTTCATCCCTCTGAGGGATACCTTTTCTCCTTTGCATCTATCTGCCATGAGGAAAATTCATGGTCCTGCAATGACCTAGTAGTGCTCTTAGCTGAAGAAAATCAGAGAAACTGGGGGAAAAAGTGACAGCTGGCCTTGTAGCCATTTTTCTTGTCAAACAGGGGAATCATTCAAGTGAGAACTTCTGAATTCTGCCTGCAAATATCCCATTATGTGCTTCTTAATTACTACTTTCTGTTTTTACTTTGAATGTATTTTCAAAAAATAGGAGTACTGCCTTTTTAATTCACCTCATAAGCAAAGTTCCTACTTAATAGGACCAATGGGATTTTTATTTTTTTTAACTGCAAAGAGCAAAGAAGCACTGCAGGCATGACTACAGCTCCTTATGAAGACTGCCGCACTGGGAATTAATTGCAGATCTGTTTTAGTATTAGTGTTAAGTACTTTGACATGTATGAAGAGAAATACGTAACTAAAACTAATGAAGTTGTCTCTGAAGGCAGCTGAGAAGAAAAACTTGTTGATTTGAACTGCTTGAACCAACTGCTGTTGGTGTTGAAGAGATGTTATTTTAATAGTTCTGTAGATTATGGGGAGAGGATATGTACATAGATAGCAGTTGAAGTAAACTAAAGCAAGAATCTTCGTCTTTCTCTTTTTACCTTTAGAAGGCTATTGTTTTTTTTAAATAGCTGTTTCAGAAGAACATTTCATAGTGAAGAAAAAGGAAATATTTTTGTTCATTTTGGCATGTAATTTCCTATTACACATCCTTTAAAACATATTGCCTCCAGGATTTCTAATCCAGGAATGAATTTCAGTCCATCTTTTTCTTTAAAAATATAAGTCTGTGTGTAGCACTTAGTAAGCAATGCTAATTCATTTTAGAAAGTCCTAATATTGAGCATGAGCTGTGCAGACGACAAATTATTTATCTTCCCTGCAGGATTTGTTAGTTCTACAATAAACTAGGCTTTCCAGCTCTCATTTTGGATTACTTCTGAATTCCCCTGGGAGCCACTTTTGTGGCAGATTCCATTTGGTTTCACAAGGCCTAAAGGGGGAAAACTTGGCATAGACCACAAATCTCTCACATTAGGAACAATTTGTAAACCACGAACAGAGGCAGCCAGAGTCCGGCCCCAGAACAGGCTGCTCCTGTTAGTGCCATTGTCTGGAAAGGATTGGTTTGCCATTTCCCAGATGACCTGCCTATGTGTAGAGAGATGTGAAAAGTTAGAGACAAAAATGTTTTCTACAGAGTGAGGGGGGAGCTTTCTTGTACAGAAAGGAAGGAAATACCTCTGTGGGATTTTATTTTTCCCCTCTTCATCCAAAAAATACAAAGAGGCCCTCTGTCTTTAACACGAATGTCGGCTTTAAATCTTTTAGGTTTGGATTAACTCTGTATAAGAAAAAAATCTGACAGGCTTTCAAATATGACGCAGAAAAACTTTTTTTTTTTTGCCTCAATTCATGTTGTTCATTTGTAAAGCCAAAGGCTGGATGGACTGAATAGTAGGCGCCAGTTGTTCCTTCATTCATAGTTAGCATTACAATGGTCAGAATTAACATCCTAAGACCTACATTATCACTTTTGCTGTTTCACCAGCAAACGTTTAATACAGGGTGGCTAATGCAAGGATAGCTCTTAGTTGTCCTATAAATTAAAAAATGTTATTAATAATAGGAAGTAACAGTTGTAATTACTTCAAGTTTTTCTGCTTTTTGTTTTTGTTTAGGAAGCCATTATTCTGTCTAATTTATATTTAATTATAAAAGATCTTGTAAAATGTACTTATGATAGACATTTCCTATTAGCTGTTTTCTTAGGAAATTAGTAGTTAATCACCTTTGTCAAAAGTCAACTTTTGCTTATAAATGGACTGCACAAATACATTTTTCTTCACATCCTGATAGAAAAGAAAATTGGTGGGTTTTTTTCTTCCCGTTGAAGCTCTGAATTGGTTTGGGTTTTTTGAACCTGTAATTGCTCAGTACTTATATGTTTGCCAACAACCACTGGCAAAAATAATTACTAAAATCTCAGGGCAGTATCTATGTCCTTTCAACATAGCTGTCAAATACAGTCTTACACTTTTAAGAGAATTGGTTGAAATTTGGATACAAAAATGAGGTGGAGCTTTTGCCTGTATAAAATGAGATTTTTTTCTGAAAAATCATTCATTTTAGGCTTTACACACATAACATGCCAAGTATAACTCTAAATATTCAGAAATACGCATTCAGAAGTTGGGCTTCAGCTACTGCAAGCTACTTACATTGTTCTGCTTATTTATACTAGTGGAGTTTTAACTGTTAGGCACTAAAGTTTAGCTTTTCAAAGGAATTAGTCTCCAAATAATGATACAAGGATTTCAAAGAGTATCCTTGCGTAGCAATGTTATTTCCGATCTCTGTGTAATCTGATTTCATCTCAGAGGGATCTTAATACTGGATGCAGAATAATCTTTCAGTATTATGCTTTTTTAATTCTTTGCATCTGTAATATTGTTAATGTAAATACTTGAGCATGTACTTACAAGAGTAAAGATTTTTGTGTGAAGTCCATATGTTTTGGTATTTATTTTGTATTTTGTTTTAGTATGTTAATAAAGAAGTTACAAAAAGAAGAAAATCCTGTGTAATTAATAGAGGAAGGTGTATAAGAATGGAAAAACAGCAGAGAGCATTAACATATTTTACAAGTATTCCAATATGTATTAGCATGTTCATTTAAGGCTATGTTACATAATTATGTAATTAGTTGTTAGTTCTCATCTTTAAACAGTTTGTGCACGGGAGTCTGTAGCAGTGTGGGAGTAGTGGTGGAGGGAGTTCTATTGGAGACAGCTCAACTTCAGTCTGAGTTACAGTGCAAAATGACTGTAGCAGCATCCAGTATCCATAGCAAAGGTCAGTAAATCATTACAGCTGCTATGGTTGATTGCAAATGAGAGATGTATTGACAAAGTTTGAGAGATGGGCTTGAAGGGAGTCACTAAATCTGATTTTAATGGAAATAGGTACCGTCAGTGCAGTAATACAGAGCAGGGATGTGACGGCATTAAATTCCCCTTCTCTAAAAGAGCTAAGCAGCGTGATCTTTTTACCAGCATATTAACATGAATTAGTGCTTACTGTCTACTGCTTTTCTATAGCAAAGGTGTTAAAGTTGTGTTTTACATTAGACGTTCTAGAACAGTTCTTTTAAACTTGATTTTCATTGTCTCAACCAAGTCATTGATGTTTCTACGTTATTTTTGTTTTGTTTTTTTCTAGTTCTCTTCGTAACATAATCATGTCTTGTGCTTTTTTCTTCCAGGCAGCTATGATGTTCAGCTCTGGAGTGTTTTGGATGGGACTTTTATGTATTCCCATGACAGCTTTGCTTTTTGATGTAGTATACAAAGTGTGAGTACAGAAATACCAATGTTCATGGGAAAAGTACTGAATTTTAAGCATGTTCTTAATTACATCAATAACATGTTCTGATTACAACAGTAGGAAAAGCAAATAAAGAGCAGCTCTGATTTTATGAAATTATTTTTCAGCTTGTTTTTGACTTGTTCCGTCTCAGACCCCTGATTATAAATGTTATTAGTATTTTAAACGCTTCAATAATTTAATGTCTGTTTTTTGTTTCTAATTTGCAAGAACAGATAGTGAAATATATTATTCAGACTTACTTTACCATATTTATTCATTTAAGGCTAAATTTTAAGTTACCTGGGAAAAGGGATTTGTATATTGAGTGTGCATGTGTGATCTTTTGCTTTCAAAAATCGTAAAGCTGACAGTATTTTGTATTACTTTTAGAGTAAAAAGAGCTACTTTTAAGACACTGGTAGATGAAGTTCAGGAATTGGAAGCAAAGTCTGAGGATCCTGGGGCCGTTGTACATGGCAAGAGGTACTGTAAAAATCTACATATTGATGTCTTCTATATGATAATAAAATCAGTAATAATAATGATGCTTCAGCTTCATACATGTGTCAAAGGCAAAATATTACTTTCCAAAACCATGGAAACTAAATAGAGTGAAAACCATTTTCTGTAGGTGTCTGTAGAAAGGTTTGGGGTCTACTCAGCCTGCATGTTTTTCCATGAGCTTAGATGATGAAAACTTTAATCCTGTCACTTTGTGTCAGCAATCAAAGCAAAGGCAGTTTAAACATGCATTATTTAGTAGTATAGTTACAAATTGGGCTTAAGCATGTAAAAAACAAATAAAAGTGTCCTTGATAACATAGGAAAAAACAGCAAAATCTGTCAGGGACCTGTTGAAATAGAACAAACTGGCACTGTATCTCATGCTAGTCAAGAGCAAACAAATTTGACCAGATTTGGTGAGGTAAGAAATAACTTGAACTTGACACTCCACAATTCTCTTATTACATCCTCCGTTATGTGTCAGGCAGGTCATTTGAAAAGGAGAAGGTAAAATTGAGAAATTGAACAATTTTCATATGTAAACGTAGTGTGTGCTTACAGAAATACTTTTTTAACTCATGTATAACTTGTAACCTTGAAAAAACTGAGAGATGACAAAGTATGCTCCTCCCACTACCCACTTCCATTTCATTAGTGCCATTTGACTGAACTGGGACTTTCTTTCCTTGCCTTCATTTTCATGACTTCTGTGAAGTTTTACAAAAGCCAAAGCTGTTGATATTTGATTTTCCTCTTCTTTTTCAATTTTGGACTGCTGTTTTCTCTGATATCTTTGTGGTAAAGGGCTAAACTAAGAAGGCTTTATAGGAAGAAAGGTATGCATGTAAGGAGACCATAAGAATGCAAGGAGACATTTCTTTTGTCATACGTCCAATTTCAGGAAGCACCTTCTGTTCATAGAGAGAATTAGTTTTCATGTCTGTTTTAATCTTATACTATCCTTCCTCCAATCCTGTGGGAATCAACTTACTAGAATTTACCCAGTTGAGACTAAATAACATTGGATACCAAGATGATGATCAACATGGTGGAATATCTAAACTGATTGCTTTGGATGCCTCTCTCTAGCTACATATCTTTCTTTGGCAGCATCAGGGCAGGATCTTCCTCCAAGTTAACTCATATATCAGTGTGTTTACTTTTGAGCCAGAAGCAGTATTTGCTGAATGCTATTTCTCAAGGAGTGGTAGAAGAATAAATTACAGAAAGGAAAGCAGGTATTAGTACAAGGAAGTGCTGAAAGAGGGACATCTTGTAGCTGCAGAAGAAAGTAAGGTAATGTATCTGTTCAGTGTTTTGTACTTTCATTACCAAGATTGCTCACATATTCCCAAATTCTGCTATTTCAGTATGCTCAGTAGGCAGTATGCTCTTCCTTCAACCTCCAGAATTTCTCCCACATCCATTCATATTTAGATCAGAGGAGCCTGGTGTTTTCACCAGTGGTGTTACAGTCATCTCTTTGTGTCACAATTAAATAAATAGGAAGGCTTCACTAAGATTCTTCAGTTACCTGCTAGAGTATCTTTCTTTATTCTCCACAAAGTCATTTTTGGGCCTGTATTCTTTGAAGTGTAGAAAAGCATCTGCCTCACATACAAATCCATGGATATTAGACATCTTAGTCTTTTTTAAGGATTTTTTTCCTTTGTGATTTTTTTGGGGAGGGTGTTTTTAATTCATGTAACAGAGATAAAACTTCACCCTTCGTGGATAAAGTATTCTTTGTTAAGGAAATGCTTTGATGAAGTGACTTACTTGCATCTCTCATCACATCCCATTAATCCCAAAGCATCCCAGTGGTGTCCCAGGACATGGGGCTCCATCTCCTTCTGTCTGTACACAATGGGGACACAGCACCTGAGCTGCAGCACCAGAGTGGCTCTCAGACTTTTTCCAAGGCTACCCATGCAGTGATTCTGACCATGGGCATGATGGAGATGGGAGAATAATTGGACTAGATTATCTGAGTGGTCTTCTCCAATCTTAGTGATTCTGTGATCTTCCGAAGCTTGGCTGAACAATTGTATGGATTTTGAGTCCCTAAGTCGCAGAAGCCTGAACTAGATACCAGTGCAGAGTACATGGTTAAATTGGCAAGGAATGTCTTCAGCATCTGTTCTAAATATGCATGTCTGACTTCTATATTCTAGATTTACAGTACTTTTTGTAGGAGAGCATCAAGTTATTTTTGACAAACTTATTGTATATTCTTTAGCACCAACTAATATTTTGTCCTAGTGTGCAAAAAAACTCTGGAAGTACCTTTCTATGTTACAGTAGAAAAAGAGATTATTTTCTCATAAAATGCCAAGTAACCAGAAACAGCGATAATATTACTTACTGTAAAAATATTTCTACTGCATAGGCTAACAATAGCATAAATAACAGTCCTGACTTTTGCAAATGTCTTTAGAGATATCTGCCACAAATACTGCTTCAGATAATAATTGTTTTTCATTCAAGCACCTTGTAAAGTATTTATTTTTAAACCACACATAATTGGTCAGGAATATATGAAGTACTCACAATTTTCCTGTAAATGTATATAACAAGTTCAAATACAGTTAATATTCAGCTTTTCCATACAGGTGTGCATGATGAGCATAGTCACTTAGTTGCTATGATTGGTCAATTATGAAACTATGTTTTACTGACTTTACATGTAGATTTTTAAATATATGTGTTTGGATGGCAACAGGATGATTCATAATAAAGAGCCTGTGCTCTTTCATCAAGTATAAAATAGAGCGGAATTTAATACCTGAATAGCTGGAAGCACTTTTGTTTTCCAAAATTACTTCCTACTTTATTTGTATTTTCTATACCAGCAATCAGATCTATGCAGTGGAAACTTCATTATACATAAACTAACAGATGTGTGTACTTCATGTAAAACTTAAAGCAATATTTTCAGTGCTTAACACTTAGGCAGTTTGAATGGTTCTTTCTGGAACATGAGCAAGTGATAATGATAGTACTAAAATGCTAGAATAGGCCTACTGTTCTTTTAATAAAATAGTTTTGTATTAGAAAATAACACCTGTCAAAAAAAATCTCTGAAATTTTCTGTTTTCAGCTAATATTAAGAAAGGTTTCTCAGATGTACTGCAACAGAGATACAGATTATGCCCCTATCAATATTTGTATGGTCTTTCACCTCTCTGCTCTCCCATTACATGTGAAAGTGTTCAATTATTCACCCTGTGTATCACCTTGGTTTAATCCTCAGTCTCCAATTTTTCAGAATCCCATTACTTTATCAGTATTTTGTAGCTCTGAACTGAAAATCAAGGCACCTATGCTGCCTGGTGCAGTGACAAGGAAATTTTTTTTCTTTTTTTTTTCCAAAAGAGCTATCTCAAGAAAACATGAAAGGAAAGGTGTGTCTCAGTACTCTAAATTCTCCTTTCTTGGTATTTTGTCTCAGCCAGCAGATGCTGACTGCTTTCCTGCAGCTGGTACCTAATTCCTTTTTGTAAAGAAGACTCATTCCATCCAGAGCATGGCCACAGAAGCAGTTTAGGCCACCCATCCACTTACCCTGTAGATTCTGTGGTTAGCCTTACTCTGTGGATGTGGGGATGTAGGTTTATTTCTCTCTTCCCTCTTGCCAAGATCTGACCTCCTGGCATATGCTTTAACCACCAGATTGGAGGGAAACAGAAGAGGCAGGCAGACCTCTAGACTCTCTGGTCTCTGCCAATGGTTCAGCTTCATATAGAAAAATTTGAAGAAACGAAGAAAGAATAAGCATTTCTAATTTACAGGTTTGAATGCTACTCCAGTAAGGGAAGGAATCTAGTTGCCTTCCTATCACTCAGTCTGGTAGGTAGTCTAAGAAGGTAGTCTGCTTCGCTAGTTGACAAATAGTGGTAAGGAGTAATTTGACTAGTCAGAACTCACTAGATTTAGATCTGTGTAAATCCTTCATGTTTACTACATTCTAGCAGAGAGACAACTTTGATAATCTAGCAGAATTAACAAAATCGTATCACTATGTGTACTCAGAATAGATTTAAGCAAAAGAATTTAGACCAGCTCACAATGGGAGAGACTGGATTTTCAAGCACTGGAAATGTAAAACATAAGATCTAATTCACGGTGAATATCAAATTCATAGCAAGAAATTAGCATTTTTATTATGATTTTTTTTAATATAGTCTGTGCATCTTCAATATGTTCTCAAAAATAACACCGTGTAACTGGTGTAACTCTTCCTTCATCTTCTTTTATATCCCTTCTCGGATACTGTTTGAGTAGAAACTCAACCCTTCTTTCTGTAATACAGCCTGGCACTACCCAGACCATGCTACCTCTAGAAAGCCAGTGCCTTCCCTTTACACCACATGTTTCTAAAGGAGTCACGCTCAAACGTTTACAATATTGTTCATTTATTTGTATTGTCAGTGTTTCAAGACAGATGTTTTGCATGTACTGCAAGAATTAAAAAAAAAAAAACAAGGACATGGGCTTCATAATCTGCCCTTGCACAGTCTTTTAATCATCTGTTTAATAATTAATTCAGACACAAATAGTAAACAAAAAATGGACATTTTTTCTTTTAATAATTAATTTCTCTTTAACAGACTCAAAGGATGAAGGAGATATAGTAACTAGTAAGTAAACTTTTTCACCTCTGTTTTCTTTCTAGCTTAACTGAAAGAGCCCAGCTACTGAAGAATGTCTTTAAGAAGAACCATGTGAACCTGTATCGCTCTGATTCTCTGCAGCAAAACTTGCTTCGTAAGTGTCCAAAAAAAACCAACAACAAAAAAAGAACCCAATGTCCATTGATAGCATAGAAACTCCACCTTTTGTTGCATTTTTATGTAGTAAAGATGTAGATGTGGTATCCTAATACTTGTTGCAGCGGCCTTTATTACATCTAGCATGCATCTTCAAAATTTATGCCTCTATTTTGTATTACAGACTGGTAAAATTCATTTTTAACATCTCATCGTTACCTTTAATAAATGAATTAGTTAATACATGTTCTTGAATTACAAGGAAATCTTAAAGTTAATTTTTTAAACTTTAAGCATCTTTACACTGCTTTAATTCAGCCTGTCTAAAAAAAAGGAAGACATACAGAATGTAATTATCAGATACTGTGTTTGTAAGAACTGACAACATATGTGACCATATTCATGTTTGAATGTAAACTCAGTACACCATATACTTTGCCTGTGGTTAGGATTCTGTTCATTCCTAAGATTTTGCACAGAGCTCTTCGCTTCCGTATAACTGCAAAATTATGGAAGAATGGTGTAGGTTTTCTCCCTACACTCTGCACCTTCATTGGCCTTTAATAAGTTGCTTTAAAATACTGAGGAATATGCAAAATATGATTAAAAACTTAATTGGTTCCTGTTTTGTTTTGTATCTGCAGATGGCTATGCTTTCTCTCAAGATGAAAATGGAATTGTTTCCCAATCTGAAGTAATACGAGCTTATGATACCACAAAACAAAGGGCTGAGGAATGGTGAAAGAACACAGCTCGATATTCAGGCCTTATAAATTGTTTTTGTGAGACAGACTACTAGATCTTTGCTGGGAGCTGTGACCATAGCCCAATTATCAGCAATTTTAAGATCTGTGATGGTCTTATTCCATACAGTTTGGATTTGTGTATTTGGTAGACATAAGCACTGTGCAACTATACTGTAACACAACATCTCTAAATTTTTTTACTGGGTATTCGCTTAGCCTTTGTAAACAGATTGTAATTTACCTTATATCTTGCCAGCTTGCTTATTTTACAATGAAATTGAATCAATACCAGTTATATACTTGGAAGGTAATGGTCAGATTGCTAAACATACTTTACATTGACAGACCATTAGCATCTGTGAAGGTTTTTAAGTGGCAATGTATTTAAATACAGTTGATAACAAGCCTTCGATTTCAACAAGTGCTGAAAAAATAGTATCTTAATGGTGTTCACTTACCTTCTTTAAGAAAGATTTTGAGCCAAGTTGTTTATAGTTGTTTGTGTCAAACTAGCCTAAAAATGCTTGCCAAAGAAGTTCCATAAATTTTTTCTGTTGTCAGAAATACTTTGAAAGGAAATGAACTCCAGTCCTGATCTCAGAACTGCATGCTTGAGTCTTTGCACTTGCAGAGAAGGATTTACAGTGCAGTGCATCTAATGTGAGTGGCCTTGATGGCATTTGCTTTCAAAAGTGCAAGTATTGCACTCATGGCCTTAGAGAATTTTTTCCCTTATTTTCATTTAGTAGTGCATACATTCAAAATGGCTGCCACCTTGTAAAACTGAGTACACATTATTTTGTTCAAACTTGTAAAGAATTATACTGCCTTACTTCCCTTATCAAACCTTAATTATTTTTTGCAGTTTCATTTGATAGTTGTATCTGCTTATACAGTAGGTTCAGTGGCAAGTTTAATTTATTTTTAAAAATTAATCACATTTTCAATCTTTTTATACTAAAATAATGCATACATTGAAATACAGAGCAAAGCATGCCCTGCAGTAGTGTGTGGCATGTGCTGTTTTATTTGCTCTGAAGCTACTTCCTATAAAGATCTGAAATAACATTTCAGCAGTCTCTTTCAAAAATATTGATCATGCAAAATACCTATACATGCACCTTTAATTAAAAGCAGAGAGGAAGCGACTGCAGGGAAAGATACACTTATGAAAATTAAAAAAAAAAAAAAAAAAAAAAAGGAAGGGAAGGGGAGTTAAATTAAAAGTCTCGTAGTAAGAATATGGTGATAATAGTGTTTTTAGGTAGTTGTAGTTGGTATTTCTCAGCTTGCCTTTCAGTGGCCATCAGGTTTCAAACAATAAAAAGCTTTTTTAACTTTAGAGTTTAGTTAAATCTTTTAGCTTTTTAGTCTGTGTTAATTCTGATTTTAAATGACATCATAATTACATCTAGAATACATTTTTCCATTGAAACAGGCACTTTTGTTTTTAATTAAATTTCAGTTCATTGTACAGAAACGATACTTTTTTCCATGAATGGAGATCAGCTAAAAGGAAAAGTAGAACAATGACATCCTTAATGATCTGCTAGATTAAGAATTTCCTCTTGCTGTCCAGTTGAGCCAGTTTCAACTTACAAGCAACAGGCCGTTTATTTGCATCTCTTCTCTACTGTCCTCAGTAAGTCTTAGAAAATCTTGTAATACCGCTTACTAGAGGTGATTTCATCTGTCTGCCTTTCACCTAACACTTAACATGTAACTTCATTGCACTGCCCAGTTTCCTTGTGCTCCATTCTAAAAGAAGCTTACAAACACGAGAACCCCAATAACAGAAACGATACTAAAGTACATATTTCAGAAGGCGTATCAACGGAAGGCAGTCTGCATTTCATATGCATGTTATGCAATGTCTTCCTCCCGTTTTCTCAGAGTGATCTCTAAACAGAAGAGAAAACAAGACACAGGGACAAAGGGGACGTATCCCACTAGAAACAGTACTGCCAGTCAGTCATGCAGACAAGAACTGCCTTCAGAAAAGCCATTTCAGGCAGAGATAAATAGATGGATCAATATGGGAGGGGCAAATCACTTGACCTGAGGCAGGAAGAAAAAATTTGGGGGCATGGCCCTTTCCTGAAACGGGGATCCCTATTTTCTGTCACCGAAAGGACAATGGCCGACTTGAAAACATTTCTGAAATTAACCATGATACTGCTTTTCTTTTATAAATGTCCCAATCCATCCATTCTTTCTTAACTAACTTTTTATGATTTTTCTGCTGTAGGTGGTTTATTTAAGGGTTTTGCAGAAATTACGTGAGCACTATAAATTCATTGTAATATATTGTGATAGTTACTCTTCATATTAAAATAAAGTGTCGCCCCATTGTTGCAGCTTGTTGAAAATGACACACAGTATATCCCCCATTTATCTGTATTTAAAAAAGTAACTGAAACAGCTCTAAATTAGACTGTAATTTAAGTTTTTTAAGATAGTGTAGTCTTGTCACTGTTTTATATTTACATCTTTACAGAATTCAAATTTCAGGAAGTGCGTTTTTCACTTTTATTGTAGTGTTTTTCTCTTTTCTCTATACTTATCCCACATGCTGCATCTTATGTATTGTCTGGAATTAGTGGTAGGAAGATACTGCTTCGTAGAGGCAGTAAAAAGTTAATGTGACAATTCTAACCATGTTTTTTTTTACATTTGTGTACAACTTCATTTTAAAATATGAGACCAGCCTACCTATGTGTGCCCACTTTTTAAATCAGATCAAGTATACAAGATGCACTTTATTTTCCTGTTAAGTACACAGTAATGTGATCTGTTATCGTCTGATTTGTTCATCCTCTCTTTGTTAATGTAAAGGGATTGTGCAGATGTTGGTTTGAAGAAAAAAATGGTGTGGGTAAAAATGGTTGTAACCGTGCATTTGTTCTCACTGTTTAACAATTCTAATTTGTATTAAATACAGAATTCACATGGAATTTTCCATCTGTTTCATGTGCGCTGTGTAATTACAAGTTAGTATTATAAATCTACATCGGAAAGTTGGGGCAGTGCCACTTCAAAATCGGATATCTTATATAAAAACTGTTGCTTAATTATTTTTAAATATATAGATAGATAGATAAGTGATTCAAAAGAATAACTGGAAACAATTTTAACAAACTTATTGCTAACTTGTATTTGGAAACTTTTCTTGCCAGTTCCTAATTTTACACTTATTTTTGCAAGGCAGTTTCGACAGATTTATACTTGATCATCATTCTATTTGTATAAAAAGATAAAATATTTTGAAACAATAAGAGATAGATGAAAATTCCTATATGCCCACATCCATTCATAAAATCCCCTGTGTCGCAGAGATGTGTATAAAGTGTCTTAGGGCTTTTCATTACATTTAAACCCATCTTGAATGATTAGTGATTTGGAACATGTGTTAAATTTAAGGAGAGAAGTTACTTTCCTGTTTTCTTCTGTGTTGTGTAAAAGCACTTGTAGTTCTGATGAATTTGTCATTTTGTCTGCATGAGGTGATATCTTTTCAGTGTTCTGAGGCAATGCATGGTGGTTGCTCTGCCCTCATTTTTACTGCCTTCGTTAAAAGTCTCCTCATAGTATAGCCAGAAGCTAGTGCTGTGTAAGCAAATGAGTTTGTCGTTTCCATTTTCTTGGTACTGAATGTTTTCACTGGTAGCAAACTCAACAAATGAGTGGCTCCTTTGCCCCCCCACCCTCGCTCCCCCAGTTTGTTCGCTCTTAACCAATAGATCTTCATTAAACAAAGGAATATTTTAGCATTCCAAACCTGGTTCCTGCTTCTGCAAGCCGCTACTCACATAAGCTTCAGTTGGGCTGCTCGTAAGTATGAGGGCTGCTCAGCTGAGTACCGGCGTGCAGAGTTGGGCACGAAGGAGGGTTGGTACTTTTGGAGGATTGCTTAAATGAAAGCATTTTCCTAAATAGTGTGATTTGTAATTGCTGTGACCAGCAAATAAAAGCTGTGACCAGAATAAGTTTTGGGGTTTTTTTTTTAAGTTATGTTTTATTGTGTTTCTTTATCGTAGAACTGAAGCCATAAATGCACTAATATTGTTTTTTAATACTTCGACTTAATTTTCCATTAAAATTTTCAGTGTTTGATATGTATGAACTGCTGCAGAAAGTGGTCGCTGTGTACAAGCAAAATCTGCATTCGATGCAAAGTGAGGTTTTACAGCCCCACTGAGCCATTACTGCTGAAACTGTTGTGGAAATTATGAAGCTGCATGAACGAAGACTTCTTGAATTGGTGTTTATGGTAGTTTCTCAGGTTTCGTTTTAACTGGATGTTAAATGCACTGTGTTTTATAGTTATTCTCTTTTAGTAACACATTTGGTTCTATGCAGTGTTACATGTCATTTAGCATTTGGTGAATGTGCATGTTTTGAACTGCAAATTTTAAATGTTTTGTCTTTTAATTGTTAAAAAATAATAAACTTTGCCATTAATGAAGATGTTTTATTGAAATGAATGGTTGCAAATGTGAGGGATTGCTTTCAAAGAAAAAACCTATCTCCATCAGTCTTGTTTTATTTGTTCTTCTGAAATGGGACATATCAGAAGTGGCGTTTCACAAGCATCAAAGATCAGTTATGTTACTGCAAGTTGAAAAAGTATAAAAATACAGTTTCTTTTTTCAAGTAGTTACTTTCAACTGTCTTACTTGGCTCTCATGTGAAGTCCAGAAAGAGTTTCAAACAAAAAGAATATAGGAGTCAACAATGTAATGATTTGCAGCCGAGCCCTAAAGTAGTTCTGGTGGTGTTGCCCTTTTTGGAAAGAGAAGTATGCAGAACAGAAATGGCAAAGCAGGAATAAGGGAATCTTTCTTCATTTTTCAGATAACAGTGGTAAACAGTGGAAACAGCGTCCACCCACTGAATAAAAATCAGTACAGCCACACCTGATTGTTTTTTGGGTGAAGATAGGGGGCTGATTCTTTTTTGATGTTAGGCAATTGATTTGTCTTGTAGATTTTGTATTCTGTTTGAATCAGTAATGCATACATCATCTATGCTTTTTCATGATGCCCTCCTAAGTGGTAGAGCTGCTTTAAAGCAATTCCATGTCCTCTGTTATGCTGACAGTCATAACGGCATTAAAATTACTCAGGTTATAATCCAGGTTATAGCAATACAGGCTCTTCAAGTCCTAACCCTCTTCTTTTATGGGAAATGTTAGTCGTAAGCAAAATCATTTCACTCAGCTGGCATGTACTACAGACCTGAATCCGTCATAAGTCAGGTGAAGAGAAAGAAGAGAGGCATTTCTTCCCAGCTGTGCTAGTAAAGACAGCATATCGTGGAATTGCAGCCTCAGCACAATTCCAAATGAAAAACTCTGCGTGGATGTTGCAGAACAGCAGACCGTTCAGAAGCAGTTCTGTTCAGAGCAGCCTGCACAGCACATGGCTGCATGCAGAAAAATAGCACCAAGGGCTGGCTTTAAATCTTTAATGCTACTGTCAACCTTTATGCTAATAGTAGCAGCAGTAATTTTGAAATTGTCATATATCATTTTATTATACTCCAGGAGCATTAGCATTACAAGTAGCCCATCAGCATACCGAGCCATTTGCTATACTTCATACCTCGCTTCAAATAAAATCCTTCGGAAATTCCTGTGAACACATGTAGTGCTTTCCTTTGCATACTGAAGGTCTGATATGTTTGGAGATGTGTGTGGAAGAAACCCTGCATACAGGAAAATAAAACAAAGGGCTGATCTAATTCATTCAAAATAAGCGGTGATGGTAAGCAAGTGCTGCCTAAATGTTTTCTTCAGGCCAACGTCTGGCCATTCAAACTGCTTCATTAGTCATTAAAATTGTCAATCAAAATGCCATTTGTGTTCTGTCTGCAGGTTTTGAAAGAATGGATACTTTCTGTAAATCACAGCAGCATCTCTGCCATTGGGTCCTTCTTGTTCAGAAGGAAATTCAGCACTCTAACTCAGAACCCAAATCCATTTGTGCTGGAAATGACTAGCACAGGCAATGACTGCTTCAACCCTTGGGTTTGTGTTCTGGCAATATCTATTCCTTTCCCTTGGACTATATGCCTCATTATCACTATCCATACTTTAACAGTTACTCACTGTTCTTGGTCAGCCCGTTTGCATGATGCCATCCCCGCCACACCTGGTGTCATCATTCCCAAGAACTCCTTGAGGAGCTCGGCACACCATACACTTTGAGGCCTGATTCAATGGAGCTGTTCCTGTGTATCACTTTTCCAGCATTTTATGAGGCCAAACTCAGAATCAGAGGAGGAAGCAAATAAGCTCAGGCACCTCTTCCTGATGAGGCTGAATTTCACATACATGTCAAACCTCAGGCTGTTTCAGCCTATTCTTACCTAGGCTGAATAAACCTCCCCACCTGAAAGACTGTCATCAAGCATAGCAAAAATCAGCCCATGTTAATACATGAGTAGAGTGACTTCAGAGCCTGCGGCAGCTGTTCTGAATCCTATCCTTTTGCGTACACTGATAAATGCTAATAGCTGATAACTGTGCCAAACTCCCGATCACTCACGCATGACACATCTTTGAGGGAAATGCCAAATTTCAGCTTGCTGTCACCTTTGTCAGTACTTATGATGCCTAATCAATGTTTAAAGAAAATAACACTTTTCATTTTCCAAAATGGATCACATTGATGTTTCCACCTGTGAGATCTCTTTTGCTTGACTTTACTGCAAGTGAAATATTTCTACCACCTGAAGATGTATTACATAGTAGCAAACCACACTGAAGTTGATACAGTTCAGTATTTATTTCTGCTGTATGTTGTTATATGCTGTAGAGCACATACACTGTTACGTCTTGATTCCAACAGTGAAATCAAATCCCACTACATAAAGCATCGCTCTATGGCATGAGATGTCTTTTCCTTAGAAATTTCATGGATTGTAATGTTGATTATGCAGCAAAAATCATTATTTAAGGTGATATTTTCAGAATTACTTTTCTTTATAAATGCAAAGAAATCATTAGATCTTTGCTAAGAAAAAAGCCCACTATTCAATTCTTAAGAAAGAACAATTAATTCTTGGTATCTCTTCAAAAACACAAAGTGAGATTTGCCACAGTTCAGACCAGAAGCGCTGTGAATCTCATAAGCACTGATATGCTGATGGCTGTTGTATAGGCCAGCTCCAGCACCCTAATCTGATCCCACACATGGGAGTTTGGGACTTAAAAATTGGAAAGTCCAGCCTCTGACAATGCAGAATCTTCCATGTGGTATGACTGCATTTGTCACAAAACAAACTGTAAAGGAGGCCCTTCAATAACTGCCCATTTTTCTCATGCCTCTTCCCTTGGCTTGCTGCATGTGTTTGATTTAGATGCCTTTTTTTACTTCTTCCATTTGGTTTGTTGATTTACTTGGATGAAGGAATGTAGGGGGCAAACAAAACGTGTTCCTGTGGCTGTTTCAGATTAAAATACCCAACTAATCAGTGTTGTTTTCAACCACGTTACATTTTGAGGTGCATATACAAGATATCAATTAGCCTATTAGCTAGAGAGAATCTTACATCGTATTAAGTCTGCACGACAGGTGCAGGTTAAAGATGTAAAGCATTTACAAATGCAAAATACTGTTTTTGACAGGAAAATATGCAGAATAGTTCCACTGCCAAAATGAAGATGCATTCATGGAGTAGTGTATGCGCAGAGACACAGCTGACACCAGATTCCCACCACTGTTTATTGATAAACTCTTGGTGTGACTACTAAATAATTAGTGCTGTCAATGCTGTAAATACATCTTAAATTACAAGCTTTACATTTATACATGGCTAATTTTACAAATAGAACTTCGGGATCAGTTCATCCAATGTACGCACGGCACTGAGCAAAAGGCCACCAATAAATACTTCCCTCTAAAAAACGCCTCAGTGCAGCACCAGCTCTGGGATTGCATGCCAAGGAGTTATGTGGAAATATTAGCAAACGCGTTCTGTTCTTCTAGCATAGGATTATTTGGCTGCTCAGGACCAGCATGTTTTCAGCTAGCCTAAATCGTGCTATTTTATCTATTTTAGTTAAGTTCACCAGTACAAATACGCAATGTAAGTTCAGGTACATTATCTGTATGTTTAGAAACCACGGCCTCCAATATCTTTAGTACATACCTCCTCACATTGCCTGTGGGAGCAGGCAGCTGGGTTAGGGTCCACAGAGCTCTGGTTTAGTACTGTTACCTCTTTGTTACTTCTTATTGCTGCTGGATAGAACTATGCTGGTTATTGGAGCCCTGGAGTGCGGCCACTGCTTGTTAGCAAAGTTAATATCATTTATGGTTAAAACTTACAGCGCCTTGAGCTGAGTAACCTTGTCCCAGATATGGTTTTCTAGTTGTATCTCAACGTGCTCTGCACAAATTAGACCAAACCATCAGTTGGTTATTAAGGCAACTAAGATTGGAATGCTTTACAAAACATCTGTAGCTGTAATCCAAGTTGGGGAAAGCACTCAGGACCGTTCCGAGGCCTTGCGCTTCTCAATGGCAACTCACCCACAGGTCTGCCTCCATCAGAGCAGAGCACGAAGCACAGCAGTCAGTCCTCACGCTGCCAAAGGCCGCGACGCTGCGCTCAGCTCTGCGCGAGGTCGGCACAGCCCTTCCCACCCAGGGCCGGCTCGGGGTAACCCAGGTACGGTGGTGCCTGCAGGAAGCCCGGCGGTGACCCCAGGTGTGCGCTGTGGGCTGCGGGAAAGCAGCCGGCCGAGTACGGGGGTGGTGGCGACGGCAACAAGCAGCCCGGCTCTGTGCGGACCAGGGAGAAGCGGCGCAGGGAGCCGCTGGCCGAACTGGAGCTGGTGGCCGTGCTGGATGGTCGGGATGGGGCCCGGCAGCTGGACGAGGGCAGGATCATAGGCAGAGTCTCGGTCTGGTAGCTCCGGAGGGAGAAGCGGATGGGCTGGGATGGTTGCTTGGGCCTGAGGCACGTGCAGCAGTAAACAGCCACCAGGGAGCCCACGATGATGAAGGCGATAAATATTGATCCGACGATGAGGAACGGGACATAGATGGGTTCTGGCAAGGAAAGAAAAGGAAAAGCTATGTTAGCCAGGGGAAATACTCATTCTCTGGCTTAGAAATAAACCCCACGGAGTTCCCAAAGCCCCACGCCGCCGTTTTGGTCCTGGTGGGCACTGAATATCGCAGGAGACAGAGCCTCTGACCGCTCTCATCGGAGCTAAATTAAAAGTCTTTTTAGACAGTTATGGGTCAAAGCTCCATTCTGTTGACAGCTCTCTCACCGACGCACGACAGAAGCTCTGTACACCGCATCATCGCATCACCGCATCGCCACCGCCCGCTTCGTGCGGGCTCCCCCAGTCTCGCTCTCCTCTTTCCTCCTCACCCCTCCGGAGCCCGCGGCTGCGCCCGCCCCGCGTCCCGCGACACTCACGGGCGCTGACCGCCGGCTCCGGAGGCTCCCGGTGGTTGGTGCAGCCGCCCTGCTCCAACCGCGCCTCGGCGGCCGCGCAGCAATAACGCAGGGCGCAGGAGCCGCAGCAGATGGTGGCGGCCGCAGTGTCGAAGCCCTCTGGGCACTGGAAGCCGTCGTGGTAGCCGCCCTGCCCGTCCACCCAGCCGTGGCAGTACTCCCCGCCGCCGCGCTGCCCGCCGCCGCCGCCCAGCAGCCCCAGCAGGAGGCAGCGCAGCAGCAGCAGCCGCCGCCGCCCCGCCATCGCCCCGCGCTGCCCGCCCGCCCCGGCGGGGCACGCAGGGGGCGGCCCCGGGTGCGGAGCCGCGTCCGGGGGCTGCCCCCTCCGCCCGACCCCGCCGCCCCGCGGGAGGAGCCGCCCCCGCCGCGCGGCCCCGCTCTCACCTGCCGCCCCTCACGGCCCCGCGCCCTCGGGGGGGGGCTCTGCGGTGTCGTCCGAGGCTCGCTCGGCTCCGAGGAACCGAAGGCGCTCCTCACAAGGCAGGAGGCTTGGCGGCAGCGCCTTGAGAGAGTCGGGAAACGGGCGAGCGTGAGATTTTGCGCTAGGACTCTGCTTTTTAACTCGCTTGGTCTCCCGGGTACGCGGTTCGCGCACACGGACCCGCAGGAGGTGTACCGCACCTCTGGGAGAGTGAGGCTGGGCAGAGGGACGCGGCTGTTCCATGGCCGTCTGAGCCTTTCTCCGCCGACAGCGTAACAGCGAGTCGGCCAGCGTCACGAAAACCACAGAAGGAGCTGCTTATCAGTTTATTCTAGGGGGAAATAATCTTCGAAATGAACCGAGCAGATTTGGGCCTCTGGTTTGAGGAGGGAAACATCTCCCCGAGTAATGCATCCCCGGTGTGCCACCCACAGCGATGCGCCTCCGACATCGGAGCGCTGGAGCACAGAGTCCGGTTTTGCGTCCCTCGGGGCTGAGCTTTCTGCCGACCTCGGGCGCAGCCCTCAAGGAAAATATTTCAGTCTGTTTACCCTTAACCGGGCCGTTCTCTCTGACCTTTTTCTTTTTTTTTTCTTTTTTTTTTTCCCCTCTCATTTTGATTTCTCTAAATAGTACCGGATAGGAGGAACAAATGCAGATTAAAAATTAGAAATCGTGTAAGGCAAAATAATTTCCGCGTCCGTTTAACACCCGGAGCCGGTGCTCCCCTCTCCCTGCTCCCCCTGGCGGGACCAACGACCGACCGCACAGGGAGCAAAGTCTTCAGTCGGCTGGTAGCCTCAGCTTCAGTTCGGGGTCATGGCGATGCTACAAGTGCCTCATTCAGACGCGTGGAGTTGGGGTGACGTCCTTGCGACGTACCCACGGTGGCTTTGCGTGTTGTTTATCCCGAGCTGAAGCCTCGCAGCTCGCAGGTAATGTGCCATCACCAATTCTGGATGAAAAGCACTGATTTTAACAGCCCGTGTGACTATCACTCTCATTGCTGTTGTTGTTTATAAGGCTTAGTATTAAAACTAATGAAGGAGAGATCAGTCTTATAAAAGGCAGAAAAGATAATAATACCTTAAATTACCTAGCAGGCTTTTCTCACTGTCCCCACAACTAATTCACAGGGAGAGCTCATTACAGTGCGAGATCAAACTTAAATTACTTCTGAAAGCACTGCAGCCACATCTGCAGTAATTAGTCCACTTCCACCAAACTGACAGCTTGTAAAAAGGCATTAAAAACTCCTTACACAGATTCACAGTTCCTACCAATGATCTCACCATTCTTGGGGTTCTGGCTTTGGGGTTTTGTTGTGTGGGTCTTTTTTCAGTTTTCACTATGATGCAGCCATGGGCTGCAGCTGCAGGTCCTGGTGCTTGGCATTTTTTATGCTTTATAACTGGCCTGTAAGTACTCTAGGGCAGGATGTAGCCACTTACAATCACACTGCATGAACCTTTTGAATCAGGTAGTTACAGATCTGGGGGGAAAAAAAAAAAAGAAAAAAAAAAAAAAGAAACTTGAGCTGCCTTAGCCCAGTAGCAGAGCAAATAAATAAGATGAACCATGACACCAGCGCCACATGGCTCTCTTCAGGAGCAGGTTGTTGGGTTAGGGGGTGTACAGGTATGTGTATGAGCACATAGCAGTAAAGTTGGCAGCACAGCTGGTAGACGAGCTGGATTCAGACCTCAGAAGTCATTATTCTTTCTCCCTGTGGAAGCAAAAGCAGCAGCTACTCTTTGCTTCAGCATCCATATGCAGACAGTTGCTGGGAGGAGAGCAGCAAGGACAGATGTCTACAAGAGATAGGAATGGTGACCTTATGGGAGATGCAATCCCAGATGCTTCCTTCATTTTCATCAGCTAAGTATTACATTTGTACATTCAAGAAGACAAGAGCAAGACACTACCAATGCAATTTTTTTTCCTGAAATACATAGTATTAAACAGGAGAGCAGAGTTTTAATTTCAAATTGTTATGATTATTACAGAACTAAAGTACCAGAGTAGGTAATAAGTGTAAATAAATCTCCCAATGGATTGGTTAAAGAGTTATGACATCACACTCCCCCCATGCACACTTCTTCCCAACAAATCTCTCCTTGTGCCAGGCCTCGAGCACAGGACCTCATTCAGATAGAGAAGTAACAGTAAAGATAACTGTATCCATTGTTAAGGGAGATTAATAACCGCACATCTTCCTCAGACTGTGGGGCTGGAAGAACTAATAGCAAACACCTGGTTCAACAGCTGATTATAACTGGGCATGTGCCTACAAACCAGCTGTTAGTCAGTCTTCTTACCCCATAAATAGTGGTGGTCCAAGGGCCTGAGAGCCCTCTGTGTGCTCCTGCATAGCAGCTGTCTGTGTGATAGTCTCCCTTGAGTGGGGGCACTTCTCAAGATTATACAGGTTCAGAGATCTCTTACGCCAAGATGCCTTGCTGATGCAGATCTTTGGTAGGTGACTAATTCTTTGTCTTAAGCTTTCCTAGTTTTGCTAAGATTATGTCTTAAATTGATTGTGCGCATATGATTCATTGGATATAAGCTATGGAGCAAATACGGGACTTGGGGTGGATTCAGCCATGTTTGAGTTCTTGAACCTCCATGATTCAAGTAGAGAAAAGAAGGGTGCCCTCTCTGAGTCTTATGACTAAATGGGAGGGTCTGCTGAATGAATGTGTTCAACTCTGCCTTCTATACAGTAGTTAATGAGTATATTCAACCATTATAAGTCTTGTTAAATCGCTGTCTTATTTACAATTAAGCTTTATTAAATCTATTTTACGTCAGAAGGAAATTCTTCTGCCTTACTGGTTAAATTACAGAGTGTAATAACAGCTGCCTCATGTGATAAGAGTGCCCTAAGCCATAAAGTAAGATTTATCCTTCACACAAATGTGGGAGAACAATTCTGTAAGATGCAAGCACCTTTCTCTAGCAGTTTGTTTTGAACATGTAAAAGTTCTATACCAGCAGGTCACTTACAGCTCACTTGTGACAAATTCTTTTTACCTTAAAGAGTAATTCCTGTAGCATTAAACTTCTCCCTGACCACTTAGTCAGACACCAATTACATTATTTTATTAAGTATTTTAATAGTGAAAGCAAAAAATTAAACATTATTGTTTTACTGGTGTTAAAAATGTATTCTGAACACTATAAAGCCACTTCCCACTGCTAGAAAGCAGGGATGAGTCTTGCAGCTTAGAGTCTGGACGTGTTCCCTTGGTCCCACTGGTTCCACATCTGCTCCATTGGGCTATATTTTGCCATCTGGAAGCTGCTTCTTCAGTTCTCTATATAAATGCATGTCTGTACAAGATGGTTAGGCTTTGTTCATTCACTGTATTCATTCTGTTCTTAGTATGGCCTTCTTAACACTTCCTGTATACAGTGGTTTTACCCAAATACTTAAAATAGCCCACGTTTGAAAATACTAGGATATGATGTGTTAGATCTGTGTTTATGATCTAGGTAGTGAATGGAGGTGAGCTAACAGGCTGAGAACCAAATTTTTTGATCTAGCTGTAAGTGAGGCCTGTGGAAGGAATATTTGTGGTTTCTGGTCTGAAGTGCACAGCCCTGAGTTTTGCCCAAACGAAATTGATGTGCAGGAAAGGAGTCTTATCTTAGGGAGCCTGATATATCAGAGTTCTTAACTGTACTTAGTAATAACTGAGGGGCTGGCTTTAACTCGAGGCTGAGAGCAGGCATGTTAATACTCTGTCCAAAATACTTTGCTGGTAGATTTTTTTGACAGCAGCCAAATACTGAGCAGATGTCTTGGTTGAAATGCCCTCTTCCTGAAATAACACAGTCAACTAAAGGTCCTGGAAAGTGTCTAAGCTGAAGCCTAGGTTTGCCTTTCTAAACCAAACTACACTGTATTGGTGGGCACTGCACTTCATTGTGTCTGTTGCCCACTTGCCTAATTTAAGGTCTCTTTATGTTTCTTGCAGACCTTGAGAGGAGGATGTCTTTGAGTGTAGAATGAGTATAGACTGTATATAGGAGGCCTAAAGGACGAAATCTTTGAAGAACTATGCGTAGATTCATGAAATGTTTTAGTGAGCACATTACTTATTTTGGAGAGCAGTAATATTGACTTAAAATATTTAGCTTTTGAATTTCGCTTGAAATATTTGCATAGGCTGAATGCAGTCGTGTTTGGGGAATTACTAGCTTTACTTCTAAGTATTACTTGTTGTTCTTACATATCACAGCCTGAGGAAATTTTTTCTCCTTATCTGCATTTCAGTCTCTTTGCTCAGAACTCTTCTGGGATCTGACCTACAAAAATCAACAGGATTTATGATACTCTGCAGTTTACAGCAAGCACTTAACACATACTCCTATTTCAGATACAAAACTAATAACGTTCAAATATAGTCTCAGATGTTGTCTTTGCTGTTCACTGAGTAGTTTTCCAGCAAATGTCAAGGAAAGATGCCAAGGAAAGAACTGTGTTCTGCCATCCACAGTATGGGCTGAGAGTACTGCATGAGATGCCTTGATGAAATAACTTGGTAAATGTTGCAGAAAGCAAAAGTAGACAGGGTGACACCTACAGCTTCTGCTTGTGCCTTGCAGACTAGAGTTGTCCGCTGGAAATCCACAGGGCTCAGCAGAGCATCTTCTCATGATCTGGCTGCTGAGGTGTTTGCTACTGGATGGTGATGAACTGAGCATGTTGTGCTATTTGGGACTTTATTTTCTTATTTACTTATTTTCAGCCTGATTGTTCTTTTTTTGGACTAAGAAGTTGGGCTTTAGACTAAAAGCTAGGTGGAACAAGGGCTGGCATCAATATGTGCTGAAATACAGCTTAGCACACCCAAATCCAGCAGCAGGTTCTGGTAGTTAACTAGCATCTCAATATTTAACAGCACCGATAATAAATAGCAGCCTCAGCCTTAAGGCATTGTTCATCTGGTCACAGAAGTCAGTCCTAAATGAGCTGAATGCTGAGTCCTGCAATCCTCTCTCTCAGAACTGAAATAAGTTTTGCTACACAGGCAGCCTACAGTCCCTTGTATTTCCCACCTTTGGCTCCTTCCAGTGACCTTATCTTGGTTGGAATTAATGATGAATTATGAGGAACTTCCTTTGGCTATCTTTAGACTTTTTGGCTTAGTGTCCTAGAAATTTCTTCAATGCAAGATTGTTGATGTCAGTCTTAATTAATGATCATTTGTAATCGGCTTAATTCAGTTGTCTGGTTTCTAACTTTTAGCTGTGTAGTCTAAACATTTCTGAAGTCCAGATAAACTGCTTTAACTAAAAATGTTATGATTTTGATATTGATTTGATGTCTTCCTGGCATAGTGTAAAGATTTCATTCTTCCATCACTTTGATTAATAGAGCTATTGCAAATCCTACTATTTAGGGTACCAAGGAGTGAAATACCTAGGTTAACCTACATGGTGTGCAGCTAAGAGTTACAAAGTCCTGTTTCTGTGAAAAGCTAATTGCTCTGAAACTGCTTCATTCTTTAATATGCAGTATGGTTAATCATTGTTAAGTATCAAGAAACTTTTCTGCAAAACCCTCTGCTAGTGAATTGTGAGGTCTTTGCTCTAAAGAGCTGTCTGTTACACTAAATATGGGCAGTTCTCTTGTCATCAGCCAGTCACAAGGTGCTCTCAGCAGCACACTCTGAGCCATGTGCTCAGACTTCATAAGTTTGTTCCCACATCCTCCAACAAATATGCTCTGGGGGTTGTAGTTGTGCTTTGGGTAATCACAGTCTTTAGCGTAGTCAAAATGGAAATACTCAGCTTCATTTTTACAATGCAGCTCATTTTATCCTGCCAGTTTGTGATCAAAGTTGCATTTGAGTTTTGCAGACTCAGCCCAATGCCCTCTTATAAACAAACCAAGCAGATCTTATCAATGGTATCAGCAGGGATTTTATTTAGTTGGGAAAAGTTCTGTTAAAAGTAAGACATTTAAACAATTATCTGTCCTGAAAATAATTTTAGTAGCCTTCATATTTTACAGTTTTTAATGGTATATCAGATTCTTACACTGAATTTATTGCAGCTGTTATTTTCATTATTTTTGTTGATATTATTTATTTTCTGGGATTACATATGTGGATTTGCTGTTGTACATTGATCAGCGATCATAAAATAGAGTTAATATCTTAGTAAACATTTCAGGTTTAAGCAAAGAATGTTGCAGTGTATTCCACTGATCAGGGATGACATATTAGGTGCATTCAGTTTTCTTTTGCGGACGATTCTCTCTCCCTGTATGGGTCAGGGACATCAAAAACAGTCTTTGTGTGTAAAACTTATGGCTATTATCTTGTTATTATATGGGAAGTCTGCATTGTCAGCAGTTGTCCTGGCTAATTTCATGATGAGAAGGGGGATGAACTGTTAAATCTTGTCTTTATTGAAGTACTTAGGCTCCCATGTGTAGACAAGCCATAAATGGAGAGTTGTTCTGTGTTGGATACAACCATGATTGCTCTGGAAACTACAAATGTAATATGAACAAACGTGTTCAAATGTGGATGTTTATGTGAAGATCTAGGTATGAAGTTGCAAGTTCTGACTTGGCAAAAAGTGAAGTTACAGGAAGGAAGACATGGAGATCATTTTCCTTTTGTATTTATTTCCAATTGGAGAGGTAAAATGTCCACTGATGATAGACTTAAAATGAGAAGTCTCCTTAGTCATGATACTTACTTGCTTTTCTTTTACTCGTTCAGGCGCTGACTTGAATGTTGTAGAGGTCAGCATCCATCCTCCAAGGTAACTTTGGAGTCAGACTGATCTTGTTCAGATAATCTGTCCTCAAACAAAAGATAAACTTTCATGGGTGTCAGATGATTTTTCTCCTGGCTAACTGCTCATGATACTGTAATATTACCGTTGGGTGCAGTTAGAGGATAGGCTTTGGTATCAATGTCTGAATATTTCCTAAATCTCATTGACTAGCTCAGCAGTACAATGAAATGTTATGTGATGGCTGTGCAGCTTTTCCTACAAAGAGCATTTCCTGCCCTCTGGAGATGTCTGCAGAACAGAACAAGTTCTCTAAAATTTAAGTGATTTATAAACTTTCCTTTTGTTGTAATTCTTCTTGGGAATTTAGTGTTCATTTTGTAAATAGCATCATTCTCTATGTAAAACCTGACACTTACTACTGTAAATTCCCAACCCAATCCCAGTCTAACATCAGTAACATTTTTATTTTTTAAAAAAGGGGTCATTTATGAAGTGATTCAAATTGGGCTACCTGTGTGCTTCCAGCCCTGCACTCTCCCTTTGAGCCTTGGGATAGACAATGCCCACGTTGTTATGGTTGTTTTTAACATGAAATTTATTCTTGTAATGTGCAACCAGGGCATACAAGCTTTCTTTGCTCTGTCATTCATTGTACATAAAGGCCATTCATGCTCAAGGCATTAGAGTTAGCTTCTCAAGTTAATATATAATTTAGCCACCTAAACTGTTCTCTACTCCAACAACAGACACCACTCTGTAGAGGAGATTCCAGTGCTGGAGCATAGTCCATAGTTCAGCTGGGCAGAAGTACAGCACAGCTGGGCAAGGTGGTGCAATCTACTGGTCTGGGATGAGGAATGTCACCATTCCTGTGGGGTTTTGCTATCAGGTGGTTCTGTGTGCACCTGCAATCATCATGCTTCCACTGAATCTGTGCCCTGATCATCATTATAAAGGTGTTCAGAGACATGGTCAATAGGCTGGTCAGGCCTGCAGTACAGTCTGCCTGCCTCCCCAGACCTTCTTTGAGTTCTCCCAGTGGTGCCTGGGGCTTGGTGGAGCTGATGAGAAGGTCCTTGCAGAGCTGGGTGGGCTCCACATTGAGGACTTCAAGCAGGTGTGCTTTGGGAAGATGTTCTTCTTTGACTGCCTGCCCTCTGGGGCCAGCTGGGAAGATTTCATTGTATGTTTCTGGCATTTGCATGTTGTTTTATGGGTAGCTGTCATGGTTTTATGTGTGAAGATTTTTGATGTTCCCTTGCTTGCCTTTATGAACTTGAATTTATTCTGTTTTATGCAATAAGTACATTAAACTTTAAATTATATTCTGGCTTGTCTTTGAAATGAAAATCCTATACAAATTAAATTGAAAATATTCCTTGGGCAGTTCAACGTTTACTTTTTTCTTCTAATTACATTAGCTAGAGGCATAATTTTGGATTTGTAGGTGTTTGGGTAATTTAATTTAAAATAGCAAAGCAGACTAGACTACATAGTAGGAACTTAGGCCAAATTATTCTGGTTGTGACATATGTGATACATAATGCTGTGTAATTAGATATTAAAGAGGTTGCTGTGCAGTGGGATGTTCTATGAAAATGGGACAAATGTTTTTTAAATGTACCACTGGAAGCCAGACAGATGGTAACCTGTATCCCCAAGGAGGATAGCTGAGTTCCACTAAGTTTTTTTTCTTTATATGGATTTGAACTGTAGCAAATGGGAGAGAAAGGATTTTTTTTTTATTATAGCTTAGCTCTCCATCAGTCAATGTTTGGCTGAATGTGCAGTGGATGCTTCTATGACTCTTAGTCTGGACAGTAATTTCTGCCGGGGATTTGTTCTTTCTTGAGCAACAGCAGAGCAGATGGTGACAGAGCAGGTCTAACTATAAATCATGGAGACAGAATACTTGAAGCAAGATGATCTAGAGGAACAAAATGGAAACTGGGAGATAATTGTTACACAGATACAGAGCATGTCCTGCTAATTTTATTAATGATGGAAACAGTACTTAAAGACTGCACGTTTTCATGTAGCTTAACTATTAAAGCCCCAATTAGTTGTTTATTTTTTAATGAATGTCCTTTGGGACTGAAACTTTTTCAGGGCATGTTTGGCATATACCCATGATTTTTTTTTTTGTTTTGCTGACTGCACAATGGAAAAAATACCTGACAGTCTTTTAAACTGCAGCAAGCCTTTAGAGTCTAATCAGTTCTGTGACCTCAGAGGATATGGGTCTGAAATCAAAACTTATTTGTCCCTGGTGCATTCATAAGTAAAAAGGCAGGCACTTACCAATGTTCTTTGAAGCATAAAGAAACAGTGATTCCAAGAAACATCACATTAGTGGATTTATTTCTGCTTGTTAGAGGTTGGATTGTGATGGTCCCTGTGCTAGCTACCGTGGCGATAGCACCAAGCTGCACCTTAGGTAGGAACTGCTGCTAGATTGCCAGCCTGTGATCTAATCCTGGGGATCATGGGTCCCTTCCTCCATGTGCCTCTTCTCTGCTCACTCCATCACCCATAATCTACATGACACCTCCTTCTCTGTCAGGTCTGTAGCCAGACTTTTGCTCCAGATGCAGCAGAAGCTGGATTGTTAAGTGTGGCTGACAGTCTGCAGATTGGAGGCTGCTGATATGGGGAGGCTGTGAAAGACCTCTTCATAGCCTTAGGCAAGCAAAGGAACCTTATTTCCACTAGCTAGAATCTGGCTTCCAAAAGATGTGATGTGTTGAGATGCAACTCATCTGCTCATTGAGCAAAGTTTCTATATTACTGCACTTTTTTTTTTTACACAATACTACAGCTCTAACAACCCTAGAGATAAAAGCTATCAATCAATTTTACAGACCTTTCTAAAAGACCTCCTTATTAGATCATTCTTGAAGTCTTTCATGGTGTGCACCAACACAAACCCCACGATACAGTACTGATGTGCAAAGCACAATATTCCTATCAAGTAGTTTGTAAACATGTACCTTCTTGGATCATTGGTCTTTAAGTTAAAGTTAGCATTTCCTCTAATCTCACTTATCCCTGTGACACTGAGATATGCCTGCTGCCAAGGTGCATTTCTTTGCTTCACAAGAGTGCAACACAAGGGAGCCTCTTTGTTAATGGATGATGTACTAGATAAGCTGAAGGCAAAAATATTGAACAGCAAGTATTGGCATTCCTAGTGCAAAATCTGTCATGCAAATGCATTTCAACAGCCCTCAGACTAATTTTTAATCAATAATAATAAAAATAGAGCTATTGAGCTCTGAGTAATTTGCTGATGTCATAATATCTGCTTTCTTTTACTGACCATATGTTGGAATGAGTTGTAATGTGAAAGAGGGTAGAAAAGTGTAGCGGGCCAGAAGTCTAATATTTTGTTCATTTTTTTCTGTAGTCTGTACCTCAGCTTTGAATGAAAAAAGGCAATAAACCTCATATCTCTTGTCTGTTCATATTCTTGTGTAGTAACTGAAATTATACTTTACATAGTAGACTTTCTTGAAGAAACAGGTTTAATTTCTCTGTACACAGACCAGTGAACTGATATAGATGGCTATGTATGTATGGCTATGTATGTATGGCTATGTATGTATGGC